>MU269990.1:56622193-57222193 GCA_021432705.1 Caranx ignobilis
CTGACAACATTTTCCACAGTCAATCTCCTAATACTTTCCATCAAGGTCATCAAGCAAGAGACAGTAGAGGCTGCTTAAATGAAGGGCTGATTCAACAGTTCCTGTCCACTAAAGTAATCACAGTATTATGTAGAGTATCAGTGTGTTCACAGCCCCATCTGGAAACGCAAGACGTGATCAGTCTGAACTTTCTCAGGTCAGTTTACTCCCCTGAATACTGAACTACCTTTGTAAAGGAGCATGGATTATACTAAGATTAGTACTAAGATACTTTTTGCTAACTTCACCAGCTGAGACCGAAAAAGAAAAAAGAATCAAGGAAAATCTGCTGAAGGACACAGTTTTACACATTTTATTTCAACAGAGTGCAGCGTCTCACACTAGAGACAATAAAACTGACTGCTGATAGGAATAGAGCAGAGAAAGTTTCATTATTTTTTCAATAAGTGGGATTGGAAATTTACTACCATGGCAAGGTCCCAGTTTTGTGGCCATCAATTTCTTGAGGTTGGGCACAGAAACTAAGTTTCCATTGTTAAGGAAGTACATGCCTAAAAACACAGACACACACACAATTGCACACACGCACACAGTTAACATTTCAATGCACATTTTTCTAACCCCCGTCAGGTCTGTAAGCATGCACAGGTGTCATAAATAAGACAGGTATCAGCAGGGAGTCAGACAGCAGCATTTTCCTCCTCTATCTGAGGCCTGAGACACCACCTTCAAACCCTCCTGACCTTTTAGAATCAGAATCACCTTAATTGTCATTGCACAATAAAAAAGAGTACTACACAATGAAATTTGTTTGTGCAATCTCTAAAATGATGCCCACACCCATATCCACACACTCAATCATAAATACAGAAGGTGCCAGGGATCACCTCTGCTATACCACCTCCAAACGATCAGCTCAGACTGAGCAGGAGGAAGTGCAGGAGCTTTATGGTCCTATAAGTCCGGCTGAGTTTTTCTTGGAAGTCTACAGCCTCCCATTAAAGAAAGAAAGGGTGCGTGAATGTGTGTGAGAACATGTGTGTGTGTGTGTAAGGAGCGATTCGATGGTTGGCTGATTTGTGTGTTCTCTCAACAGCTGTAAAACCGAAGCATGTGTGTGTCTAATCATTCAAATCTGCCCAGTAAACTTTCATTCATTTTTTTTTTTACCTTTGCATATCTCCCTTTTTTTTTCTTTTTTTTTTTGAAGGTGAGCAGATACAGTCAGTCGGGCATATTTCACTTTTGAGAGCTAGTGGAAAATATTTCGGGGCAAGCTTGGAGTGTTTAAGGAATAGTTCTAAAAATAGCCCCCCCCCCACTTCCCCTTTAACTCCTGGTCTCCCCACCTTGGCTGTAACTCAAACCTGCTTCACTTTCTTTAAATAACACTTATTGATTCTTTCTCCTGCTTGGTGAATGCATTGAGAGACACCATTCAGTCAAAGATGTGCATCTTTTTTTGCATGAGCTCTGCACTGCACTTACAGTATATAACCAGGGTTACACGTTTGGTTTTGATCAGGAGGTCCCAGCTTCTGAAACCCATAGTGGCACAAACATATACCTTGAGTAGAGCTGCACAGTATAAACAACCAAGACAGGATTTAGTGTATTTAACATTCAGATCTACATGTTTAGTCAAATATGGAATAAAAGATACAGATGTTTTTGACCAGACTGTCCCATTTCTTTGGGGCCCAGGAGTGTCATTTCCCATAAAGATTAAATATGACTGGAGAAGGTATGCTTGCAAACTTAAACTCCACTTTCCACCCAGAGTGTACACTTTGGTGAAACACACTGTTTGCAGGCGGCTGTATCTGCACATCATTCTACGAGGCTGCTCGGTGTCTGGTGTACTCTGGTCGCCTCTATTTCCACTGCCTGCATTCCTCTTCCATCCTTCCATAAAGCTATAACATTTTCTTCACTGCCCCACTTTCTGCTGTAATGTATGTGCAAATGTATTGACGTACACAGCGTAACAGTGCATTTGCTTTATTAAAACTTTATATTAACCATTGGCAGTTGAAACCTATGACAGCGTTTTCTAGCAAAAATCTCAATTTATCTGCCGTTTATGAACCTGTAAGAAGCAGTTGGATGTGACCTAATGCCATGTGAGAGGCAGCTGAGGTGTTACCAGTATCTCTTTGACATTATCCGTTGCAAACACGTGAGAAATACCCTGAGGTTGAAGGCTCTTCACAAGGCTTTATGCAGCACTTGAATACTGATCTCTGAAACTATTAATCTGATTATAAACTGGTACATGAGTATCCTGCCTGCTCCTGGTCCTTGCCTTCATGAGAACAGTAAGCCCATTGAAACTAGAGATGGTGACTGAAGTGAGCCAAGCTCTCAGCTCAGGGTTCTCAGACTGTCTGCTTGCTTTGGAAGCAGGTCTTGAACCCTAATCTGTTCATTGATCAGCTCCAAATCCCAAATCCTCGTTTTGGCTGCTTCGAACAGAAACAACTCAAGTGAGGGGCCAAGGTTAGAGTCAGGGTCGCTGGAGGCTCAGATCGATTGTTGGGTTGGGTGGGTCATGTCGACCTGAGATTGGGACAGCCCTACAGCGGAGCAGAGAGGAGAGGAGAGAAGCGGAGAGGAGAGGAGACGAGAGGAGAGGAGACGAGAGGAGGATAAAGTTGGGAGGGAGACGGTGGGAGTCAGGACGGGTGAGAAGTGTTGAGGGAAGGGGGTTAGGGTAACATGAGAGGGAGGAGGCATTCCTTACAGGGCAGCTACATCTGCGGACACAATTATCTGCTTCCCATAATCTTATCATTTCACATTGCATACGTACAGTATCAGGGGGGAGTCCCTTTCTGAAGTTAACTTATTTCATCCCAACTGTCACAGTCTCGGTTTTGCTCCCTTGCTGCTCTGATCACAGACAGAGACAGAGGACAGACACGTCAGAGGTGGGCTTGCTTTAATCTCCTGGAGCGAATCCAGAAGAGTAAAACAAATAAACCTTCATATAAACCTTTATCTTCATAATCAAATGTAACTCTCACATCATATCACAGCTACTCGATGCCTCTCTCGGCGTGTACAGTGTAAGCTACCTACTTGGAAATCACCAGCAGTCTCCAGCAGGGTAAACTCATCCAGTCGCATGCTGCTATATCTCATTCTAAGGAGTGTTTTTCTCACATCTGAGTGCAGCAATATCAGCTGACACAGCCTACACTCTACCTCCCACAACACTCCATCTGTCACACACTCATGCCGGTCTCAGTAACACTTGCGCACTATGTCATATAAGAGGAATCTGCGATGGACTGTCTCACACTAGTTTACATCAAGGCCCAGCTCATATCTGTTTGTGCTGAACTCATCTGACGCTTCCTCTCCTGTCCTCTTTTCCACCGTGCAGGTGTTGCAGTTCTTCTATCTCCTGACATCCCCCTGCAGCTCGGGGTGGACAGCCGGCAGCAGTTCTGCCTGCAGTCTCTGCCCAGCATGGAGCGCCTCCCTCTGCAGTACACTGTGTGTGTGGCCCACAATGTGAAAGCCGCTCACCAGGAAGCCATGCGACAGCTCTCCCAGCCCAGCAGGCGTCTGCCCAACATGAGAGCACTGTGGTTAGTTCCGTTTAGGTTGATATTAGAGGACATAAGAGTTTCCTGGCCACATTTCTTTTGTTGGGGTTGGAGGCGGGAGGGTCCCGGGCTTGATACATGTGTGAGCACTGCCTAAAAGTTTGTGGGTGTTTGGGGAGTCATAAACTAAAACTCATCCAGGTTCCTCAGAGCAGTCGGCCCTGTATGATCCCTCTGTGCTTTTTACAGGCTGCCGTTCTGGAAGCTGCTCACCAATGTGGATTCGGGCCCGAAGGTGGAGAGGGAGCTGAGGACCTTCTCGAATCGTCTGAGAAGACACCAGCTTGGGGAGGGAGTCATCAGCCTCAACGAACATTCCACCACCCTCCTCTCTGATATGGTACGTTTTCTTCACTGTGCCTGACAAAAATACAAATATTTAAGGGGAAGCTTTGTATCGGTAACTCCCTTGTTTATCTTGTGACCCATGAAGCCTACTAGTTAATATCTATTAAGTTGGACTTTTGTCCTGTACTTTCCAGCAGTTTTGTCCCCAAGAAACCCATGTGTATGTTCACACTTTGCAAAGTCATTACTGTTTAACTTGCTGTTATACTTCTGCTCTATGATGGGCATTCACTACAGCACAGTGGCCCTCTACAGTGCATGTCTGATTTGCTGAAAGTTTCCTCATTCACCCTTTTTGCCTCTGGCCAATTCTTGTGCCATGTAGCTCTAGAGTCTAGTAATCCTCCTCTTCAGCCCAGCTGGGCTGCAATGCTGGTGAGGGTTCAATGGTCAGAGGCTCAGCTCTGGTCATGGACAGAGATGAAAGAGTTCCTTAAGTGGATCTCCAGAGAGCTGGAGACAGGTGGGTCACGAAGGAGGGAGGACAGGTTCACTGAAATGTCACAATGTAGAAAAAAACACAGTTTAGTTCCTGCTGAGTGCAGACCTCACTACCTGCAGGACACTTTAAGACTTTGTTTCTTAAAGCTTATAAGTGTGGTATATTATGCTCATCTGATAAGGTTCCAGGTATCAACCTCCAATGTGTGTGTGTGTGTGTTTAGCACAAAAGTTCAAGTGCGATTTTCCTGTTTTTTACAATATTGGATCATTTTCTATCATTGCTTCATATGGATCCACTTTACTTTCCTTGAATGTTATTGAAATCTGCCCACGAACAAGATCACAAGGACCAAAATTGAGTGGATCTAAGTCAATACCTGCTGATATACCGTTACAAAACAAATGTAACTGAGAGAAGACAAACAGAGCCTCTCCTAACAGATCTCAGGTTACTCTGGAGGTCGAAGAATTGAGTGCGTTTAGATTTGATGGGATCTCAGCCAAAATTAACTCGAGCAGGTGATGCTGACACTGGCTTGTTCGTCGTGATGCAACCTGGACCATTCAACAGGAGAGGAGGCAGAGGGGTCTCAGATATTCAGTCCATCAGAGAGGTCGAGCTCAGGCATCTCCCTGTGTACATCCACAGTGCTTACAGTTTGTTCCCTTTTCCACTTCAGTGAAAAAATGGGAGAAATAACACACATAACATAAGTTGATGGATGCCATTTGGTGAACAAGAGTTTCCCTTACTCACAATCTCAAGTTCTCTGGTGCATCAAAGACATTAAACACTAGTGTTGTTGGCTCCACGTCCCTCAGTCACTGCCATAAAGAATCAGCCAAGCACACGGTGTCGCGTGGAAACTCATGGAAGCTGAAGTTGTCCATTAAGTGTAAGGCTCTGCAGAAGTGTGACTGGCAGCAATGATCCTCTGTAAAACAGAGACTTTTCTTCCACTCTTTACAAGTATTCATAAATTATCAGTCACACTATGACCTTTCTTTTCCAGTTTTCCATATTAGTTTTTGAAGTACTGGCTACTGCTGGGATTGGAAAAATTGGGGATATTAATAAGTTTTGTGGGTTTCTCAACTTATTATTGATATATTAATGTACACCAAAGGCTAGGCCAAGTTTTTGTCCTCTCTGTGACAGTTTATTGCATTTTGACAATTATTTGGAAGTCACGTTCAAATTAAGGGGAAAAAAAGCTGAACGGAACAGGGGAAAAAACTTTCTAAGAAATTACATAATAGTATGTGCTAATCTATCCTTTCTTCCCACCGCAGCTTCAGGGGTCAACTTTTCTATTCTTAAGAGGTTTTGTTCCACAGTTATGTAATCTGCATTTGATTTACACATTTAAATACCAAGGGATTATAACATATGTTACGTGGTTCTGGCAGAGGTCATCTCTGTCAGAGCAACAATATGTCCACATGGAGAAAAATCAAATAGAGCTACTATAACTTATATATGCATATAATGCATCATGTTATGGTGCATCATGTTGTTGAATTATATTTTATTGAGTTTTGGGATATTGGGCATCATCAGGCTCCACAGTGTTGGCCTTACCAGACTATACAGCACATTAAGAGGTTGTGTCAGAGTGTATCTCTGTGTGTCTCTACAGGACCATAATAACCTCAGCATCAGGAAAAGGGGGATGTCCAAGAGACTGACCAGGGACCTCCCACTTGTCAAGCTTCTTAACATTTCCATCACCTTATCCCCTTTCCTGGGCGTGGACACCACGCAGTTCCACACCTCCCTCATGGACGGCACCGAGGCCTACTGGCTCAGTCTCCCTTCAGCCCCCCAGGGACAGCTGGTGAGTGATGACAGCAAGACTGTATTAATTATTCTGTAAAACACAAATGTGGTCACCTGACTCAACATCTTTACTTTTAGCTGCAGTTTACTTTGAAATGATAGTAAATGAAAATTGTGAGAAGGTGAAACACGCTCCATTTATTTCCCTCAGGTCCCTGTGATGAGTCAGTGGCAAGGAAAGTTCTGTGTAAAGCTGAACATCACCAACCCAGAAGCAGTGAGCTGGTTCCTGGACAGAGTGGGGTCACTGCAGGCCCATTTGGGGATGGAATACATCATGCTGGAGGGGGGCGAAGGAAATGTGTTTGAGGAGCAGGCCCTGAGACCACCACAGGCTCTGGGTGGAGACAAGTACATCAGTCTGTTGGCTGACCTGGCCACGAGGATAGGAGACTCTACCATCATGACAGCAGGGACACGGTAATGCATTCATCTCTGTTTTTTTTTTTTGTTTTTTTGTGGAGACTGATTCTTTTACACCTTGACATCTTTAATCTAACTCTGTTTCTATTTGCATCTCAGGTCGAGCCACAAGCCGCTGTTTGTGAGGATGACCCCCTTGCAGTCTGACTGGAGCCCAATGGGCCTGAAAGGCATCATTCCCTCCCTGCTGCACCATAGCCTGCTGGGATACAACTTCCTCATTCCAGATGCAGTAGGTAATACCACAGCTCATGGGTCACTCTCATTTTTTCTCGAATGTGAAAACTAAACCAAAAAAACAGTCCGAGGACACATCTGATCTTCAAGCTGTTGGCAAATCACCGAAGTGTTTTTTCTGTCATATTCCAAATTCCTGTGAAGGCGGATCTCAGCCAGACAGACAGCTGATGTCTGTGAGAGAACTATTTACTTTGAAGTGGAGAAAAGAAAGACCTGTCAGTTTTACACACAGGACAGATGGTCTGATATATAATTGCACTCAGACTATTAATCCTGTCCCATTCATCACTGTAGTACCAGGATCAATAAAAAAAAATCATAATTTTCTTGGACCAGTGTATGAATGAATGGATTTATGAAGTTTTCAGTGCTGTAAATTCACAAGATATTACATTGCAACACTACTTTCTAATTTAAGCAGGATCCAGAATACTGCATTTAAAAAAATCTACTGTCACTGACAAAATAAAGTAAATACTGTGTGTTTGTCAGAAGAAATCAGAGTACACTCAAACTTCAGTCATTTCATGGGATTTTATCATCATTAAAACATCAAGTAAATGTATAACAAAAGGAAATTGGACTTGGTTCCCTCCTTTCCCACTTCCTTCTCAATTCACACACCCTGTTTTCCTCCAGGTCATTTTTCAACAGCAAGAGGAAGAACAACAGTTCAGTGTGTGATAATATTTTCTCCCCACAGGTGGCTCTCTGTCTGGAGACCTGGTCACAGATGAGGAGTTGTTCATCCGTTGGTTGGAAATCACAGCCTTTCTCCCTGTTATCAACTTCCACACACCGCCATGGGTCTGCGGAGAGGACCGGGTACACAACTATAAACCAACAAACATATCACAAACCAGTCACAGCTCCTCGCACAGCTACAAAAACAACATTTTTAAAACATTTTTTTCCACTTTAACACCCTTCGGCCTGCACTACCAGGCTGAGGTGTTTGTCATGACATCTGCGTCATCCACATTAGATGTAATTACAATAGCGACAATGTAGTAGGTTCACATTCTTTTCCAGACTTGATAACAAGATTTTCACTTGTGAAGATTTACAGTAGAGAGATCAAGTGAAGTGATGTGTGAATACTGCCAATTAGATGTTCTAAAAGGGAGCGGGAGATTATCCTTCCTTCTTGCACAGCAGTTAAGATTACTTATGAAAAGAGGCAGGAGGGAAAGAGTTTATTGACCCAGCGGCCTCTCCTCAGTACTGTGAGTCAGTGCCATGAAGTTCCCACCATGCCAGTGAGCTGAAGGAGCTGCCGAGGTCTGCTGAGACCTGGTCTCAGATCATAACTCAGGCTGGGCTCTGACCCTCAGCAGGAGAGGCAAGACCAAACCCTGTCCCTCACCACGGGAGACTGGGAATGTATCACTCATGGTGTGCAACAGGAAAACAATGCCTATAGTCTCAGAGTGTCAGGTGACAGATATTGATAGGTCTGACAGTGCGCGACCACAGCTCGGGTTCCTGCACAAGAAAAGCACTTGATGCCTCTCAAGCCAGCGGGGGCTATTTTCCCCCTCCATTGCCCTTCCCTTCTTCCCTCAATAGGAGTGATTGTTAAGCCCCCTCCCAGCATCACCTGTGGTTAAGCGTCCATCTGTTCTGAATTACAATCCCTCCTCTAGATTTACGGCTCGCTCTCGAGAGCCACTTCAGCAGGAATGATAATGAATTTGAGGACAAGTCTTGGAAAAATACTTTATTGTGGCAATTAAGATTTCCATGAGTAATTGACAAGTGTGACAGAGTGGGAGTGATCAACAGCTTTTTTTCCACTAGCAGAGGACTGAGGCAGCAAAATATATTGGTTGTGACTTGTGCTGCTGTGAGACAAAGATAAAAATAGGTCTTTTGGACAGCTAAACGTTTGACAGCAGCAATGTTTTCCACTTTGGTCTCTTGCACGGCCTTCAACTTATAAACTCAGATGAAGTGAGACTGAGAAGACATTTTGGAGGAGAGTGGACGGCTGAGTGATAAATGACTCTTGTTTTATGGGCATTTTGCTTTAGTTTAAATACGCCACACCTTTATTTCCAGAATATGAGGCTTCAGTCAGTCATAGATAGGTCACAGCAGTGACTGCACTGGAATCAAATGGCAATAAAAACCTCAAACCCACACGCATGCCTGGCTTCTCAATTAGAGAAAGATCCACTCAAAGCCAGGCTGTGACTTCAAGCTCATTCCTACAAATGTTCTCAATCCCCAACTCATAAAAATACATTTTTTATAGATGCGGTCAAATTTTGTTTTTGTCATGGGACGCTGAAGAGGATGTGACCCTTCCAGGAATGCTGAAGTAGTGTGGCCAGAGGGAGACAGGATAAAGATTTGGACAGTGTTAAACTCACTAAGTCAACAATGGGCCGCTCCGAAGCTCCATTTGCGTGTCTGGGTGCAGAGATGGCACAAATGTCTTTAGCAGACCTCATTGTCAATATTATTCTTGTCCTGAAATCCTTGTGGCAGATGATTTAGTTTAGGAAAGTGCTTATTTTGTTGGTTTCAGTTTCTATGTTGGTCTAAAATATAACATGTCTGGATATTAGTGAACACTCCAGCAGCAAAAGCAGACATGAAAACAACATACCCTCATACATACATACATTACCCTCCTTATTATTTCTTCTGTAATCATTATAATGTTTGTCTTGTCTCTATAGGTGCTGAACCTAACTCAGTCCTACATAGCGAAGCACCAGAAGGATGTGGTCCCACTGATAGAGAAGTATGCAGAGGAGTGGCTGATGACGGGGAACCCCATCTACCGGCCAGTGTGGTGGCTCAGTCCCAGTGACCCCCTGACCTTCACCATCGATGACCAGTTCCTCATTGGAGACAAGGTGACTTAATGACGTTCTGATGGGAGGGGGGATTGAGTTCCTTCTGTCAGCATCTGATGTACTTGGCAAACGATAGTGTACGATCCCGGCTGTAACCTGATGTCCTGCTAATTAAGTGTACAATCTCTCTGACATCTGAGTTTGTTTTACCAAACTCACATGTGTGTTGTTGTTTTTGCTGTTGCCTGTTTCCAGGTCCTGGTGGCACCAGTGGTGGAGAAGGGGTCATTGCAGAGGGATATTTATTTGCCCGACGGGGGCTTCCAGTGGCAGGACAGCCAGAATGGTCAGGTGTTCGATGGGGGGACGTTCCTACAGGACTACCCTGTTCCCTTGGAGGAGGTGGCCGTTTTCTTACAGAGAAGCTGAGTCTTGTGAATGACACTGATTCACCTGACTTACTGTCCTAAATCAAATCCCTTTTTTTTTTTTTTTTAAAGAAAAATAAATATACTTGTGCTGTTCTCAACTTGCACTTTTCCACTAAAGACCATTGACCCTATCTCATGGCTCTGTCTTGAGATGACATGTAGAAAGTTTTTTTTTATACTTGCACTTTACAGTTCAAAATGATTTGTATTTTTTTCATCTGTGACATTTTTTTCTTCCTTTTTTAAAATAATGTTAATTGGTTTTACCTCTTGGCTGATTTGTTTCTGGACTTTCTTTTTTTTTTTTTTCTTTTTTTTGTGTGTGTGTGTGTGTATGTAACTTCCAGAGAAATCTGCGTGTTTACATACTGCATATCTACAGTCTTTAAATTTTTTAGTTGCTGCTGGCTCTCTTGATAAGGAGGAACAAAGCAAGCGCCTTGTTTGCTTAAAAAGAATCTGAATCTCTCAAGAAGACCAAATGAAGACAAAGAAGGACAAAGGATGATGTTGACTGAAAGGCCTTTTTTTTTCGAGGGCGGATGCTTATTTGGTTGAAATTAGCACACAGAAACCTTTGTAGGAAAACCGATGCGTCGTGGTACCGCATGTCTTGCTTACTCATCAGAAAGGCCTTTACTTGAACTTATCAGGCCGAAGGGGCTGATGTTTTATGAATGTACCTCAAGTTACGGTTTTGGCTGCTTTGCAGATTCATCGGACACAACAACCTGTCATCCTGTAGCACTTATACTTAGAATAGTTTAACTTCAATTTAAAATCAACATACCACTCTGTTGGACACGTCTGAATGTCCTTTAGTACTGTAGGCCGCATGAACCTGAGGCCAAGCCACTGTCATTGTAACGCTGACTATATTTGAATTTAGATTAGATTGAACGGATTTACTAATCTGCTGTAGTAAGGGCTTTTAAGTGAGCTGCTCATATTTTTTTTTAATTAATATGTCTGATGTTGTGTTGATATGCTCTTTCATGAGTGCCAAATAAAGTGCTAAAGAAAGCCTTGTTGACAACACCACAGAAGTGGAAAGGATACTGTAAATAAATAGTTTGACATTTTAGGAAATAACCTTATTTACTTTCTTGCAGAAAGTTAAATGAGAAGGCTGATAGCACTCCCTAAACTAGCCTAGGTTAATATGAAGACTGGAAATAAGGGAAACAGCTGGCCTGGTCCAAATCTAGCCTGTGAAGCTCACAGATTTACTCCTTATATCTAGGTTGTTTGATTTATATGAAAAGTAAAGTGAAAAAAATGTTGCAGTTTTGACGTGCTGAGCTAATTTGTGGTCAGAAGCAGTGACATCCTCCCCTATTTTTGTGTCTTAAAGAGACAGATGAGGGTGGTGTGAATCTTCTCATCTAAAGCTCAACAGAAAAAGAAAAGAATGAATTAGTGCATATCCTAAAATGTCAAACTATCCCTGAAGCAGGACGACGTGGGGGAAAGAGCTCCTGAAACTCTAAATCACATTAACACAACGCTCCCAAATGTACAATAATTTGAAGTGCAGTGCATTTGATTTTAAATGACTGATGTTTTTTGATCCCAGAGTCCAGGATGGTGCAGTTGCCACCTTCATGAGTAATTACATCTCTGCCCTCATGGGAACACCTTCATTTAAACCTACTTTTTGGACTGTCCTTGTAATCCCATTCACTTCTATGGCTTGTTTTTGTTCAGTCGCATTATTTATGTCTAAGAGAACTTTTCATTTGGTTTGAACCCTGACGAAATGATCTAAGCAAATGAGATGTAAATGAGATAACTGATTTTCTTATGTGATTATGATCAGAATCAGCCCGTGGAGAAATTGAACAACTTTTTGCACCATGATACATTGCTCTGTGTACAGTTTGTTAACAGTGCTCTTTGGCAGTGCTTTTCTGTATTGATTTGTTCTTCACAAGACAATCTTAACTGGCCAGCAGTGACGATTCAGACTCTGGATCCTTATCATTTAGTGGATGCTTTACCACTAAATTGACTGTGTAACTTTGATCAAACACGTTTACTGTATCAACTCCAACACTCAGGTCTACTGAAGCTTATCAAAAAAAAAAAAATCACCAAATGTCTTAGAACAATGCAGTATGTTGTGAACACATCAATGTCTTAATCTCTCCAAGAGCTGAATGTACAATGGACAAACTGTGATTTCCCAACCGTGCCCTTTCGTGCGAGGAGCTTTTCAAGTTCCCGTTCTAATGCTTTTATGGAATGCTGTGGTATGTTCTTGTATAAGTCGCAGGAAAAGCTTTGATGTGTTATTCCTTCCCTCTATACGTACTGAACGAACATGCTGCCATGTGCCTTAATAATTAATTATGCCACTCTTAAATCTGGACAATGCAACTGTCTGGATTATTGCAGTATCAGCAATGTACATATTACGATGACTGTGCCATTACAAGTGTTTTTCTCTTCTGTAAATCAGAGAACTTAGAATGACAAAGTTGCAATAAAGTTTACATTTTCTTACTTCACTCCCTTTAGTCATTTAGTTCATGCTTATCTTACCAGAGTTTTAACACAGGTAGTCAGCAGGATGGATACTTGGGTAGGGAGGCCACCATAGAAGTGGAGGAAGCGAGGTTGAACATCTGGACAGCTTCCTCTTATAAAATATGCCTGTGTGTGACTGTCCATGTAATGGTTGTTCACCTGCCACCAAAGGAATGTGGGATATGGTCCAGTATCCAGAAAGACCTTACATAGAGATATGCAAATGTGTGTGTGTGTGTCTGTGTAAGGCTCTTATTATTAACAATCCCTGCTCTTCCTTCTCCTCTTGTCAGAAAGTGTATGTCTATATGTCCGTGGACATGCTGATGACTAACATCCCCCTAATTCCTCTTAAATGTAATAAAAGTTATTTATAGCTTTGGTGGGCATGCAGTGGGAGAGATTCTCAGGGGAATCACATTCAGCTCCAACCTCCCCTGAGCTTCTACTCCTTACCTTCCTCGCCTGCTGCCCCTTGGCTGAGCTCCACCTTGGGGCCCCCCATGCAGGCCCCCGGCTCCTTTAGCGCAGTTAGACAGGTGCAGCTGGCCGCAGACATGCATGGTCCCTCCAGGCCAACCACCAAGCTCACCATCTCCGTTTACACCCTTGCCTTAATCACTTAGATTCATATAGCACTTTTTTTTTCTTTAAGAATCTGGGCGCAGTTCTCAGTCAGATAATATTCACAAGACATACTAGTGTGGCTCCATGGTTTGTGAGGTGATGAAGTTACAGTGCAAGAGGCTGGAGAAGACAGCAGAGATTAAAGAGCTAGAGCTGGAGAATTTTGCATGAAAAGAGATCCTCAACTCTGAAAACATTAGATTTTTTCCATTATTTTATTTCATGAATGTAACATTAATATTGAATTTGAACGTACAATAGATGTTTTTCACATGTATTTGTTATTGATCCTTTATTCTGAAACGTGGATATCCCACTGTGATGTCCACTTTCATGTGAAATCAAGACATAATAACACAATTCCTTCCAGAAAGCCTGCGGTTAAAAACATGAGCCCTTAAACTAACATTTAGCAACAGGACACAGTGGTCCAATTATTTTTTCCTCATTCACTGAATCAACATATAACATTCAACCCAATTAGTTTGGGGGCATAACAGAGCCTTACGTAAGTTGTCCTGCAGTGCCGGAAAAACAAACTGTCCTGCCAAAACCCAAATCAAGAATGACGCGAATGATCTACATACAGTAGCTGCAATGAGAGCAATGTTATTCTCCAGTGTTTGCAACCACCAGCGATTACCACTGGGCAAAATGGGAACATCCCTACTCCTGCGTAGCTTATAAAACAAGATAGGCAATGTTGGCTCCCCTCTTTTCTTTGAGGGTGCTGCGAAGCAAGTGGCACATGAATTAAACTGGTGACAAGCGGAGGCCGCAGATCTCTCCCAAAGTCTACTTTTAGAAAGTGCAAGTCAAGGTTTTAGGTTTCAGTGTCTGCTCTTGACTCAATGGGTTTTCCAGCTTGCCAATTAGGTGTACAATTTAAAGGCTTGTTATCCAGAAGCCAGCCGGTTGAAGACTGTTGATTACGCTGTATGGATTTGTCATAGTATGTCTGCCTTGTGTTTCAAATGCAGATGATATTGGCTTTCTCTTTTTGTGTAAATGTGAGTGAAGAATGTCCTAATGTGCAGAAAGAAAAGACAAAGTTCACTTATTTGATAAAGACACAAAAAGAAAATATATACAAAAGGTTGACCCTTAAAGTGATTCTTCTTCTGAAGCAGTCAAACTGCAGGTTCCCAGAGCAGATGAAGGGTAATCAGACCTCAGGAATGCAGTCTGGAAATGTTAGCCTGCTATCGGAAGCCGAGAGCAGGGTGACATCGGGGCGGGTGTACCATTGTGGAGGTGTGTGTGTGTGTGTGTGTGTTTTCAACAGAGAGAGAAGGTTGGACAGGAGCTGGAGGGAAACTCACATGTAATCACTTCCTGCCTTTGGCTTCCTTGGAAATCTGTCACCTCTCAGTGCCTTTAAACATCTTCCGTTTACGTTAATAACTGAATAAGCCAATTCTTGGTAATGTCCACTTGAGCCCGACCACCTGGCAGGCTCAAGTGGCAGACTTCAGCCTGCATTTGATTAAGTAAACACTTAGCTAAGAAAGGAAAGACTGGCCTCAAGAGGTTGACATATTATCAGAGCAAATTAAAAAACCTGATAAACACAACTACCATAATAAGTCAGCCTTCAGATACAGACGAGGGTTGAATACCTAAAATTAAATGCCAACAAGGGTTAAACCATCATTATGGACATCAGATTTCTCATCGGTTGTCAAGACAGTAGATGCAATGTTGGAAAACACGAGTCACCAAGCTTATAACCAAAATTTTAAAATTAAGCAAACAACCAATGTATGTCTAAGGATGACAATCAGACATCTACCGTACAGTGTCCAGGGATCACTTTGACATCACCTGAAACATAATACATCAGTGTTTTTAGATGATCTTTTCATGTCAATCCATCAGTGAATCGGATTTATCCAGAATTTGAGTATCTTGGTGTTTGTAGCCATCTGATGAGTACAGTGATTTTCTTCCCCAGTATATACAGTAAGAAGTTTATATAAAGATTAAAAAAAGGAGATGACAAATGTGTCTTGACATTCACTTTATTGTTAAAACTTGTTTTGGTATATCAGCTGCTTGTCTTTTTACATGTCTTTAAATTAAAGGCAAACATATACAGCTTCATCCTCAAAAACCATGCAGCAGTGTAAACATGAGGCCTACCGAGATAAAAAAAAAAAGTTATACAACTACATCATACTGGCAAAGTCTGTGATAACAAAATGTCATGTCAAAAATAAGGAAGCATTTCGTTTGTTTCACTTCTTATAATCAGCAAAGCTTTAACTTAGTGCTTGTAATTTTCCACATTCAGCTTGTAAGTATGAAAATCTCAAACAGTTTGTTGAGTGAATGAAGAGTTTAAAACATGGGGAAAAAATAAATAAAATGTTGAACTAACAACTTATACATAATAACAAAAACGCATTCCTATACATGACAGCCCCTTGGCCCATTATAAGTATTAGTTGAAGAGAAGCAAAGATTTCCTACTGTACTGGAGAGATACAACAGCCTACTGAGCGACTCTGCACCACATTGTGACAAGGCAACAACAGCTGCAACACCACAACAACTTGACCGTTTGCTGAAACAAGTTAATGATTTGTCTTGATCTGACAAAGGCTACCCAGGTAGTTAGGAATTGGCTAGTTTGAACAAAAGGGCCAATCATGGAGTGCACACCAGGGTTTTAATATAGTTACCCCACTCTTTTCAAACACAGGAACTGGAAAAAAACACCCACTGGCTAGACTCAGCATCATATTCACCCCAGACACACACCTTATATCCTGCCGATCCCTCACTTCAACACCAAACTAAACTTTATACTACTCACCAGCTCATCAGGGTCACATGACACTGTACTGCATCTCAACGTCTTCTACTGTTGCACATACACACACCAACACGAGTACTTCCAATGCTGCAGCCAGTAGCACAGAATAATAGGCCAAGTTAGTAAAACCTGAGTAAGAAAACAACAAACACACACACACACACATAAAAACGCAATCTGCCTTTGTCGCTACATCATAAAATCATAGCAGCTAAAAAGAACAAACACACTGGCTGTGCACTAGAGTCAGAAAGGCAATGGAGATCCATCAGTTGGACAGCAGCAATTGCTCTGTCTTCTGTATTGGTATCAATTATCACAATGATCACTTCTCTGATCAACGCTGAATATCTATGATTCCTGGAATTACAGCTTTACAGCTTTACTCCTGCAGGTTTCCACAGGTATAATATTATTGGATTCAACTGCAGAGCCTTATGAAACAAGATTCAGTGTTGAAACTAAGCCTTTTGAAATTAATAATCACCATACAACATGTACTTTGTTATGATATTTTCGATCAAGTGTGCTACTTGGTGCAGTCACACCTGACTGAGGTGCTGCAAATGAGGTGAGTGGAAGAAACTTGAAAAAACAAAGAATCCGTGAGGTTTTCTAATATTGGTACACACCATCTCTCAACTAAAAATTCAACGTCAGATTTGAATAAAATATGTGATGATGCTACTGAATAACCCTTTAGCTGAAATGTCTTACTGCATTAATACAGACTTGACCTTAGACTAGCGTGGCACTAACTGTCTCCTCCCTTTCTGCCCTTTGTTTACATCAGTGGGTCACTAAGGCACAGGTGTGTACAGTCCTGCAAATAAAAAGTTTGATCTGCGCACTACCTGAAGCCAATACCACCAGAACCTCAACATGCCTATGCATACAGCACACGTAAATGTCTCACATACATTAACAGTAATGTTTCCAAATATCTCTCAGTTCAATCATCTTTACATCTGTGACATCAATTAACTTAAAAATAACCCCAAATCCAACATTTGATTCTGTACAAGCTTCAGGAAGAATATATGCTTTTGCTTAAAAACAGCATGTTTTTTTTCCCCAGCCAAGCAGAGGACGATCACTTGGCTTTCTTGTCCAGCTGGAAGAGATCCAGAATATCCAGCATGGCCTGTTTGATGTTGGCGCCAAAACGGTGCGAGTCCTGAAATGAACAAAGTGAAATTTTTATAATGACTTTGTAAAATATTGGAAATCAAATAATCTAGATTTAGTGGAAAAACTGTCAAACTTACAGTTTCTGGGCTTGAGAGTTTGCTGGAGATGTGGAAGTTGATGAGGTCTTCACCAACAATGATATAAGAGACACCGTAACCATCATCAGCAACCTTTGAAAACAAAGGTAATTCAAGTTGTACATAAAACAGGTGGGTGTGGACACATAATCTTTGTAACATGCTGTTCCATTGTGACAAATATTATCCATGAAGTACATGACTTGATGATTTTCCAGTTTTCACTCTGTCTTTAAAACAGATGGATAACTCACCGGACCAAATCCACCCCCAGAGGACACATACTCTGGATGTCTGACCAGGTCGAACAGCTCAACCTGCTGCAGAGGAGTCTGGCTGGTGGACAGCCTCCACGGCTCAGACAGCACCTAAACATAAAACCAGCATATAATTCATTCACTCACAAAGACATCTACAAAAACTTGTGGTCACAAAAACTTATAACAATAGTTCATACCTCTTTGAGAAAAGCTGAGTCTTCTCCCAAGTATTTGGAAACCACATAGAGGCAGAAAAGGTGTCGATCAATGCCTTTTCCTGTCATTGCAAGGCGGTACATGTTTTGGTGCTTCTCTGCTGCCGCTTTGAGCAACCTGAGGCGCTCTTCTCTCTGATTGGAGAGAAAAGAGACAAAAATAAAAGATGATACTGGTTGCATGATAAACAATACGTCACACTGTATCTGGAGGTGAGATTTTGCTTCTGTTCTGTCCTTACCGTCTCATCTCTGATCATGGAACGGACAAATGTGCAGGTTTCCATTGTGCAGGAGCGCACGGTTTCCGTTCGGCCTTCACGGAACAAACGTGTCATGGAGGCTTCGTATGTCAGGCAGAACTTCCCTTTGTCCTGTTAAGATGATTTGGAGTGGTACAATTACAAGGGACTGACTACATGACAGAAGCACATTGAAACTGCAGTTCCTCAGCTGAAACTAGATAAAGGAATAACCTGACGTCAAACACCAGGTCAAAGAAACATGCTAAATTACTGCCATTTCATAAGTTCTTGCTGTTTGATTATTTCAAATAAAAAGCAAAAATACAAAAATACAGCAAGAAATGACACTTTTCGATAAAATCTTTAATTGACAGTGTCTGATAGTCTTGTGGTATATGGTTCAGTCAAGTTGTGACTGCCCTCTGCTGGGATTTAAGAGCAGTGTGTGGGCTCTATCAGTGCCTGCTCTGCATGAAGCTTTCGAATTAAGTTTAATCTTCATTAGCAATAAAATGGAAAACTTTACATTACCTAATGAAAACAGTCTACTGCGATATGATGTGCTTTAAATTCCAGATCTCAAACAAACCAGTAGGTGTAATTTATTAGTGCTTGCAACCCTTGCAAAACTACAGAGTAATATATATATGTATATATGTACACACACCGGTATATATAAATTTCAGTGGTTCCAATATTTCAATGTTAGTGCGTTTATCTTCATAAAATTATTAGTACAACATGTAAAGGTCACATGTGGAGAGTTATTTACAACTTGTTCTGAGAGACCAGTGACATGAATGCACTAACCCTGTAATGGGCCAGCTGTAGGGCGATCTGGATGAAGGCATCGGGACTGGTGCGGCACTTCTTAATCAGACCCTTTCCAAAGTTAGTGAAGGGGAAAATGTGACAGTCCACATCATCTGCCAGATTCCTGGCTAATGTCAGAGAGCTCTGGATGGTCTCCTGGCACTAGAGGAAGGAAAGGAGTGGTAAATTAGATAAAACAGATGTAGTATCAATGACAACTCATCTTAATTCCACTCTTGACGCTACCCAGAAGACTTTTCTATACATCTTAAAATAAAAGTGATAAAATAACAACACTGCTGCACATAGTTCAAGCAACCAGCAGAGGGAGGCCAAGACAATACCAGGCAATATAAACATCTCAGGTTGAATCCTGCAGAATGAGACATGTTCTGTTAATGTTACCTCAGCAGAGAGGTCCCACTGCAGCCTCTGAGGACCAGGCAGGTTTGGGTGGGGCTCCCCATGGCAGTGACCATCTTCAGTATATCCCAATTTAATAGGGTCCATGGAGAGCACATGCTGAAAAACAAAGATATTGATATGATGGACTAGATGATTTTGACATATTTTTTTATTCAGATTCCCTCAGGGAAGAAAAAAACGAATGGAATTTGAAATTCCACAGGCACACTGACAAAGAATCTGTAAACATGAGACAAAGACAGCAAAAAGACTTTTCTAAATCACACTATTCCTCCTGTTGCATATTAAATCTGCTTGCTTGAACTAGCTGAGAGTGTGATGCACATTAAGATGCGTGTGTCCAGAATCAGGGTGGCGCCGCTTCCGCCCCATACTGAGCCAGGAAAAAAAACTAATTAAGCTCATAGGAATATTTTTTTTTATAGGAAGCCATAAGAGGGAGCCTGACTTTATGATAATGCCAAAAGAGAGGTCATTTCATTTAAAATAATTATGTGACAATGTGATAATTAGAGGCTGATCTAAACTAAACTCACATACCTCCCACAGATGACCAACGATTGGAGCATCTGCCCAGGAATGCTCTGCATTCAGACCCATGGTGCCATTCTTGAACACTATCAGGTTAAAAGATTTGTCGAACCACCTAAATAAAATCAAATAATTAACACATTTAGTTTATTTATAAATGAAAAAACATGACACACTCTTTGGTAATCAGAAACAAAATACATCCAGTTTATATGTCCCACCTGTCATAGCACTTTCCATGGAGCAGGGACTTGGCATAACTGTCCAGAGACTTGACAGGATTGTCTTCCTCGTAGCGCTGCTCGGTGTCATCAAGGGTTACAAAGAAGGCTGCTTTCTCGATGGCGTCCAGAGATTGCTTGTTCTTACCACGGCTGAAGTAGGCTTCACGAGCCTTTGCCCATGGGGTCCTGTAGCAAGTTAAGAACAGGCAGCAGAAGTATGTGAATCTTTTCTGTTTCTTTCTGGTTCATTTAAGGAGTCAATGTGCTACAAATATCAAGCCTGTGTATAGGAATCCCATGATCTGTATGGGCCAAGTGTTGTATGTAGATGAGATGCAGTACTTCCACATCATTTTTATGGTTGCTGCTGCACCATTTACTGGTTTCAAAGGCTCCCATATCTGGGCTGATTCTGTTGGCTGATGTATTTGTCAGCAAATACAAGAATACAAAAAAAGCAACAGATACTGTCTGATGCCATTTACAAACTGTGTTGACTTCATTTAGTTTGTCCACTGAAATATGTCCTCTTTAGTATATATCTTGGGTACAGATCTTTCATGTCAAAATAAGTGGTAATTAATAGACTGGCAGTTTTAAACCACATATAAGTTTTTTAAGTATTAATAAATATTGATAATCTGCCTCAAAAGTGCCATTTGTTTGTTTTAGTTCACATTAATCTATTATCATACACCCTCAGTAAACAGTGTAGAACTTTTTTCCCAGAATTATTATACTGAATAAACCTTGAAAGATAAATTTCCATCAATGCACTGTTAGTCTAAATGATGTAAATTGTGCGGCCTCCTCCATCCTGGTCACAGCTCACTTTGTAATGCCACCTACCTGTCTCCTGCAGTAAGTGCAGCCAGTTTCTCCTCTCCTGGCAAGGGCTCCGACTTGTCTGACAAGATCCTCTCCATCTGCTGCTCTATCTCCCGTGGCAACAGCAGGCGCCCGTCATAAAACATCCATACCTTGTAGAAACGGCCCTTGTGGAACACAGCGATGTGTTTGCTCTCATTCATGTGCTGAAGAGTGTCTGGGAGAGAAGGACCAATTGTCAGGAGGGAGGAAAAGAGAAAACAAATAAACCAAGTTGTGCAGCTGAGGGTGTCCAGGAGAGTAGATTTATGTGTTGGTACATGTATCTTACTGCAAGTTACAATATAAGATTGTAACCTATGCATATGTTATTGCTGTCAAGACTTTTGTGAAATAAAAATATAAGAAAGACAGTAGTACAAATGGACTATGAATGTTGTAGCATTTCATTTAATTAGAGTGGCAGAGACCAGTACCTGGTCCCAGTAGATGAAATGGCGTGATATCCAAAATACTGATGTGTTGTGAGCAAAATACATATTTCAGGGTTTAGTCTGTAGTACTGATCATTTGAAGGACACAGACTCACTTCACAGTGATATTATGTGATGGGGGGGACTATCCAGGTCAAAATCTAAAGCAGCTTGAAATGGGAAGTGCAGGAAGTGAGATGAAAAAGAAAAGTAATTTGGGAACAGGGCAGTGGTTTGGATACAATGGATTGAGGCAATGTTTGTTTGAACAGCAGCACTGTGCACAACCAAGAGAAACAAATTGAAAAACGTTGTCTGTATCTCAGATACAAATATATGACAGTGTTTTGTTGAGGCTTACAATGTTCAAACAGACATTGCGGTTGTTACAGGAAAGACAAAGGGGAGGATACTTACACTAGGAACAACCCCAAGAACAACCACCACCACCTGAGATCCAGGCAGTACTGAGCCTACTGTGCTTCCTCTAGTACATGAATACACCTCCAGCAAAATGAAAACAAAACCTGCCACTTTTCCAATGATGCTCCGTGTATGCATTACAACAGTCAATACAAACTATTGCAAAATGATTACCGGTAATTCTTACTCATATCATGGGAGATTAATTGTATTAAATTCTATTTCCCTATGACACAATTAAAATATATAATTCAAAAGGGGTACCTTTTGAAAAATCTTTACCTCACCACTTTTCTCATGCCTCCTTACCCTCTACTGTGACAAAGTTAAAAACAGTCAGTCAGCTTCAAAGAGCTTTAAATCTCAAAAATGAACACATTATATTTACACAGCACCACAGCTTCAGGACTTGGTCCTGACGTATTCAGCTTTTGCCCTTCATCTTATACAGGTCCTTAACTTATAGGATATAATCAGATATTAGGAAGGAATCCTTTGCTCAGCGAGAGTTTGCATGTTACATTTATTGCTCATGATTCCTCTTCAACTGCTTCCTGCTATCTCAGAGTTGATAGTTCAAAAGCATCCCCCACAAGTGCGAGTGATTATTGATTGTCACTATCTAACTCCGTGTTACAGGTCTTACCTTAAAACCACTGCTGTGTCGCCTTCTCAAACTCAAAATCAAAATATCAGGCACATGCAAATTAGTCTTGACATGTGCACAGACCTGCACATGTACAAAAATTAATTCACTCAGTTTATAGTATTTCCAATTACAAAACAGAAGGAAAAATGTACCAAGGAGAAGTACAATAGGAGTGGTGTGAGGAGGAAGCACTGCTCAGGACTCTACCTGTGTCTACACCTGGGACACGACTGGTGTTGAACATACGTTCGTATTGGGCTGAGCACATGGGAATAGTGTGTAGGAGCATGAGCTGAAAAGCAAAAGGGGAGAGTCAAACACAAAGATGACAAACTAATTCACTAAAATCACAAGAGAGTGGCAGCAGGCACACATGTACTGGGATAGGAGCATGGATGGAGTAGAGAGGGAGCAATGAGAACTGCTTTGATAAGCAGTCTTAAGGAGCAAGAGAAACCTTAGAAGGCTGCCAAGGAAGGAGATGTGAGCAGGGTCCAGAAACCAGTGGCCTCCCAGCTCAGTGCCAGCAGCAAAACCCTGATGTAACGATGTGAATTTCAGGATCTTTAGACTTTAAAAATCACTTTGAATATTAAGATTTATGAAAGCCAATGAAAGGTAGATTTTTTTCAGGGCTGTGCTGCTGAGAATGAGTCTTGGAGTTAAAAGTTTCCAACGGCTGTTGCCATACAGGTGGCTAGGGTCACAAGGTATAGGGGGTCAGAGGCCACAGCGGAGATGTGTCCTCCTCTTACCTGTCTCCAAACCAGGGATGCGGGTGGTGTTAAACATCCGCTCCCACTGAGCCGAACACAGAGGAACCTTGTTCGCCAGCAAGTATAGCTAACGCAGCGTCCGACACAGCAAAGGGACAAAACAATAACATAGACAACTGGAATGTAAGTGTGTAACAGAGCAAGCTCATGCATTGGTCTTTGTCTATATGTATACAGTCGGAAAGCAGTCTGTGTGTGTTTATACAACATGTTAACAGATAGTGTATCTGTATTGTGCAAAGTAAAAAAAAAAAAGAAAAAAAAGAGGATTGCACTTGGGCATCATGCAGACTGGTAAAGGACAATGAAAAGAGCTGCGGGAAATCATCAGCATTAATTGAGCCTTTTTGCCAAGCTTCACACAGGACATGCTTGTGATATCATGATCACAGTTTTACTTTGATCAAAACAAGCAAGAAGCACAGTACATGGCTCAATCTAAAGTCAGAGTCAAACACTGTGAGCAACATCAATTGTCTGCTTCATCACAGGTGAGATTGTGGTTGACAAACTTTGAACAGGAACAGGATGTGAAAGATAAGCAGCTGTTAATGTATACTACTACAAACACACTGCAACAACAGTAATAATCAATACATTATAAATGAGTTAAACATTTACATAGAACGGGTATATATAATATAATCTAACATGCACTGATCCATTTTGTTTCACTGCTTGAACAAACTTTATAGATTAACCTGGGTTCAAGAAAAGCATTTAAATAGTGAAGAAAAGAAGCAGTCTATACTCACTGGCTTGATCTGGGCTCTGTCCAGTTTTCTCCTGTAGAGCATGATGGCATGGATGGCATTACCTGCCCTGGCAGCTTGGATGGAGGTTGGGAACACATATAGGAAATCCTGGAGAAAAAGAGATTCGCCAACATAAGAAATGACTTGTAAATGGCAACAGAACAAGAGTGTGAACACAATGTTACTGAGTGATCCATCCATAGATTTTAGTCAAGAACTGCAACAGTAAACACCAACAGTAAACAGTTTTCCAAACACGGCAAGTGTTATTCCACTGACTTTGATGACTGTGTTACTGTGATATGACATGCTGGTTTCACACACTGCAAAATAAACATTTTGATATTTGATATTTTGCTTGACAAGCAAAGAAGACCCATGATACCCTGCTCCACCAACAATCTAATTGTTGTCCACTGTCTCAGCTATTCAAACAGAAACCTGTAGAGGGAGCTGTAGACTTCCCTCTTACTTTCCCTGCTGAGTTCACTGGGTCCATGATCACAAACGAGACACAGATTTGGAGTGAACTGTACTACAGTAAAGACATACTGTAGTACATAGATTATAGCTTTGTGAGCCAAGATACTAAAAACCCCAAAACAGTCCCCTAAGATGGTGCCACAGATTTAGAGAGTATATTTTTGTAAGAATAAAAATACAAAGTGTGTATCTTTGGGAAAACATTTTAGACCCAATTGTGGTGTGAGATATCCTATCACACATGGGTTTAGACCAGAAGCCCCCCATAAATACATGCAATAAGGTAGGAATGTCTTACCATGGCATAGTAGTTGCTGTTGACCATGATGGGCCCTCGGCCTCTGAGGTAAATATACTCTTCCCACCAGTCACTGACCTGTGTAACACAAAGACAAGGAGGAAAAGAGGGAAACAGTATAGTTTAAGAGTGGAGAGGATGAAAAGGAGAGGAGTTCTTTTGGACTTACATAGTTGGAGGTCCACCATGACTTCAGTTTGAGGTACCACTGCAACCTGGGCCCCAGGTTCTTCTCAAAGTCCTTAGTCAAGCCTTTCATTCGCTCAAACTGCTCATCATCCATCAGTGGTCGCACTGATTCCAGGTACTGTAACAACAGGGGAAGCAAAATCACAAATGAGTGAAGCCAAGGGCAAAAAGGACTGACCAGATAGGCCAGAAAAACAAGTCATCTCTTCTTTCTCCCCTGGCAGGTAAGCAGGCAGGGGTTTGTTTAGTGGCCCTGCCTGAGGGAACATATTCAAAGGAACAAGAAAACAGACGTGAATGGATATAAATCAAGACTTTCACTGATTTTTGTTTGTTGTTTTGCATATCCTCTTGAGTGTTAGTGAAATCTACAGAGATGTGGGTGTTGATATTTCATTAAAGCATGTGATGGAACAGCCAGTAGTAGCAATTCAGGATATTAAATTAAATGCCCTTTTTTTCATCTCAATTGTTTATTAGAATACAATTTGAGAATGAACACAAACTTTGTTTAATGGTGGGGACAATTACGAACAATGTAATGTGCACAAAGCCCTGGTGCAGACAGGAAATTACATAACAGGAGGAAATTACCCGTCTGCAGGTGTCCTTGACAGAGGGAACAGGTAGCCGTGGCAAGGAGTTCTGGAAACTGTAGAGCATTGGCTTCCTGCCAGAGAACACCTTCACTAATAACTGGACAAGAAGAGCAGATAAGGGGGTGAGGAGAAGACAAAGGGAGTTTAGAGTAGGCACATGTTTCACTTGGAAACCTGTGGGGTATGAGCCCAAGGTCAAACTTGTTAAAGTAGCACTTATTGTACATTTTACATAAGAATTGCATTGCTCCTGGGTATTATCAGGACATACAAAGGGAAATTAATGTCCTACTGTGATTTATGGTGGGTGTCATACCAAATTCACTTAACAAATGAAACAAATGCACAAATGTAAAATAACGCACAGAATTTAGTCAAATGTAGTATAAACTGTGTGGCTGAGTTAAATATATATTTGTTACAATTTTTGTGACAATGTCTTCCATATGCAAGACAAGAAACCACATTATTTACTCATTCAATAAACAGCACCACTGTGACATCCCAGTATGACGCTGTTATAAAGTCACTTGAACAGAGGAGCACATTCATTAGCTCACCATCCACAAACGAGTAGACCAGGACAAAGAGCCATGGCGTGCATACATCCAGCCATGCCATGACAACAGGCACTTAAGGACATTCCTCATGATCATGATTATGGTGACCCACAGACCCGTGCCCACTAGAACTCCGCCGACTATCCTCTGGCTGTCTGTGGACATGTATCGGCTGTGGACGGAGAAGGGGAAATAAATAGGGTGAGACCAGCCGTAGGAAATAAAACGTATGTGAGTTTTTTCTTTCTTGCTGTATGAACAACATGATTATAATAAACAACATGATTATAATTAAATGGGACTTCAATTGGGTCTGTAAAGAATGAGACATTATTGTAGTAGATACATTTAAAAGCAAACACAAACAGTTTATGAGTTTGACCAGCTATGTAATCAAAGAGTGCACAACGACACCAGGTAATAAATGTCATCATAACAGTTGCCATACTTAGCTCAGTCCAAAGTCAACAAAGACTAACTAAACTGTGACTGAAACAATGCATACCATTTATCTTGACAGGATTAACACACACTGGCACACATAATGATTAATCAAATGTCAACACTCATAGCTTTTGTTCATTCCTAAGATAAATTATAAATAGGCTTAAATCTGTTATTTCAGGTTCTGAATCAAAGGTGTGTCATTTTAGACATTCCTGAGAGTAAAAGATTTTACACCACTGTCATAAACAATGTCCTTCACTTAGAGGGACACTACTCTGCATAGTTGATAAGAGAAGCATTAAAGCGGGGTGTTTGCACAATATCAGTTCACGAGATCAACTTTGTTTGCAAACATTAAAATGAGGTGTGGTGGACAGATCAAAGAGCAAAATGTGATTGTGGACCGAGATCAATAGAAATAATGATGAAATCAATTACTTTACAGTTGGTAACTATTGCTCAAGCTTATACTGATGGAGGCTCAGGAGCAACAAGCCTACAGGTCCTCTCGTAAATACCTGAGGCATGTGCTTAGTTGCACAGATGTGGTAAAAAAAAAACTTTCCACTGCCATTGCTGTGCATATTTGTGGGATCTTCTATCACATTCCTTTCATCCATTCATCTGATTATGTTGTCTAACTAAACTCCTACAGAACGAAGAGTGTTTCAATGTTCCATGTTGTTTTATGAGGCCAAATGGAAAAAGACCCCAAAAAAATGCTAGATCATGTTGGGGTAACACATCACAATACCAGTGGGCTTACCTGATAGGTATGTGTTGGCCGAGCTTGGCAATCAAACCCAGAGAGGGATCCAGCTGATTATATTTATTGTAGGACATGTAGGACACAACCACTACCATGAACCCAGCAGGGCTGCCTGGGTACACACCAGTCATTACCCCATTCTGTTAACAGAGTGAACCAAATAGAGAGTTACAAAGGTCATCAAGGTCACAGAGAGCAAAGAACATATTGGATTTTAGTTTGTAAAATCACTGATTTAATAACATGTAATATCACAGCAATGTTTTGCTGACACATCAGCTATCATTAATTACCAACATTTAAACAATAGATAGAAGATGAATGTGTGAAAATGCTGGAAGGTCTTTGGATTTGAATGACTCAGTATGATCATGTGTAAAGAGACAACTAGGCAAAAGGTTAGGACACAAAGAACAGACAGGAAGGTTACTGTCACTGCTGGGTGTTTGTGTGTGAGTGGGTGACCTTCTAGTGTGGGTGAATTAATGTGACCCAACAAACAGACTTACAGCATGACAGCAATCAGCAAATAAAAACTGAGGGTTACATTGGGCATGACGTCTATTGAGAACCCAAATTACCAGAAACAGAGTCAGAGTAAGTCAAAGATCAAAGACAAAAAATGGACTGTATATATTGTGCAGAAACCCTCTGGACTTTGTTCTTTCACGTGTCAGACACCTCTCACCTTGAAGCGAATGAACCGTTTCTTCCAGGAGTGGAGGCCAGAGAGGTAGATCTGGCGTAGAGCTTCATGGCACAGTTGGAGGTCGATGCCATCAGGGGTGACGGTGAACTGAAAGGCCACCGCCTGGTGAGCTTCTGCCATGGTGGCTACTACTGCACAGGGTCACTGGGGGACAGAGAGACAACAATTAGTAAAGATTCAAGGGTCAACAAAGGTGTGGGTCAAAAGATGTTCTTGTAGATGCCATTCACCTCTAGTACATTCATCATGAAGTTACAGTAACACAAGAATGATCACATCACAACAAAAACCAATGCGTAGTAAACACATCCTGATGCTAGATAAATGTACATAATTCACACAAGGAAAACATCAGGGCTGCCTCTCTTGCCCAGTTCCTGTCAAATTCAGGAAGGGATATGTTCCATAAATCTGCTTGATGTGCATGTTTGGTATTCAGTCCCTATCACAATTTAGCTGGTTCCTGCAAGCTGACACCAAAGGAGAGGGAGGTGACCTGTGACTGTTGTACCCGTTACTCATCTATAAACAGGTTAGGCAGGTGTGGCATCTTATCTAGCAAGGAGACTATGCAAACAGTAGTTTCAGGCTCTTTAGTATCTCACATTTGTACATCTTTAAGTGTGCTATTACAAATTTAAACAACAATAAGATAACACTTGCAAATTCATTACTTTTGATTTCCTATGAAATGCTTTTTCTTTGCACAGCTGTCTGTCTCCCTCTTCATGTGGTGGAAGACTTCTTGATACAAAGTCATCTCAATAGAGGGTGCTCAAAGGACAGTTTGATGTAAAGCTTGTATTTTGGGTATGTGAGTGCTTACCTTAGCCAGCATCTCATACTGCATATGCCTATCTTGCATTCAGTAATTATGCATTAAATAGGGTAACTGAAATTAATGCTATTTCTTTTAAATGGACTGGTGTTGCAAACACGACTCAAGGGATGAAACAGCACAGATCTTGGCTATATATGTAATGTATAATGTAATGTATATATATATGTATTTACATATATATATGTAAATATATATTATATATATATAAACTGTGCATTAAATATACTGTGCCGCTTCAGATATGATATGATTGAACCTGTGGCAGGTTGTAGAGAGAGAAATGATGTTTTAAGGCTCATGATTTACCACAAAATCACCAGCTGGATGATGAAGCTGGATTAGCATTGAGAGGCACTACTTCTTCCCAGGTGCTTTCAAATGCTGTTAGAAATATAAACGCACATGAGCTTCACAAATAAAGTAACTGTCAAAAAAAAAGAAAGAAAGAAAAGGGGGGCTACAGTCTCGTCAAATTCTCGTTTAGATATGACACCTCATGCTACGGCTCTGCGGTATCAAGTTTTCTCGTCTGCGCCAGCATCTCTCTTGCAAACCTCTGCTACATTTCTCAATGTTGTCTGTGTAGGGTCCATTTTTATTTCATTCAGTAAGAGCACTCTGAAAACAGGACACGTCGTTTCTACCTTTTCAGTCCTCGGAAGGAGCAGCGGTAGCGGCAGCATCCACAGATCGGTGTTTCAGCAGCCAGTCCCTTCCCCCAGCTACTTTCCAACATCACATGATCTACCCTGTGCTGCAGAAAACTAGGGGAAAGGTCGCAGCGCTCTGCCGCTTAGATACCGGGCAAAATTGGCAACGTAGTACTCACAAATCCTGCTATGCCAGAAACTATAACACACCGAGGTTCACAACAAAGCCATGCAATACACAGCTTTTGTCACGGACATAGTATAATCGACGTTTGCCCATTTTCTCCATTTTAAAACAGATGCAAAACGCTGTCAAACGTTAATTAAAAATCATGGCAGCCCCCCTCTGTTGTGCATCTGCAGTGACTCAGACCGCAAACGCCACATCATTCAGTCACATGAGGTCATTATTTCACCCTTCAACACTGCACACCATCACTATCAACAAATACTGCCGGTATAAAGTAGGTTACATTTGTCTGCTACCATATCAAGTATCCCGCCCACGTGGTCTGTGTGAAATTATGTCAGTAGTGTGAACCCCCCCACTGTTGTCAATAAACGAAATTCTATTTATTGATCAAAAATAAACAGTGTTTTCTGCCATGTTTGATTAAACTGCATATTATTTGTACTTCTATGATAGCTCTTACAAAACGACCACACCACAGAACAGCTTTTACTGACCTTCACTGGCAGGTGACATTTGCACACTTATCTACCTTTACTACATTTCTCTTTTACTACCACTGCTCATCACAGGGCAGTGCCACGTACAGACATAGTGTAGTGTATTAGTGTTTAATAACACAACTGTCTAGTTATTACCAGGTCCTTGTCAATGAATGACCTTTACTTGGACTTTTACCTACATTCATGTTATGGGCATGAGAACCACCTAGATCGTTCAACGTGAAATCTTAATACCTAATGCATGTACATATCCAAAAGAGGCCTCTCCAGCACATATTTTAACAGCATACTTAATACAGCATATATAAAACATTAAGTAAAATAGCTGTGGGTGCAATAGACTGAAATTTAAGTCAAGTCACAGATGTTTGCCTGTAAACTTGATTTCTGAACTGCTACAGGCCGAATAAGCTCACAATCCTCCCAGCTGTGCCAAAAGCGAAGCTAAGAAAACCTCCTGGACGTCACGTAAACACCACACAGCTCTACGCAGAGCGCCGACAAGGAAATGCAACACACAGACATTAACGTCAACGACATCGAAATAACGACTGCTTTTTGCAGGGCAGAACTTAAGTTGTCGGCGTCTCCTTTTTTTCCCTAAACCCCAGCAGCCATATTTGCACAGCTACTTCAAAAACAAAACAGAAAGCCTAAACGCAGCCCTGACACGAAGTGAAAGTGGAGATAGTTTAGACTCACCGGCCCTTTATATCAGTCCAAAGGCGCAGGGCTTCGTGTTTTAATGAGGATGTGGCGCTGTTTAGTTGTCGGCGGAGACTGCTAAACACTCTGCATGAATGGGAGCACAGACTTGTATACACCGCCACACTGCCGGCCCCTTTTGCTACGTCACACGTCTTTCCTTTCCGTGACCTACAAAACAAGTCATGCTAGAAACAGTGCCCCCTATAGGTCTTATGCTAATAGTGCAGTCAGAAAGTATGTCAGATATTTGCTATGCCTTGCGCTGTCTTGTTTGGTACGAAGCACACCTGTGGTAAATTCAGTTGATTGAATGTACACATCAGAGCACAAGCAACGGGGAGGTTGTCTGCAGAGTTCACGGAATTGAACTGAATGTCCCCAAGAGCACAGTGAGCCTCTTTATCCTCAAAAGGAGAGACTGAGTCTTCCTTGGGTCAAACTGAGGAATGATCAACACAGACGTAGCCTCACTCATAAACACTCTGTACAGAGACGGGGCTCGAGCGCTCGTGACCATGGTAGACCAACATCGACTTAGCCTTACTCATATACACTCTGTACAGAGACAGGGCTGCAACCCCCCCAATGTTCAACTCAAAGTTACGCCCTTGCAGGTAATCATAAGACCCTGGTGATGGTGGTCACCCCAGATTCTGTGTGGAGACGAAGAAACTTCTGCGAGGAAGTTGTCATGGTGTCATCGTAATGGGAATGTGAATGCATTGTGCAAGTGCATGTATAGCAAAGGTTGTATGAGGACAGCAGATGAACCTGATGACATGATGCAGTGACTAGCATCACAACATTTTCCGGGAACTGCTATACCAAGTACCTCGGCTGTTGAAATGTGCAGAGGATTTACACAATATTATGAACATCTAATAAATGCAAACAAATGAAGATGCAGCAAATCAAAGCATCACAGCAGGTTCAAGTTGTGCAAAAGATTTCTTTCCCTTCCCACTGTCAGATACAGGTTGCTGATGCAACACCTGTACATTGTTAAACATTTTTAAAACATAGTATTGAAACAATTCCACTTTTTAAAAAATTGTATTTTTGCAAGACTTCTGTGCTGAGTTGTACTATAATACTATTGTACTGGTCTTCATACTGTAGGGTGTGAGGATACCTTTAGCAACTACTAAACAAGCTGTCATTGTAGGACCATGGTCTAATTAGCCACATGTGAAACAGGTGTGTTCCCCTGAGTCTAGTTGGGATTCTAATGTACAGGAGATGTGGCTGCTTGACAAAAGCAGGAAAACCACATGAATGATAACTCTGTCCCTGTCATTCCAGTGAGCCAAGCCACATCACCAGGACGCTAGCACTGAATGTGCAAGACAAAGAAGTGACTGTAGTATTGCACTTTCAGCTGGAACAGTCATTTTTGCATTTCATTTTAACTGGCATTATTTTAAAATGGTAATGTAATTTTTCTTGGCATGTTTTACCTTTATCAAAAAATGCTGCAGCTTTGTAATTTGGATATTGCACTTCGTCATACTGTGATTTTGATTTATTGTGCAGCCCTAAGCTATCTTCTCCTGTGGCTGCTTCTCCTATCCTGCTCCATTTTTTTTTTTTTTTCTGGCAGCAACATTCTTCACTGACGGCAATCTTCCTCCCTCTCTTTGGACAGGCCACTTATACTCACAATGAGTCATTTAGTGCTACTGCCCAAAATGACATAGCTAAACCACAGGTGCTGTAAATTGAAACTCAAATTGTGTTCCTGCAGTGGTCAGCAAGAACTATGTTCCAATGAATGACCCTGGCCTGTGCTTTACAGACCTGTTTTTGATGTTTCTGTTTTGTCACGCCTTTCAGATTGGGGCAGCTGACACCCTTTATGGAGTGTAACGAGTCTGGTGACCTCAGCAACCTCCAAGACCTTCCTCATTCGCCCTGCAATCAGCACCAACAACAGGAAATACCCGTGTGACTGTGTCCCTGTCCGCTACTGGCTCCTACTATTCAATTATCTACAGACCTTTTTCACAGCAGAAATGATGATGATGTTGACATGTCAAAGCAGGGAAACCACAGCTGTTTGCCAACATTAATATAGGCTAAATTCCACTTAAGGAGAGCTTGCTTTATTTTAAGAATAAGCCCCAGGGCCAGGGCTAAGGCACAGCAGCCCAATGTCATGTAGTTTATCCAACAGAGGGCGCAAGATGACAATTTTGTTGTCAAGTCTCTATCTGTCCCATAACACTTTGCATGGAGGTGTTTACTTTAAAATTAAACCCTCATAAATACCCATGTATTGTCATCAGCTAAGTCAGCTAAGAAAACCCACTATTATTTTAACCGCTGTTGCTAACTTCTAACCAACTAAAGTGGCGGTGGGGAGAACTGTTATCAGCTACCGAACCTCAGCTTAAATATATGTGTTAAACATTGTTGAATAATCGTAGAGTAACCGTGTTATACACACAGTACACAGTACTGACTTACCGTCCTTCGGGTCGATTCGTCCACATCAAACATTAAAGTCCGGGCTCCGGCTGTGTCCGCGAGGAGGAGAGGCGCGCCTCCCATCGCTGCTCGCGCGCGTGCGTGGTATCGTCACTGGTGAGTGCTGCAGGCTGCCAGACAGCTGCGACCAGCTCGCGGCATGTGGAGGTGGGCAGGGGGGGGTGAGTCCGTTTGACCAGCATCGATTTCAGCGGAGGCAGTCGACAGTCAGGGACAAGCGTTGAGCTCAGTGACAGCGGCTTCCCTGGACAGCGAGGGGGAGAATGAGAATAGTGGATTTTGTTTCTACTTGTCGGTACAGCGCAGCAATACAAGGGAAGTCACTCCTAACGGTAAGCGACGGTGACGGTTTGCTGTTCAACTGTTGGCGTCTGTACTACACAGGCATGTTTAGTCTTCACTCTCTTTACTTTTATTAGCGTCGTGAACGCCAGTTTGTGGGTGGCCACAAACAACTTGTCGACTGGGTGTCTTTATCTCGTCCTTTTTTATGTTTTTACAACTTGCTTAATTCTCCACAAACCAGTAAAGGAAACACTCTCCACTCGTAACGGTTGCTTGCTCGCGTGCAGCTGCGGTGAGCGTTTGACTTTGCTGTAATACACATGAGATTTGTAAAGATGAACAGGCTGGTTGGTTTTCTGAGAAAAGGCACCATTTAGTGTAAGAGGTCATGGCTTGCCTAACAACCACTGTGTGGTAAGGTCAGTGTGAGCACTTGTGGGGACATTTCTGATTTTGCATCACGCTTCGTGGGCTTTCCAGCAGCACTTAGATGACTTGTAAAGTTATGGCTGTATGGCTGGGAAATGTATCTGTTAGGGGATTTCTTGTCTTAGTTTTCTGGGTATTCACTCCATCGTGTAAAATATCTGACTTCTGGTTGGTTGTTGTGTCTGCATATGAAACCACTTAAGTGTCAGTCTTGACAAATTCAAGTTCTGCATTTTCTGCAATGCAAAGGGGGTAAGTCCAAAAATTAGGAACAATAGTTTTGATTGAGGTATCAGGGTATGGGTTTACATATTCGAAAAGGGCATTGCTCTTGTCATTTGAGAAAGCATTATTTTTACTATACAAACTCTCTACATACACCACAGATGCTGCAGCATCCAGAAGTAGGCCACTACTGGCCTGTATGTCATGCCATGCCATGCGTGGTCCCCTTTGGTAGGTTAACTGGGCGTCTCACTGGTTTATCTGTGGAGTGGGGGAGGTTACAGACAGTCTGAGTCAAATATCTCCAGCAGGATCTATTTCTCATCCTCTGCCAGATGTCTGGCACTCATTGTTTTACTGTCATGTGCCCCCCTCATTGTGTTTTTGTTTTCAGTCTAATGTTGCAGATGTGCATGCTGCCGGTGGCTAGTCAATTACCCCACAATTTAAACAGTCATTTAGTGCACTGATGGAAAACATTGTTTCTGAACAAAATGAAAGGAAAAATATGTTTTTGTAAATAAGGCATGACTTTTTTGTCTCTTGTTTTGCTTAGCTGTACATGCACATACCCACAAGCCTATGGCACAGCCAGACTGTCTCCTATTGCTAAGTCCTCAGTGTGTGAATGTCACATTTTGTCACACTGTGCTTGTGGTTTGAAGAGGAAGGCCCACATCGGAAAGGTGACAGCATTGTCCCTCTTTGAGCTCTGTGTTCATGCTGGTGTCATGTTGGTTTGATTTCTGATTTCCGTTCAAACCACAACCATTGTTCAGACATCACGTTGACTCATTTGAAGTTAGACTGTAATGGGAAAGTGTGGTCTGATCTGGGATCTGCCTCCCTCATGTGGATCTACATACATATATATCCCTCTAATATATATTTCAGTATAATTTTGTAAATAAGAAGACTCTTAACTTTGTGCTTTGTTGGCGAAGTTTGACATTTGACAAGCTGAATCCAGCAGCACAGTTTGAATTTAAGTTAAAGTTCAGTTCACATGTATCTCTCAAATGCGTATAAACTGAACTTTTTATTTGCCAAAAGCTTCCTCTCTCTTCAGTGTGCTCCTGAACAATGATCTGACTGCCCTCTCCAATGCCAACAGGATATGAGCCACGTGTGAGGCATAGCATGTGAGCCCATATTTTGTTTTCATGCCTGTGAATGGGCCTCAGTCAGCAGGATTAGCCAGTTTTAGGACAATCAGAGCGGGTGATCTAGTTTCTTTCATATATCCTTTGTAAGTCACCACTGCCTCACTTTGACTACATTTTACCTTTGCCACCTGGGGCAATTTGGTGAACAAAACACAACATGTTTATAACCCAAATAGTGATAATAATTTTATCACAAAATCCTAATGTCTTACTTTGAGACCAAATTTAATGCCCATCCGTACCTTTCAGCAGCGTTCATTGTATTCTGTTGTGATAATATTATTTCAGTGGAGAGGCATCAATAGCCTTTTTGTTTGCTTGAATGGTGGCTTTATAGTGGATGTCAAAGGCCAACAAGCACACCAGTGTCACAAAACACACCAGATAGTGAAGCTTTTTTTTGCCAGCTATAAAAAAAAAAAAAAAAAGGCATCGATGAATCCGTGTTTTGCTACTCAAGATGTCTTAGAGTTTTCAGAGCATGTGTCACCACCACACACAGGCTGAGAGGTAAGGGAAACCCTGATCAGGCTTTCGGTTCATTACATGACTTGAGTATAATGACAACCACAGGGACACTCACATATGTGTTATATACTCACTTATGTGCTACTTGGGGTTCCTGATTCTGCAAACCTGCATGTCTGAATGAAAACTCCAGACAGAAAAGGTCAGAGCCAGCCATTGGTGTTGATCCCAGCATTACAGAAAAGACTAATGCGTGGATCTTTACAATGACACGGTGATGATCATAATTTTTGGCAAAATATGTTTTTCCACTATTGGTCCATATATTTATTTTGGAATCTGGAGCTCTTTGTGCAGATGACACTTTTTTCTCACATTTCACTGATTAAATGATTGATCAGTTAAAACACATTGGAAATAGATGATGATGAAAATAATAATTACTTGCGACCATACTTGTATCATCTATATGGGCTGTAGTATAAGGCGAGCTTCTGTCAGAGACCCGTGGGACATTTGCATGCGCCAGTTTGTCTATAAATTATCCAAATCTATTCTCCACGCTCTGTCCTTGGTTAAATTGAGGTCACATCACTGCTGAGATGGTAGATTGTCACTCAGGCTGAAATCTGCCACACCACAAAGGGAATGGGTGATGGCTCCATGGGATAATAACCCAAATACTTGTTTGTCTTTTATATAAAGGCTAAACTGGGCTATCTTGGAATTTCCCTTCTATGGTTGTCTCCAGTTTGTGTCTTTTTACATGCCACTTCAAATTTGTTTTCGCTCCAAATACTTAACCTCTTTCTGTTGTCGAATCATGGTGAAATTACACTCTTTCTCCAGTGTAAGACTCCCATGGCATGTAGCATAATCCTCTGTTTCTGTGGTTGTCAACATGACATCTACATGAAAACTATGATGACCAAATCACCAGTCGTGTGTGTGCATCGGTGAACCTAGCACAATTTCTGCTTGGCTTTTGACACGAGACCAGCTAACTTAGCACCTGGTTGGGTTTTTTTCATTGGGTAACATTCTCTGTATGTATTCTCCCTCTTGAATTATTTAATGTCTTTGGCATTGTATAAACTAGTGCTTTACTGTGCGGCAGTGAGTGTATTGTAAGGGCACACATATAGTGAAAGAGGTGTGGGATTACCTATTATTTTGATGTTATTGATGACTTGAGCATGTGCATCTTGTTACAGTCAAAGCAGATTCTTTTGCAAAATCTATAGATTCTATAATGTTTACAAAGCTTCAAGAACATAATACATGTTTACAGTGTCGTATTACTAAAATTCTGGGTGAGAACTTTCCCCTGGTTCTGCCGTTTGCATTATGACTTCATCCTTGAAAGGAAGAGGATCCATTTATGAGAATGTGGCTTTCTCAGCAGGGTCCTGTGGTTTTGTGTTTATGAATACTGTTCCCTTGACATTCCTGTCCTCCTCATACCACCCATTTAAAAAAAAAAGTGCTGCCACTCTGGGAAACAAGGCCTCTCAGGCGGTGCTACTACTCCTGCATCTAAAACTTTGTGTGGTCATTGTTATATTTAGACACCCCCTCCCCCCAGGTAATGGCAGCAAGGGAACAGGGACAGTTCTCAGGCTGGGTCAGATGCAGGGTGAAGTGATAGTGAGTCCCTCATCCTCAGACTCCAGCTTGTTATTTCCTTCATTAAGATATGGAAACGATTACATAATATGGGATGGTGAGTGCTCTGTAGGTGAATCTATGCTCTGTGGGCTTAGCTTTAGAAAAACAATAAGGCAGAGTGACAGTGGTAATATGGAGCGGAGCAGGACAGAAAAGCCCCTTGGGGACAACAATCTATTCTGAGCCTTGTGCTTTTCCCCAGTCCCTGAGCTTTGAATGTTTCCCCCCTGGGTCACACAGTCTCTGTGTTGCTGCTATTTTCTATGCATAAACACAAACACTACAGCTGCACAAAAGAAATGGAGGCAGACAGTAGAAAGAGGGTCTCAGACAGCGAGCAAGACGAGGACACTCTTATTGCTTTCTTTCAAGGCTTCAAACAGTTAGATTTTTTTCTCATTGGTCTAAGTTGGACTTAAGTCGATTCCCAAGTTAAGTTCGCTTCAGCCCAGTCAAGATGCAGTTAGCATGCTGCATGCCATGCTTTATTGTGAGTCAATGGCTACTTTGAACAACTCTTTAGAGAGGACCCACTGGGATTAGGGGTAAACAATTGTCCATTGTCCATTCACCATCCCACCTGCAAAACACATGTTTGGTAGCATGGGGCTTTGACATTTGCATCCTTGTTATGTCTGTCTTGCGTACAGACGGTACTGACATATCCTGGCTTTATATACATCCACACACATTATCATTGTAATAGTTGGTCATTACTATATTGAGTATTGAGCCTACATCTCTCCAGTTTGGGCAGCATCAGCATTACTGAGTCTCTGAAGCTCCATCTGGAGTCCATACCTTCCTTTTAAAGAAACAGCCAGTGTTGAACATCTCCTACCAGCCTGCTTAGATTTCCTGTGGAATGACTTAGTGATTCCTAGTCTCTGAGGGACTTCCTTTTTGTAACATGCATTTTTATAATGGCCAGCTCGACGCACTGTTGAGAGGAACTGAACAAGATCTTAAGTTGTGATGAGAGTGAACTTGATTGCTGTCTGTGGCAAATAAGACATTTCTGATCTATTTTCACTACCTCATCCTGCTAAAACAGAGAAGCCTCTTTGTGATCCCAATCTCTCTCCATCCAGCTATCTCTGCTTTTTCTCCCTTTCATTTTCGGCTTCTTTTAGACACATGCATGCTGACATGCACACACTGTGTGTCTGACACCCATTAAAAACTAGAACTCTGAAGCCATCTGGGACTCGAGACTTCTTCATGTGGAAATTGGAGCCATGTGGTCGCTTGTTAGTCTCCTTCCTTTTCTGAGCTGGAATGATGCTTGTTCTCCACAATCACCAAGAGCCTACAGCAATAGATTAATGTAATGACAGGGATAATACGCCACATTGCCGAACATTCTTGAAGTTTATTGTCATAATTAATGTTAGTAATGACTCTATAAATGATTAATTCCTGAAGCGAGAAGATAAACAAAACCACCACAGTTGCAATGTTGTGAATTTAATCTGCATTGCATTATCAGAAAGTATCACAGAAACAGTAGTGTCATGGGATTTAGGAATAATAGTGTAGGAATCATGTTTTTTGCCTTGGCTGTGTGTTATAGTATTGTATATCCTGGGTTGTTGCCTTTGGAAACTAGTTTGCACCTTCAGACCCCAGGGGAACACAATGTAGGCACATGCAGGACAGATGATGGTTTATAATACCGACGCAGAAAATACACATACGCATCATGTATGGCAGACTCAGCACTGTATGGGAGTTTAACAAGATTGAATGCGTGTCTGGCCGAAGCTTGTCTTATCTCAGAGCCAGACCATCCTCTGGCTGACCACACAGCATTGACTAATCATCCAGTAGTAAAGAGAACTTAACATCTGTCATCTGTCTCGTCATCATGCCATTAGCAATTTTAGGGGTTAGATTTCAAAATGTCAGCTGCACAAAAGACGTTCAGAGAAAATGAAAAATTGATAATAATTTCAGTATTCGAGAAATCTCTCCCTCTCCCTTGGGATTTTAGTTTAACATCTGTGTGAAGCCTCTAACTTAGTGTTTTCAGTGAGCAACCACAATGAACACAGCTAGCTCAGATAAAACAAGCTGAGGTCTCCAGCTGAGTGACTTTTGACTGAGCAATGTCCTGTCTTTCACTCGGCTTGAACATCCCACACCCTGATGTAGTTTCAGTTGAGGGTGTTGGCTCGAGATGTCAAACAAACAACACACGCACCTTACCTAACCTGAACTATCAATCCAGTGGAGATCACAGCGCTTTTGAGGTTCCAGGATCCCTCAGTAAAATGACTATTGCCAGATTCCTTCTAATCTTAGTCCTTCATTCTGACTTTGTACTTGTATAATCCCCTCTTTTAAATCTGCGACTCAGATTAAGATTGATTAGAAGCCAAATGAGAGATGATTGTGGATCAAGTAGAAATATATAAAAAGTGAACTTGTGTTCTATCATTCAAGTAAACTTGATTAAAAAGTAAAGAAACACACCAGAAAGAGTGTAAAATCTGAGTTTCACTTTTTCCTATTTTTCAATTTCTATGGCATCTTCAACTCATACACACTTCAGGACCCATGCAGAGCTTGGTTTTACCTTTACTTCCCGTCACTGTTAGTAAAATTGCATTTCCTAACAATTCTGCCTATTCATTCATGGCAGAAAGAAATGACACTGTAGATCGTGTAGGTCATATCCAGAATAAAGTGACGTGACAGTGAAGCAGATGCCCTCAGATATAATACATTTTAGGGACTTTTTACTGCTGCTTTACTGTGTAAGACCATACGATTAGCTTGATGCGATTCAGAATGCTTTGCAAGCTGTTTGTGGTTACATCGGTGCACTGAGAGCTTATATACCCAAGCTACATTTAGAGTTCTATGTCATAACAGGAAATTATGTCACCTAGACCCAAGCTCAGAGTCTTGTATCTTGTAAGCAACCAGATCATCAGAATATAGGTATACAGGAACATGGTTGTTCACTACACATGCAGTGTCATTAGCGCTCTGAGTTTCTGGAGCCCACTGTGTGCTCACTGTCTAAACAGGTCAACTCACCACTCTCTCACAGCTTTATTTTGGGAGATGTGCAGAAGATCTATATCATATCTGTAAAATTTGCAAGTGCTTGTTGTCTCTGTCTCTGCACTGAACTCCCAGCTAATATTTTCTGCTTGAAATAACTTCTCTATTTTACAATGTGTGAATTATTTAAACCCCAATTAAACTGTCTCCCTCACTTTCTCTCTTTTTCTTTCATACACTCATCTCTACAACACCTACCACTACACATCTGTACACTCCCCAAGGTATGATTCTTAACTGTATTTGCATCTCTCCTGCTTTGTGACCTTCTCTGCTGCTCACTCACTCACTCCTACAGCTTACATCTATCAACAATTTGAACCACCCACCTTTGTTGTCACCACTTGAAAAAAGCTGTTCAAAGTTAAAAAAAAAAAAAAAAAAAACATCACAAAGTGCCCACTGAGGTGGTGATGAGCTGTTTCGGTGACTCACAACCAAAATATCAGTGTATGTGAAGTGACCACCGTGTGGTATTAGTCAGATCTTTTTTCGCTGACCATTTAAAGGCATGTCTGGATAGCTTGAGGGTTTTGTCAGAGGGTATTTCTTGCTTTAGGGAAGACCTATTTTGTTGTCGTACTCTCTTGGCAGTTCTCATTGAACCTGTTGTTGAAGGAGTGGCGGCCACTGATTTCCTTTTCTTCCTGAACCCAACACAATACTATCAGCAGTCTGGAGTCTCAACACAGGAAGTAAGCAGCTGGAACCTAAAGATGAAGCATAACAGACCTTTCACACTAATTTGCCCAGTAGACAGTGAAGTAAAAAAAAAAAACAAAACTCACAGTCTTCCTTAAGGAGCTTCAGTGAAAAAACATCTCTGTTGGACTCCAGGATGGGCCTTGAACTTGGTCACGTTTTGCTTAGAATTATTCTCACAACTTTTGTTTTTGTCTGGTATCCATTTGTTAACAAAAGTATTTTTAGTGTTGTGTAACACAAGCAATGTTGAATAACTCAGTGCTGTTTCTATTTTTATACAGTGAAATCAATAATATACTGATAGTTTGGCATATTCCTTTAAGTTTTGCTGCAGTGTTTCAGACAAACGACATACACAAACATGCTTCAACGCAACCTTTCACATGGTCAACTCTAGATGTTTAACTATAGACTGCACAAACTAGGCTCTAGGCAGGCAGTTTTCCATGATTATATGATATAGGCAATGTCAGAGCCAGGCCAATGGTTCCCCGGCACAGACATCTTAGAGAAACATGCTGGTGCCTGAAATACCCTGACCTGAGGTGGAGAAGAAAAGGGAAATGGTAAAAAAGAAAAGCACAGAACAGCAGAGTCCATTTGTCCAGTGGTCTGGTTTCACTGGCCACCTGTTAAACAGGACACTCAGCTGTTGTTTGATGGAAAAGACTGCGTCCTGTGGTGTTTGAGATGAGGTCTCTGGTACCTGATACAAAGGAAATAACATATCATCAACTCTAATATCCTTAATGATTTATTTTGATCATAGCAGAAGCAGAGCAAATTTCCTAACCTGTGCATGTGGCAAAAGATATATGATGAGATATCAGATACCTCTGAGCCAGAGCATAAATGTTTTTCTATAAAATATATGTCTCGCAACCAAATAGCATCTTGAAGTTCAATTGCCCTGTAACTTACAGCCTTAATCTGTATTGTCAATGTGCCCAGTGCAGCACTGAGATGTAAAACATGAGAAAAACAGCTTCAGACTCATCTCATACTCAGTGGTAGCACAAGGGTCTCTGGGAGAGGGGGCAGGTGCTCTCACACCTGTTGCTACAGCGCATGCCAGACATACATACCACCTGAGGCCTCAGCTGGCTACACATGCCGTCAGGCATCAGTGAAAGTAGTGGATTCCTTGTCGCACAGCATTTGTTGCAGTGGGGTCGCCTGTAAAGTTTCTTCAGCAGCGTTAGAGAAAGTGTCTTTTAAACTGACACAGTAATGAAAAGATATTTTTGTAATTACAGTAGATGCTTTAGTTTGAGTTGAGTTTAGTTCGGTCTTGTGACATTTGAATGTAGCGCACAACAAAGATGTACTTGTTTAATTTTGTCCTTAAAATAAATCTTAACACCTATATCACATTCAAAAGCGACATAGTCTGACCTGTGTTTTCTTTCATCTTATTTTCTTTCACTGTGCCTGCTAGGTATAGCTGACACATTCATTTTATCCAAACATCACTATGAGATGCTGACCCAGCAAACAAGCAAGTGAGGCTGTTCTCTCTGAGGGGTTTATTCAGCCCTGACAACTGCTGAACAGCCGAGCCATGCTGGCCGAGCACATCAGTCCAGGGAAGGCCAGAGATGGGCTTAAAGGGACAGACTGGGGTCAGGTGGGGGTTATTCTGTGAGAAAAAGGGAGGGGGAGAGCCTCCAGTAGCAAGTGGGTTCTGGTTTCACTACACACGCTGGCCTTAGTTGGACACTTCTCTGTTTCTTTTCTCATGGGCTGTGGTCTGTTGCTGTCTGGCACTGTCTTGCTTTCTGAGTACTGAGAGTTGGCACCACTGATGTTGTATGTGCACACAGGCATGAATTACTGTACATGTATACAAGAAGCATAAAGTCACATGGCTTTCACTTTGTCACACTTCTTAACCCACTGGCCTTCTATGAACACAACATACCCATAATAATGCATTGTTCATCTTCATGCAGTATGAACTCCATGCTTTTTCCTTATATACTTATTCCAGCAGCTGTTTTTGTGCATCCAAAACTCACAGAGGCAGAACAGGGAAAAGCTTGCTTGGAAGCATTTCACTGCACAGATTATTTGGCATCGTGAGAGGTTTAGAGATTCAGTCTAAACCGTCTTGATCCACTCTCAGCCTGCCCTGAGCTGCCCTTATCATACAAATTAATCGGATTTAAAACCTGAAATTTAGGCACATTTGGAATAAAGTCAGAAACTATTTAAAAAAGAACATTTGAATTAAACAACAGAAAACAAACATGAGAACAGAGATTTAATCATTTAATTTTGCTTTATGTTTTTTGTATGTGCAATTGATTCATTCTTATTTCTCTCTTGTAGTAATATATACAACATACATTTGATGGATTATTTTATTGATATTAAACTAACATCACCTGACGATGAGTTTCAGTGGACTTGAGCTGTAGTCTGATAGCGCTGAATGGAGATGAAGCTATGATCACAGTAGTGGTGGCCTTGTGGCTTGTTTCTTCATCCACTTTCTACTGAGAATCTCGTGTAGATCTTGTGACCCAATGCAATGGTTCAAAGAATAGTAATCTGTGTGAAATGTGTAAGAATTGGCATACCGTTCCTTCTCTGTTATGGTGACGTAGAAGTAAGCAAGTTATTAAAGCTGAGTTGATTTTATGGTGAGGCACATGAAGAGAAAATGTGGCATCACTACCTAAAATAGTGCCTGCTTTCTGACCTACAAATACTTCCTGTATTTTTTTTTTTGTGATGCACAGTTCTCAAACAAATGTAGTGCACCAATAACATGTAATAGTCATAGCCATTTGTAGGTCAAAGCCCTTGTGTCAGAAGTTGTTTACCATGCTCAAATGTCCATGGGCAGGATACCGACATCCCTGTGGTCAACCAATCCCTGTAAAGGCAAAAAATGACATTTTACTACTTTTTATCAGTGTGGCTGATTCTCTCCATATCCTCTCACTATGGTAGACATCCACACCAAAAGAGTAGAAATGCTCAGATTCAGTCATGTACACATGGCCAAGTTTGATAGTTATTAATGAGTTTTTTTTTCTAATTTTTTCAGATTTTGACATGAAGAAGGACATAGACACATTGATAGCAGAGGAACGCACGGAAATCATCTCTAAATATGACAAGGTATGTGACTGCATAGAGAGACATTGGACCCACAGTTCAGGAAAATCTGGATTATAGGGATGTTTGGTCCTAAAACTTCCTCAAAGAACGGAAACCAAGGTGTTTTACCCCAAAGCAGAGAAGTGTTTTTGACTTTATTGTATAGAGAGGCCCTGCATGGTGTCTGCATTGTGTGAACTAGGAATCGTTTGTTACCAACAGGCAGTGGAAACTTGATTACTTGGAGTGATCAATTAATGACACATTGACCTTGAGTGTTTGCATTTGTGTGTCACAAATTGAGGTTGAAACATTTTAGAGTTTTCCTGTTGGCAAGAGGAAAACAATAAAACCACATTTTCTGTTTGTCTGATTTAATTTGTATCTTACCTCACCTGACTTGTACAGTTTTTCTACTACTATTATTCTACTACTATTCTCATAAGGTGATAATGGTATGTGGATGTTTCAGGGCAGGCAGGAGGGAGTCAAGATTGACCCATGGGAGGATGCTGACTACAGCATCTTTAAGGTCACTGACCGCTTCGGCTTCCTGCAGTAAGTTAACCCAACTTAAAGCTCAGACAGGTGTCTGGTAGTGGTTTGAATGAGAACACCTTCATTTATATCTGTCACACTTTGTCTCTCCTTGTTCTCACATCATTATGATATCTAATATTATTATCAAACTGAGATTATGATATCAGTGTTCCTGTTTGTAACATGTGTTACATATTTCTGCTTTTCTGCTCCAGTGAAGAAGAACTGCCAACACCAAGTGCACTTGAAGAGAAGGTATGAACTTGTCCAAATTTTGACTTTGCCCATGATAAATTTACACCCTTTCACATAGGCAGTCAATCACATGTATATTTTCGCTCTCCACAGCAAAAGCAGCAGGAGGTTGAACGTGTGGAGAAATGGCTGAAGATGGTGAAGAACTGGAACAAGTACAAGAACAGTGAAAAGGTGTGTAACTCAGTAGTGACACATCAAACATCAGTGAAGTCAGGAACACGCACACATAAATGTAGTGTCTCAATTTAGCCCTCATTTCCCTTTTTCAGCGAAAATATGTGATGTGTTATTTCCATTACTGTTAAATATCTGTTTCAGTTCCCCTTTTAACCAGAGCTTACTCCCTTATCCCTCTGTTCTCTCTGGTCTAGACAGCTAAAGCAAGTATAAGTGGATGTGATGAGTCCTTGTTATTCCAGAGAGTTAACAAGGAAACACCACACAGAGCAGCATGTGATCATATTTCTCTTTCCTCTCGCTGTCATGAAGACTGTGACTTTATGTATAGAGAGTCCTCATTCACGTCTGTCAATATGTGTCTGCCATGTGTGTTTCAGTTGGTGAAGCGCGTGTATAAAGGCATCCCTCTGCAGCTGAGAGGCCAGGCATGGGCCTTGCTTCTGGACATCGAGAAAGTCAAAGAAGATAACCAGGGAAAATATGAAGTATGGCTCTTGAAACTCATGACAGATCCTCTAAAATGTGGATACTTTGAAAAAGGGATTTCTCACAGTCATCCTTTTTCTGCCCTCCAGAAAATGAAACAGCAGGCTCGTAACTTCTCCACAGAAATCAAGCAGATCGATTTGGATGTCAACAGGACTTTCAGAAACCACATTATGTTCATGGATCGCTTCGGAGTCAAGTGAGTTTTTGGCTGTTGTGGGTCACATGAATTCTTCTCTGATCTTTTTTTATCACATGGTGTCTCCAAAGTTCTTGTTTTGGTTTTTTGTGTCACCTCACATGTTCAGGTTTTCCCATGGTGAGGCAACATTTTCATTTTAAAACAGCATTTTCAAATGAAAACAGTTTTTGTCCAGATACTGTTTTGCTCTTTATCATCATCGTACTAACACACCTCATAATACAGACATAGCCAAACAATCAAGCACACTGGGTATACATGAGCCAGTTTAAACAGGATGCACATTTTCCAAATTTTCAGTGCTCAAAAATTTGACGTAGCGAGAGATATACTGGAAAATGAAAATATAGCAGTGTGGACCTAGCCTGAAGCTGCTGCAGAGTATGACCTCTGGTTTAAACCTTGAAACAGCCCCCTCCCCCCCAACACACACACACACACAAAACCAAAGCGGTTGTTTCCTCCTCTCAGTGTTTTATTAGCCTTCCTGTCAGTGCACGAAGCCCCACAGGAAATGGTATTCATACAGAAATGTGCACCAATATCAAGTGTGCATGAACAGAACAACACTGTCCACACTGTTATCAGGAGACAACACACACATATAATGATGATGAAAATAATATTAATGAAGCACACACTGGATACTTTCAGAGCACAAACACTGTAATGTTTTACATCACTTGCTTGCTGGTTGTGGTACAGGTGTGAAAGCTACCGGTTTTGTCTTTGTAAGTTAGCCTCTGTGTGAGTGACTGAGTGCTCCCTTCTTGTTCTCTGTAACGTCCTTCCCCTCCAATTCAAAGCTACTATGTCCAAGCAGACCAAAACACCACTCCATCCTGTTTGGCTGCCCACTCCTTCCCTGCAAGTCAACAGCTGCCTCACTCACACCGAGACACTGACAGCTATTTAAAGCTTTCCTGACTCTGCCACTGTCTTAAAGACATGTATTTACTATAGAGGCTTGGAGGGGAGACATCCTCTCCGTCTACATTATATTTCTTAATTCCTTCCCCCTCTCCACTCACATGCACTTAGACAATGGTTGCCTTGTGCTCACTGTCTGAAACAGTTGAAAATCCAGATGTAATCAGCCACAAAGCACACAACCATGTGGTCACAGAAACTAGAGAGGAGCTGTGTGCTGTGGAAGAAGTTATATGACAAAAAAGCAGTATCTGCTGACATGCTTTGAAGAATGTTAGAAAATCCAATTTAAATGTCATCTTTGAGATCCCTAAAAACAGAATCCATAGCCTTCACTCTTTATTGAATTGTGTCACCACAGCGCTAGCACTACATGTCCTTTCCCACTCATCTCACCTTAATGAAATAAAATGTTGCTGCAGCAGGGTAGCTCATACTGTACGAAAGTCCCTTTTGATAGAAGGCACACAAATATGTACACATTCACACACAGTACACTACACATTACTACAGATTTATGCAAGCACCACCAGGATGATATGATGTAAACTGGGTTTGTCAACCTCCCCAAAAATATTTTGAATCTATTTGTGCTGACGGATGGAGCTAATTTAGGGATGGTGATGTTGAGAGATCATTAGTCATGTGGGAATGTGGGCCTTGGGGAATTTTCATGTAATATACTCAGCCATATTTAACATGCTGTTTCAGTTTGTTCAGATGTTGCTAATGAATCACATCCTTGTTTATTAACCAGTGGTTTTTCGGTTCCCTCTCCAGGCAGCAAGCGCTGTTTCATGTACTAGCGGCTTACTCTGTCTACAACACGGTGAGTGTGTCTACATTTGTGTATGTGCATACTTAAATGTTTGTTACATAATACGGAGGGGTCTTGTACACACTGGCTGTGCAGCAAAAGCATCAAACCAGCAAACCAGTGGCGCAACAGCTGCAAGTCCACTGAGTGCTTTAGTTTCCATGCAGCAAAGAACAGGCGACGCAATCTAAACCCATCTGTTCTCATTCTTGTTCAGAGTCCTGGGTGAGATATTTTATTTATGAATGTGGCTCAGCCTTTAACATACAGCATCTCAGTATGACAACCAGACCACCACTGAACCCACATCTATACTCAGCTCTCACATTGTTAGACCAAGTTTCCCTTTCACTCTAGTTGTACTTCATCTTGCAAGGCAAACGGACCCAAAATGACTTAATCATGCATTCCTAATTTTTCAAGCCAAATCTATGAACTAATTCCAGTTTCTCTCAGTCACAGGGATTTTTTGATTGATAATCTGAGTATGTGTTGGCTGTGGACTTTCTGGTCGATTGAGAAAATAATCAGCAGATTTAGGGAAAATAACTTTTATTTGTAGCTCTACAAAATTCTGTATACAGCACCAAGATATACAGTAGCTACAAGAAAATCTCCTCATGATTCCCTAAACCCATGTAACGCTTTTAGATGTAGTAGTGGAAGCTGAGGTCAAACATAACAAGGATTCTGCTTCAGTGGAAGTTGCCCTGAAGTCCCAATGTCCCTTCTCTCGCATAAACCAGAGTATGTCTCAGTGGGATGAAGTCTGGGCTTTACAACTGTGCAGGAATGATCTATTCAGGACAGTACATCTTCCCATACACAAATAGAGTCCATGTCTGTTTTTCTGATTTGGTTCTGTTTTCAGTCCCTGTGTGGTAGAGGTGTTTCAGCCAAAGGAAATGGAAATGTGCTGTCCCCTTTTTCCTTTTTCCCCTCTTCTCACACGCCGCTCAGAAGAAATTGGGTCAGTAGGAGAGCGCAAGAGAGAAAAAAGGGAGGGAGGGAGGGAGGGAGGGATAAGGGAATCAAGTGTGTTTGTCCTTTTCGCCTATGTGATGGTAGAGAAGAATGTGGAGAATGTGTAGTTTAACCTCAGTGCAAACACCAATTATATCTACTGTATGTCCTTGAAAGGATACTTCAGACTGTCCATCTCTTGCTGTGCAATAAATAGGCTTAATATGGACAAATACCAAGTGTGTCTGGTTTTGTGTATCTGCACTTGCCAAGGGCGATATCTTCAGTGTAAATGCCTGAAACATGGTGGAGTCAAATTGGCAGGGATTCAAATTGAGGACATGATTTTACCGATAGTGTATATTGGGCTGCAGTAAATATTTTCACAACCTTTGGCAAAAGTGTTTATAATATTGTAGCGGCGCGCGCAGTGGGTCTGAAGCCTCTCCTGTGCAGCAAAGCCCACACACATCCACAGTCTGCCTTCAGACCACATCAGACATTCAGGTGCTCTCCTCCCATGGTCTGTCGGCCTGTGTGTGGCTGAGGCTCTATTAAATTATGAATAATTCCTCTTATTTGCTCATTCTGTTTAATTGAACCTGTCTCTTCTCCTGTGGCCCCTCAGGAGGTGAGCTACTGCCAGGGGATGAGTCAGATCGCTGCCATCTTGTTGATGTACCTGAATGAGGAAGACGCCTTCTGGGCTCTGTCCCAACTCCTTACCAACAGCAAGCATGCCATGCACGGTGAGACAGAGGAAGAAATTAAGCCAGAAAGGAAAAAATATCATACAACAAAATGTCTGGACATTTCTAATAGTAGTCCTTTCAATAAAAAGTATAAAAAATAAATCAGACCACTGCTAATTTGGTCTTTTAAGAGGGAAAGAACTTTTTTCATTTCTAAATATTATGTCTCTGTGTCCCTCACCACACACCATTTATGGTCTTCTGATTTATTTTTTCTCTGTGGTAGGGTTCTTCATCCCGGGATTTCCCAAGCTGCATCGTTTCCAGGCCCACCATGACCTGATCCTCTCCAAAATGCTGCCTAAGCTGAAGAAACACCTGGTGAGTTACAGTACATCTGTATGACTGATGCTTTCTGTCCATGCCTCACACATGGAGCTACAATAATGGACAGCTTACAAGGTCCTAAGATACATGACATACATTTAATCAGGCCATTTATGTGATTATGTGATTAATTTATGTTACAAAAGGGCACATGTTCAGTGTCAGGACTATTTTGACAGTAAGATTTAGAACTGAGAACAAATATACATAGTAACGTCCAATAGAGACTATTCCTCATTAATTTCTGCCCCACAGGAGAAAGAACAGATGACAACAGGGATTTACACCACCAAATGGTTTCTACAGTGCTTCATTGACAGAGTGAGTATTTCCATTTCTGTTCACAGCTGTTTAAAGAGTATGAGCCGCATGCATTTTCTACCACCAGGGTTCCCGGTTAACTGTGTATTTAGTCCCAGATATTTTCTGCTCTCAAACATGATCATAAATCATTATCTCAGCGCATTCTTTTATATTCCTTTTGAATATTGCACCACATTTTAAGTTGTTTTATTATTTTTTGTAATCAGGCTGTTTCTCTGTCACCATGTATCTTACATAACAGACCCCTTTCACCCTCACCCTACGTTTGTGGGACATTTACATATTGGAAGGAGAGAAGATGCTTACTGCCATGGCGTACACAACCCTCAAGTTACATAAGAGTGAGTACGAGGCTGACTACGTTATCTTTGCTGCCATTTGAAATGAGTCAAAGGAGCCTCATGCCCAGACAGCCATGGCTGGCTGCTGCTGCTGCTGCTATACCAGTGGATGTTACTCTGTGGATTACATGGCATGCTCCTTCACGCTTGGCTGCCTCCTAACTGGATGGCTTACATAATGCAAGTGGTGAGTTACTGTGGAGAAGAACCGAAAGCTGACTTTTCATTGGATGCCTGCAGGAGCATTGCCTTAGCACATTGGTCAATTTCCGCAAAACTGCTTTTTAACAAGACGTGGCCTGTGTTATTGAAGTACTGTCTGTAGTGTTTTTGTGGTCTACCATATCAGAGGTTACCTGATATTTAACCTAAATGACTTGTCTCCCTTTCTTTAAGTGTAATTGGCACTCTTTTGTGTCTTTGTTGTATGACCAATCAGAGCGTCTGCAGAAGCTTCAGTTAGAGGACCTGAGGGAGTTTCTCCAGGAGCAGCTGGCTGTTTCATTCTTCTTGCCTGATGATGTGGTGGTTGAGCAGCTGCAGGCTGCTATGTCTGAGCTACGCAGTAAAAAGCTGGACCAATCTCCTCCAGGTGCTGTTTAGTTCTTTTATTTTTGTTATAGTGTAAAGCCACAGTTATTTCCACATCATTTCCTCCAAATTATCTCGATGTTCTTCTTGTTGATGTCTTCCTCATCTCTTCTTCCCCTTTTAGCCAAGTCAGAGGAGTTACCAAAGAAACCTCTTGGTCAAGAGAGACCAGTCCTCCTGATGCCGCTGCAGCCTGACTCTCCTCTGGAGGTCAAAATAAATCTGCAGCCCAGCAGTCAGCCTGATACCGAGACCCAGCAAACAGACAGCATCACCTTACACCAGACCCCTTCTCCCGCAGAGCCCCAGGAGTCAAGCAGCCACTCCAGGGCGAACACACCTTCTTTGCCTTCACCAGATCCAATTGTAGTCCACACAGAAAGAACACCTTCTCCTCTAAGGCCTTGTAGAAAACCTCCAATACCTCCCAAAGTAGGCCACCCTTGTGCTGAGGGTGGGTTGGACAGATGTGCGAAGATGTTGCCCGCAGAGTGTAGCCATAAAGAAAACAGGGAAAAATCAGAGAGCCAACCTGAAGACCCAGAGACACAGGAAGAGCCTGTGGACTGGCCTCCACCCTATGAACCTCCTGCTCTGGACACCCTTCCCATGCAGACTGAGGAAGAAATCATGGACCTTCCAGATCTGCCACCTCCACCTTTATTTTACCCTGAGCACAATGACCAAAGTCCTCTGGATTGTGAATCAGGGACTGGGACTGATCCAGAGACCAAGCGCCGCTCTCCTTCCCCCCGCCGTGTCCTGGTCCCTCAAATGAATTTGTCTTCAAAACCATGCCCAAAACCACCCACTCCTTCAAAACCTTCTCCTTCCCCTTTCTACTCTTCCACCTCTTCCTCCTCCTCTTCTCCCAGACTTCCTCCGCCAAAGCCAAGCAAGTTTCCAGTCTCCCTCTACGTCCCAGGGTCTCCAGGAGACAGACGGCCCTCCAACACCTCCCAGTATGACAACCTGTCAGAGGCTGATGAGGAAGACCGCTACCTGGAAAAGCTCCTGGCCACGCCTGAGGAAGTTCCCAGCATGCACAGCAATCCTCCACACTCCCTAAACAGAGACTACAACCCTACTCACTACCCTCTGCCTCCACCTCCTGTCTTTATCCCTCCTGCCCCCTCTCCTGTACCTCCCTCGTTGTGTGTTCTACCCACTTTGCCACAGGAGCCTGAGTATGAAGGAGGTAGTTGGGTGGAGGACTCCATCATCCCCCCTCCTCCACCTAGTTTTGCCGACAGACTCTCTCCCATCCAGTACAGCACTGCCAGCTGTTCAGACACACACAGAGCCACCTCACCCAGTTACTCTAAGCCTTTTTCCAGGGCCCCCAGGGACCGTTCTGATTTTCCAGCACCACTGTTGTACACTGGGTCTCCCCCGGGCCACTCCAGGCCCTCAGGACAGTCAGCAGTAGGCGTGCCCTTGGTTCGATCCAGCCCAGACTTTTGCAGGATGCCTCCAAGTGGACAGCAGTTGCCCAAATCAGTGACTTTCTGATTTTTCCAAGTATCATTCAAATGTTACTGATGATGCCAGTATGATTCGGACTCTCTGTGAATGCTTGATTCGTTTTCAAAGCCATATGAGAGGTGAAAGGCCAGTAGCTACTCAGTGTCTCAAAGGTTTATGTGTGTTTGTGTGCATTTGTGTTTCAAATGACTTTTTTCATCGATATGTACAGATTTCTGTGATACGTGCACCTCTTTGGAGGGACAGTGTCAAACTTGTATTTAAAACTACCGCCAGTTTTAACATTGCTGTATAAAAAGTGAGTGTCCTTTTCTTTTACCACAGATTTGTTTTTCAATTTTAATGGTGTTCTAATACCAGCTACGTGTTTCATCAGTGCTTCTTCTTGAGTTAGTTTCATTTTGTTCCAACAAAATGTCTTAACCTGATCACACTGCACTGAAGGGAGCAACTCCAACTCAAGGGCTTTTGAGGCTGTAGCCTAAGGTCATTTTTGCTAAAGAACCCAAAGCCTACACATTTATACTGCATTTACTTATGGTCAATTGTGTGCAGGCTCACACGTCGTCGTGTCCTTTGGTCGATACTTGATAACAAAGATCACTAAACCAGGTTTCACCAAAGCAGTGTGCATGTAAACTTTTTAAAGGTTGTAAAGTTGTAACCAGCAGCAGCAGGGAAGACATGGTGCAATCTGTCACTGGTGTTAATAACAGGCAGGAGGCAGTGGGTACCCTGTGGGTATTTTGCTGCTTCATTAGTTTAAGTTTCATTGGGATGTTGTCATTTTCAAAGAAATAGTTCCAGTGTGTTATCCTTTTGTCTGACACTTGATTTTACAGCAATAATGTAGTTTTTTGTGTATATATGCATGCACATGTTGAGGAAAAAGATGGGAGAGAGACTTTAAGACCGATTTACAGTAATCCACAACACATATTTATGAAGAGTAGCTCCCTCTAGTGGCTGGAAGTGTAACAAACTTGACAGTAACTCTAAAATGAAATCTTTGCATTTTAGAACACATCCAGTGACTGGATGCTTTTGGGGAAACTATTCCTGGTCCTGACATAAATGCTACCTATAATACCCATTTATGAATGTGCGCATAGTAAGCTAGACTTAAGCAGACAACGACAGACTCCTCATCACACTGCTCCAGATTGTCATAGTCCAGGAGAGAAGTGAATGATTCAAAACTAAGTTTCTTCATGAACAGCCATAATTTACTGTCAGTATATTTTAATTGTACAGAGAAAGAGTTCTTGAGATATGGAAGTTGAGCCATAATATTTCATACAAGGACCTAATAGTAAAACATGTTTATATTGTTTCATTTAGTTATACTGTATATTACATTAGAGACTGTCTCAACATCAGTTTTGTCTTTTGTTTGCACTGGTTTTACAAAGAAGGTTCGTTATTCTAAGTATTCAGTTATTTTCTAATGGAGTACCAAGTTATTGCTAAAGAGACATTTTTCATTTTATCCAGATGTTAGCAGATGTTTAACGGCTTGTCCATGAACTTTGGTCTGGTTGCCGTGATTCGTAATGAAGAACTTGGCTCACTGGAGTACTTTTGGTCATGTGACCTGACCACCAGTTGTTCATCACTGCTCTTTTTATGGATCTGGGTGACATCAGTGATTCTGAGGCTCAGACCAAAGCTTGTGTACATTTATGCATCTACTTATGCATTTTATAAAGAGATAAACCTTAGTCTGTCTATTGTCTTCTTTTTCACAAAGACAAAACAACTTTTGATGTCAGATATTTATTGCACACCCACAAAACCATGTATATTTACTGTACCTGTACATACTTTAGCTTCTAGTAGTCTTTTGACAAAGTAAACAAAAGCAAGAGGACAGACTATTCAAACATAATGCCATTTAAAATGGAAACAGCATTAAATAAGGCTATTAAGGCTATTAATATACAAGTTGACATAATCTCTTGTTTCATTTTCTCCAAACATGTTAGTAGAAGATGTTTTTGCATAGAATTTTATGTTCTTTAAAAAACTGTAACTGGACACTCATGTAACAAAAAATGCAATCTGTACAGTCATGTTCCAGTTTTTCTTTCTCCCACATTCAATATGCAGGACAACTGAGAAACAGATGTTATTATTAAATTGCACATATTCAAGACAGAAATCCTGTCCCATAACTTCAGAGCTGACACTGTCCCTGTGTTGAGCAGTGACCTGACCTGTCAGGAGGCAGCAGCTGCTCCCAGACTGGTCAGTAAATAACACAAAGTGGGATCGTGTCCTTTATATCCTGAGCTGACTGATGAGGTTAAAAAGCGACGAGACACTGTCCCTGAGTTTGGAGTCTTCCTCCTGTGCCAGCGACACTCCGGCCAAGCGTGTGGAGCCGTTCTTTCCCAGGATGCACGGCAAACTAAGGAACACCTCTGTACCAATTCCACCCCAGCCCTGAAGTAAACAGAGAACACTGTTGAACTCGAAACATCTTGTTGAGTTAAGCGGAAGAGACAAACACAACTTTATCTCAGTGGGGGATTACAATGACACTAGACTTGGTCATGATACCTGGGCCAGCGTCGAGACAGAGTGAGTCTTCAGTTTGTTTGTCAAGATACTGTTTGTGATGTCAGCAACAGAGAGACCCACAGACCACGACCGCTGGCCTTGATTCTTCATCATCTCAAACGCTCTACAAAAACATTGAAGCATGCATCAGACAAATTCACTTTTGAATTTTAAACTAAATAGAAAAGAAAATAAATACTAAAGTGAGTCCCTAAACCTTTTTCAACAGCACTGGTGTTTGCAGTTTCATCCATGAATGGATGAAACAGCATGTTTGCAGTTTCATCCATCTGATTCAGTCTTCAATATACAAAATAATATCATCTAAACCTTCACACAAGGTTACACTCATTCATAAAAGTACCTGTCTAGCAATGGTTTGGCACTGCTTGATCCTGGGGCGATCTCTGGCTGCACACCGGAGTTGAGCCCAGTGTTGCTAATCACGGGAACTACAAAACAAGCGTCATTTACCCATGGCCCTCACAAGTTAGAAGAAAGAATAGAACATACATGTAGAGCTGGTAGTGCAGCATTACTGGGTCTTTGGAAATCTTACATCATACATTCCATGACTGTTGGCAGAACAACTGTCTTGTAAATATCTAATTGTTCCTTTGTGACTCACCTTTGTTGTCTGAAAGTTCTCCTATGACCCAGGCCAGTTTGTGCGTATTCAGGTTAATGTCCAGAACATGACTAAGTCGCTCTGAGTCCAAGTTACATCCAGCTCCAATCACCCGTGTCGGTGGTAAACCACTCTGCCTCCAGGCGACATGGGTCATGATGTCAACTGTGGTTGGACCGAGACAGGGGGTTAGGGGGTAGGTGGTTTCAAAAGGTGAAGAAGCAAAGTGGTCTGTTTTTCACAGCGAGTGTCTTTGGTGTTGCCACAGACCTGGCTGGGAGGCGATGAGCATCACAGCGCTGGGACTGAGTCGTGACAGATTTGGGATGATTGTTCTGTACAAGTCCACGTTAGTCTGAATCACGCCGAGGTATGACTGCTCACCACTCCAAGCATTTGCAGTCACCACGATAACACTGGAGCCCGCAGAGGCCGACAAATCTAACAGAGCAGAGTCATCAAAAGTTAGCTCTGGCTCATGACTAACAGCAAAATTTGTTTTTTCCTCCCACTCTGACAAATCAATGTTCGGACTCAGCAACAAAAGTGAGTCTGGGATTCAGTTAAAGGTGAGTCATCAAGGACAGTCCAGTCTTCCTGAGCACAGTGCCATTCAGCTACCAGTGCCTGACATCTGACATGACACAGCAAATGGGCACTTGTGGATTATTGCACAACAATGCAGAAAGTGACGTACCTTTGGAAACTTCGACCTTAGGCAGACTGAAAATCTCCAGATCAGTGCTGCCGCCTTTGGTGGAGCTCTCAGCAACGTCAATGAAAACCAGTTTATCCACTTTACACTTCAAGAAAAATGGGGGAAATGAGCAGTCAGCCAAAAAAAAAATCAGGAATTTGACATTTCACTTGAAGTGAAGACAATGGATTATGTTACTTCCGTAATACAAGAGGATGTTTAACCTTTGCCAAAATGCCCATCACAGAAGCCATTCCTAGGTCTCCTCCTCCAACAACTGAGACTTTGCTGATGCTTTGATCGCACTGTCTGCCTCCTAAAATAGACATGGGTTAGTTAAGCTAAAAATAGCATGTACTTATCTTAGTATTTGTCATTGAAAACATAGCTACATATTAAGTGAAGCACCATCATTGATCTGGAGATTAGAGACAAATGCCAGAAGATTGTGGGGGTCTTTGTTTTCTCCTGCAGGCTTTGAGGACAGAGGAGGGTCTTCCTCAAACTTGGCAATCATCTCCTTCAGAAGACCCACCACGGACGACTTGGGCTGTTACAAAGGACACAGCAGGGAAACTGATAAGAACACAACACAACCACATATGGATGCAATTTAAATTTTCATCTAGAAGAGTATTGAATCGTACATAATCCCAGTTGTGTAGACCTGGCAGGTGGATCCGCCCTTTGGCGTCAACATGCTTGCCCACTCTGATCACCATGTTTGCAGTTGGTCTCAGGAGGCATATGGGGGGAGAGATGGGGAATGAGTCCAACAGCCACAGCTGAATGGGGAAGTTGTAGGAGCGGCCTGCGAGATACGTACATATTATTGACCTCAAAATTACACATTCATAGACTGTAAATCCTTCTCATTTTAGACAGTCTCACCTTCATACCGGACAGGGATGTTGCCGTCTAATTTCAGGAGATCTTTCTGTGTGCTGTCACTGAATGCTGAAAGTGATATTATAGAGACAGTGAGCCAAAATATCAGTGTGATGTAGTAAGTGTTCAAGTCTGCTAAAATGATGTTGAATGTGTTTTCCAGGGGGAACTCACTGAATGTGCCTGGGAACGGCTGCATCCCAGAGAAGATCCTGTGGATTTTCTGCAGCTCCTCCACAGCAACATCATGGAATTTGTACTGATACCAGAAAAGGAAGGAAATAAAAACATCCATAGTTGCCACATGTTTTCATTTTTAATCATAATACCATTCAAGATCCATCAGTCAGTAAATGCTCAGTAACATAAAATTCAGGTGATCATTCAGGGTTTTATTGATCACATGATAAAAAGGACTGTGGACTCAACAGTTACAATGGTGGTACATGGGTTTGGGGCATTTTGACAGCAGTAACCACAGCAGTGACAGAGATACTATACACACTCACAGTGAATATCTTATGTTACTTTGGCCTCTGAGGTGGCATAGTACCCTGATTTCTCCCTGTCAACGCAGTCATGAAGACATACTCAAATTTAAACGGATATGTTTTGAAAGCAGATTTGCCTCGGTATCGATTGCCTTCATTTTAATGTTGAATATTTCCGTATGACCTGCGGTCAATCTACGACAGAGCTTTACCAGAGCTGGTTCAGCCAGTTAGAGAAGTTAGCTAACAACCTGCCGAGAAACCCACAATAAACACAGTGTCATCTGAGCAGCTTATAAAGCAGTGAATCTGGGAGAGACAACCAACCTTTGAGAGTATCCGCTGTATTTTCTCAGAACTGAGGTCCATCTATTTAGAGTAAAACGAAAACACACGATTCTCTCGGGCTTTATCCTCTTGATAGTTGACTTCAACTTCAGCTCTAAAAAAACTTCCGCAAACTTTCAGGTGTAGTCATGGATGTATGAGCTAAGCGAAGCGACATCGCCCTCCCACTTTGTACGTCATCTACGGCAAGCCGAGGGGGACAGAAAAGCAAGCAAGAAGAGGAAAAAAAAGAAAGAAGGAAAAAAAACGCAAGCAAGAAAATTCTGGACGCCAACGTTACAGCTGTTGCACTCACAATCTGTGATACTGCCAGCCACCACCACTCACTAAGTTTCTCTCAAGAAGTTATTAAAACAAAAAATAAACAAATAAAATAAAATAAAAACTGAACAATCCACATAATTTATAGCAAATAAGTATGTCATTGCTTTCACCGGGAACCAAAAAGTATACATTTTTTAACAGTGACATTTGTAATTCTTTATATATTACTAATATTGTCATTTTCTGAGAAATCACTGACATAAAGCTTGATTACTAAAAAAAAAAAAAAAAAAACAAAAAAAAAATTTATGCAACAATTTATGTAACATCCTTTGGAAGAGAAACAAACAACACTTCAAGTGGCAATGTTTTCTGCATATTGAACTGACTTTATAATCAAAGTTTTCTTGGAAAAATATGCACATCTTCTGCTCAAAAATAGCATGGTATCAGCACATGACATTGTATGTCATTGTTAGTCTTAAAAAAAAATCACACACTCACACTTTCATGTTTATATCTCTCTTTGCAGGCTAATATTCATTCTGAGAACGTAGGACAGCCAACCATGTAAACCATGTAAACTCTGCACTCAGTCGGGGAAATAAATAACAGGGAGATGTAATAACTTTTCACAATATCCCAACGACTTAATGCCTGAATGATTTGTGCATATTTTATCTGTGACCTTGTCTCCAATGTCACACCTCATTCCGTTCCAAGCTTTTTTTCTGAACAGCGAGACATACAGGAAAAAAAGCAAACAAGACCAGGGTGGTCAGTCACTGGGCTTTGTGTGTTTAGATGGCAGACATTTTGCTCCATGTTTCTGGAGACAGAGAGAAGGTAGAGCATCTTTCACTCATTCATTCATTCACTCACTCACTCACTCACTCATTCACACATTCATTCAGGGGTTTCAGTTCTTTTTTCTCCTCTTGCAACTTTTTCTTTTCAGCTCCTCTTCCTCTCTCCTCTCTTCTTCCAGGTCTTCTTGCACAGCCATTTTCAAGCTAGAGTAACAAATAGCAAGAAAAACAGAAACAAATACCATTATATAAAAGGATTTAAATAATTCTGCTCTCAGGACATATGGACTGAAAGCTGAAGACTGTGACATTCACACTTTCATCTTACCTCCTGGCCTCTTCTTTCTGCACATCTTTCCAGCTGCTCTCCATGAATTTAAGTGCATAATCACTCTCATCCTTGTATCTGAGGAAGTTGAAGGCAAATGGAATTGTCTGATGAAGACTTCTGACTGGACAAAAACTGGGTTATAACATAAGTATGTCACAACACTTACCTGTTTTTATCATAGCCAAAGATTTCCTTAATGTGCCTGGAAATGTCCTCTGGCTCATCACCTCCATCATCAATAAAATCCTCCATTTCTGAGTCAAACTCATCTTCCTCATCTTCATATCTCCTCTTGTAGGCAGATGTGATAGGGGGCAACATTGTACCTGGACAACAAATACAGAAATTCACTTTTACTTTGGAGGATAATGGTTCTTGGCTTTTTGCTAAACATGAAGAACAAAAACATACAAAACTTCCAAGATGATGATGATCCTTTGAGAATTGTTGAACTGACACAAGTCAATTTCTAGCTAAAATAATGACAGAGATTCTAGCAAGAAAGAGGCAGAGACAGAGATTATGTTCTGTTTATCTGTGCTACACAGATCGTTGCTCTCTGACCCAGGAGTAATGGCTGTGTGTTGCTGACACATTTCATTCAGTTTGGCAAACAAACTCTTTGCCCTGTAGTACTGACTGTTGTTTCAATCTGTTTGCAAAATGTCTACAACTGTGTCTTAATATAATGTAATATAATATAATGTAATGTAATGTAATGTAATATAATATAATATATATATAATATAATATATAATATAATATAATATGCTTGGAAAATTGTGGTATGTATATAAGTTATGAAATGAAAATACTTTATACTTCAATATGAGCTTTGTTTTGCTGCTGAATGATCATAAAGAATGTGACTTTAGTCCCCTGATACAGACAGTTTCAGTGTCAAAGTTTATATGCACTCTTTTTCGTTGCTCAGGTTAAGAGCATTAGCCAAATATGCATGCCAGAGAGGACTTGTTCTTATCAGAAAGTCTCTTTCCAAGCCATGACCTGCAGCTAATGCCCCACCTACCGCACTGATTTGAATTTGACCCAGTATGACGTGTTTTAGCCTTGGTGGCAGCTGCATCTGTCTGAACTTTGACACTGTGTTACAGTGTATTGAAATGTGCTGAAGAAGTAAAGGTTAGTACCACAGTTAAGTGCAACAGATTGATAATCACACCATCATTGTCCCTCTGGTTCTTACCTGGCGGTCTGTTTATCAAAGGTCTGGGTGGCATTCCCGGTCTGGGTGGCATTCCCGGTCTGAGTGGCATTCCCGGTCTGGGTGGCATTCCCGGTCTGAGTGGCATTCCCGGTCTGGGTGGCATTCCCGGTCTGGGTGGCATCCCTGGTCTGGGAGGCATCCCAGGTCTCTGCTGCATGCCTGGCCGAGGAGGGACTCCAGGTCTGGGTCCACCAACATTTTTAGATGAGATGGTCTCTGACACCACAGTGCATTTGGGTCTTCCAGGTCCTGATCCAATGCCACCAGTTGGTCTGCCAGGTACTGGTCCTCCACTACCAGGCCGACCAGGTCCAGTGCCTGGAGGTCGGGATCCGACACCACCAGGATGACCACTCCCACCAGGCCTGGCCTGTGCAAAACCACCTGTTTTTCCCTGGGGTGTGCCTCCAGGCCTGTGCTGAGTTTGGCCCCCTACCTTAGGAGGGCCACCTACTGAGTTTCTCATCACTGAACTACCGGCTGATTTTACTGAAGAGTTAACTCCAGGTCTTAACTGTTCTCCTTTTCCAGATTTGTGAGCTCCACCTGTAGAGCCCTGTTTTAAGGAGCTACCCTGATTGGGCTTGCTCTGTTGGGAGCTCCCATGATGAGATTTTAGGCTTGTGGCAGCTGTACTAGGAGGCCTGGTCCCAAGAACACCCGAAGGTCTTCCTTGTATTGATGAGCTTTCCTTTTTGTGGCTAAGGTCACTTGAGGTGCTGGATTTGTGGCCAGATGAGGGCTTGGAGGCCCCGTGTTTGGCTGAAACCTGAGATGTGGCTTTTGAAGGAACTTTACTGCTTATGGCACCAGATGAACTAGACAAACTAGGCTTAGATCTGTCTCTGTCAGACATCTTGGGCCTCTCTCTTTCTCTGTCACTAACTAGGGGCTTGGAAGAAGGGTGGCCTTTATCACTATGTGACCTCTTCCCTGACCCACTGGACATGCTTTGTTTTTCTAAGGAAATCTTTTGTGGTTTGCAGTTCTTCTGCTCCTTCTCAACAGTGCTTTTTCTTATGGAACTAGTGTTAGATTGAGGCTTGCCTTCTCTTTCTCTCTCTGCCTTTGGATCTCTGCTTTTGTCTGGCCTCTTCGCTTTACGCTCCATCTCTAGTTCCTTAATCTCATCAGCTGTACGAAGCCTTTCTTCCTTTCTCACTGCCTTGGGTTTTAAATCAACTGGCTCAAACTGTTTCTTCTCTGCCAATTTAAGTAAATCTGCAAAGTTCATTGGAGGTGGGGCAGGCTTCGGTGGCACACTGGATTTTTTAGAATGGGGTTTGCTGCTACTACTGCTGCTTCCGCTCACACTTGAGGTTTTCCCTGGTCTCAGTGGCTCTGGTTCCTGCTCTGGCTCTGAATCAGTCTGTTCATACTCATAGTTATCCTCATCATCCTCTGGGTCAGTAGAGTTATTCCTATATTCATGTGAATCCATTGATCTGTCATCCTCCATATCATGTTTTGATCTTCTCTTCTTAGGAGCCTCTACCACTGGGATGCCATTGTAACCTTTAAAATTGTCCTTCGTTCTGGAAGCCATGGCCCGTGCTTTACGGTCAGACTTCAGCTCAACCCTCTTGGCGAGAAGTTCATCCTTCTTCTTTTTCAATTGAAGCTCTGTAAAAAATGCAAAAGTAAACAGTTAAAAATTGCTTCTTCAGCTTATGTTCATAACCATCCAATTATAATCACCTCCATCATCTTCTTCATTTTGTCATAGTTACCTTTCTGTTTGCTCTCACTTTGTTGCTTCATCAGAAGTGCCTTCACAGCAGCAGGATTTACACCTTTTGACTTTGGGTCCTTTTTGGGTGGCCCAGCTTGTAAACTGTATCTTTTCTGCTCAGAGAAGGAACGGCATTGATTACTGAACGTGGAACCGGGAGACATATATTGTTTTTCAGTTGTCAAGGGCAATAAAACGTAACTTAAAAAAAGGTATAACGACCTAAGGATCACCCCACTGATGAACGAGCTAAATGAGGTAAGTAGTCTTTAATAAACAGCTTTATAGCCTAGCCTAGCATGTACGGTGTCAAGGGGGGGGGGGGGGGGGGGGAGTTAGCAGCTAGCAACATGAACAGATCCACACTATCAGATGAGCTGGCATATGAGCTCACAATGTTGTCCACATATCTCCATTTTACTAGTTGGCCTGAGTTCGATACAAGTGTCAGTCTCAAACATACCTGTACACTGCTGAGGCCTTGGTTTTGGGAGGCGATGTCCAGTATATTATCAAAGTCCATCATTTTGGCAGCTGTTGACGAATGCTAGCTGTCTGAGGGGAATCAAGTAAAACTCAAGCAGAAGTGCAGAGCTCACCGTTAGCTTTTAGCTTACAAACTAGATTAGCTGGCGTAGGATTTAGCTGTATTAAATGGCACTTAGACAGCTACGACGAAACGACTTTATCAAATACAGTCCATCGAAAGAAAACTGAACCCCGACGAGTTGACGCTACTTTACTTTAACAGCTTGTGTTAGCACATGCTAACGAAGTTAGCTAACCTTACGTTTACTAACGTTAGCCAACCAAGAAGCCTGAAAGACGAACTTGCCCTTTGTACTGATGTAACACACCGTACTAAGACCAGGTCCATCAGAATAGCTGAATGATTAAAGCCTACTGAAAAGGAAAAACTACAAACTCAGCCATAACAAATGCCGGGTGTTGGTAGAGACAGGCAAGAAAGACTGAAATATTAAAGGGTGCGAAGAGTAATGTAAAGAAGCAAGAGGACGCTCCGTCGCGAACTTCCGTCTTGGTAAGAAACAAAGAGTCAGGGAATACGTCGAACTTCACTTTTATTTAGTACCACGTTAGTGGCTGGATAATTTGTCAGAGGAACATATTTCTCCCCGTTTAATATCTGATATGTTGACGGACGTTAAGTGAATGTTCTGTCGAGTAAAGTAAACGATACGACACCTGCTACAGTTTTAAAATCATTTTAAAAAGATGCATTTGCACAAAAAGACGACGGTTTATCGTAATTAGGCTATGCTCATATTCGACTATGATGGTGACCGTTTTTCTGTTATCCTATGCACATTCATTAAATAATCAAGAGTGAATGGAGTAAATTGAGTTGTACAGTAAAATTTAGCTTTTGTGGAAATATAGGTTTTCCTGGTTTGTATGTGAAATAAGAGGATGTCAAAAACATTGTTATAAAAATGATGTAAAATTGATTAAAAAAAAAAAAACAGGTTGAGAGGTTGAATGAGACTAGTGATCATCCGTGAATTAGTTGTTTTTTTTTTCGGTTTTTTTTTCGTTTTGTTTTTTTGTAGCTTTAGCTATAGATATGTAGACAGGCTATGTATTTCAGGTTTATGTGTGACTACAACTTCCGTTATCGTCCCATAGTTTCTTTACTGCGTAACATCCGTCTAAAAATTATTCTGACATTTCAGGACCACATGATGTCGCTATTACTGTGCGTATTAGAATATTCTAGAAATGCTATGTAAGGCGACAGCAGGACTTTTACTTGTGTAGTACTCACCATCCATCCCCAACAGCTAGATGTATTTAAATGAGTTTTTATATAACACCTTTACATAAAAAAAAAACAGAACCTTTATTTAATTTAAACATTTTAAACACATACGTGAAGGATCTTCTACCACACGTTTATCTTTGACTTCTATCTAGTATCCACTGATGGGCCACAAGTTCAAAATGAGCTGCTCACACATGCAGATGCACAACATCACTATCAGCACAGTGTTTTTCTCCTGTGGTCACCAGTGTGAAAATGCAAGAATATTATTTCCCCAAAATTACGTAACAAGTACCTAATTTCAGAAATGTAGGTGGAGACAATATGTTTAACTTTAAAGTGGGACCTATATGGGTGTCATATTTGATACCATGACTGTTCATATTTTTGATGCCCCATGTGTGTCTTCTTCTGGATGTGTTTCTCTGTCTGTGTGTCCTTTTCTGGGTGTGTCCTCTCTTCCTGTCTGCAGGTGCCTTGATGGACTGCTTGTGGGGGACAGCGGGTATCCCTGCACCCAGCAGTGTGAAAGACCAAATAAAAGACTAAAGCTGAACCATACACTTAACATATATATTATTTTTTATTGCAATATCTGCATTGGGAAGGAAAAGACAGAACAAGGCATTAGTGCATACGGTAATGTCATGCTATCAAACCATTTTAAAGGTACTATGTACTAGAATACCTTTTTCTTAAACTCCAAGAGTTCAGTCTCCAATTTGAGATTTTTGATTTCCATCTCCTTTTTCACATTGTCCAGTTCCAGGTTCCTCTTGTACACTGCACGGGGTGTATTTGCAGTCTGTATGAATTGTTTTGGTTGATAGGACACTGGGATGTTCAGTCAAGCAGTTTTACTTTTTGCAACACCTTTGTCTTAGTCATATATTGTTTTACTTTGCATGGTGCTTTTTTGCTCTGTGTCCTCTTCTGGGTGTGTCTCTCTGTCTGTGTGTCCTCTTCTGGGTGTGTCTCTCTGTCTACATATCCTCTTTTGGTGTGTCTTCTCCTGTCTGCAAGTGGTTCAATGTGGCTAACAATGTGGTCAACAAAAGCAAAAAGGAGAGCAGCTGCAAGAGAGTGAGCAACTGGCTGCAGTGGCTTAAGTAACCTCACCACAGGTTCCATGTGTGTTGAGCCACTCAAAGCACCTGCAGACAGGAGGAGAAGACACATCGAAAAGAGGACATGCAGACAGAGAGACAAACCCAGAAGAGGACAGGCAGACAGAGAGACACACCCAGGAGAGGACACACAGACAAGAGACATTATATCTGTTTGTTGAGCTGTAAATATTTTCAAAGATGGGTAACCATCTTTCTTGGGCGGCTGGGTTTAGAGAGGAGAGCTATTTTAGTTTTCTTGAGGCTGAGGTTGCAAAAGTGTTTCCTCCAAAGTCCCTCTTCTATGCCTTCTTAACTTGAAGCGTCTCCTCCACCATGGCTTTTTTTTCTTCTTTTTACTTGGAATACCCTGAAAACACAAAAAGCACAAGAATAACAGATTTCCCAAACATCAATTTCTTCTTTAACTAACAAAGTATATAGCACAGCTGTTTCTACTATCCAGATCTTTCATTTGCATTAATTTGATTATAGATGTAAAACAAATTAATGTCCTTAAAATATCTCACTATTAGTTGCATCTAAAGCAAAAAAGTCAGCACAGACAGCTTACCTGAGGTTGGGCACACTGTATGATCAGCTGCTTGATCTCCTCCTCCAGTGTTCTTATCTTCTGCCTCCACCACTCTTCTTCGTTTTGGAGCCACGTGTTGTACTTTCTTTCCATTTCTTGCATTATTTTCTGCCAGTTCTCTGTATTTTCAGCCAGTACCTGAGGTTGGGCACTCTTTTCGGTCAGCTGCTTGATCTCCTCCTCCAGTGTGCTTATCTTCTGCCTCCACCACTCTTCTTCTTTTTGGTGCCACATGTTGTACTTTCTTTCCATGTCTTGCATTATTTTCTGCCAGTTCTCCTCATTTTCAGCCAGTGCCTGAGGTTGGGCACTCTGTTTGATCATCTGCTTGATCTCCTCCTCCAGTGCGCTTATCTTCTGCCTCCACCACTTTTCTTCTTTTTGGTGCCACATGTTGTACTTTCTTTCCATGTCTTGCATTATTTTCTGCCAGTTCTCCTCATTTTCAGCCAGTGCCTTCTTGTAACCCTCTTCCAAAGCAAAAAATTGACTTTCCCACCTCTTCTCATTTTGACAGAGCTCTGATTGGCTCTGCCTCAGCATGGCCAAGGTACTTTGCTGCCCCCTAATGAGGGATATCACTGTGTCGATTGCTCTGGTGACAGCACTGTTGTCCTGTATCTGCTCCACCAGCTGGTTCACTCTCATCTGCCACTTTTTCTCTGCTTCTGTTAGTTTGGTGGAGCAGTCCGCTCTTTCCTTAATCACCTCTCTCCAGTGATCTTTAATGGCAGTGTTCTCCTCTCTCTGAATGAACAGGCTTTCTTTAAGAGAGGCAATTTCACTCTTTGCTTTCACCTTTTCCTCTTGGATTTCCTTCATCTCCTCTTCCATCTGTTCATTGTGTGACTCAGCAACCAACAGCTTTATCCTAAAACTGTTTATCTCCTCTATGTGTTTCCTTTTTTCCTCTTGCCAGTCTTCCCTTTCTGCTTGGAGGTCCTCCTTCATCGTCTTCACCCAGGCTTCCATTTTTTTGACCTGTGTGTGCAGGCTGGACAGTTCCTCCAGAGTTTTTTGAGTGCTGAACTCCTTTGTTGTCAGCCTGATGTTCTCCCTCATCAGACAGTCATTCTCATTTGTCAGGTTCTTGATTTTATCCTGAGCTGAGAGAAGAGCTATATGAAGAGGGTCCACAAATGATCTGTGAGTCTTCGTAGGATGTTCGTCTTCACTGTGAACCTGCACTACATCTGTGCTGTCTTGGCCTGCTGTGGGTGGACATAATGGTGCACGCCACAGACCGAAGAATGGCCTAGCATGCTGGGTCTGGAAAGGCTGCTGATTGGGATGATGAAAAAAATCACACTTATAATGTTGTATTTATTAAATAAAAAAAAAACCATCACACAAAAACAAGAGGCATCGCTGACTGTAATTTCACATTAATGAGAGGAATAAACACCAAATCACAGTTTTAAATATACGCTTGGGCTAGAGCAAAGTCTTGTAATAGTAGCTCCAGGTTGTAGTTGTAAACAGGTTTTCTGGATGCACGGTAATAAAAATATATATAAAAAAAGAATATATATATATAGAAATTCAAAACTCTTACCTCTTGTGCTGTTATGTGTTCTCTCTCCATGTCTGAACGAAAATACTGGAGGTCAGATGTTTAGTGATTTCATCAGATTGGTACTGTATGTTTGTCAGTGTGGTGAACTCGGTGAATTTTCCCTGGAATTCGCCGTTCTGTTTTCCTTAGTGTCGACGTAGCATGTCATAAAATTCTTCAAATGTCGTAACAGAAGTGCGTTAATTAGAATCGAATGACGTCAACTATTCTAACTCTAAGTGCGCAGTGCTCAGTGCGCCTGTCTGCTGCTGTTTTTTGACACTGCATAAAAGATTTTTTTTTTTTTTTATTTATCAAGCTCAAGCTCATACTATTTATTTATATGGCCATTGCAGTCTGTGAAAATGCAAATGCACCCAGCAAGTGACAACTAACATTTTGGACACTTCATGAAGTGTTGAGGCCATCTCAAACTGTTTGGAGGCCTCTGTACTGTAACATGAAATGGAGGAATATAAGTAAATTGCTCAGTTTATACAAGTTTAAGGCACTGCATCCTACTCAGTTTCAGAGAAACTATATACAGAGAGTTTAATATAGAGATCATATAAAACTGAACATGAACATCAAATTACATCTCTAATCTACACAGACCAATTAGCTGACATTTTTGGTTACAGTGTGTGTCTCTTTCAGATGTCTCAGTCAAGTGTGGCCCTGCGGTAAAGAGGTGACCAGAAAATATTTAAATCTTTCAACCAAAGAGGGCAGTGAAGCAGTGGGTTTCAGCCTGGAGGCAGGCTCCTTTTTAAGCCTCAACACTAAATGTCTGCTTTACAAAAATAAGTCAGAATTATTATAGTCACATTACACATATTAATAAAAGACACATAAAGTACTGTTGCCACAATCATGTGAGAAAAATCAACAAAGGTCAATAGGCAAGAAATGTTGAGCCACCTCAGCATTGCTCTCTTTCTCTGTGTATGCTCTATTACTATGTTTTGCTAACTAATGGTCTGAGTTTCATTAAAACAAATAAAAATAAAGTAACATATATATAAATATATATATATATATATATATATATATATATATATATATATATATATACAGGGACCAAGGCCAGAAAAGTAAAACATCCAATGCTGAATGCAAATTTCAAAACAAAACTAAATGTAAGCTTATGCTATATGATTATACTGACACTAAATTAGGTGATTCACTGCAGTTTGGTTCAGTGTGAACATATGTGCGCCTTTCATGAGGGTCATGAGTGCTGTGGCCTATTTGTGTGCTGCCTCTTGAAGGCCTGATCTATCCAAAACACTGGTGTGGATGAGTTACTCAAACTCTGAGAAAATCAGACAGAAGATGCACATTTTGTATTAGCCTGATAATAGCTCTCACTCTATAGAAAACCAACATGTAGGCTTTAAACATATAATAGTTGTTTGTTAGCTAGATTTCCTGGTTGAATTCTAATGCCCGATCTGACCCATTAACACAGAGCTGTTATCAAAATATCGGCTCGGCACAAATGTTGCCAACGAGCTCCATCTCTGTAAAATGTAAATAAAGGCCATCTGCTCTGATATGTAAACAGCAGGCTGACTCCTCCTATCCGGGCGTCCCTTATGTCTTGACCCGTCCCTTACCACGACCATTCTCTTCTCTTATTGGTCCAAAGCATAAGCCCCGCCCACACCATGGCTGTCCTCTCGCCTTCTACTGGACGTCGGCCCGCCCACCGGAGAGAAGACAAAAACAATCGGCATCCCTCTATCAGAAGATTAGACAGGAGGACCTAAACCGAATTTAGTAATATATCCATCTTCAACGACACCTACACCAACGAAGGAGACATGGTTTCTCCGGTAACAGTGGTGAGTATCAGCTTAAAGCCAGCGTTTAAGCTACATTGCTTTTTACACATTACAACAACAATAACAGTGGTTGCTAGTTTAGCTACAACACTTCCGATGATAAAATTACCCATCCCTGTGAATATATCTGGCATTATATGTTCAGCACCGACTGCCTCGAGTTGCGAATTCAGCGTTTAATGTTGTTGTTTTTTTGTCGTCATTTTTTATAGCATATCATACTTTTTCTCCGAGGACCAGCGCATGCTCCTTTAGCTGACAATGTATCATATCAGCAACTAAGACTGTCTGTTTGTTCAATTGAAAACATCCAGCCAGGTGCCCTTGGACACCCACGCCGTTATGTGTTTGTGTCTCTGTGTGATAGTGCCAGTGTATGTGTGTGTGTGTGTGTGTGTGTGTGTGTGAGAGAGAGAGAGAGAGCGAGAGGGGGCACTAAGCAGGAACTTTTATGCTCAGTGTTGCTGTTTCCGTGATATGTCGGCACGTTTTAGCCGTGACTCTTCACGCTCGTCCATGTCCATATTCCACGAACAGAAGGATGTTTCCACTGATTTCTAAAGCGCAGCCCCTGACAAAAAAGAAAACCTGTCATGTGACGACCTTTTTGTGTGTGTGTGTGTTTTTTCTTTCCTGTACCCTCCAGCAACGCATGCGCCGAGCACTGTGCTGGCTGTGGCTGGCTTGCTTTTCAACTCCTTTGCAGTGGCTGTGCGTTACATAGACTCTATTGTTTCGCCCATACATGAGCTCTATAATTGACTAAAATGCCACTGCAGGAAACTGCCATTTTGACATAAAAATACCACAGCGTCATGAATAATTGAACCAGTCCTGGCATCCTCTTACTTTTACTGAGTTGCTATGAAATTTTACCCCATTTGCAGGGGCCATGAAGGATGGTGTGGTGTAACCTAGCCTGTGGTAGGCTAAATAATGATGTGAGACCTGCCTGTGGTGAGAGGAGCCCGTGTGCAGAACTTGCCACACAGACTAGTTACCTTAGCAACGACGATGCTGTGTATGTCCTGTGGGTTGCTTCTATAATTTGGAGTAAAGGAATGTAGCCTACTAGTCATCACTACTAACATCACTAAAAATCAACAGTAAGAAGCATCACCATTGTCTTTTCCTTGTTGTCTGCATTTGAATATTTTATTATTGATTAAATTTACATTGCTGCATGGTAATAAATGGGCAAATGGATGCAGAATATGTGGGTCCACACTTTTTTTCCCCCCAACTCTAAACGTTTTGATAAACACTGCCACACTCCGTGCCATCTGGTGGACAGACTGCTGTGCTCTTAAGGGAATTGAATAACTTTTGTCCTTAACAGATGATATAGAGGTAGCCCCTCTGTGTCAGAGCAGCACATCCTGTCCTTATTCAGAGTTATAGACCCGTTGTCCCCTTATGTTTCTATTGCTCTCTGTAAACATTTATATACAGTAGGCCTACATCAGAGCATAGATCATGCTGCAAAATGACTGTATTCAGTATACTGTGCTGTGCTGTATTGCTTGTCTGCAGCTGACCTCAACTTATCCTTGAGGCTAAAGCAGCGGTAAGATGGAAGGAAAACAGAGTTGTGTGTAATGCTACATAGAAATAACATTGTCATCTGACTCACATGCCAGCTGTCCCTGCCAGGGCCATACTTATTTTACAGCTCCCCGCCTCTGCCAAATTAAGGACACTAGAGGTCTTTACAGGTCTTTAATGCGTTTCCCCGTATCATGTTTCTGACACTCAGTTCACGTATGACCCTGAATGGTTGAATAGATTTCATTTTGACTGGATCTTATTCACTGCTTCATTGCAGTGCTTTGTTGTTGGTTCATGCTCGCTACAACAGCAGTCAGTAATGGCTAACTTATGCTTGTTCCTTCCTGGACTGCAGGAGTCCTGGTATAGTTGGAAAAAGTTGGAAATCAATAGACATCTATTCCTCACACTTACTGGATTTTCCCCCCAAAATGAAAGATAACGAACATTTTTGAAGGCTTTCACGTCACGTATGAAGTGGATATATTTGTAGTTTAACACAGCTAACAAAACACTGCATCCTTGTGCTTCAGAATAACTGACGGGGGTCATTTGGTCCTGTTCAGCTTGTTAGTGACCATGCAAATACCGTCAATCATTAACCATATTATTCTTTAACTTGGGACAGAGGCAGGTGTTTACAGCCAGTCATCTGTGAAGGCGACAGCACCTTTACAAACAGCCTCTATTTATAATCTGATCACCGAGACAGCTCGAAGATAACACAATGATTCATTTCATTTGCTTCCCAAATGAGGCAGTATGTTCTGTACTTTATTGCCGGAGACAGCCGACTGTCACACAGGGCTAAAAGCTGCTGCTAACGCCCTCCCCAGTGTCTATGCAGGCAAACTGATGAGTAGGATACGGCTGAGACAATACTGTCTTGCAAGACAACGGCATTCTCATTTGGATATGAGGCAGCGGATGGGAGAGCTGGATCGAGCCTCAGAGAAATAAAACCACTGTAGAGAGCTGTTCATGAATTTTAGCAGGCAATTACACCCTCTTGATGGAAACATTTGATGCAATCACTTTTTAGTTTAATGGGCCAAGAAACCATGTATTAGAGAACAATCACACCAATATTACAGCAGTAAGGGTGGTTATTATGATAAAAATAGGAATATTCTGACACCAAATAATATGACTTTTTTTTGGTTGAACTGAACCACATGGGCTGCTGGAAATTTTACCACTGCTGGAGATTTCATTTCAGGTGATGGTGCAGTGAAATAAACATTTCTTGGAAGATTTGAAAGGCTACAGCTCTCTGTATGCTTTTTTGCCTAAGCCTTTCTCCATGTTGTTTCAGCCTCCCTGCCTCTCTCCTAGTGACCCTGATCTTTATTGTGTAGATGCAATACGTTTACATGAAAAACAATGGGAAGGGGAAACTACAAAGTATGTCTGCAACACCACATGAATGGGACAAAAGGTTGTGGGAATCTCTTGACTTCCTCCCACCTTCCTCCCTGGAATCCATGTAATCACCCTCTATACCTCCTTTGAGTGTTTTTTCCCTCACAGATAATAATCAAGCTGCTTGTGATCATGAACCATTAAGTCGAGATGTCATTGGGCTTTGGCCCACAGATCTCTTGCTGCTCTTTATTAAACAATAGAGATAGGCCCCTCAGAGTTGTACTATCCTGACCATACAACAGAAATGTGAAGCCACTAGTACAGTTTGATATTGGCTTATCTGGGAGCTGCCACCCAGTTGGCCTTAATGGGATAGATAGAATCACCACTCACACATTTTTTGCCATAACATCTGCTTTCATTTTTATTTATGTCTCCATATGAAGGCTAAGAAAGGTACATCATGTAGAAGACTTGAGTGCATTAGTTCACATTTTACACGTAGTGTTAGTTTTGCCTGAATGGAAAAATTCCTTGCGTGCTACTTAGATCTGTAAGAGACAAAAGCTTCTTTGCTGAGTAGAAGTAAGAGCAGCAGCATTATACCAGCTTATTTTGATACATATCTCAGTCCTGGCAGATCAGACACCGGGCTTAAACCTGTTGTTCATCTTGTTCTGCCACTTTGTTTTGAAGGTCAAACATTAGAGGAGAAAAGACTGAAATTCCCTTGATATAATACACAGTCAACAAGAAAGTGAAATCGACTGATTTATGTGCACAGAGATCTCACCTTCTGTTGTGTAGCACTTTTTATGTGAAGGTCCCATCTAAGAGTGCTTTACAATATATAAACACATAGTAACATTGGTATTTTCACGAAGAGTTTTCTTTTCAAGACTGTGAAAAGTAAGTGAAAACTGAAATCCCTAATATATCTGGGACTGACATTCCTCAGTTTGAGAGTATATTTGAAAATGACATGTAATCTTTTTGTTTCTGAACATGTAACAAACCTACAGTGGGATGTGTAACCGACTGGAAGGCTCTTAAACCAACTGTGTGTCTGTGTTCTTGTCCAGACCAGGAAGTCAGATCTTAATGACACTGTCATTAACATCTGACCAATACAGTTGCCTGTCACTGTAGGCTTCACTCAGTGTGATTTAGGGGTGAAGACAGCAGTGCTGAATTTTGAGTGTTGTGGCTTCACAGTAAACTTTGAAAAATAGGAAGTGCAGAACAGAAGTCTAGCATGCTTAAGAAGAGAAACAAATGAACTTAGTAGCATCCTGCCGGCTCAGTAATGGCCACATTTTGCCTCAGTCACATAGACTTGTGTTTGTTTTTGTCTGAACACCAGTCTGATAGTCTGTGTGAAACCCCCATTGTTTTCCTGCTGTGTGTGTTAGTCATATCGAGTAAACCAGGCCAGGGCAGGTTTGAGATCACGCAGACACTGTGCATGATCCTGTACTGTAATTTGGCCTGCTATTTTATTGAGCAGTTGCACAATCAAGGACCAGCCCCCTGCCCCCCTCCCCCTCTTAGAGCATAAACCATATGAACTAGAATGACCCCTCACTTTCTCCCACCTCTTCTCTTTCTCACCTCTCCCCTCTCCCTCACTTGCCCACTCCTAAATTCAACTGTCATGTGAATACCCCATGTTGCCCATTGCACCCCCCCCCCCCCAACACCCCACCCCCACCCTCCCCTAAAGCCTCACTTCCCCATGCATCCTCCTGCTTCCTTTCTTCTGCCCTGCTTACTTGCAATTAGAACGTTCTTGTATGGTTTTGCTATGATTATGATTTGACAAAAAACCCGGGACATCAGTAGCTCTTGCCCAGCCTTTTCAACCCTTACCCTGTTGCACTATGACCCAGTCTTCGTCTTCCCCTCCATGCCTTACTCGTATCGTCCTCCAGCTCTAGTGAACCCTCACTCAGTTCTCCTCCTTCCAGCTCAGCCTCTCCCTCCTTGTCCCTCTCTAATCCCCGAGGACCTCTGATATAAGTCTAGAGAGAAATTCCCAGAACCATAGGTGGGTGATACTTCAGGAGGTGTTGTGAAACCTCTTTTTTGTAAACTTCTCATCTATTTTGACAGAAAGAAATCTCTCTTGTAACACAGTTGGGTGGACGAGGTGATTTGAATATGCTACACAGAGTACAGAGAAGGAGATGAAGCAGGGGAGGAGGGGAGAAAGAAAAACAGGATGGTGGAGAGGGTCAGAAAAGTAGAAACGGAAAGGTTACTGGAAGTCAAAGGAACTGAGTTTGTGCATTACCCTTTCTGCTTGCTGTTAAGATTCAGCCACAGAACACATGCATGTCTGGCATAGTGACGCAAACTAGTGACCACACTAAGCAAGTGTGAAGGTTGTTCTAATTCTGACCAAAACCATCAAACCAAAAAAGCAGAAGTACCTCAGCTTTATTGGTCTCGTTCTTTCTGTTGAATAGCGTGAGATACTGTACTTCAGAAACATAAAGTCCTGACTGTTGGGAAGTTGTTGCTTCCTGTGACATGTCATGGATTCTACCTCAAGATAAAAGCCTTCTAATAAATCTAGTTCTAGTTCGATAATAATATCACCCTGTTATGATTCAATACACTGAGTTATTAAAATAACCTCATGTCGGTGCGACTCATCATGACTCAACTGATAATGTGAAAAATGTAATCTGATTTCAGGTCAAGAGCGAAGGCCCTAAGCTGGTTCCATTCTTCAAGGCAACATGTGTATATTTTGTCCTGTGGTTGCCCACCTCCAGCCCATCCTGGTTCAGCGCCCTGATCAAATGTCTGCCCATCTTCTGCCTGTGGGTCTTTTTACTGGCACATGGATTCAGCTTCCTGGGTGCTCACTCCAGTGCCCGCAAGATCTTGGCTGGCCTCATCTTCTCTGCCCTGGGTGACGCATTTCTCATCTGGCAGGAGCAGGGCTACTTCGTCCACGGTGAGGAGAAACCGTACACACTGAGTAGCTTCGTGGTGAATTAGTCTCATCTAAACAGGACAATGATCCCCTTTACTACTGAAGGGGTGATCCTGGTGTATTTCAACTCAGGCCTTATTTTTGTATATTTGTGCATAATAGCATCTGGACATCACTATATAAACATTCAATGAGGCAGTAATCAAAAAGGTTTTAAATACCTACTTGGCAGCAGACTTGTCACACAAAGTGTCTATTCTAAATAGAAATTTAAAATAAAAAATCAATTTAAATCATGATTTATTGAAGCAACACCTGGTCCAACCTCCTGTATTTGTTGTTGAAATTGCAAAACACTGGGGTTTTAAGAATCTGTATTTTCATATTCTCCAGATAACCCAGTAGCCTATCAAAAGAAAAACAGTTCATGAGTCACAAAGTACGAATACAAATACGAATTACTTTATTAATCCCCAAAGAGAAATTCATTTGTCTGTCAGCTCATCAAACATTTGCAGGAGAATGAAGAAGCCTGATGGCTGAAGATACAAAGGATCTTCTATATTTCTCCGTCCTGCAGTGAAGAGAGAGGAGCAGTGAAGAGAAATAACTGCTAATGTAGTTGTTTTACAATATGGATGTACTGCAACTTTGTTCTGTAGTATCACTGTGCTCCCAGACCTCCCAGAGTCTTTTACAAAATGATTTTTGTGTAAGACTCTATTCCACATGTGGTAGAAAGACAGGATGCTAATTTGTATGACTGTATGTAGATTTAAATGGATTATGTAATGTCTTACAGGCCTTCTGATGTTTGCCATCACCCACATCCTCTACTCATCTGCCTTTGGGATGAAACCCCTTAACATTCGTGCTGGCCTCGTGATCACTGCTGTGTCCTCTCTCAGCTACATCCTCCTGTACCCCTACCTGTCCGGCCCTTTTACCTACCTGGTGGCTGTCTACATCGCTCTGATTGGCTTCATGGGCTGGAGGGCCATCGCCGGCCTGCAGCTGACCAATGACCTGTGGACCTGGACCAAGCTGTCCGCCTGCCTGGGCGCCGTGCTCTTTATGGTCTCTGACCTCACCATTGCCGTCAACAAGTTCTGCTTCCCGGTGCCCCATTCACGCGCCATCATCATGGCCACCTACTACGCTGCCCAGATGTTGATAGCGCTGTCAGCTGTGGAGTGCCAGGACGTGGAGGTGGCCAGGAAGAGAACATGAGGTACTGCGGCCGCTGCAGCGACTGGCCACGAGGCTGGAAATAAGGTGGCAGCCAATCCCCATCCTGCCCTGAGTGATCATGGACACATCTCACTGCCAGATCCCCAACCCTCGGTCCTCATTTCAGTGTGGCGCTCCCACGCTGTTGTTATCATGGCGACTGGTCCTCCACAGCCTTCAGCTGGCTGTCACCCACTAGTATGGTAGTCTCACACCTGTCTTCACACCATGAAGATAGGCTAGTATTATCTTCAGCCTCTCCCAACAACAATCCTACCTGCTTCCTCTGGTCCTAGAGTGGCTGTCTCTCAACCTAGTTACCATGGAGACAAGAGTAGTAATATTAACCTGCTATAGAGAAAATTACTTTTCTTTTAACTCTTATGTTTTAATTTAAGGGGAGCATGTCACTGGGAACTTTCAAGGCGTGTGTGTGCATGTGTGTGCGTGCGCGCGCGTGTGTGTATGTGTATGTGTGTGCATGCATGTGTGCCTCTGTGTGTGTGTGATTAACATTCTTACCTCATTTTCCACACAGTCCCATCATCACACACAGTCGCCACACTGACAACACACACATCAACTTTACGTGGTCCAATAAGAATTTACTTCTTGTTTTTGTTGTTTGTTTTGTTGCCTGAGACCTCGTTCAAAAGGGATTTTTTTTCTCTGACCGTCTCTCCCGTTGTTCGGTCTCTGTTGTTCTGTATTTCCCTTAATTAAGGGTGCTATTCCTAAAGTCAGGAGCATATCCACACCTGTTTTATTGTCTGCAGTCCCTTTCATTACATTAACAACAACCACACTGCCTTTGTTCACTCCGCTATTTAACATGTGTAACAAATCCACACCCAGTCTCTCTGGATGATTTGTTTTTCTATTAAGACGTCCTTGAATAACTAGATGTGCAGAAGAAGAATGGCAGAGAAAAAATAAGGCAATGAGGTGGGAAGGCAAGAGTTTGTGGGAGGAGGAGGGGGCGGGGGTGTGTGAAAGCAGCAGACACTGTGTATTGTAGCTTCAGTGGGAGTTATAGGAGATGGAGGTTGTTTGTTGAAGCTCAGTTCTTCCTGCTGAGATTTTATTGCCACTGTCCTGCTGTCATAGAGAGAACACAGTAAACACTGCGTTCATAGCCAGCACACTGAACACACTGTAACATACTGTATAGTGCACCTGCTTCTCCTTTCAGTGGGAACCGCTGGCAGCCTTTTGTTTGCCTGTAGTTTCTTTAGAGAAAAGCTGGTGCAAATGTCGACATGTTCACACACGACACCTCCAGCTCCTGCTGGTTCAGTTATTAGGAAAAGTTCACGGGGTTCTCACTGCTGGACTGGATCAGCTGACCCATGTTGTCATTGGCCTGGGACCATGTTATGGAGACTAAAAAGAAGGGCTATGTTACTGGCTGGAATCTTTTTGTTTATCGATTCATGTGTGTGTGTGGGTTTGGGTGTCTTGTCCTCAGAGGGCATTCACTCAATTCTACTGACACACACACACAGACAAACACACAAACATGCACATGAGAATACTTTTCCCCAGGAAAGCTTGACTGAAAGAAAAGAGGGATATGTAGGGAACTGGTTTCTCATGTGAGGGAATATTTCTCCCATTATTCCCAATAATCCCATCTCACAAGGCACCTCCACCATCTTTAATCCTGCTGAACCCACCTCAGGTGATCACCAACGGACTGATTGATATTTCCTCTTATCTATCACACATACGTCCCCTCTAACCCTTGATTTGCAAACATTTAATGTTAGTCTGAAGTGTCTTACTGAATATTTAAGAGGTATTCTATAACTCTTTCATGTTGTATATGCATGTTGTGAGTGTGCATGTGAGAAAGCGTGTGCCGCCGTTGTCTGAGGTGTCGAGTGAACATCTGTGTGTACTCATGACCAGTTAAAACCAACTTAAGGCCAGGAATGCTGTGAACCCTCTTACTTTATATGAAGTAGACACACTACTGGATATCTTAAATGTATTCTCTCATGGCTCTTAAACCTGTCCTCATACCCATCACCTCTTCACGTGTTTTATAGCTCCCGGTTAATTTATTGTTGTCATCTAAGGATGACTTTGAGTTTTGATGGGGTAGATTCAAATCGCAAGATATTTATGAGTGTTTCATTTCACCTGAACAGTGACCATTGCCACAGCTGAACATGCTTCCTCTGTACTGTACATTTACATGTTGCAAGTATGTGTGTGTTACTTTCCGATTAATACCACTAACAGTTTATATATTGGGAAGAAAATCAATATAATAGAAACTGAGAGTATTGCTCACTAACAAAGAATATCAAAGGGACAGGTTCTGTTAGTCAGAGGTTTAGACCACAACTGTACATGCTATACAGAGTTGTGTATAAAACAAATGGGCATGAAAAAAGGAACAGACCAATGTTATCGGTTCCTTCAGCTGGGTCAATGACCCCTGGAGCTGTCAGTATCACACCCACATACGCACAAAAAAAAACAAACAATAAAAAAACACGCACACACACTCACATCAGCCACCATGACAGATCTGCAGGCAGACAATTGTGTTGACATGCATCAAGTTTTTTGTTTTTTTTTTCTCAAAAAGCAAGCTTGACCAGGAAAGACTGTCAGACCAAGGGGTTATTCTTGACTGCTGCTTTGCCACATAGTTCCTCAATCTCCTTTCGGCCTGTCAGCATCCATGTCAGGTCAATATTTCTGCTTTGTCAGGAAGAAGTGGTTTATCAATCTGCAAAGTCCTGCACTCCCTCTTCTCATCTCCTCCACCTCACCGGCAGAAACATGTTAATATACAGTTAATTTAAGCCTATGTGCTGCTGACAGACCAGTCCAGAGAGGCTGTGTAGCAGACATGCATTCGTCTGTTTTCGTTGTGTCTTAAATCAGGGTTTAGTGGAGTACAAGGAGAGATGCTAGTTAACATGAGCCTAAAGTAAAACCGCGAGGGGATGACGAGATTGAGTCAAGCTGTCTTAGTCATCCCAACTATGTGGGCAATTTATGTAAGCACTACTTTTGTTGTCCTCTGCCACATAAAGCCTTCTGACTTTTGTTCCTGTGGTCCGGTGGCTACTTGCCAAAAGACAGGCTTTACTTCGAAGTGTTTGGGAGATTACTTTTTGCTGGCAAACCCACACTTTGGAAAATTTCCATGACATTGTAAAGTGAAGTTGCTTTTCTGAGAAGGAAAGATCAGCGATACCCTGTAAAGCTGTTATGTGGTGGATTTTGTTTTAAATATTCACCCTGTCTCCAGCCCTGAGATCAGAGTATAACAGAAAACTGAACTAATTTTAACTGAGTGGAACTTGTTAGCATTAGATTGGTCTCACGTATCAAGCAAGCTTTTGTTTTGCAGGAGACAGGTGCTGGAGGGGTTTTGGCCTTCCACTTAGGAAAGGAGGTTATTGTTGAGTGATACTGTAGTGGGAATTAGGTGAGGAGGTGAAATGTGACACAGGGGGGAAGACTGTCCTTCCGTTAGCTGCCATCCTGTCCCCCTACAGATGGCAGGCCAGCAGGCGCATCACTTTACCTCCGCCTGTCAACAGCCCTGTTGTTCTGAGCTTTGTGCATGCAGACAAAAGGGACCTGAGAGAGCTGTGGGAGGCCAGTATGGTGTGGCCTGCACTGTGAGTAATGAGCTGGAAGCAGTTACCGTTGTAGTAGGGAGATGGCCCGTGGTTTGGTCCTCTGTGGAGGTTGGCACTTTCCATAGATTTCAAGTTTTCACTTTATCTTTTTTTTTTTTCTTTTTGCTGTAGTTTTTTGCTCTTTTCCATCTTTGATTTGAAGCCTTTTGCTGTTAATGTGCTGTACCCATTATCATGCTGCTGGTGACATCCAAAACATAAAAGCTGTAAAGTTTATAGATCTTTGTTGATGCATGACAAGTAGGCCGAAATGAATCTTTCACATCGACACTTATTTATGATGATGGAAAAGTCACATAACACAGCCAGGTGTTGTTATTACCACAACTGATGGTTCTCCACCATCATACAAGCTTATTAACTTGAACCTACTGTGTGCTGCACTTTCCTGAACCCAGAGAAAGGCCAGTCAATCTCTCATTAAATCTAGCAGCTATAGTGTCTAAAACAAAAGGATTGTTCTGTACTGTATTCTTTAAAGTATATCCTCACATTTCCTTTATTCTTGCTTTCTTTGAGAGATAAGAAAAGAAAGTTTTGATGTTGAGGGCTTAAGCACGAAGAAGTAGTGCATGAAGGCGTGAGAGAATCAACAGTTTTATTTGAAGAGCATTAACTGCTCTTGAAGTGTTACAAACCTCTTAAAGTGTTATCATTTTATTTTCAGAAAAAAGCAGCCTGAGATTTTTTTGCCTGTCAGAGTGAGAAGAGATGGGTTTGTTTTCCATAAAGTACTTTTCTTTTTCTTTTTTTTTTTTTTTTATATATTGAAGTCCCTTTACAATGCACCATTTGACTTCATTTTATGAACAATTTTTTAAATTCTGATATATTTTTCCTTGTTGTCCTTGATTTTCACTTTGTGATTCATTTCTTTCATGACTGTAGAGATTAAATAGTTTCTTTGCTGTAGTGAAACTGCTATGAATGTGAATATCTATTGGAGAAATAAATGCAATTGCAATGCAACTTCAACATAATGTCCTTTGTGTCCATCTTTTGTTGTCCGTGTTTCCTACAATCAAAGGGTACCGCGTTCAAAATGTCAGCTGATATTTATAACTGTTTGGTGTTTTGTGTTTCTACAGAATCTGTTGGCCCTCAGCAGATAAAGTGCCATTAAGGCAGAACGGGCTGGAGGACAACAGAGAGCTCTGTTCTAGTAACTGCTGCACTCTTTTGTCTGGCCGAGGTGGAAAATGTGCTTTCAACAGCCTTTAACCCTGTGGAAACTCATTCAGACTGTCACTCTTTCTTTTTTTTGTCTTCCTCTCGCCTCCTCTGGTTGTCTACTTTTTTTTTGTATCTCTCATTCTATTAAGCAGACACACATCACATTTCATCTCATAGTTTATTCCTGTAGGAATGGCGCCAGTTCTCTCCCAATGCATTTCATTCACTCCCAGCCAGAGTCTTGCAATCAAAGAACTCCAGTCTTCTATGAAAATGAGGTGTCTCTGTAATGGCCTAAAAACAGGCTCAGTTAGAAATCCCATAAAATGGCACTGAATCCAAATAAATATTAAAGAAGGAAGAGCAAAGATAAACACTTAAGTGTACTCACAGCTGCACTGTAATCTAAATGTTATGTACTGGACAGACCTTGAATAGATTGTCATACCATAACTGTTAGGTTTACCTAGGTTGACCTGAAATCCTGCAGCCTTCACTTCGTTTTTGGTGCAGAGGTAAAGTTTCGGTCAAATACTTAGATTGACTATTCAGGCTTTCAGAACAAACTGCTTCCACCTTATTGTGCCTGTGCAGAGCAGTGAAGAGCTGGAACGTACCAGTGACGTAGGTTCAGTGCCTGTTTTTGTCATAGACTTTATGGTTGGTGCTTAATTGATTTGAACCTGGCAACCCAACTCTGCTGGTTCCTTTGGTAGCTCCATAGAAATGGAGTTTCTGGGAGCCAGCATGGTGACGTCAGGATGGAGAGAGGTTGTCACCCCTTGCTTGTCTGTTTGGCAGCTCCTCACCACACCACACTAACTCTCTCAAGAAGCAGGAGAGCACTCAGGCAAAGCCCATGCAGATGCTGTCACACTGGGTCACACAAAGTACTAGGTCACTTTTTACTTTGTTCCCACAGCTTGGATCTGAAATGAACAGTGTAACTGAATGTGGAAATGTAAAGAAGGATTTGCAGGGTCAATGGTTCAAATCTGTATTTAAAGTGTATTTTTTATGTTGTGCATATAGTTTTCCAATTTAAGGAAAACTCAGTGATCTTAAGCAGCTCAATCCGACTGCCAGAAATGTAAAATGGCGTTAGCAGGGGACATAAGAAGTGTCTTGTGACATCTATGAGCTTTAGTCATTGGCCTCGGAGGATTTTTGACCAAATATTAAAGGTGGCTTTTAGTTTATTACAACATGACCAATTACATTCCTGGCCCAGAATTGGGAGGAGGATTCAAGTACCTTCACAGCTCCTCTGATATGGATGATAATACCCTTAATACCCTGAGAGTCAGTACCTTAACCTTTTTGTTTCACTTCAAATCCAACAATGTGTTGGATTACAGAACAAACACAGAACAATGTGTCACATGAAAACTGTCTGAACTCTCTTATGGAAGCTGGAAGAAATTTCTACTTTTGTTTGAGATACATTTTTCGTTTTTGATCTTTTACAACAGAAAAAAAAACTGATTCAAAAAGTGAACCACAAGAACATTCAGAAGGGAAGTGAGATTTAGATTTCAACTCCATGCATAACTGGCAGCAAACCATCCTCAGACTGTGTGACTGTGTGGAGACATAGAAACTTTCCAGTCAGCGTGACTGACAAGGCATGTGACCTTGTACTGGGAGTTCTGTTAGATGGGATGAACTGAAGAAAAGATGAAAGTCAAATTCCTTTATGTAGAGAAAAACATCTGTGACTTTATAGAGAAAAGACAAACTTACTGACCGAGCATGCAAAAAACTGAATCTCCACATCCCTATCTGCACCCCCATTAAAACACCAAACCATAAGCCTTTCCTGAAGCAGACGGTCTGCACGTGGGTGGGTGCAAGTCTGACCCCTAGTGGTCAAGCAATGTACTACCAGAGCCAGAAGATATTAGTGAAGACAATTGAAAAAATCCCCAAACATTTTAACAAATCAAACTGTCAACATTTTTGTATTGTTCTATAATTATTGTAAGTGGTAACAGTACATGCAGCATAAAGTCTGTGGCAAATCATTGTGAATCTGTTCTGGTAACAGTACAAGTGTCTCACAAAATAAGCTTCTCTTTGTTTGCCTGTTTGGTCAGGCTCTCCAACAGACCCTTGTCATCCTTGTCTGGAAGATAAAACGACATTCAGAGAGGTAAAGAATTAGCTCAGAGAAAACGTGGTATCCTTTTGTACTTTGCTTTTATATTACTTAATATATTATACTAATATAATATACTTGAACCACCATTCCTCTCCACTCTCTCCCTCGTTCTCTGAAAACTTACCAAAGATCACCAGCTTGCAGGAGCACTTGGCCATCCCCAGAGGGTTCTCCAGCACTAGTGTGTATTCCCCACCATCTCTGGCTCCACAGGTGGGGATGACCAGGGTGCAAACCCCGTTGGCTGTGCTGTGCCAGAACCGAGGGGAGTCAGAGATTTTTGAGTCTCCTTTATACCAGCTGGCCTATGCAGGGGAATCACCAACATTATCATTACTTTTAGGGGGGTAGTTCACACAAATGTCTCGGTTATAGACGCTCAGATGTGTCTGTTGTACCTGTGGAGTTGGCATGCCCTGATAGGCACAGCTCATGGTGCAGTCATGTCCTCTTCGAACAGCATGGTCTTTTAGTGGAAGCAGGAAAGTTGGCTTCACCTGACGCGGTGGTGAGGCATATTCTTTGAAGCGCAGGCTGCTGATGCACTCTTATTGAGGATGTAAATACAGACATACATTTATATTTGTCAAATAAGTCAGGATAAGTACCGATTTGACATTGATATAATAATAAATGCTCACTTACCTTTCTCCTTGGCGATGATGAGAGGTTCCTTGGAGTCAAGGGGGTCACTGTCCCCAACAGAGTTTTGTGCAATGACCCTGAAGTAGTACTTCCTCCCAGGAAGCAGTCCAGTGACAGTGTACCTGCTGCTGAAGACACATTCAGCCACAGTGAACCAGGAGGCGGTGCTGGTGTCTCGTTTGAGGATGACATAATGCGTGCCCTCACTGTCATCAGCCAGATCTGGAGTGTGATCCCACTGCAGGGTCACTGTGCCAGGGACCTCCTCCTCCAGGTGGAGATTCTTAGGCGGTCGAGGAAAGTCTAATGAAAAGAGGTGAGTATAGAAGGAGGAGAACGTTAAGGACCACAAAATCCAACCATTACAGGATGAAGGAGTGGAGGAATAAATGACCCAGCCTTCACCTCTTACCTGTAACCCTCACATTAACATCATAGTGAGCCTCTCCATAGTCATTCTTCAAGTGGGCACGATAGATACCACTGTCAGACCGCTGAGAGGTGGAAATGAGGAACTGGGAGCTATTCCTGTTCTTGGTGATGACTTCCCTTCCTGTGGTGAGGATGCCATCCTTCAACCAGGTGATCACTGGGGGAGGGGAGGCCTGTGAGGGTGTGGGAGACAGTAAGAATTTGTTTGATGGGAGTCCTGTGCCTCAGTGGAATATTACTAAAATCTGAGTAGGTGATCAAAGGCTGACAGTGAAGCTGAGGTTAAGACAAAGCGACGTCCCGGCTCGGACCACCATCTGATTCGTCATCCTTCCCTGGAGATCAAACCTGGGTGCCACTGAATGGGAAGAAATAAAAATCACAGAAAAGTAAAGTTGAGTAAAGAAAAGAAAAAGGGGAAATGGATTAAAAGAGAACGGAGTCATGTTACCAGGTGGAGGCATGGCCAGTACGCCCTCCGACAGCTCAATGCTCTCCCCCACCCCTCCTTCATTGACAGCCCGGATACGGAAGTGGTACTTCATCCGCTCCTGAAGTCCTCCCATGGTGAAAGAAGTACCAGCGATGGGGATCTTAGTGGCTTTCATCCACTCTTTAGCATCTTCAGAGCGTACCTCTAGGATGTAGCCAGAGGGCTCGTCTCCCTGGTCTGGAGGTGTCCATCTCAGAGAAATGGAGGAGTTTGTGGAGTCAGACACGCACAGGTTCTTCACCAAGCCAGGAGCACCTACAGGGGGAAAACACTTTTTAGTTGCATTGGATACTTCAGATAATACAAATGCATTGAGAGAAAGTGAAGGAAGCAGTGAAGGACTTACGTATTGGGTCTTTGGCAACCACAGGATTAGAAACAGTGCTAGGACTGCCTGCTCCAGCTCTGTTTACACTGATGACTCTGAACTCATACTCCACATCATCAACCAGCCCATCCACAACGAATTTTGAATCTGAAATCAATAAAATGGACATACAAAGACTATGTATCTATAGGGCCATGATTTCATATCATCAAATCTATGCCACCTGGTCACGACCACATGATAACTTGATGTATGTCCATGAGTCTGACCTGTGAGCAGCTCCTTATTGACCTGCAGCCATAAATTGCTGCCTTTCTTCCTCCTCTCCAGGATGTAGCCCAGAACTGGAGCTCCTCCATCGTGGGCTGGAGGCGTCCAACTCACTGTCATGGTGTTCTTAGTAACGTTAGACACTTGGGGCTGGGATGCTGTGCCTGGAGGTTCTGGGTAGGTGGATTTAAAACATATGCAGAGCAGAAGACAAGTTTGATAATGAAGTGGTGAATTTTAGTGGCGTGATTAATACATGGTTACAAGGTGAACTACAATTTAAAGTGGGATGGTGATTACTGATGCCTCTGAGCTCCTTCTCTCTCACTCTCTTTAACAATTGTCTCTTAAATGATCTGAGCAGTGATCTTGATGAGGACATTGATGATGATAATTAATGGTTAGGATTAGGGTTATGGTAGGGGTTAAACAAGCCCTCACCTATGGGTTCTCCAGCGCGTACCTCCTCTGTCTCAAGAGGTTCGCTCATTCCCTCTGCATTGACAGCTCTGATGCGGTACTGGTACAAGTGGCCCTCCTCCACTTTGTCATCACTAAAGACCATGGCACTGCTGTCCACCTCGCCAACCCTGTTCCAGGATTTCTTACCTGCCAGGCGCCGCTCGATCACAAAGCTTGTCACCTGCTTACCCCCGTTGTCCCGGGGAGCCTTCCACTTCATTTTGATACACCTCTCTGATAGCTCAAGGAACTCCACTTTCCCTTGAGGAGGCTTGGGATGATCTAAAGATTGTAGTAACACATGGGGTGAGTGTTTCAAATAATTGGCTTTTGTTTTTCTTTCCAAATGTATTGTCACCCACCAATCACGTTCAGATGCAGGTTTGCGACAGTAGTGCCACAGTCGCTCTTCAGACGCAACATGATTGCACCGCTGTCTTCTCGCACACATCTAGGTGAAGTGAGAGAAAGTTTTTAGAAACGTGTATTTGTATTTTTCTATGTTTGAGCTTTTTCTGCTCACTCACCTGCTGAGCACAAGGCAGGTGCTGTCGGCCGTCCTCTCCACCTTGGTTCTCTCATCCTCCATGACTTCCACACCATCTTTGTACCAGGTGATCTTGGGAAGCGGTTTACCTCTGAAGGGGATCTTTATAGTGGCTGTCTGACCAGCCTTAACAGCCACAGGTTGGGCCCCCAGCAAATCTAACACAGAGGAATCGATCTCTGGAGGGTCTAGAAAACAGAGTCCATATACTAGGGTGAGTTTCTAATTAAATGTTGAATCAGTTTGGAGTAAAGGTTTGGCAGCTCTGGTGTGAGATGTCTGACTGGTGACTCCCAGTGGTGTTAATTCAAAACACACACACATACTGACCTGCGATTGTGAGCACGGCCTCACTCTCTGCCCCCTTGGCCCTGAACGTGTACTTGCCCTCATCGGTGTCAGTCACACCAGAGAAGATGAGCTTGTGGACAGCCCCCTGTTTGACCACCTGAACACCACTCAGCTTTGAAATCTGTTAAAACACAACTTTCTCAAATGAAAAGGTGCAAATCATAGCACTGTAATTAACAGAAGGATGGAGCAATTGAGGGCTACAACACATCCACCCTCTCTAATATCATCTCTTACCTCCACCCCATCCTTCAGCCAGACTCCGTCCACCTTCTCGTCATCAAGAACAACACACAGCTCTGCAGGGGAGCCTGTAGGACACTGAGCATCTGACATGCCGCTCTTCACCGAGGCAAAGCGCTCTGTTTACACATGAAGAAAAGAGCTTAATCAGACGGTATTGCTCCAATGTGACAAGGTGGCAGACACATAAAATAACTCCAAACAAACAGAAAGATATATTACCATCCACGGTTAGATTTGCAGAGGACACGTATTCATTTGTGTCATTGTCCTGAGTGCAGACGATGGCGTACTCTCCCTCATCTGTCAGCTCACAATCTTCGATGATAACCTCTGCCCTCTTCCCCTCACGCATGAAAATGTAGCGACGGCTAGACGTGATGTCACACCCATCCTTCAGCCAGCGAATGTGCAGGTCCTTGGAGCTCATCTCACACTCCAAATGGGCCTTTGCTCTCTCCTGCACGCGGACGTTCTTCAAGTGGCTGATAAACTTGATGGGAATCCCTGGATGAAGAGCAAAAACCAAATGTTACTTGAAGGTTTATTTGGCCTTTACTGGGATGATGCCCAAACCCAAAACCAGTACTTTTATGAATTGTGTGCACACTACCAGTATTAGGTTGGCTAATAACATACTGCCTCCACATTTAGTAGACCTTCATTATAGTACTAAAAGAGCGAGAGATAGTCTACTCATGACTAACAGTAATTAACACAACCTCAATGATGATGCTTCTGTTCCTGCAACCCCAGAGGACAACCACATGTCCTTGTGAAGATATTTACATGCCCCAGCTTGCACCTTGGGCAAGTAAGCATCTTGTTAGACAGAGCTGTAATAAATGAGCTTGTTGTGAGGAGGGATTTGGTTGGATTACTTTCAAGTCAGCACTAGGAGGGAGGATTTATTATGCTACACATACATCTTCATTTGGTAGGGGGAAAATGATGTTTTTTAGCACAGCTATGAAGGAGCAGAGCCCCTAATCTCAGGGGAGGGGAAAAAAGCAGTAACTGCTCATCTCCTCTGAGTGTGAAGGGGGGGAAGTTTGTTTCCTTAGAAATGCTAGCTCAACTAAAACAGGAAGACAAAGACCTTCTGGGAAAAAACAGAACATAATAAAAAAAAAGCACACATAAGAAGTTTTTTTTTCATGGTAGTAAAACCTAATGGTTGTCCGTACGTTCAATGAAAAGTGGCATGGTGGCAGTGAGGTCTCCGATGCTGATGGTGTAGTCTCCAGTGTCACTGACTTTCACATCCTTAATTTTCAAGGTATAGGTCAGACCATCCTCAGACAAGGATACATCAAACTTTTCATCTCTTTTTACTTCTTTTCCCTTTACCTGGAAAAAACACAGAGACAGACTTGTGGGAAACACAATTTCCATATTACTCTAGGTTATACACCCTGGTGTTCTTGTCTCTCTAGAATATTAGTATAGTTTTTCATTCTTTTCCTTCAAGTTACCTACTGTAGATGCCAAAAACTCCTGGAAAACTTCCTAGAAAGACATTTCTTAATATTGCCCCTGTGGCAGAATATTATATAATTCCATTAAAGTGTAATTAAGTCATTTTCTGAGTAAGATACAAACCTTCCAGATGAGTGGTGCATCTGTCTTCTTGGAGAGACGGACCTCAAAGACGGCAGTCTGACGCTCTGTCACTTTTTTGGGCTTAAAGTCAGACAAAAACTTCAGAGGTTCATCTGAAAGACAGGTATAAGAGAGAAAAAAACCTGTTATTTAAACTTGAAGTAAAGAGTCTAAATCATGTCACCTCACTGAAAATGATTCAGTGCCAAATAACAGCTGTTGTAAGGCTGGAAATGCGATCTTTGATATGTGGGAGTTTAGAATTATGTAAGATGGCAAAGAAAGCTCCAAAGTCATCACTTTGTTTGTGTCTTGTGGATGAAATGAGAGATGACAAACAGGATAGCAAAGTGACACCAAATGGAAGGGATAAGAGTCACAGATAGGCGGGTTATTATGCGCATATAAAACGTGCCCCATTCTGTTAAACAGCCTAAATCCACATCATTTCAGTGACAGAGCACCACATGGCACAGGTGTTGAGAGATGTAAATGGCGAGAAAAGGAGAGCATATAAAAGCAATGAATGTGACACTGAGAGTAGCTAAATCCTATCAAGGATGACATTCCCTCTCCAAGTTATGAGCAGCAGGAAGGACTTGAGTCCCATTCTGCACTTGCCTATGACGTTAAGCCTGGCTGACAGTCTCTTGTCTCCAACCTGCAGAGAATAGGTGCCCATGTCACTGAGCCTCACGCTGGAGATGCACAGCATGTGCTTGGTTCCCATCTGTTTCACTTCGTATTTCCCATGAGAGTACTGGATCCGCAACAGCTCCCCACCCTGAATCGTAAATAAAACTGCTGGATGAGGGAGGAGGACTCACAAGTGGTTGATGTAAAGGTATATGTATTGTGCTAAATAAATGTGGCACAGAGAGGGTTTACCAGAAACCACTGCATCCTGGTATTTGGATCCTTCAGCTCCAGTATGGTGTCGAAAACAACGTTGGTGTCAGCTTTGGCAGTGATGTCCTCAAGCGGCTTCAACACACGAACCATCTGGTGAAATATCAAAATAATAATAATAATAATAATAATACATTTTATTTATAAAGCGCTTTTCAAAATACTCAAAGTCGCTTTACAGAATTAAACAACAATATTAGAAAAACAACAATATTAGAAACACTTAGAAACACATAAGTACAATGCAGAGATTTATCAAACATAAGATGTCCAAAACAATCAGAACGGAGAAAAACACGGTTGGGTAAAGATTTGAGTGGAGTGGATGGACCAGACGGATCATAACAGTGCAGGTAGAGTTAGAATGTTAGATGTTAAAAGCAGAGTGGAACAGGTGCGTTTTGAGAAGTGACTTGAAAGTCTTGAGGTCTGTGGTTTCTCGGATGTGTTTGGGAAGGGAGTTCCAGAGGGTGGGGGCAGCAACAGAGAAAGCTCTATCTCCCCAGGTTTTGTGCTTGGTCTTGGGGACAGTGAGGAGAATGGCATCAGAAGAACGGAGGGTGCGGGAAGGGATGTATGGGTGGAGAAGGTCTGCGAGGTAGGAGGGGGCCTGGTTATGGAGTGTTTTATGGGTGAGGAGGAGGATTTTGAATTCGATTCGTTGTGTAATTGGGAGCCAGTGGAGGTTCTGGAGGACAGGTGTGATGTGGTCACGGGAGCGGGTGTGGGTGAGGAGGCGAGCAGCAGAGTTTTGGATGTACTGGAGTTTATTGAGGAGTTTGGCGGTTGTACCATATAGGATGCTGTTGCAGTAATCAAGGCGGGATGTAATGAAGGCGTGGATTAGAGTTTCAGCGGCCGAGAAAGAGAGTGAGGGGCGGAGGCGGGAGATGTTCTTTAGGTGGTGGAAGGCTGATTTAGTGATGTGTTTGATGTGTTGGTCGAAGGAGAGATTACTGTTAAAGATGACTCCAAGGTTGCGGCAGTGGGGGGAGGGTGACAGTGTGGAGTTGTCAGTGGTGAGGTGGAAGTCTCTGGCTGTTTGGGTGAGGGAATTTGGACCAATTAGAATCATGTCTGATTTGTCATAGTTAAGCACAAAATATTATTTGCACACACTCCAATCACATGACTTACAACATGTCACCGCAAAGAATTGTTCAGTCTTTACATTAGATGACTGGAGTGTTGTTATGCAACATGCCTATGTTGTAGCTATATGTTTTCCTCCTATGCTGTATTTCGTAGCATATCTCAGACCTTTTCTTCTTTATGTGATCCTGTGCTATATGAACAAGCTCTCTGTATGACAGTCCCACCTCCACCTCCACTTTCTTCTTCATCTCCTTCAGCTTCTTAAGAATGCCTCTGAAGTCTGTGAAACCGTACTCGGCACAGATTCTCTCGTAGTCCTTCTTGTCAGCTCCAGCCAGGATCTTTAACATCTCCTCCTCTGTAGGTGGCTTCTTCTCCTCTCTTTTCTCCACGTTGCTGCACAGGGAGAAAAATCTCAGCCGGGAAATAAGTGTGCATGAGTGTTTACATGCACATATAAAAGTGTGTGTCAGGCTAGTGTGCATGTATGTCTGACAGTGTATGCATATGTGTCATGACAGCTCAAAAGATTCTTCCTCTGCCCCTGCGGCAACAACTGTGTACGATGGAGTTCTTTAAATCTCGTCCTGGAGATATTTCTGGATTCAACCACAAAAAAAAAAAAAAAAAAAAAAGAAAAAGAAAAAGGAAAAGGGGTCTGGGGGTGGATCAAAGAAAGCTCCATCACACCTTGACAGGTTTCAGGAGTTTCATGGTTAGTATTAGACAACAGCCCTTGTGTTCCTACCGTTTCTTCAGCATCTTTTTGAAGTCCAACGCTGGATCTAGAAACAAAGACAGTGAAACTTTCACCTGAGGCACTGGGTGAAAACAGCACATAAACTAAACAACTATCAGGACTAGACAGATTCACACAATGTATTATATGAAATAGTTGAACTTACTCTCTGTAACAATAAGAGATATGGAGTAAGTGGCCTCTCCGTGCTTGTTGGAAGCAATACACTTGTAGACGTCTGCATCCTCCAAGGCCAAGTTTTTGATCTGAAGTGGAGCAAATGCATTATAGTCATTACGGCTTGTCCGATGATGTTTGCTATGAGAATAAAACTGTCAAGCTGTCGTCACTGGTCACTTTAAATCCCACTGCAGTTCTATTTCTAAGCAAAGGGAGGCAGTGTCAAGCTAGAAATACACAGCAAACATGTAGTACTGCAACTTAACAGTCATCCCTCACCAAAGAAACAGATGGCAAGGGGAGATGCATATGTCAGCACCCACAAGTTAATTGCTTTATAATAGCTATTTAAGCTTCACTTAAGCTCTCCGGCTGGTATGGAGAAAGCGCTAAATCCACTCCAGAGTGGTTATAGATAAAAGGATCAGAGAGTTTTTTTTTCCATTTCTACCTACTTTCCTCATGATGCATGACGTGTTGTCTGAGTAGACAGCACCAAGATGTCAGAGCCCCTTCGCTTAGTGATAGCCTGCACCTGCTCTGCTACAGTCTGTTATGGTCACATTTACCTTTTGGGGAGCAATGCATTTTGATGATATAATGTGTCTGGGAAATACTGGATTTAGATGCAGGTGGACTCATGGAAAGAGATGCTTCCAGGTACCTGAGCTCCAATCACACAAAAAATTGTGGCATCTGTGCATAGAAAATATGGATGTTTTTCAGAAAATAAGATAAGAATCAACCTTCAGTGAAGAAACTAGAAAAAAAAGAGTGCACAGATACATAAAAAGCTGCATACTTCATTGTGTTACGTGACTGAAATACTAAATATAGAGATGACTCAATTTGTAAATAATAGAAACAGTAGTAAAATAATTGCTGGAGACAGTGCAGTTATATCAAACATCCCCATGAATATCATACATTTTTCTGCTGATATGTTGAGTCCTGATGGCAAAAATCTTTTAGCGCCAGAGGAATTGTTTCCTTTAATCACAGGAAAAAACCAAAGAGCTACATAGTGGAGGTGGTCAAACCTTGAGTATATACTGATTACTGATGTTGTCATGGAAAGATTTAGTGGCGTCAGACAGTGGGCTCCCACTGGCCCGCTCCCAGGTAACACTTGGCTGGGGATTCCCCATCACTTTGGCCTTGAACACAGCATTCTCTCCTGTGGATGACAATAGGAGGCTAATGAGGTTTTCACCTTGGGAATTATTAGCTTGACATTACCAAGAGTCAGATATGGTATTTTAAGCACAGTGGAGCAATGAGAATGAAAGTTTAATGCACATCCGATCAACTACCTCTCTCTCCTCTTCCTATTTTCCTTCTGAGACCAGCCAGCCAAGGTCAGCACATGAATGCTAATGCCATGGCAGCTCTGCAGTGTTCTGCATTTTGTGACAGGCTTTCTTATACAAGCCTCTTAATCTATAATTCACAGGTATAGCCAGGGTGAATAGGGCTGTGCTTGTGCCTTTGAGCTTTTTTGTGTCTTTGTCAGGACTCTCATCAGAGTGGATTTACAGTACCCTCACCCATACACACAAATTGTTAAAGTTTATACAGCATGGCAAACTTCTACTTCCCAGTGAAGTTCAGTTTCTATCATCTGGAGTTTCGAGGCAAAGTGTGGGCAGGGATGTAAAATTAGCTGGCACGTAGTTCTCCCTTAGTCTCAAGGGCTCACAGTTATTTGTAAGAGACACATTAGAGGATGCAAAGGTTTTTTTTTTTTTTTTTGCATTTTCACAATGTGTGAGGAAAGTGTGCATATCACCTCACCCTCTTGGGCAGTGATAGGGCGCAGCTTCTCCTCAAAATCTGGGACAGACTCTCCCTTGGGGATCTGGGGGGATTTCTGTACCTGGCTGAAGGACTCCACCACAGCTGAGGTCTTACGCTGAATCCCGGAGTGTTCTCGGGGAGTAAAGAGGACATTCACATCACACGAGCATGTGAAAATTATGCTACAGCCATTGTGCATGCAGATGCAACATTATGGTTTTTGTTGCACTATAGAACTGAACAATGAAGTTGATTAGCTTCATTGTTGATCTGTGGTCATCTCTAGTGCTCACTGAGATTTATTGGGAAAAAAGTCATTGTTTACACAATTGGACAGGTAAAACCTCTCTCTCTTCAAGCACTTTTAATTATGCTCATCAATTATGTTACTTCTTCTCACTGTAATGATAACTCTTAACTTCTCATAATTAAAAGTGTTACATTACAAAGCATGGCAGATGGGGAAATGATGGTTTTGCTGAATAATTCATACCCTCCATGGTCCTTGACAAGCCCTGGGACACTTTTCGCAGCTTAGTGGAGCCTGTGGAGGAACCAAAGGTTGAAGAGCTGGAGAAGGATAAGGCGGAGGAGGAGGAGGACATCTGCATCGCTGACATCTGCATCATCTCCTGTTCCATCTGCTCCATTCTGCCCCCAGTGGCCTGGAGAAGTTCTGCTGCCATAATGATGATGATGATGCAATCCAAGCCTATGTGAAAGGAGAGTTTTACAAAGGGTAGACAATACGTATTCTACAGGGTACTATTGTGTTTGACAGGTTTTAGGCCTGACATATTGCCTCCAGGAGATAAGAGACACCGGAGGGACAGGGACAATCCTAACCATCCTGTCTAAATTCACACACTTATACAGCTAATGGTGTTCTCAGATAGCCAAAGGGGATATTCAGGGCAGACTTGTGGGGCTTGCGTTTGCATATAAGCGTGTGTGATTGTGTGTGTGTGCGCGTGCATGAGACAAACACACCTTTTTGCTCTGTCTCGGTTGTAATTAGGTTTGTTCAGAAATGATTGATACTCACCTCCCTTCCTCTGCCTGTTCCTTGCTCTCCCATCCTCCTTCCAACAGTGACTACAATGGCCTTTTGCCTTTGCTAGTCTCACACAAAGATCCAATTAAAAAAGGTAATCCACACACCTGCTGAGTGCGATAAGGTGCCGCGTTTCTACCACTGATGAACTGTGCTTTCCCTCTCTTACTCTGAATTTGGATTTGCTCTCCGTGGTCTAGGCCCTAGTTCTTTTTTCTCTGCACGGGGGCCTGCTGTGATGTATGTTTGTCTGCACATAATAAATACATATTTCCAGTGGCTGAAGGAAGTAGGCATATGTTGCCTATATATTCACCCAAGTAAAATTATGTTTTAAAAAAAATTCTGTGACAGCCTGCTTTCAGCACGTACACTGCACGTGCCGCCAAAGGAACAATTAAAGACAAGATAAGACTCTAAATAAAACATGTAAATCCAAGAGGTATTAATGTGAGTTTTGCTTCCTGCAGCAAATACACTACATGTTGGAGTCGGTGAACTAATTAGTTCTGTAAGCTTTGATACTTACTAAAGGAAGCTGTTTTTAAGCGACCACAGCAAACTCTTTGATGGTATAACTCTCCAGTCTAAAGGAATAGCGAGTGACTTGAAGCTACAAAGTGCTGAACAGGTTGCTGTTCACACAAGAACATATTTTCTCTACCTACCTCTATGTCTCTTTGTTCAGTGTCCTTGATCTCTCTCTCTCTCACCCTCTCACTTTCTCTCTCTCTCTCTCTGTCTCTCTCACACTCTCACAGCATCCAGCATGGCAAATTGCAAAAGGATTTTTTTTACTCCCCCCTTGGCTCTATTATTTCAGACACACAGCCAACCAAACTTACTTGTTACAGCAAAGCCGTTACTTTCTCACAGATTTAGTCGTCGCCACAGGTTTCTGGTTCAACTGCTTCCAGCCCAAATGTCTCGTCTTATGATGTTCTTAATCCACACGCTGCCTCCTTCACTGCAGGATCCTGCCAGCTCAGTCTCCCCTGTTTTCTTGGTTCCTTTTTGGTGGATGAGCCAAGGCTGGGGCATTCAGCTTACACACCTGCTGTGTCTTGTCTCTGGACAAATAAGGCTCTGATATGTTCTGGGGTTGCCGGGCCTGTACTGCGCCAGATGAATACATCATGCTAATATTTCCCTCAGGTCAGTAACTTTCAAGGTCCATCTTGGGAAATATCAGGCTAGTATTTTTAAACGTTAATGTCCTCCACAGAGCATGTGGTGATGGAGGCAGGCTCTGCCTCTGAAGCATATCTTCAGGGCATCATTTAAAATGGAAGATGCAGATATTCAAGATGCCACATGCATTGTGACATCCACTACAAAATAAGAAACATAAGTTAGACATTATCATTGTGTGATGATGTATGTACATTTTCCTCCTCTGGTGCCTTTTGTGATACTTTGGGTATGTATCTTAGTATGTTGTGTGAGCTTGTCCAGCACAGATCAAGGATCAAGGCAAGTATAGAACAACAATGAGCACGTGATGCATCCGTGAACTAAAATATTTGTTGTCTCTGGATTTAAATTGTGTAGTGTGACACCAAAAAGTCCAAATGTCTTTGAATGCAAAGGCAGTCAAATTCAAGTTATTCAATTCAAGGAGGGTCAGACCACCCGGATCAAGATTTGGACCCTGCAGACAGAGGTCTAAACAACAGTTGAGTGAGACTGAAACATTTGTACATACCCTACCTTTTTTACCTTTAGCTAACCACTACTAATATTAGCTAGCTGATGCCGCACCCCTTCTTCCCCAGTATGCCTAGTTGGGCATTTCTAACTATTTTTTTTAAGATCTTAACCCTCAGTCATGGCCTCTAAGACAATGGAAGATCGTTGAAAGACAGGTACTTTGGTTTGAGTTCTTTCTATTTTAATGCAACACTTTTCCACTCCACTACACTCAGAGGGAACTATTATATTCTGTAGGCTACACCACAACATTTGACAACTTTAAATAAGCAAGAACATTGTGACACAGCATACACACACACACTGTACTGGGTTCTCTCTCAGCTGGGAGCAAAACATCAGTAGATTCAGCAGCTTTGGTGTTCTTAGTTCAATTAGCTATTAAGCTATTTCACTGACCTACTTACACAGTAAATACAGCAAATTTAATAATGCAAATAATAATAATATTAGATATACTAATATTAATATATTAATAATTATATTAGGGTTTGAAAAATGAAGCAAAAATAATGCTGCCACAAAAATGACAGAATGTGCGCACCTTAAAGGAGAAGTGCCGTTTTTTACAACCTGGACCTTATTTCTGGCATAAAATACGGTGGTTTACTCACCCATACAACTTTGGTGTCATCAGGAGTCCATCGGACGATATTTAGATCCATTTGAGAGGCGCATATATCCATCCAGTGGGAATGATCAGGGCACTGAGAATGCAGCCTCTAAATAACGCATTATCTGCCGTGAAACTCGCTCATTTCACCAGTATCTTGTTATGATTCGCTAGTGCGATTCCCCTTCGAGTCCGGAGTTGCCTGTTATCGTCCTCCGGCGTTTGTAGATTGACCCAGAGCGATTGATATGGCACTACATTGACCTTCTAACCTCTGAACTGGATGAGATGTCATCTCTGAGCGCCGCGCGCAGCCGCAGCGCGGCTCATGCACTCTGCAACAGTCACTCATGGATAATACAGCCATGCGGTCGCCTTGTTCACCTGGAATTTGCTACAGCTAGTACACTATGGTTCGTTTTGCGTAGTTCAGCTTCCACAGGTCTATTATTTAGAGGCTGCATTGTCGGTGCCCCGATCACTCCCACTATGTGGATATACGCGGCTCTCGAGTGGATCTTAATATCGTCCGATGGACTCCTAATGACACCAAAGTTTTACGGGTGAGTAAACCACCGTATTTTATGCCAGAAACAAGGTCCAGGTTGTAAAAAAACGGCGCTTGCGTTTTCACCTGTGTTAGCTCACCATCCTGCTGGAGGACACTGATATACCAGCAGTGAGCTCTTACTAGTCTTAATGTTTTTGGCTTCTATTCGCTGAAACTGTGAAAATGTGTGTCAAAAAGACCAAATGTGTGACTCCCAATGTCTTCGACAGAGGAAAGGTCCATGGCAATGTGTCATTTGTGGCCGAAAGAGGAGATTAGTCTGAAAAAATATGCAGTGTAACATGACTGGAAAACACAATCCAGCTCTATGTATTCATTTACAGACTAATTATTTTTGAGAATATTGAGGTCTTCTTCTTATTATTCTGTGTTATTTTGTTTTAATTGATTTGATTCAAATGTTATTACATTTAGAATAACCAAGGCCAAAGCCAGCACATTACTGGATTAAAACCGAGTGTAGTTTCACTCAGTTTTTCTTTCTTTCTTTCTTTTTTTTTTTTTTACCTCCACACAATGGCTGGGGTTGCTGTGCTGGCAACAAATGCTTTGTGTAAATGTTTACATGTGTTTTTGTCAGATAAGATTTTCTGTCCTTGTAATCTCCAAAGATCTGTTTGTCTTTTTCTTTTTCCTGAACAGACACCCATGTCAGTGAATCCTTGCTTGTCTGTCACACTTGTAAGAACATTGTTCAAGTTAGTACTTCTTCTGGACAAGTGTAATAGTGAGAAAAGTTGGCTAACTAAAAGAAAGAGGCACTTCTGCTTCTCTCCTGAAATCAACTTGAAATTCTGTATTGGAGTGAGAGGGCAGCTGGGAGGGACTGGCCTCACTCAGAGGCTCATAATTCATATTCTGTAAGTGTCTCTGCTTTGTTGAGCACACTGTGAGAAAGATAACATATTTGTCTACAACTGTGGAAAAAGAAATCCCAAAAAATTTCAGACAACTTCTCCCACTCTAGTCGATGATGTCAACCAGACTGAAGATTCCGAACAATACACACCCATTATAATCTCGAAATTGTACCAAAAATGGTCAAGATCATTGAGCAGTGACTGTTCAAAAACTATAAAACCTGCCATTATGTGGAATACCACATCAACAGACGAGACTTGTGTCTACATTGTAAAGTTTAAATGATGTCTCCAGCTAAGCCTAACGCTGAAGCAGTAGATGTTTGAAAAGGTCCAATACATTTTCAGTTTTTTCCACTTCCTCTCATTCATTCTATATCAGAACATTTTCGCAGTTTTTTGTAGTCATATTCTGTGGAGAAAAACAGAAAAACAATAGCACACCAAACTTCCTGACCAAACCTCTATGAGGTCCGTGCCTAAAGGTCACTGGTGTTGTCCTGTGTGTTTCTATAGCTATAGAGGTCAGTGCCTCGCAGCGTTAGCCCCTTGCCACTAATTAGATAAGTATTCCCCCACTTCAAAAACAATGTTCTCTGGCCAGAGTAGTGATAGGGAAAATACTCCGGGAAAATTTGGAAAATTTCCCAAATTTCTGGAAAATTTCTAAAATTCTCAGTAAATTTCCGGAAAATTTGCAAAATTCTCGGTAAATTTCTGGAAATTTTCCAAAATTCTCAGTGAATGTCCTGGAATTCCTTTTCTGGAAATTTTCCACCGCTTTGCAACCCTACTTCATACCAGTGTATGGGACCTGTTGACTGATTAGCTGGCCCTCACTTTTATGATCTCCCACAATGTCAGACTTGAAATTTAGGGAATATTTCTTGTTTGATGGACTTGAAACAAGCTCATTATCGGAGCTGGGTAAGGCATGAATGTTTTATTATAAGTCCAGACTACCTGTCATGGATATGCGCTTTGAGGTGACAGCTGGAGCACTTAAGTGTGATTGTTTGGTTTGAGAGAGAGAGGGAGATACAGAGGAAGAAGGAGAGGTAGACATAGAGTGCCCCATTGGCATTACTTCCCTCTAATCCTCTTTGTGCTACACCTGGCTGGCATACTAATGATGGAGAAATGACCTAGATTTCTCTCTTAGCACATTTATACTCACAGCACAAAACATAATGAATAAGTTGGTTGAATTCTATTTTGACACGATTGCTGTTTTTTTTTTTCTGTCAGCACTGAATCTGAGAATGAGGCCAAGCATGGGTATTCACTTGATGACAGACAGATACTGACGCGACAATAGTCACTTTGGTCTCAGTTGTTCGAGCTGCTTCAGTGGCTTCATGATGAATGCAATCTTTGCTTTAAGATAGAGGGCAGAGGATTGTCAACAAAAATCATTCCTGTGGTGTCTTGGTGTCTTCCTGTGACAGTATCCACAAAACAGACACTTTAAAAGTAAGAAAGCTGAAGAGGATTTACATGGTTATTATAGCTGATATAACACTGGCAGAAGAGCAGAGCTATTTTTACTGTGCCTGTGCTTCTGGCCACTTCACCTGTTCACACAGGAATGTAGCTTGCTGTGTAATTCACCACAGCAACACACAGAAGCAGGGCCAAGGTTAAGGTGCACTAGTGAGTGTATTTGGGGTTGTCATCAGGGTTCTTAAACATCTGTTTAAAGGACTTTCCAAGGATTTTATGGGCCAAATTCCTTAAAATTCAAGGACGAGGCTTTACAGAAGCTTGCTGACAACAATTGCAAAGAGAGAGAGGGGCTTGACTGTGAACGCCATGTGATGGCAGACTTAGTCTCTTGCATGCATTCCTACTTTTGCCAACTTATAGTACTTTCAATGACCTATAGGTGTATTAATGTCTATTTTCAAAAACCTGCAAAGGTCTTGATGTTTTTTTCCCTCAAATTCGTCAACTTAGAAGGATTTCAAGGACCACTGGGAACCCTGTGTTATTCTTAGCTTTGCGTGGACACAGTCAAAGAAACCCCCGCAGAATGCCACTCAATATGGCAGCAGCTGTAAAGATGTGATGTTAAATGCTCCATCTAAGCTGCACATCTCGGGAGACATCTAATCTTCGAATCTGTCTAACCGTATTCGGAGGAAACAGCTGCGGAAGAGTGCATGTGCCTTTAGTGTGTGTGTGTGTGTGTTTCTGTGTGTGAATATAGAAATGATTTAACTGCTCAAACTTTGAGTGTATGGAACCATAAATCTTAAAACACTTACCATGACATTGTATTTGTATTCTTAATGCCTATTTGCATGCATTTCTTTCTACAATGTTAAAACAATTCTTTGCCGTTCCTCTCATATCATCTCCTCTCCCCTGAGTCATGCTGCCCTCAATATATCTTTCTCCATCTCTTCTCCTCATTCCTCCTCATCCCTTCACTTCACCTCTCCCCCTCTCCTCCTGTTTCCCTCCTTGCTCATCGGTGGACATGGTGAAATGTTATTTCCCAAGAGGGAAATTCAATAGGGCACAGCAGAGCAGAAACCTGGTTGACGAGGAGGAAGAGGAGGTGGAAGAGGAGGCTCAGGCAAAGAGGGTATAGCCAGAACTGATCCGGCAGGATGCAGGAGGAAAAACCCCTTAATCCCTGTGACGTTTTAGCTCAGACCTCTCATCAAAGCCTGCAAATTGCTGCACTGCCCAGGAAAATGGAAGGTTGGGTGTCCGTGGGAGACCGAAGGAGATGAAGGCTGAGGGACACACAGACGGGCAGAGACAGACAAAGGCCGACAAGCAGGTGCTGGATTAGTCAAAGGAGAGACATTTTCGGAAGCTGTGTGTCTTGAATCCGTTGAATTGCTGATTAAAGCTGTGGCAGCCTTGATAAAGAGGCCACTTTCTCCTCTCTCTCTCTCTCGCTTGCCTGCATCACATCTTCCCTACTGAAAATGCAAACACCATGACGTTTTGAGATGATGCTCTGTGCATACTGAAACCCACGCCAGTGATGCCTTACCCCTTGGTTGTGCTCAGTGGCATCATAACCATCATTCTGTGCCACACTTTGACACCCCGTCACAGCCAGCTGGGCATTGGCTGCTCCCCTGTGGGCACGCTCTCTGTTATTCCCCAGCAGGAAGCAGCTCCTCTACCTCTATCAGCCTCCACCTTGAACACCCTCTGTGTCCATATCATTCCTCTGCACACCGCCTCCTCCTGCATCCAAGTGTTCAGATCCCTGGAGGGTGGGACCTAGGTGCTAAATGTTTCTGCGGGCATGAAAGAGAGGAGAGTCGACAAGAGAAAACAGCAAGAGATAAAGCTGAAACTAAAAAAGCCCCGCGCCAGAATGTGAACATGTTTCAGATAATAAAAAAAGCTTTGCTGTTACCCATTTTACACCTTGTCTTTGTGCTACTCACCAGTAAATGGAGCCATGTGCAGTGTGTGAAGCTTTTGTCTACCAATATTGTGAGTTAAAAGTGTGCAGGTCCCTTGCTGTGCTTTGGATGCTTGCCTGCCCTTGGATAAAACACAAACAACAGGAGCACACAGACAGAACATCAGGTACACTAACTGTGTAGAAAGAAGAGTTTGTATTTGTCTTGAGTTTGACAAAAACAGGTCAGACGATCAAACATAAAGAACAATAGAATCAGGACCTCAAAAGGCCCATGATAATGTCTTACAGCCAAGAGACGGAGGAAGACGAAAGAAAAAGTATATGAAACTGTTTGATTACACGCTGTGGATGACTTTCAGACCCTGTGTGTGTGTGTGTGTGTGTGTGTGTGTGTGATGAAATACCGTCAGTTTTCCCTGCAACAGCCCAAGCAAGGTGAACGCAATGAAGTTTTTGTTTCAGTATAAATTATGTTTGGCTGAGGTCATCCACCAAGTACTCATTTCAATACGGCCCAGATGAATACCTAAGCATTTCATTTACGCCCTGTGTTTGCGCTGAAGATTACATTATTAATCCACGGACCATGGAGGATTATGGTTTGTGGTCCGACAGATTCTGAAGGCACAGCTGGGACAAACTAAATTGAGGTCGTATTCTTATAGGCCAGGTTTGGTGTCCTTTGATCCTTCCCATCTAGATATTGGCATCAACAGCTTACCATGGCTGCAGCGAGGGATGATTGTATATGTATTAAACTTGGGATAATCCACAAGTTGGATACATTCTGTCAGCCTAATGTGAATGATACATTAGTAAGTCCACTTGATGTTTTTGCTTTTCATTCCTGATGGGACATTTTTACAGGCCTGAGTGCATGTGTGAAAAAACACATGCGGATACAGCTGCAAACCTATGCAGTGTGACCACAAGTAATCCTACGGATGGAGAGGTGCAATATAAAGGCATATAAAGTTGTTATTTCTCTACATCCTCTTTTGTTTAGGATTTAAACACGACCAAACCTTTCTTTACGTTCAGGTTTCCAAACACTTGATGTATTCGCTGCTGTTCTCTCGTTGACCAGTTGGTGGCAGTCGAGCGCGTCTACTGAGCGTCTCTGCTGGGTGTCGTCACACACAGCAAACAGGCCACATATAGCCTACTGTAATGTGTAATTAGGAAACTCTAAGGTTAGTTTAGGAGTGTGTCAGCCTTGAAATTAAAGTGATTTATAAAACATACACTGATCTGCACTCTCTCCTTAAATATCAGACTGAAGTTGATTTTTTTTTTCAAACTAAGTAAACTCAGCATTCAGTTTTGTAAAATGGCAAAAAGGAAAAGAAGGAATATACAAAACACTATCAGATTCATCGTCTGGTGCTTTCAGGGTCATTCTCCAGAATGGGGAATTCATAGGTTTGATGTAAAGCAGTGATGAAGACATGCTGTCCCTGTAATGGCATTTTTAAATTAATGAATATACAAATGTTTCCTGTGTAGAATCAACACTAAATACACAAAACCACTGTTTCTGTGCACAGCTGGTTGACAATTAGCTGAGTTATTCCTTCATTACTTGCACAGCAACTAATCAGTGTTAATCAAATTGACAGGGGGCCTTGAATTCAGGGGAAAGGGCAGAACCGGGGAGCTTAACAAGTTTCAGCCTGTGTGTTCAGCTATTGGATGATGGATCTTACTAGTGCCAAGCGGCGGTGAGGGCGAACGTTATCATCCCGCCTCCGCTGAGCCCTTTGCGGGCTCGCAATTGGACGCCGGGCCTGTCATTCCCCGGGCACCCAGGTTAGGTTGCTCCGCACCGTTAAGATGCTCAATTGATGGGCGTACTGAGCTGTGCAGTGAAAGCGGATACCCTTACGTGATTCATTGTAGCAAAACAAAAACCATGTTCCCTGCTGGTTTGGCCACAGCTTGTTGCTGGATCCTTCGCGGCACCTCTCCCGGAGCTCGGCTGGGTTTTTTCCTCCCTGCGCGCGGCGACCAGCGGGTCGGACGATGCTATTGCGGCGTTTTAATGGGAAGAAAGCTGATGACAGAATAACAACACAAGGCAGCGCATCGCCACTGTAGCCCCACGTATCGGTGTTTGTTTGTTTCATCCGGATGTGGCTCTTTGTTTGTGATCTCGCTCGTACGCGCGGGGGAGCCGGACAACGCAGGGACTTTGAGAGAATTGGGTAAAAAAAAAAAAAAAAAAAAAAAATCACCTGCCGCGAGGCGAGGAGCAACCGGAGAGCACATGGACATCTGTTCCCTGCACCTCACATCGCAAAGTCTCATATGAGTATTTCTACTGAAGCTTTCCTTGCAGCGTCTCTCTGGAGCATCTCCACTCTCGTTTAGTTTAAACCTACATCTTAATATTTACGCGTCGTAGCCGGGGCTTCAAACCCACCCGAGTACGAGGATGACAGCTGATCGCCCCTCCTCTCCTGGGACTTCAATAAAAAACGCGCTCCATCTGAATCCGCTGCCCTCGATTGGAAACCACAGTATCCGTTTCAGTCGCGTTTAACAGTAGATGGAGGAGCAGTCCGATCTGCCACCTTAACCTTTTTGTACCCCGATCAGCTTGTGGGCTACCTTGATCCTCGCAACTCAGCAGCCTGTGTCATATTCCTCCGAAGGCCCTTTAAATTGAATTTGTACTCATTTGGAGAGATGAAATCGTCCATCTGATCTACGGTGCACGGGGAAACGGTCTTCCTGCAGGAGGTGTTGAGTGCTACAGCTCTGTGGAGAAATGTCCGATCACCTCTCCACCACATGGGAACTACCCGCTGCTTCTCTCCTTTGCTCTTTTGACACTTTGCGTTAAACCGCACAGCTGGAGATGATCCTTGAGTAGCAGATAAAATAATCAGCGTCTGGGTGTCAGCGCGGGCTTCAGCTACAGGGGATTTGTGTAAGATTATCGCCGGACTGCTATTTTGTCCCCTCGGTCACAGTCTTAACTGAACTTAGCGGCTTTTGATCTGCAGCTTTTTCCCTGCTTGCCTCCCGCTAACCCACCCCAGCCGCCTGCACAACTCCAGCAAAGGAGGGGTGGGTGGGAAAAAGAACCTGTTTATAAGCCTCGCTATTCATAGGGAGTGGGAGAAACCGGCCTGCATTCATAAGCAATGACTGCCATTGAGGTGTTTGGACCCACATCTGAGGATACGACGAGTTTGGCGCCGCCGTCACCCTTTGGATCTGCGGGAATGAGACGCGCTTCCAGGCTGTAGTTGACACACACACGCACACGCACACACATATACTCTCCCACACACACGTTTACGCACAGGCTTGCCTGGCTGGGATGCCGTCGCTGTGACCAGGGGGTTGAGTCGGGGGAGAGGAGAGGTAGAGGTAGTCCGTCAGTTGCGGTAGAGCCGAGATCAACCAGAAACACAACACACCACCGTCCTTCACCCGTTTTGACTTATCTACCCGGGCGGCTTACCGGAGGATGTTTGAGCCAGGATGCTGCGCTTCCCCGTGAAGAAGATCCGGAAGCAGTTCAAGCTCCTGCTGCTGCTGGTACTGCTCACCTCCGCCGTGTGGTTCACCTACCTGCACATCAACCAGGGCAAGACCATCAAACTCCACTTCAACTACGGAAAAGGTAGGAAGTCCTTGTCTGTCACTCTGTCAACTTGTCTACTAACACTCCTTAGAGCTTTAACAACCCCTTTATGAATACTGGAGAGATACCTGAGGAGATAATACCATAAACCAGTGTAACATCACTATAAAGTACACCGAGCTCCTGCAGGAATATTATAGGAATATTAAAGTGACATCACAGGAGATAATAATGCCATAAAGCATGATAAGGCCACTATAAACTCACCACAGTAGACATAATAACAGATACAAGTCCTGTAGGAGAGATCATAGGTGTCCGATACTGATGAGGCTGGTGTAAACACTTCAGGTGCATTAAGGTGTCAGAGAGATATTTTCAGTGGCATTAATTTAATGAGAAATGTGTCTGCAACAACCACCCTTGCTGTCGTTCACCCACTGATCATCCGCCAGTGAGTAGTATGACAAGCAGGGAAGGATATGCCACAAGAAGAAGTAACACAGAGAGGCAGCATGTCTCATAAATTAACAATCGTTTCCTTCTCCAGGCTAAGCAAAGAGCTCCGCGGTCTCAGGGCCAGGTCGAAAAGCCAGGCCGCCGCCTTCAACATTAATAATCAAAGGGCTGTTCATGAAGGTGGCTTCAGAGGTCACAGGCATGCCAGTCACACTTATATATATATATATATATATATATATATGTGAAGGGGCAGGCAGTGAGTGCGAGGAGGAGGTGGGGAGGGGGCAGATCTCCACCTGCTGCTGTGATGCTTCTTATTACCAAGGTTTGATTGTGTACAGCAGAACAAGTGGTCGACTGTAACGGAGGAGGATGCTATGAACTTTACAGGGAAAACAACGAAACAAAACAGTACCAATAAAAAAAGGTGTTGAATGACGCAATGTGCTGTCACCTACTACAGCTTTAACATGGACTGATGGTGTACTCTGTCTCTTGCAGCTGTTCATGTAAAGTGATACCCAGTGATTATGAGGTCCTTGAAGAGCATGCGCTTCGCACACACATACACATGGTTGCACTGACACACAGGGATCATTTCATTGTCTCTGATCTTAGCCGTGGGGGTCTTCCCAGCAACAGACTAGATTTAGTTTTCTGATGATGAGAGACTTGAGCTATACGGAGAGATGAAGGTTGTCATTCTGGCTTGTTGCGCTCACTAACTGCAGCTCAGTGAGTTGTCTCAGGGAGTTTGTGTCTCAGGATTTAGGGTAAAAAGATGTAAACCTCACAGTATACCAGCACAGTTCACAACTGTATGTTGCATTGAAATGGACATTATCAGCCGCATAGAAGCTGAGTGTGTTGCAGGGCTATTGTGTTTCATTGCGCTTCATCGCCCTGCGCTCACACTGAAGTTGATGTAATGAAACAAGTCACTCCTGTGGAAGCAGATTGACCGAATAATCATCGCTCTGTGCATTCTTAAGCCTTTCTGAATTTTTTTTTCCTGCTGGTTGTAGAGTCTGCTGCTGATTTCGTGTTAACTTGTCCCAGACAGAGCGTGATGTTTCCATTCATTCTTCACAGAGCCCGACACACGCTGACTTTTTTCCCTCTTTTGATAAAACTGCGTTCTTCTTTTTTAAGGATTCAGCTTGTAGTCTGCCTTTGTGACTCGTCTGCTGCAGCCGTCTGGCGAGGAAGGAAGGAAGCTGTTATGCTGCACTGTGCTGGTCTGTGTGTCTAATTGACTGTCCTCCATTTAGCAGGCATCTGAGCAGGTCAACTCACTTAACCTCTTATGAATAACATGTCCCCTCTCGCACCAAGCGTTTCTAAGTGAGATGTAGCCATTACTGAATATGGGGCTCTATGAAGTGTGTAAATATTCATATCAGGCTGGTAGTGCTCTCTTCAACACAGGAATCCTCATTGATTCTTAGCGCTGAGGTGGAGCAGGTAGAAATAATGTAATATCATTTTTGGCCTGAGTCCTCCCTTATTTGAATAGAAAATGACAATTTGTTAAATTTCCATTCGGCTTGTCCCCATTTTGGAGGAAATTAAATTTATCTCAGCCAAATTCTCTCCTTCAGCAAGTGCACATATCAGACAGATTGCTGCTAGTGCACCATTCACTAGATAAAGTCTTACTGGCATGTGACCAATAGAAATATCTCAGTTTAGTGCCTCCACTGAGGCTGCGTCTACATAATGGTGAATAATGATTTGAGAAGCGTGTTCATAGGAGATGATTTTGTCTTTTATCTTTCAGTCGTGGTTTCGTTCATTCACCTCTTGTGTTGGCTGACTGGGTCAACGTAATGAGGTAGTGCAGGCCTTCTTAATGAGACCCCGTGGAGTCCTCCATGGTGAACCAACACAGTTTTATATATGCTCAAAGTTTCTCATTCAAACATGGCATTCAATGCTGAACACATTAACTACCTCACAGAAGATGTTTGATACCTTTTGGCAGAGTCACAAAAAACATAAAAATATGGGAATCTGGTCACAGACTGGTAAATGAAAGCCACGCTGTGCAGTCTCTGACACGAATCTGGTGCTGCACTGAAAGAAAAGCATTCTCGGCAGGTGTTAATTGCCTTGACCCAGCTTCAAATAGTTATGTTTGTGTTTTTTTACCTGACTAGTAATGCCTTCATCTTGTGTTAAAATCATTTATGCTGCATCGAAATGAGCCATGACATCGCTAACCCATCCTGCTGGAAGATGCATCATTTCTCAGAAGCCTTTTGCGGTCATTATTATCACACTATGGTTGCTATGCAAAGAAATCAATCACCTGGGCATTTTGATTCACAACTGTCATCAGTCAGAGCACTAAGCCAGCCAGAGTTGTATGGAAATGGGCCATCATTTTCTGCCTTTAAATCATTCGGTACAGGATGGGGCTGCATTGATAGACTGGTGATTCAGTTCACTCACCTTTTTTGTGATTTTGTAGAAAGTGGAGAAGGAGACATGTGGAAAGGAGATCTAATCTCAGAAAGATGATGACACCTGAAGAGTAGTTTGAGAAGTGAGGAACTTGACAATTTCTGCTGATTTTTTTTAACAAAACTCTGAAAGTTGAAAATTCTGCTTTTCCTGTAAGGCATCTATGCAGGAAGTGGAACCTGTAGCTCAGGATCTTTTTCCACACAAAACATACAAACCTGTCATTTGCTATCCTGCATGCCTCTTGTTTTTGAATAGGACAGTCAGTGAAATATAATTACAGCACAATGGGCAAAAGCAATGGGACATTTAATGATTGTGTGGCTCTTCTGGGGAGCATTCATCATGCCGTCTTAAAAGCAAAGGTAGCTGTTGAAACTATGATGATGGGGAAGACCAAAAAGGTATAATTAAATAGTTTTCAGCTTGCGCTCTGGCCAGACCAGCCTTATTTAATCAGAATTTCAATGAGGAAGTGTGTTGGCAGGCATCGCTGCGGTGCATATTAGATGAGTGCCACATTTATGTGGCCACCCAGTTGTACAACAGCCCCCCTGTTTTCCAGCATCAACAGGTCCACTGAGCAGGAGGGGGAGGAGGGGGAAGAGGAGGAGGCAGGCTGCTGCATACAGGCCTCCATTGATTAACTATGATTTCACATATAGAGCTGCACACACATGCAAACACACAAACATCCACACACTAAACACAATTATGTTACCTGTGTGTGTGCGAAACGCCAGGCAATACACATTCGGTTCACATCGCCACCGCTCTGAAGGGATAAGGAGGAAGTCAGAGAGAGGTCTCAGGGGCTGTGGCAGATTGGCTGCTTGGTTGCCCATGGAGACAACATATGGGAGAGGAGTGTGTGCTGTTGGGATGGTGAGATGTTTCAGAGTTTATTTTATGGAGAGCGATGCTTTCAAGGCTTTGAGGAAGCTTGATTGTGTTAAATATCCAGTGAAAGATTTAAAAATAAAACAGACACAACTTGAGTCGTATTGTTGAGAGAAAGGTAAAACTGACCTGCACACACACGCAGACACACACACACACACACACATATACAAACACTTGGATATAGTTACACTCCAGTATCCAGTTGGATTTGGCTTGTTGCTGTATCTCAGCAGCAACACCCTCAGGCAGGCTCGCTGTCATGGTAACCATGCCCTCCGATGTCACTTCCCCTAATTTTAGCTCTTGTGGTTCTCACGGTCGGTCAGCTTTACCTCGGCCAGAACCACTCTGGCGGCAGAATTGTAACACACACTGAGCTTAGTGTGCGTGTGCGTGTGTGTGTGTGTGTGTGTGTGTGTGTGTGTGTGTGTGTGTGTGTGTGTGTAAGTGCTTTAAACACACAGCATCTTTTCATGTTATCATTTATTCATGCAACAATTTACCTTCACAGATTTGTGAATAATGCAGCTGCTCGGTGCCCACGTGCACTTTGATGAATTTGTTAATGGAAGTGGGTGGGACAGAACAAAAAGACATAAACAACCTACATGCTTAATTAAAAACAAAGTTCAGTCATTTCGTATATCTCAGGCAGCTACATCTGCCTGCTGCCTTTATAGAAACACATAGCCCAGAGTGTCTGCAGGCTGTAAGTCTGCCTCAACAAAGTGGTTTGGGGATGTTAGATTGAGGACACGTGAACTCAGGTGGGTGGTGGTGCTTTTAGAGATTGCTTCCATTTAGGGATGAGGGGTCTTTATATTACTTTGTGTGAGCTCTGTTAATCAGATGCACATAGAGGTCCTAAAATGAGTGAACATTGAAATCATAGCATTAGAGTGGTGATTTATCTTATTCATGGTCACACTGTTTGGTTGGCTTAATGGTTATTTCAGTGATACTGCAAGTATGTAGTTCCATACTCAGGATGGTAGTGATTGCTGCAGAAGCCTGGATCCTTTATAAACTGTGCGTCTGTCTTTGCAGTCCAGAAATGATTGAATATAACAATACCCATATAGAGAAACTGCATTATGTGTGAAACAGTCATTTCTTTGACATCACATTTCATTTATAGTGCGGTGTCGTAAAGACATACACATGTGGCCGTCATTCCATTGTTCAGAGGTGTCTGGGGAGCAGGGATGGGGACTGTCACAGGCTCAGCCATGAATCTGTCACACATCTTATCTGACCAAGCCAGTAAATCCCTCTCCCTGGGTAATTCCACAGCGAGGATGAACGATGTTCCCGCAACAACTCACACCGCATCCTCAATGTGCCTATAAGATGCTGTAGGACCTTCCGGGTGGAGGTGGATTAAGAGGGGGTGTAATAATACCTCACACTCTTCTTATGTGTATTTGCTCACATCACTTTCATTGTACGTGTAATGCTCAGCAACACCCTTATCCTCTCGGTGGTAATTTAGCATTTTCTGTTTACAATAGCCTTAAAATATTTAACACTCAGGAAGTGTTACATTCACATGCCCACAGCGCCTTCCACGACTCTTTACATGCGCCTGAGATTAACAGATGTTGGTAGAGGATTGAGGGACGAGCAGAGCCCTGGTTGGAAGTTGAGAAGGAATGGTGGAAAAACACAAGTCCAGAGGGTGTGTTAACCTCAGGGTTAATGAAATTTGTGTTGGCCTGCCTAACAAGCCACCATCAAGGTACCAGCTCTGCCCCATGCAGATGAGAGTTCTGGCCCCGTGCCACGGCTTTGCCGCAGGAGATTTGTCTGCGTGTGTGCATATGTGAGAGAGTAAGTGAGTGAAACAAGGAGATTTAGTGTAAAAGATCTGGAAATGTGTATGTGCGATGTAGTTTGTTTTCCACAAGTGTGTTATTGCATGTGTCTGTGAGTGTGCACCTCCCCCGATCTCGCTGCCGTCTGCACTTTAGCCCCAGTGTTTAGCCGAGCAGAAGAGGAAGCAGCTGAATGATGGCACTGTCTGCCCGCTGGCACGCTCGCTGCGAACGGGGAGCGAGCATTTGGGAAGGAGGGACGGGGCAGAAGAAGGACACCCTTCTCGTGCAACAGGTGGGACGTGCAGCAGGATGCACCAGGAGAGGATGTGGCTGTGACTCATAATAAACCAAGCCCCCCCCCCCCCCACAGTGCACACTCAGTGTAATCTGTTTGAATATGGAATTGTGGTTCCCATCCTGGATGTGTGTACACGACATGTGAACTTCACTGTAGAAAAGCCAATCGGGCGTAGCCGGCTTATTCTCCAGAGATGTCTCATAATGCAGCAGTGGCTTTGTTAAACAATGCCATCAAGAAATAATTAAGACCAGCAGTCTCCTCAGTAGAGACTCATAAAAATCCACACAGTTTGGACACACTGAGACGCAGAGGAGTGTGAATCATGAGAGCAGAGGGTGAGTTTTAAGAAATGAGAAACACTCAGAAAAGAGGGAGAGCCGGAGAGACAGATGTCAGGTGGGAGTATCGACTGTAGGCCATCTTGATCCTTGTCATGATGGGATTTGTCAGTTCCCCCCCGTGCTCTAGCTCGGTTCCGCTTTTTACTCCCCACCTCTGCGGAAGGATTTTCTTTCATAGGGGTTTCTACGCAGCACTGGGCTGTATCAGCTCTGGTGTTGCCTTTCTGTAAGTGATCCAGACCTTGCAGGATTTCAATCAATCCTCAAAGAGTGTGTGTCTGTGTGCTCCCTGCTGCTCAGAATGAGCTTTCTGTAGTGGTGGTTAATGGAAAAGGTCACCTCTCCTCGAGGCTGTGCTGGCTTGCAACAAAGGCAGAGAAAGGATCAGAGGCGAGAGGGACAGACGAACCTCAGAGACAGAGGAGGCAGAATTATTGGAGACGAGGATGATGGTTGCATTGTAATCAGCTTTGTGGCTTTTTTTCTGCAGCTTTGTTGAAAAGTCATAAAAATGGATATGCCTGTATAAATCCAGTAAATTGACCGTAACTCGCCCGTCCCCATGTGCATCTCTCTCTGTGGTTTTCATTCGTACTCCGTTTTTCACCCCTGTGTTCTTTTGAAATCACTACCACGAGCATCCGCACTGTTCATCACTCTCTTATGAATATTTACATGTTTGTGGAATCAGATCCGGAGGTGGGAGAAGAATTCATCTCCATTTATATAAAAAGAAATCATCTTGGCTGAAGTTTAGCAGAGAGAGGAAGAGTTTGAGGTTCTCTTAACTTTGACATTTAATGACTTTCACTAACACCTTTACCTGCCATTTAGATAAAAAACCAAATCCTGCGCTTTATATCTGGGTATATATCTAAAAGGATAAAAACACTCTGAATGTGATGGTAGGGGTGATAAGGTTCCTGCTGCACAGCAGGTGTGATGGGGCTTCCCTGCTGACAGCACCCAGATGTGAAACTTTTTGTTAGTTGAGCTCAGTGGTGTATGTTCCCTCCTTGACTTCCTTACTTCTTTTATAATTGCAGCATATTTTTGTAAAATCCCCTCTTATATTCCATCTGGTTCCATCTCCCCTGCCACCCAAGTTTTCTTTTCACCTCTGTCTGTCTCTGTCTTGAAGTTTTTTTTTTTTTCTTGCCTGAAGCGTAGGAGTATCGGAGGCGGCACGGGAGGAAAGCAAGGACAAGGGCTGCACTTTGTCTGTCTTTTGTTTTGTGTCTCAAAGGCCTGCTTTCCAGCTTGATTACCATTTGAGCTGCTTTGTGAAGGAGCGAGGCATCGCTCTCTGAGGGCTGTCAAACACTGTCCTGTTTTTTTTTTCTATTGTGACCAGCCATGGGGAAAGATACTGAAGAGCTGTGTTTGTATAACTGTGCATGTTTGCTTGTGAGTCCTGCCAGTGTGCGCTGAATTTTAACATTCATTAATTTAACTTCTTCATCATTGTGATTAAATGCTCTGCTTTAGTATTCATTGTACCAAACTCCACTTGTTGTTTATCCCTCTTGAGTCTCACTCACGCTCGTACCGTGGAAAGAAAATCATGGCTGTTGATGTTTTCATCAGTAGAAGTGTTTTGAGTTTTTTTCCTCCCCTTCTACTGGCAACATTTTACTTTTAATAGCTTAGTTTTTATTTGTGACAACTGCTGTGGGGAGTAGTCGCAGGCAAAAAGAGAGGCTATAAAACCAGCTGTCAAGAATTTCTGACTCTTTTCATATAAACAAAAGGAGTGGGTGGTCTCTTGGATGCATTTAAGCTATTAAACCTGCAGCATATGTTTGAAATATTATCAGCACCGGAGCTTTAACTCTTCTGTTGTCCTCAGGTGAAATTTGGCCTGGTTTCAAATGGTTTTTTTGTTTTGTTTTTTTTTTTTTAATCAGAAATATGGTTCTCACTGGTTGTTGCTGTCTGACAATAACATAACACCACACTTTTTTGGAAATGTAATTAATGATCACTATTTCCATTGAACGGTGGGTATTTTGTTCAAATTTACAGCATCTCTAGTCTTCTGAGGTCAAGTTTAACCTGGGGTCACACAGCTGAAAGGGTTTCTTCTTTAACCCTAACCCTAGACGCTGACACAAACCTGTCTGTGATGATTCATCAGCATATTTTCCTCTGACCCTAACCCTTAAACCTGAGGCAGTTAAAAGCTTCGAGAAGGACCCTTTAGATTTTTTCTACCTTGGCACCATGGAAAGGCCACTTCTCTCACCTTCAGCCTCAGTCTCTACCAATTACACAGCTGGGTTTGAGCCAGTTCCTGAAGTCACCGATGAGAAAATCCCTCTTAAATCCCAGTCTCTATTGGCTTTGTCTCAAGTACAGTATATCAGGCAATATTCTCAATGTACCACTGCCACTGCCAAGGGCACCGCTAAAACTCCCCCACTCCTGAGATCCGGCTTGGTTGGGTATCAAACCTGAATTGCCTCAAATCTCTTAAAGCTTGAGGTTCATCTTTCGCTAACCATCAGTTTTCACCCTCACTTACCTCAATGATAGACTCATTTTCTATCCCACTCTTGCTCCTGTGTCAGTTGTACTGTTCACACATTGCTGATGAAAAGGTGCCAGCAACACTCACCACAGCCATTAAAGGCAGCAAATAGTGGCAAAAGGACAAACTAAACTTAAAGGCTATGAAAGGACATGTTGTAAAACATCAACAACGGCAGTGTAACAACGGCACCAGAGGCCAATTATCTGAAGAGGAGTTGTGTGTTGTATCAAAGGACAGCAGGGTAAGAAACCAAATGTGTGAATCATAGGCTCTCTGAGCATCGGAGGCCATTGCTTCTTGGCTTCGTTTACATGATGGCAAAGAGAGGGCGTTCTAAAATGTTGGTCTGGTCTGACAGAGCGGCCATTGTATGTTTAGTGTTACCGCACTTTACTTCCACCCCCTCCTCAACCCTCTTATGGCATCTCCCATTTCTCTCAGGCTTGGTTGCTCTTTTTTTTCTGTCTTCCTTCCCAGCCTCCTCTTTCTCTCTCCCTCTCTCTCCATAAAATGACACATCCATTCCCACCCTCTATTTTTTTCAACATTTGTTTTTACATCTGCAAATGAGATGTGGGACAAATGCAAGCATTTCATCTGGCTGCATTGAACATGGAGATTCACCTTCCTCAGCAAAGCAAGACGATTCAGCTCTATTATCTCTCTGTCAAACATGCTGCTGTTACCCGCCCTGTCTGTGGAAATTAGGTGTTTTTGACTTTTTTTTTTTTTTTTTGTTATGTTGTTGGGAAGGACAGTAGAACTGGCAATGAGCCGATAGATATAATACATTGGTCTAGCACTTTTTCTGACCATCTGATTGTGCTCCAGAGGACAGGAAATAGAGAGAAAACAGCCAAGGTCTTGTATTTATTGAGCGCTGGAGGAGAGAGCAAGATTTCCAATGCACTGCATTTCAAGTGGCTTTGATGGGTTGCACAGATGTGTTAACATAAATGTATACACATCTCTACTACTGTGTGTGTGTGTGTATATATATATATATATATATGCATGGAAAGAAAACCAGAGATTAGACCACATTATGCCTCGTTGCATGTGTTTTTGTTTGTGGGATGTTTGTTGGCACGCTGCTCACACTGACCTGAAGTTCACATTTTGTTGTGTTGTGCATAAAAAATAATGCGTTCAGCTCTGCATAACAAAAGCTTTGCTCCCTGACTCTTCTCTTTAAAAAATAAAAAATGCACATAACAAAATTTAGCCCAGAATGCACATGATCTTACATGCACATTAAAAATACACAAAGGACAACACGATAAAAAATGTAATGTAAAACTGTATAAAAAGCACATTATATGGCACAATAAAAAGTGCAACAAATTACTATTTTACGTATACACATTAAAGCGCTGACATTGTAAAGGAAAGGATAGATGCCTATTGCTGATTTTTGTATGCATTCATGCTGGTACTATGTGGCTTATGCAACTGTACACGCATTATTAAAGTTTCATCAAAGACATATTTTTCTAGTCACATGAATGAAGAGACTATTATGAAAGGTCCCGAGAGTGACACACATGTCACATCCAAAAAGAAACAGTTTTCATTTTGGTAACAGTAGCGATCGTGACCAGTTACAGAGCCCAACAAATGTCAACAGTGATGTGAGAAATATTTCCATAAATCCAGCATGCTCTTATCGGTGACCTGCTCATCTGTTTCATTCCCCCGTGGGTTTTTCCCTTTTCTAATATCTTTGTGCGCTTGGCAGCAAAGCATGACTAACTGCTTTTGTCTCCCTCAGACCACTGTGTGGACTGCAGCATTCCACATCCTCCCCTGCCGCTGCACTTTTGAAATAAACCTCTTTGCAGCTCCGTGGGTCTCGTCTGCTACTATTCCAAAACCTCTCCGCTGTTTCCAATTAGATAGTATCAGGCGTAATCAGTGGGACGACAAAGTGCGCCCATGTAACTCACTTATTTTTCACCAGTTAAAGTGCCAAATTAATTAGCCATTACATCAACTGTTAATTCTGCCTGCCAAGTTAATATGCATTGTTGGAGCAGCTTGTCACAAATGCACAAATGTCCTCATTAGAATTCTGTCTTTGGTGAAAGATCTGCTGAGTGTATGATGAGGGTACAGACGCAGTTCATATCAGTGACGAGATGCGTTCAAAGTGTCATTTTAAAACCGGACGTAGAGATTCCTAGTGTTTAAATAATGCAGTTTTACAGCTCCTTAGACCTTGATGAGTTCGTGTGTATGTGTGTATGCCTTTGTGTCTGGGTAATAACATTTTCTTATGTTTCCTGCTTGAAAATGTAAACAGCTGAAATTAGTGACAGAGTCAGAGATTAGTGTTGACCTCTGTGTGAATGGGGTCAAAGCAGTGAATGACCAAACAATATGCAGGAAGGATATTGGCATTATTTGGGCAGATATAGTGATGATGGTCTTTTTTTTTTTGTTTTAGTTTGGTCTTCAAAAAAAAAGGATAATGATCCAACGTTTTTTCTTATTTGTACCAAGGCCTGGGCATCTCTGTGGCATGGCGATGCTTCTATATCTGCTTCTATATCTGTTATTATTATATATTTAAAAATTCTGCTCTTTTGATTTCAGTATTGCACTTGGCAATATTGTGATTCTGATAATATTTCGATTAATTGTCCAGCCCGAGTGCAGTGTGATAACAAAGAGTAAACCTCGTCTTCTCCTCCCTATCTCACATGCCTCTTCAAGCTAATCTGCTTTCAGCCCACACATTTGCCAGATGAAACACACACGCACACACACAGATTAATTTGTTTTTCTTGGAGTGCCCTTAACGTAGGTTTGTGCTCTGACAAAACAAAAAAAGAAAATCTACCAGTCACCACAGAGTCCTTGCTGTTAAGCCTGTGCTCTGCCCTTTCAAACAGTGTCATCACAGACTGAAGTGGATCTTGTTCATTACACCCATCAGATGAGACATGCTCATTCAGTGTGCAGGTGATGGCCTCACTCGGATGGATTAAAGTAATAGAGTTTCAAATAGAAATTTTCACCAGAGCTGTGTCTACTAGAACCAAGCAATGGCAGAGCACCAAGTGTCAATGTCACCGTCCTTTGAGAAACTGAATAGCTGTCAGACAGTCGTGATTTGATGTTTACAGATTCTGATCTTGTTACTGTCTCATAAGAAGTATGTGGGAGCAGTATAATAATAACAATAGCTAATGATAAAACAGCCACTTTTGTCTTATTTTTTTTTACAAAGCATCAATGTAAGTGCATGTATGTCTGTGCATATGCACTATGCTTGTATATGTACTATTTATATGGATATATGTATGCTTTTCTTGGCAGCTGTAGTGAACTCCAGACATCCATATCCTGGCTGGCTTTTGTCGACTGTGATGCCCTTTACAAATGAGGTTTATTTATTTGTATCCTTGTATATATATGTGTATTTTTTCTTTACTTTTCTGTCACTGTCTTCTGGAGTGGTAGATCCCTCTGTATCTAGGTTACTTGCTTGATAAAATTGAAAACAATGACAAAGCAATACTGAGTATATAATATAATAATAGAGTTAGGAAAGTATTAGGCAAGAAATACTAGAAATTACAGGGCTGAGTACCATTTTATCAGTCAGCTCATTCTTTTCCCCTATTCATCTTTTCACCCAAATCTGGATTTTTGTTCTCCATATCTTTTTCCTTCCTCGTCATTTTTTTTTTTTTATCACAAATGTATAGTAATTGAACAATAGAGAGTTCACTGACTGAAGTCATTTCTTTGTGCAGTCACACGTGAGAAATTTTTGTCCTTGCAGAAATGTAGTGGCTGCTGCCAAAACTCCCTCAGTATGTGCTCTGTCCTTACTGCAAGACTAGAATACTTAATTATTCCTCAACACCAACACAGTCCACAGTAGCTGAGGCAGTTTGTGTGACAGTGCTATGCAGTGAAAGTGATGATTTGCTGGAGTTTGTGTTCTTTGAAAAGACACATTAAAGGTTGTTTTTGTCTTCTGAGTCCAGTGAGCTGAACAGTGACGTTGGTGTGCCTCTCTACGTTTGCCACAGTGTGCGTGTTTTCCACTCTCTCCACTCACTGTTTATGGTTGGAGTGTGGTTTGGCATTTCTGCAGGTGGTCTCCTTCCATCATTCCAACAAGCCAGGACAGGCATCTCTCTCTCTCTCTCTCTCTCTCTCTTTCTCTCTCTCTCTCTCTCTTCTCTCTCTCTCTCTCTCTGTCAATCTCTCTCTCTCTGTCACTCTCACCCCCTCAACACCCCCATCACCACCTCCTCTCACTGTCTGTTGCTACAGTGAGAATAATGACTGCGTGTGATGTGTCCGTAGAATGTAGCACCTGTGCTCTGTTGCAAGCTTTGGCTGCTGTCCTCCCCCTCTGGGTTGGATATTATCCCCGCTGGCACACACACACACACACACACACACTTGCACATGCACTCTGTTCCATCCGTTCCTCTCATTCGAGCTCATTCATATGCTACAAGGGATCCCTATTTTGCCGCCTGGATTCTATTCCTTCCAGGGTTGTGGGAGTCCACACCTGTGGGGTACATGCGCACATTTGAGGAGCTGGATTTGTTTGTGTGCTCTCATATTTAAGCTGTTGTGAGTCTGACTCTGGAAGCATTCAGATTTGCCCCCTGAGCTCCAGCTGCGAGGAAAATAGGTAGAGGCGCTGTGAAGGAGACATGACAAATAGAGGAAGGAGAATATCATGCTCCAGCTGCAGCAAGAGATTCATTTTGAAACACTTTTAAAATTTTGAGCATTTTAAGAACCTATGAACCTGTTAACCGTCATCACTCCGAGGCTTTATTGCCTCTCACAGAGAATGTGATAGATCCTGACATCCTGTTGTAAAAACAGTCACTGGTTGTGTGAACGTCAGCTCAGAAAACCTGCTGAACACATAGGAAAAGATATGTTGGATACAGTTTGCAGAAATCAGGCAGGGTGCCTCACAGATGAGCACAGTGTGCGTTTCTATAGGTGCAGTGTGTTGTGTATGTGTATGTGCACATGCAAGTGTTTGTATGCGCTCAAGCCGTTATATAAATGACAGTGAAACTACCTGCAACCTATATCAGTTTTCTGCTGCTACATTTTCCTGTCAGTGGGTTGACTCACACAGCTACATGTGAGTCAGCTGAGTTTGACACCACATCCCTATGGACAAGACACACACACACACACACACTCTCTTACTCTCACACCCACACATTGCAGCCGCCAGCACAGAAGATGAATGAAGTGGACATTAGTTTAAAAGTCAAGCTAAAAATGTCAATCATTGCTCTCATCACATAAATGCTACATGGTCATTTTTACTCGACTGAGCATCTCCAGGAGTCTGGCCTCGCAACCTCGTACCGTTAGCTGAGACAAGCCTGCAGCCCTCAGCAACTTTAGTGCTTTATTCAGGTCAGAGAAGAACAACAAGCTCTCTCCAATGGGATTTAAATGTCCCACCCATGATCCAAAATGTTAAACAAGAGGCTGTACCAAAGCCAAAAATAAATCACTTAAGAGTTTCCCAAAGGAAGTGTTGGAGAATCTGCATTTCTTTTCAGAGTGATGAAGTTTCACAACTGAAGGTTTTTGTGATCAAAGCTAATCAGTATCAGTATTTGTTCATGTTTTACAAAGGGTTTAACCTGAGCTATGCAACAATGGCAGCAGTCATATCGCATCCAAACAGGGTTAGTGTAAAAATACTACACAGCTGTTGGATTTTTCTCTGTAATGCACTGGTGAAATGGATTGGTGCTGTATCAGCTGGTAGCACATGTTCAGCTATTGGAAACTGTACAAAATGCAAACTGTACATAGTAGTCAGGCGCTTGAATTTTGCATGTGAAATTCCAAGGTAAATTGCATATATAACATACACAGCTGTGATAACAGGCTGATACATATATGAGGACTTAGATCTTTTTTTTAGGCAACTAGGGAACCTTCGCCTTTGTTTTGTTATCAAGGTATACAAGTGAACGGCAGACTCCCCCCTGCTGCTCTCTGTTTGAGAAAATATGTCTCGCAGCCCTGGAGCTATGAGGTCAAAGTAGAATATAAAGTAAGGAGTCAATCGTTGGGGTGAAACGTTCACTTACTAACTTGTAAACTTGCCAACTCCTCTTGTTAAAGTAAACATGCCTGTCTTGCCGGTCCGTGGCGCTCCGGGGGTTGTTCTGTGTTGTTTTGCTGTCAGCCTGCAACACATTCTGTTATCTCAAGTACTTACTGCTTTAATGTCACCCCCAAAATCAAACTTGGTCCTGTCCTCCATAGCAATACTTCAGAGAATTGACAGACAGTAGTAGCCACCATCAGCACCGAGAGAGAGAAAGAGAGGCAGTAGAGCAGGTCTGAACTTGACTTGGAGTAAGTGCTGCAAGGACTCTCTTCTCCACTCAAAGTGTTTCATAGCTGATTAAGGATTGGACCAGGACCCGCCTGTGACCAATTAACAACCAGAGCTAGAGCCTATTTAACCTGCCACTCTCGCTGAATCCTGAACAGCTCTGGGAAGCTGAAGCAGTCCCGGCCTGTCTTACACTGTTGCCCCACAGTTAAAAACAATGGCTTTGGAGTGAGAGTGAGTGCTTGGCCTCTGTGTAATATTTCAACTCCAGAGAATGTGAGGCGATAATCTGGATCCAGACCAAACTTGTCTGACTAACTGTCCCTCTCTCTGGTAAAATGTCACTTATCCTGTTTGCTTTGACCTCCCCATAGAAGGTCTTTACACACACACACACACACACACACACACACACACACACACACACACACACACACACACACACACACACACACACACACACACACACACACACTATCCAACCACAGGATTGCATTTTTTTCCTGCTGATAACACTGACAGCAGAAAGACAAAAGGATTTTGCTAAAAGGAAAGCTCTGGTTGCATTGCATTATGGACTACGAAGGCTACTTTCTGTGTGACAACAGTGGTGACATCTTCTCCTCTTCAGTAATGGATTTTGTCTTGTTTTCTTTCATGCTGTATAGTTTGACGAGTCACCTGAGAGAGAGAGAGAGAGAGAGAGAGAGAGAGAGAGAGAGAGAGAGTTAAGACAACAGTTGCAAGGTAAATCCCCCGTAGCTTTTGTTATGATATCCTTAAATGGATTCAGCATAAAACAAAACATTAACAGGTTTTCTTTCAAATATTGTACAATAAAACCCACAGAATAGAAAGAGGTGCAGTTAAAACGTGTCATTGAACACACTGGTGGTGAGTGTACCCCAAGCATTTAAGCATGTAACAATTTGCTTTCAGCTACTTACCCCAACATGCGTTCTCCCCTCTGCTTCCTCTTTTATTTATGCTTTTATTATTTTTTTTTTTCCTTTGCTGCTCCATCTCTCCCAGCATTCCCTGTGGTGTTTCCTCTTTAAATGTCTCTGATTCACTAATTGAGAGTTAGGCTGATGAGAGGGCTTCAGGGGCCAGACAGACACATGTAGCATGCAGTGCTGTGCAGATGCTCCATGGACACACACACATACACACACACACAGATGCAATCATGCGGTAACTAACATTCCTCTCACGGCCATCTGGGAGTTAAGACGTCAAGATGTGTTTGTAGCCCACTCAAGAAATCACGTAATTAAGACTGCTGTGTGTGCATGTGGGTTGTGTGTAGTTGTTGTTGTTGTTGTTTCTGGGGTTATAAGAAGTGTTTTTTAATGACCCTAATGTTTTGCATGCCTGTCTACAGACTTCCTTTGTCTGGTTACTCTGCACATCAAAGGCACAAACAACATCAGTTGCAAGCGGCAAAATAAAAAGATTGTAATTCTCATTATGCCACACTACTTCTTTTTACAAGCAGCTCACCGATGTAAGAGGCGCTGCTCTTATGCAAAGCAATGCAGCGGGTCGCGTCAGCCTCGCATTCTTGACAAATAGTCACCAGCAAGTTTCTCTTTGAAAGCATGTATTATATTCAATGAGTTTCTGAGACTACTGGACTATTTAATAGAAAAGGCAGGCAGAATGGTGACAGCGCAGTATGAGAGAGACACCCCTACGCTTCTGGCAACATAAATATAAATATACCTGCTCTTCATTCACTTAATGGTTTTTCTAAGCTCTTGTAGGCAGTTGCTTGTGCAAAATCTCCCTTTCTTTATCGCCCTATAAAGCACAGACTTATTTTATTTCACCAGCATCAATTCAGCAGTTGTCCTATTTCATTTCTCCAAAATAATATATTCTCCCCTCCCAATATTCTCTGGAGCATCTGACAGACAATATGGGGCTCAGTGAATTCCCGAACTCATAATCCAATTTCATAATTCACAATTCCCCTTTCCTACCCGCTTGCCAAGCCGAGAGCAGCAGAAGCGCAGAGGGATATGTGCACTGACGTGTCGCCTGTCGGTGAGTGCGAGCAGACAGGGTTAGAGGTTTTGTGCAGCCCACTGCTCGGAGTGTAGAATAAAGTGAAGGTTTAAAAACAGTTATTTCCTCAGGTGTCAATTGCAGGTCCCTTATCTGCACTGCTTTGAGATCTGACGAGACCTACTCCATGTCCCCAGAACCCTGGATGTAACAAGGTTTTTCAACTAGTGTCAATGGCATAGCCAATCCTCTTAATTCTTGCTTTTGGCAGACTGAACAGCACAAGGGTTTTGTTTACACTGCCTTTAATTATTTCTATAAAGTCAGCATGGATCTCTCTGGATTCCTGTCCTGGAACATTTTTTTGTTTGTTGGTGACTTCACCTCATAATTCCCTGACTTATTTTTCTTTCGCATGACCCTATAAACTATGTATGTGTGTTCATAAACAGCACAGCTCTCGCAGTAACCGCGTCGCCCTCTGTAAAGCCGGGTGAGGCCTCGGCTCGTTCCTTGGCTCTGAACACAAATGTCTTGGCATCCATTCATGGGTACACAAGCGCGATATTGAATCACACAAAGAAAGAGAGCTCTGATTTCCCCGCTGGGTTTGCCCTCTGTGGCCCCCTCGTTGTCACCCCACCCCCCTCACATTGGGTGGCACAGAAACACATCATGGCCAGAGGAAGGAAACTCAGATGATGTAACAGTGGACCACGGGCAGCAGGACAACGCGACCACAGTACTGTCTTTTATTTCTGGTTAATGATGTGACATTTTTAGCCTAAGTGTGATATGATGCAATGGTAATGTGAGGACACATGACCATGGGCTTTAATAAATGTATAAATTAAAAGGTCATTTAAAGAAAAGCTGGAAAAACCTGTAAGCCAAAAGGACAGATCACCACCAGTAGTAACGTGTCTGTGGAAAATCCTGCGTGATAATCATGCCGCATTGTAGGCAAACATTGATCAGCCGATATTTCTACAATGACAACCATCCCAGTATGCATTTATCAGCACGCTAGCTCATTGACAAACGCTCAGTGGGGGGTGGGGTGCCCAGGCTGACAGTCGACCAGCTGATGTTTAATATGGAGCCCCCATAAGCTAAAGATCCAGCTTGGAGAAACGTTAGGACGTCAGCGACAGAAAAAATCACTCAGTATTCAACCTTACTGTGTTTCTTATAGGAAAGTACTTCATCCCTGGAGTGGGAAGGGATTTTGTGCCTTGCTCAGCAGCACTGCAGCAGGGCTGTCCACATGTTGATATTCTTCAATCTAGATAACACATTGAGTCCCATGCATCCCAGATTTTACTCTACATGAACACATAAATAATTGTGGGAAGCCAGCTTTATTGCATTTATTGCCTTGCTGGTGCCACTGCAGGACCACTCTCAAGAATTAAATCATAATCTGCCTAATGCTGGGTAGGTATAGGATGAGGTTAAGTCTGTGAAATGCTAGCAATGGAGCACCCTCAGCCTTTCATACGCACATGATGAGAAGGCTGCATCGTGCGATGCCGGTTTTGCCAGCTCGTCAAGTTGATTAGAAACCCCCATCATGAGAAGGAAGGAGCTAACTGTTCTTGTGTGACACTATACGTGCCAACGTTCCTTTCATGCCATCAGGGAATCAATGGAGACTTGATTCTGCATGTGGCATTTTTTTTTCTTCTCTGTTTTCTGCGGAGGCGGTGTGCAAATCGATGGCTTTGAACTCAGACGAACAGCAATTCAGTTGGGAGCCAGACGTTTAATGAAATCCTGCCCACCAGAGACACACTCGGCCAATTCGCCTGGTGCGGAAAAATGTGTGATCTTAAAGAAGTAGATCTCCCGGATAAAATTTTTTCAAACATATCCACCAATTACCCCCTAAGTGCATTCACTTAAAATAAGCTGAGATGCTAAGATTCATAGTGACATTACAGTGTGTTGAACTGTTGCCCATTTATCTTTGACCTACTGTTCTGTATAGGTGAGCGGTCTATGCCAAGCCAATTACTTAACCCTGACCCCAGGGTGACAGCGAAGCAGAGAATCAGACAGGCTCTGCACTCGGTGGCTGGACTATAATCTTGAAGGAAAAACAGTGAAGCGGTGGTTTAGCTGTTATGTGGGAACTGAAGACGCACTTCACTTTGAGCTAGTGCTGCTGAGAGGTGCACACAGACACAGGTACCACTGCTGGGACCAGAACACACAACCACACAACCACACACACACAATGAAACACAGATAATATGATTAGTGGGGTGCTAGTGCTGAAGTCTAGACTAGAGGCCTCAGGGGTTTGAAACTGTCTCTCTTTCCTTTTTCTTTCAACTCTTATCACATACACTGCTTCACAAACGTATTGTCATGAGGCCTGATAGAACCTCTTTGTTCTTTACAGAGCGGATAGAGAGGCCCCAGAGCCATCTGTTCTTATTCACCTTTTGTACACCAAACCCTCTGAGGGCATGTCCAGCCTAATATGGATACAAGACAACTTATGGGTGCTGGGTCCTCTGTCCACACCAATGTTTTCAGGTTATTTGGCCACATTTGGCCAGACACAACCTATAATCACTAAGTATATTTCATTGCTGATCACATCATGTTCACAAGCGTTCATGTCCATTTACATTTGATTTTTTTTTCTCAGTTATGAGAAACATTAATACTTTTTAGATTGTTTATTGTGTTTGAACTGTGATTTTAAATGTTCAAATGTTAAAGGGGATATTTGTAACTTTTGCTTTTTTAGCTAACCTTTGCCTTAACAGCTGTTTACCTAACATGGGCAGAAATGTTGTGAGTTTTAGCATCACACTTCATGACTTCACTTGCCAAGAACTGTCTTCAGCAGAAGAGAGAAACCATCTTATTTTGCTTCTGTGGCTCTCGATCACTCTGTCTCTTTCTCGCTCTCCTGAAGTTTGCATGTTAACCAGCTGGCCACTTTTCAACCCTGAGTCACAGTCGTGTCAGAGTGCAGCGTCTACTTTGCCTTAAAAAAGTAGAAGAGTAGCTGAGAGGTTGTGTTACACTCTCTTGCATTCTGAGTGTAACAATAGCTGAAGCTCTTGGAATGACTGAGTCAAGCTATTAACGCAGAAAAACTTACAAAAAGCTCCTTTAATCAAAGCTGAAGCATATTGCCATTCTCACAGTCAGGGATGAGTCTGCGAAGTTATTGAGGGAAGGCTAAATGGTTTATTTGAATTGAATTGCAGGAAAAATAGCCCCGTCTTTGAATGGGCACTCAAATGGAACCAACACAATGAGCACAAAGGTGCTGAAATGAATGAATATAGATCTGGGGGAACATTCTTGATTGATTGATTGATTGATTGATTGTAAATGTAGAAATATTGATTATAGCAGCTTTAAGTTTACCATTAAAAGTACTGGTTTCTTTATCAGTGTGTTTGTATATGTTCTATTATGGGGCAGTAGGGGTGTGTTAAATACAACAGAGTAAACGATTCAGTTTTTCAACTTTGTACATAAACAGGCAAATACCAATGTAAACACCATGAAGATAATGAAATACGACTTCAGCGTGACCCCATAACCAGCTGTTCTCTGGTGCTGCACTTAAACCCACACAAATGCAAACACACAACAGTGACCCTTGTTCACTTCCACATCACTTTATGGAGATTGCCCGTGCTTTTCATGACTGAACAATAGGTTTGAGTGGCATCGTGAGAGTTGGAGCAGGATTAGACCTAACCTCCGAGGGCTCTCTCCAAAGCCCCTTTTGTATGTGTTTGTGAATAGAAACATGGTTCCCTGAGATTCTCTGTCTGCCTGCCAGCCAGCCATGTCCTACATGCTGTCTGCATTTTTGCTTCAATTTCCCCCCCCATCCCTTCTAGATTGTGTAGGTCTCTTGTTCTGGTTTAGTTTACATTTTACATTTGTGGTATCTTCTTTTTTTTGTGGTCGGGCGATTACTTTGAGGTCTGCTTAATGTGCAAGGACAAAGAGCTGCCTCTGTGTGCTAAATGTGCCTAAATGCAATACCAACACCAATAGTAAGCTGAGCAGACAACTCCCTGTAGTCCCTGATATTACACAGTGTATCTACCTCGTGTTTGAAGAAACAGACAAATGATTTGATCTATCACTTCACAGCAGCCACCTCTTCTCTTTTCCTCTCTAATCAAGTGTTTCAACTGGCCGACAGCATCCGGCCAGTTGTTTGTCTTTTCAGCTGGCTGAGAAAACACAGAGGGAACCAACAAATCACAGCAATAATGGCTTCAATGTAATTGGCTGCCCCAGCCAGTAATCATGTGGTAGAGCTCTCTGATAATAATGGAACATCTTGTCAGCCTGATTGTTTGAGGCCATCACAGTAAGATGTTAACTCCCCCACCCCCGCCCATTCCTTTTTTTTTTTTTTTTTTAAAACAGTGAGGGACATGTGGGGATGGGGGTGGGCGTTGGAGCCTCACCAGTGGGTCAGTTGTGCATGACCAGTAAATTACATGGGAGAAATCACTTTGCATTTGCACTTGATTTTAGATTTAGCAATTACCTCCTGCCCCCTGCTCGTCTGCAACATGCTGTAGGTTGTAAATTAATACACAGATAGACCCGATGTGTGTGTCTGCAGGTTTGTGTGTGAGTCATTTTGTTTTCATGTGTCTTTGTGAATGCGCGTGCATGATCAGCAACCCTCTCCATCTTTAGAGAACTTGACCTGGTTTCTGGTGTCAAGTGCTAGCATGGTCCGGGGTGGTGAGTAGGTGCTCCATTCATCCTGAGTGGAAAGCGTTTGACAGTATTGGTCCACCATTAGGCCCCGTGATGGATGCTGCACAGAGCAGGAACAGATGGGTGGAGGCTGGTAGATCTCATGGAAATGAGATTTGTTTGTAGGCATAGAGTCTAGATTTGCTGCTGGAATTCATTCACCCAGAGCATTTTAAATAAACAAATGTAATTGAATTATATTAAGCACATATTTAATTTCACTCATTTCATTTCTCAATACCAAATGCACAATTATATTAAAAAAACAGAAGGCAACAGAGGCTGCAGCCAGTACAGTATGTTAACACACACACCTCCATAAAGTCAGTATGTGCAATTCACATTATATTTCTCTGACTGAACAGTAATGACTTCTGCTATTTCAGCCTAAACAGTCTATATGTGAGGCTTCATGAAACAGTGTCTGAACCAATGCAATAGATATCAGCTGCTGCAATTCACAAACAAGAACAGTAACATTTCAGTTTGAGGACATGGCAGTATAAAGTTAACAGCTAAGAAACTAAGTTTGAGGTGTTTACTGCTTTCGTCTGAACTGCTCTGTGGCTCCATTTGCTTCTTGTGTTTTCTTTCAACGAGTTGCGGCGAACCTGTTGCTGCACCTGCTATTCCATGTGTTGTTATTGTTTTCTGTGGCTCCCCCGTTCTTGTCTTTGATGTCAGACTAGCGCTTTTACAGTTATTGTACTGCCCTTTTCAGTCCCAGAAGATTCGCACCTCAGGTACCGACGACATCTCTGGTACCTTTGGTATCGAACTGTTTTGTAGAAAAATAACATTTGAATAATTTTAGCAGCAACTTGGTGTCTAGGTTTTGGTTCTGATATCCCTATTGTGCGCCTATGTTTGTGTGCTTGTTTTTGCTTGCTCTCACTGTATTGTTGATGTGTGTTTGTGCGCCCAGAGCGAGGACCCTGCAGTGTGTACATGCGTGTTTGCCATCTTTCTCAGTTGTTTGCTCCTGTTTGCATGGATGAATACAAATTGGGCTGAGTTCCTTATGGCTACAGATGCTGTATGAGTATGATTTCACCACCCTCTCTCTGTTTTCCTCACACAGACATTGCTCTGCTCCTGGCTGGCTTTTGGTGTTACTCGTGTCCCCTGACACACGCTCAGAGTCATTAGATTTTTTCAGTGTTATGAGTAATATCGTCACCCCCACTCTCCAGTGTTTCCTTGCGACCCTCGATACAGGCCAAAGTGTGAGTGCTGCTGGCCTGTTGTCCTGAACAGTGAGCATCATGTGCATTTTTGCCGCTCTGTATGCGTCACTACTGCTTGTTTTTCTTTCTTTGACCCTATAAAGTAGTTTTTCTGGAGTTGGAGTTGTTGCACCCACCTCCTTCTATGTCTCCACTGTCCCTCTCTTACCCCTACGTGATTGCTTTCTCCATCTAATCCTCTTTCCTCTCGCTGTGGAGACCTTCCCACACCACATTTTTCATTTGGCTGCTGAGAAATATAAAAAAAAGAAGGGGTGGAAAATTAGCTCCTCTGCTCTTTTGCATCACTCACCATGTCCTTTTACCTCTGCCTACTGCACTCCTCACCTACACTACTCCCTCCTCCACTCATCCCCCAATCTCAGACTCACACCTTTGCCTTTTACGCGAGGTGGACCGGAGCTTATCTCTGCTCCGGCAAACATTCATTCGCTTCCACTGTCCTCCTCTCCTCCATGCAGTCCTTTTACCCCTCATCTGCTCTCCTTCTCACCTCTCTGTGGCTCTCCTCCTTTCTCCTCTTCTTTCCAATTTCCTCTGCTCAAATGAGATGTTGTGTACAGAGGAGAGTCCTTATCGCCAGCTGCTGTCTGGGTATTAGGTGGGGGAAATGGGCCTGTAATGAAACAGAGAGTACTGCTGTGCAAACACGCGTCCACCAGGTTTGTAGGTATTTCGGAGTGTGAATGTGACTGTATATGTGTGTGTATATGTGCGTGTACATCCAGGCGAGTGGCTGATTAAGGTCACCCTCTTTCTCATCTCATTACTTTTGCCACTGTCCTCTTCTCTTCTCTTCCTGTCTCGCTCCTTCAGCCTCTTCCTGCCTCCTCTGTCTCTTGCCATTTATCTCCGTTCACGCCTCCCACTGTCTGTCTCCCTGCTCGTCTTGCGCTCCGAGCATTATCCCGCCCACTGCCTCAATCTCTCTCGCTGCTCCCTTCTTTTACAATGTGTGTTTGTCAAATTTAATTGTGTATAAGTGATTTGGCTCTGTACTGTATGTTTGCAGAGTGTAAGTGCATACTGTGAATTTGGGTGTGTGTCTGTCTGTCCCTGTCATTCTTATCCACCTACACAACCCTCATCCTGCGCTGTGGTCTGTGCCCTCTTTGCTCCACTGTTCCTCATGCATAGTAGATCTGTTTAGCAACAGTAGCGCAACGACACAGGCTCCATCTGTGCTCACCCCGATGCTTCCCACACTGCTGTGTTGTCTGTGACAGTTGTATGTCTTCTGTCTTTGCAGAGTTCGTTTCAGAACGCACACAATCACTTAAGAAGAATAAGCGTTTGCGTTTAGCAGCGAAAGTATCTCTCTGCAGTGCTCCGTAAGTGAAGAGACTTTCCTTCCTTTTTGGCATGCAGAGATCACATTTCAGGAGCTTGTTTGAAACGGGCTGATGGCTTAATTGGATAGCGGTGAGCCCTTAAAACAGTGTAATGCCTGTTTAAGTGTGTCAGATCAGTGAATGATTAGGCAGAGTCACTTGCAAAACTGTTGTGCCCTCTGACTTTGACAGTGATCAGGTGAAGCTGCGATTAGATGTCTGGTGAATGAGGCATGTCTGGCCACATGACACGGTATGTGGAATTAATCAAAATTTTACCTCAATAAAGTGATGGTATTCAGCACTCATCTTTTATATCATGAAGATCTTCATGATTTTCCACAGTAAATATTTGTGAACAAATATTTGACATACCAATTTGATACCGACACAGAGGCTTCATATCCGCAGATTCTGTCCACTAATGTCAGACTTTAATATTTAGTCTGATGAATTATAATATTTTACATTGATATATCGGCCTGTCTCATTTTTAAGCTTTTCTATAACTAACTGTGAAGAAAGATAGGATATTGCTGTTGAACAGATACTAAAAAAAAAAAAAAATCAGGCATTGACAAAAGGTGCAATAGAGAGAGAGTGATCGAAAGGAAGAGAATGGAAAGTTTCTGTCAGGTTAATACAAGCTCACGACTCAGGGGATGGCTTGTTTTGGTTCTACAGTAGGTGTGTACATCGACAACAGGAGAGTGTGGTAAGTGTTGCTAAGGGTAACAGATTGAAATATGCTTCTCTGCCTCCAGCTCATGCTCGGGTCAATGTGGTTGCCCAAGGCGATGGTTTTCAACATTAAATCCTCCTACAGGGTGAATGACTGGTTGCCCAGGGAGACGGCTGCACAGTCTCACCAGCACCACAAGGAGAGCGGAGTATGGTTCACATCTCTGTCCATCGGCAGTCGTTAGTTTACCTGCTGTTAATTTCACCCCAAGGTTAAACAGGATGAGGAAGGATATGCCAGTGTAATTCCTGTGTTTACAGAGGTTCCTATCAGGTATGCACAGCTTGGCTGAGTGGCTCGTGAACGGCTGCATAGTCAGTGACCAGAGTTCAGATATGGGTCATGACACATTGCGCATCAGTCACAGATGAATAAACCGTGGCAGCTCTTTGCCTTCTCATTCCCCTTTCCCTCCCGCCTCTGGAATATAGAAATCTAAGGAGACACTTCAGGTAATATAATGAGGACTCACACATCAGTCAGTGTATGTTATACAGTATAGGCCCCCAAACTGTACTGCATAGGTCCTGTGAATGTATTAATTATACACTTTGTAGACCCTTATGTATCAAACTTAGTTTTGTGAACACAGATGTTGTTGTTCACGAGAAATCAAATCACTCAGCAGTTGGAGCATGAAAAGTAATTGCTTACAATCAAAAAAAAGAAAACATGTGTTATCATTTCTTTATATTATATAAGATAACTATTTAAAAGCAGTAACTTCAAGAAGTAGGATGAATCATTTGTATATCATTAAGTTTCAGATGACACTGTTTTACAGTCTTTCCATAGGGTGGTGTTGAAAGTCTGTGTAAACCTTTCCCAGATTCACTTTTGTCATGATTCAGGGTTTTCACCCATTAAGAAACTGCACATTCATTTTCCACGACTCAACATAAACATTTCATCAAAAGATGAGATACTTAATGATGCTCACTTTGAAGTAATCTCACATCAGCCATACTAAAAAAAATATATCTGCAAGATGTTTACTATAAATCTTGGCCTTCATGATCTAATGGTATCCAGTTAAAGTGAAAGGTGATGAATGTAAAGTAGTGCAATTAAATGAGTTTTTGATCTTACATTGGTCAGTCAGCATTTTGCCAGTCTATTCTTTGCTCTTTTTGTGTGTACGTGTGTGTACGTGTGTGTGTGTGTGTGTGTGTGTGTGTGTGTGTGTGTGTGTGTGTGTGTGTGTGTGTGTGTGTGTGTGTGTGTGTGTGTGTGTGTGTGTGTGTGTGTGTGTGTGTCTACGGTACTTGTGTTTGTTAATGATGTTGCCAAGGCTATGAAGACACACAAGCCTCAGACGTCCTCACACCAACATCTTGGACATGTTGTAAAATGACTCAGCAAATCACTGGAGAGCTCACAGATCAATGGACCGTCTGTACGCAAACACTTACCCACTGGGCATTTGTTCAATTAAACACATTAAGATGATTTTGTGGCACCATTTACGTACCCAGAGATGATCCCTTAAAACAACGGGAGTGGATTTATCACAATGCTTTACCGATTCAGACACAGCTTTGTTTTTCCTTCTAGATAGTTTGATTCAACAATCTCATCTCTTTTCATTTCTTTGATGTTTATAAATGCTCGTTTTTTCAGCTTCAGGAAACTAATGGATATTCTAGATGTATCACAGGGTTTTGAGTGTCTGAAGATATTACAAAGAAAATTACTATGAATCACAATCAGAATCCCAAAGAAAGTGATAAGACATGCTGGCATTTGCATATTTATCACTTAGACGTGTGCGTCTTCGTGGAGGTTGTGTATCCACCAGAATCGATGCGAGTGGTGTCACCCTCAATAAAAGTGAAGTCTCAGTGGAATTTCAGCAAGGCCGGTCTTTACTTCACCGTTAAAAACTACACTTTAATTTATTATTTTTTTGTATTCAACAAAAGCCTGAACACTCATAATCAGCTATGTTCACTGCAAAGCATCCAGTTGATACTGATTTTTTATGATGGGATGTGACCTGGATTGTACAAGTCAGAAGTTAAATGAAGAACCATGTAGACAGTCTTAAGAACGGAAGAGAACTTGTCTTGGAAATAAATAGTTTATTGCTTGTTTTGTTCTGGGGAGCAGCAGCTTGTCCACCAACTTCTCAGCGTTGCCTGTGATATTTGTTAAAACGACAACATGAAGGCCTAAGATACAAAGTAATGCGATGTTTCATTAATTGTTAATTTAAAAAGATTTCGATTGAACTCCATCTTTTTTTCTATCAGGTCGATCATCAAAGCCAGTGTTTTGATCAATGACTAGACAGTTGCACACACATGTGAAAATGCACTACCAAATTGTCTAAATCTTGACAGAGAGAGTTTGCCCTCTTTTTCTTTCTGATGAGTTGTTCTGGGGTTTTTTAAAGCACTGATCCCTCTCACTCCCTTCTTTTAAGGTTAATGTATCTCCCCTCCCTTTTCATTTCACAACCATCGACGGTGATGTCGATCAGTGCGTTGCATTGTTGCGTTCATATTTGCAGCGTGAACAGTCTCTACAGTTGCCAGAGGATACGGAAAGGAACACACATGAATAATTTACGATGAGCAGGAATATGTAAATGGGTAAACAGACACAAGAAAGTAAATGCAAACAATTGCAGCAGCCTGCATGGATTAATTGCTTGGCCGAGGCGCTGCGTGCAGCTTGTTGGAGCTCTCTGTCCTTTGTGACTGATTTGGGGTCAGTAGACGATGGTGGCGGTCTCCATAGTGGGATGAGTAAGTGAACGGATGGATGGCGTGCCGGCTGATGTGGGAACAGCATTGCAGTACAGTTTCATGCATTTGTTTGCTTAGGTTTTACGTGATTCTGTTTATGTATAGCTGAACTGTTACACATGCAGACTTTCTTTTTTCACACTCACCAGCACAGCAGAAGCATTGAATTTACATCTTGCACCTCAAAAATTTGGTAATTGCTAAGTATTGCTGTAATTGGACTGTTCATTAGAGAGATGCTGACTCAGCACTTCCCTCTTCAGTACCAATGAGCAGATTCTTGTGTAATGAGGTTTCTGTGTATTATTATTTTATTTAAAAACTGTGAAAGATCTGTGCAGTAAAGAATCCTGTAATTGAATTAGTCCGCAGAATAGCGAGAGTCAGTTGAAAGTGGATCGCGTGGGTTGCTGTCACACGTGACTTGCTGGACACTGTAGACTTGTTAACAGGACTCAGTTATCACCAGTAACCAGAGGATGATGTGTGGAGGGGACTGTCAGCGTGGAGGGCAGAGGACTGGGAGATGAGACGTGACAGAGTGGCCCCATTTGAGGTTGTCATGGGGCCCAGGAGTGACAACACTGACCCAAGACGAATCTAGGCCCAGCTGGCTCCCTGGTCGACTCGTACAAGTTGCCTGATCATAAATAGCCAGGGCTGCAGTGCAGGGTGGAGGTGGTTTGTCATCAGGCCTGGCCCCAGCCGGGGCGCTGACTCCAGGACGAGAAGGGAATTTATCACTGTATAGTGATAAGACAAGGCTATTATTGTTTCTGTCCTCCTCCTGCTTCTCCCCCTCCCTTGCGTGTAACACATCACCTCTTCCTTTTCTTTCCCCCTCTCTCTTGTTCCCCCTTCCTCTGTCCTCCTTTTCCCCCTCCTGTCTTCTTTCATCTTTTATTCTCTCATTGTAACCCCTTGCCACCACCATCCAAGCACTTTTTTTTTTTTTTTTAAACCTTTTCCTTTTTTTGGTTTCTGTTTCTCTCCATTATATCTGTCCTCCGCTCTTCACCAGTCTTCTTCCATCTCTCTGTCTCTGCAGCGCAAGGGCGATTTGATCAGGGAGGTAATGACTCCTACAGGGATGATGATAATCAGATACTCGGTGGACAATAATGACCACACTGGGATTCTATGTGGAAACCCTATTAAACCGTATTAATTGCTGCCAACACCTCGGAAGGTGGCAGAGAGTGATTGAGAGCAGCTGAAAGAGACAGAGAAGAAGAGAGGCAGAAAAGATGAAAGGTGTATAGAAAGAGTAGCAAGGAATGAGGTGGTGAGAGAAGAGAGGCAGATGGAGGTGTGTGTGTGTGTGTGAGAGAGAGTAAGTGGGAGAGAGAGAGAGAGGAAGAGACAGGTAGAGTAGGGTTATTTAGGGGTCAGTCTTGTCTCAAGTGTTTTGAGGTTTCTAAAATAGTATTTGTCTCTTAGTGAGGTGTAGCAAAACGCTGCATTTTTCTCTTCCTCCCTCTTTCCCTCACACCTCTGCGCCTCCTCTTGTTGATCCCTCAAGAAGAAAAATGACTTTTTTTCTTCTTTTTGTATCAGGCTCACACGGAGCCACGAGACTTAAAGCTAGGGTCTCAAACTCAAACTCAAGTTTATCAAGTGTATATTTTTTCATTTTCCTCTTTCTTTCTCTGGATGCAGGCTGGATGCAGACACCCCAGGCTCCCCTCTCATTGTCTCCCAGCGCAGCAGCTCAGCTGTCAGGAGCGCAGAAGATGGATGAATTATCACGGAAAGGTCTCCTCTAGCGCTCTCACCTCATTTAGATGCTCTGTTCGACTCTGACTCTCGGTAACGGCGTGACAACGCGTTAGCCAGGCTCTGAGGCCCTCGTTGTCTCTCTTTCTTTGTTTACAAATGTATGCTAATGAGCGAGGGGGGCTCAAGGAAGCGTGCGACCCCTACGTGCTCTTTCTAATTCCTTCCCCGGTGACACATCAGCTGTGACAGTTGTGGTTCGGCAGCAGCACAGAGAAGCTTCCTTATCTCCTCTACTGTGATTGGAGCAGCTGCCTCTGGGTGTCACTGGCAACGGTGGGGATAGCTTATTTTGTGTGCATGGGTGTGTGTGTGCACACAATATGTGTTTTTCCACTCACTCATAATAAACACCGCGAAGACTGAGACCTTTTGGCCTTTATGTGAGATTCTGCACCAATGCACATATATAATGTACAGACACATCATGGCATCTGGAGCGAGTTTGTTATTTGCATTAGCTGAAAACCACATATGGCAGATGTGCGTGTTTGGCTCTAGATGAAGTCCATCGTCTTTGCTTTCACTTATGCCGTGGTAAGAAGCTGCGATAACTTCTTCTCCTCTTTCCTATCTCACCCGCTGGCTTTGAATTTATTTTTTTAAGTATCTTCTGTCACTGATGATTGAGATGTTTTCCTTTTGCACTCTTGTCTCCATGGCAACCCAGTGTAGGTCCAAAGCAGACCTTATAGGCTTGTAGAGAGCCAGTGGAGTTCACAGAGGCCCTGGGCACTAAGCAGCAAGAAGAGATGGGCAGAGGCAGACAGCCACTCAGAGGTGTGCAGGGTGAGTGGGCTGGCAGGTTGCAGAGGGATCTGACTGTTTTGCTCTGGAGCCTATGGCCAAATATAAACTAGACAGAAGATTGACACAATCATATCAGCTTCTTTTTTCACTTTTTGTCCAATATGACCTGGGTTGCCAGCTAACCAGCCCCTGAAAATATCCATCCCACGCTTAGTCAAAAATAGAGAGCAAGATTTATCAATGATGGAGAGTACCCAGTGTGTATTGGAGGAGACAGATATCGCTCACTGTGTCTGCTGATAGTCAAGTACATTGCTTTCCATATTTGAGACTAACATGGCTTTTGGCCATCACCTCCTAGACCCTGTTTAGCTGCCAATAGTGTAATATAGATGAGTGTAAAAATCTCAGCAGCAGAGCAGATAATATTTGTGTTTAAGCTTCAAGTAGAGAGCAAGTCAGATATCAACCTCATTAGAGCTCAGACGGGCTTTCGAGATAAGCACCAGGCACTTCCCTGGCTTTCACAAGCTTTTTGATTGTGGATGTAATCTATTGACTACTTAATGGCACTCTTTGCGTTTCCACACAGTGGTGAGTAGTGATGAAAAATCCATAAATTGACTTGTCTTTCATATTTACGCAAATGTACAGCTGTAACAGCTCTCACACATACCGCCTTTCATTTTGAATACAGCAGACCACCTTGCACTTAACCCAGTTGCTGCAAATTGCCAAACTCATGTTCCTCTGAAAAGCATATTTAATTGATTCTGTTCATTAGGTTTGCTTCAAAACAATACTCTGTAAGAATCAGTGCAAGTGTGCGTGTGTGTGTACGTGTACGAGAGAGAGACTATTGCATACGCGTGTGTACTTGTGATTGTGTCTGTTCAGTAAGGTCACTCCATTTTCTTTCAGGCTGTCTATTAATCTTTAAGTGCACTGGGCCCTTGGGCTCTGATTTTATGTTTGTCTCTATCTGAGGCATTTTGTTTTTTTGTTATTTGAATTTTCCTAAGTGGCGGCTTTAGCGAGCTATTAGTGGAACACAAAACATTACAGGAGCTTAGACGAGAGGGTGGAAGGGAGAGAGTGAAAGAGAGAGGGAGAGTGGGACCTCTTTGCCCCTGACCCATATTACAGCACATTAAGCATCTCGACAATCCCTCTCTCTCTCTCTCTCTGCCCTACACACCCACAGGCCTACAAGCACACTTTCACTCTAACTACATCCTCTTGCGCTCTGCTTTCTATCTTTCCTCCCATCAAGTTCTCTCTGTCGTTCCTCTCGTCTTTCCTCCCTCCACTCTGTCACAGCCCCTTTGTTTCTATTTATCTCATCTCCAAAGCCTTGTTATGCCTCTTGTCTTAATGCACTCGCTCTTTCCTCAGAAGTCTGTGTTGTTAGTGTTGAACTAAAGGCCAGGGAGTGCTGCACTCAGAGGCACGGCTATTCATCAGTGTCACAGCAGCCCTCCACTCTGCTTCATTACTGACTGGCTAATGGTACAGATCAGTGCAGTTTATTTGCTATAATTAGCCAGCTCCATTTGGCCAACACAGGGGCTCAGTAAAGCCTGCTACACTTGTGCTGCCCCCCTGCCATGCCACCCTGCGTGTGTGTATGAAGAACGCTTGGCTGATGGGCCTAAAAGAGTCATTAAAAAGACTATACTGGCAGTATCAGTTCGACATTCTCCATCGCCTTGTGTCAACTGTGTCTTTTAAAGTCATGCCTGATTGCGGCGCAACAAGCCGCCATCCTCGTAAAACTTTATAAGCTCTTTATAAGAGCTTGTAAAAAGTAGTGGAGTATATTGAAAATGAATGGCAGAGAGCTGGGGATAGGGATGCAGAGGGAATGAGCGAGCAACCAAATCAATCAGTGAGTGGCTGACTGACAAATGACAAGTGAACATGTGAGCCTGCAGCTCTCTCTCCCAGTGGTTACAACTTCCTCTTCACTTCTCCCTCCCCGCAGTTGCTCTCTCATCCTTTGCATCCCACTCAGCTTCCTCTTCCACAGTCTTCTCCTTGACTTCCAATTTAATCTCCTCCCCCATACCCTCTTGCATTCTCCACTCTTTTCTTTAACCTGCCCCCCCCCTCCTCACTTAATCTCCCTGTCTGTCTCCCACTCTTGTATTCTTAAAAGCTGCAGCCTCTTGTTTCATCGTCCTATGCAATTTTAATCTTCGTCCTCCAGTGGTGGGGGGAGAGGAGGCGGTGGGTGTATTTAGCATTCCCCCACAGCCCTGGTGCAAGCTCAAGGGGGAGTACAGGGTACGTCACCAAGATGGAGTCGCAGTGTACTTGCTGAGGAGAGATCAACCCCGTCAATAATTTATGCAGAGCATGCTGTTGCTGTGCACTTGTTCCTGTAACTCTTTTGTCTGTTCTTCCTTCCAAACCTTGTTTCATGTCTCTACATTTGATTCTTGCCCTCACTTCATCACACTTTTCACCACACATCCTTCATTTCCACTCATCCTTTATGTATGCAGTGAGTTTCCTTCTCGTTTGGTTGCCACTCTATCAAGTAAACTTACTCGCTGATGCATAATCTGCTCCTCCAAATGGCAAATCAGTATGATGCTGTTCAGGCAAGGTCAAGAGGTTAATTTGCTGTTAAACCACACATTAAAAACAACCATGACGCACAACCTGAGCTACTTTGATTCAAGAGGAGTTGCTCTGGCATCTCAGAAAACAGCTGGCCTTGTGGGATTTGAGTGCGATAAAGAAAAAGAAAGCGTGTAGTCAGCTGTAGTAATGCAGTCCAAAACACCTTGGCAGTGAGGAAGGTCAGGGGCAGATGGCTGAACAGGAAGGCCACATGCATGTAAGAGCTCTGTGTATTAGTGACTAGCAGAAGGGTACGTCTGAATGCGGCTTGTCAGAGCTTCAAGCTGTAGCAGAGCACCACACAAAGATAAATAAGTTGCAACGGTCACATGTTCATCAATTCCCATTGATCAGATATTGGAAATACTTTACCTACAGTCTAACACATCTTGATTTTGCTTGTGACCCAATGACAGCAGGTTAAGAATTTCAACTAAACAGCATTAAATCGTCCGTCAGTCCTAGTTCATGTCAAAGGAAGCAGGTAGTGGTAACCGTGTGGGAGGATTTTCTTGCACAAATGAAGCCCCTTGATACAACATTGAGCTTCATTTGAATGCCAGAGATCACTTAAGCATTGTTTCTAACCGGCGGCTCCTTCTCCTCTCGCTTCCTCCAGCAAGAATAATGCCAAAACTAGAATCTTATATAACCTCAAAATATTAAAAGGAACATAAGTGACCTCGGGGTGGTCCAACAGCCCACACAGACTCCAGGTCTCAGTCCAATAAAGGCTATTTGAGGTGGTTTTGAAGGTTTGCAGTGTGAAACTCTGCTGGAAGTGCAAGATAATAGGGAGAGATTCTGACATCTTTACAATATATTTGAATCTAATTTAGCTGGTTGTTTTTATCGTGGCTTCACAGGGTATTCAGATGCCTTCGTTTGCTGCAAGTGAAGGAGTCTGAATTCTTACTGGAGCCACTATATATCAAATCACATCATGATATCATAGTATAGCAAACATGAAAATGTTAAATGACTGAAAAATAATAATAAAAAAAAACAATAGTTATTGATTTAATTGATGAATCAAATTTATAAAATGTGAGGATTTTCTGATTTTATCAACTTTATGTAATCAGGCTTGGGACTGTTTGCTGGGCAAATCAAACATCGCTTTAGGCTTTGTAAATTGTTGTGGGAGATTTTTTACAAACTGAATGATCAATTGATTCGTTGATCATGAAAATAATTTGTGTTTGCTCCCCTGGAAATTTGTATTTTGAATGCAATCAAGTAATTACCAGTCATGTCATGTGGCTGTGCGGCCTACCTGTTTGTGTTTGTGGTCTCTTTGTTTGTCCTCTATTAAGGTTACGTATTAAGTGTGCTTGACTGTGCCTTTTCAAAGGAGACCATGTGGGAGCTGCTCTCTATATATAACACTGGCAAATGAATTGTGATATTGACCGTCGGCATTTTCTGCAACCACGTTTAGCTGCTGTGTCTGACTGCTGCTGCCATTTCCTCCCCTGTTTGCCAGGGGGGCTGTTATATGAAGCAGATCCCTCGGGCTCCTAAACAGATTAACTTTTAGTTAATTTGTTGTGACTGGGAGTTGTCACATGCGCTCAGGCTAAACCCATCCTACTTAACCACCTCGGGTTTATTTATCTCTTTTTAAATGATACATTTTCTTGCCTGTTTTCATCGGACTGCCCTTTGTTGCGCTCCTCATAGCTGCTGCTGTACTCACCTCTCTGATTCTGTCATTAGCATTCTGCTGTATCACCATTCTGTCTATCACTTAACATACAGCGGAGCAGTGCCTCGCAGCGAAACCCCGCAGTCGTTGTCAGTCTTGTTCAAAGATAAAACAAGACGCAGATACCCAACACGCGCCCGCGCATGCATACATTGTTTGCATATACCTGCAGATGCGTCGAAATACACACATATACGTATAAATTGGCACACGTACAGCGGAGATGAGAGATCTGACAGCTGCAGTTCTCTGAAAGCTATCGAGTTTAGAATATCATTAGTTCAAAAGGAGCAGCCATGCAAGGTGAACTTATTACTCTCTACTCAAAAAGTAGAGGAAGCCGGGAGAAAGTTTTCACCCAGCCTCCAGTCTCTATCTACAGATTCCACCCACATCAACCTTGGATAAGACTCCTGTTTATTATAGTTTTTAATGCACTCTGTCACAAACTTAATCTACAAAACACTCACAAAAAACAGTTACTATCTGTGTCCTCTAGAGGTTACAGAAGTTGCTCTCCACTATCTTATCTGCACAGTAAATAGTGCTGCTGTTTTAGGGCCGGGGGATATGAACAGATTAGGTTGAACAGACATAAGAGAGGCGGCTTCTGAATGATTAGTATTCTGCCTGGTCTCCTGCTGGTGGTGAGGTGGAGTGCGTAGTCGATTGGCTTCCATTAACCTGCCAGTCCGCTCCTCATCACTTCATTAGAGCCAGCATGGAGGCTTGAGGAAGTCCTGGGACTCAGACTTGATGCAACTCAGCGTGGGGGTGAGACACAGCTCGTACCGCACACTGCTGCATAGTCTACATGAGTGCATCCTCTTCGTTCAAGTCCTTTTTAACTCTGGTGCTGGTGCCCATGAGCAAAAGCATACTCAGATCACTGGTTTCATCCTCATGGTTTGTGTGACTGATTCACCAGCACTGTACCGTTTTGATTTGTTCTTCAAACTGCTCACTGAACATTATTTATGACACGGTTCAAATGTAGCACTGCAGCTTTGTATCTGAGAGGCTACACATGAGCCAGTGTCCACACTTGGTGCATAGATTCAGTCAGGACGCACACACGCACACTCACTCACTCACACTCACTCTTGCACACATACTTACTTTCAAGAGTGCATAAGGGATATATTGGCAAGGAATGTTTGAACATTTGATATTCTCTGTCACTTCTGTTCTGTTGTACACACACACACACACACACACACACACACACACACACACACACACACACACACACACACACTTTTCAATTCTCATTATCTCCTTTTGGTGAGATATTAGAAGAATATATTAACAGTGAATGTTCTTTTTACATTTATCCATATAAAGAGACTCTGCAAAAGGTTGACTAATGATTTAAGTGTTACGGTGATGATATACTCTAAGTACCAGCAGGAAGGTATTTCAACGGTGCACTTCACCTAATTTTTTTTAAATTGATAATTTTTCTCTGACTCTGTATAGGGTGCAGAGGAGCATATAGTGCTTTTAGTGCTTAAGGACTTTTTTTTTTGTGAGGAAAGAGGTTCAGTCAAAAATGATTCTCCTCACACTTCAAAAGAGGATGCTTGAGGGACCTAAGGAGGAAGAGAGATGATTTGAAAGTGAATTCTTTGTCGAAGTTTTCTTCCTAATGTTGGTCGACAGCTTTCTGACATGTGGCTGATGTTTCCAGAGGTGATTTTATTTCCTCTCGATCTTGAATGCTTCCTGAGTATTTCTTTGGCATGCAAATCGCTGTGGTCAACTTATGATTAAAGGATGTGAAGGAGCTCTGTTTTTTTTTTTTTTTTTTTTTTTTTTTAATAATCTTGGACGTTCTTTTTTGATTTCCTTTCAAAAACATAGATTTTAAATTAAATTATTCACAGTTGGCATAAATTTCAGTGTTGGTTTCAATCCTGTCACCTATTTCATTTCCAGGTCGGACTGATTTGAAGTCTTTTGTTCGGCGTGCTCGATCATATTTAAAGTCATCACTTACATAAATGAGGCCAGGCAAAGAGGAGTCTCTCCTTTCTCCCTGGTGCATTGCCTGCTTGTAATAGTCTCTGATAAACGGTTAAAGGGAGATGTGCTGCCAGTTGACTCATGCTGCAGTGACTCATGCCGTGTGTACTAGGAGGAAGAGCGAAAATAAACAGCACAATGAAGCAAAAGATAAATTGCAACACACAAGAAATGAATTGACCATTTATTTTCCATTGGCGGTGCTTTTAGGTAATTTGCTTCGTTCTATTTGCTGTGACATATTCTTTGTTGGAATATGGTTCGCTCATGAAATGAAAGCACGGGAGCATCCTGAGGCATTTTCTAATAAGACACACAGATAAAACCTACATTTAGGACTTTTGACAAAGGTAGTTTTAGTTGTAGAGCAAGATCAAAACTTTGAAGTTCAAGTGTCCTGCTATTTTTGGCTCAACAATGGCAGGAAAGCGGGGCTTGAAGTGAGACGAGGTTCAGCTCATCCGCTCTTTGGTGTCTGCTCTTTGATCTGGTGGCGCTTTGATAGACCCCGCAGGCCGTACTTAGCCTGTCCATGTCAAGTTGGACTGCAGGTTGGCGGCTCTCACATCATGGTTCCTGTGGCTCCAGTGATAATGGCACTTGCTGAAAGCTTCCACACCTCCCATTCTGGAGTATTATGTTTATATCCCTTCTCTTTGTTTTTTCTTGCTGAGTTGCAGTGACCTTTCCAATGCATATAAAACATACAACACAATGTACCCTTGCACAATCTGAGAGAAAAATGAGAAAACATTCGTAAGGGGAATGCATTATGAACGTGGCAAGTTTTGCCTCCGCTTCAGTTATTCAGCAAACGGAGATGATTTTTCAGATCAAAGGAGATTCATACTACAGTTGTCTGGAATCAGTGAAATTGCAGAGGGAATAGAGGGAGACAGGCAAGATGATATCCAAACAAAAGAGGAAAACAGATCATCTGCACAGATTATGTTTGCCGGAGTCTTTCATGAGAGGCCATACAAGTTGTACAAGAGAAAAACTTTAACTTTTGATACCTTTTATTTTTATTTTGTGTGTTTTCGACTCTGATTGTTTCTCCCAGTAGGTCAGGTGTTTCCTGTCTTCCATGCTTTGTCTCTGTACATGAATATGATCATGCAGTGTACACTATCTGCCTCTTTCTCTCTTTGTGTCCCCACTGCACACACACACACACACACACACACACTTACCCCAAAGTCCCCCATCTAATTCAGCCCACTCAGTCTCATTGTTAAGGGGACATATTGGAAAACCATTAGTACTCATTATGCTTTATAGCCACCTGTTCTCCCCTCTCCGTCTTTTAATCACAATCCATCCCCTGATGTATGTGTGCAACAGTATGCATGTGCGTATACCGCAGCCGGCCCTGCTCAGCAGACAGTAATGAACCACTTTCACCATAATGCATTTGGGACACGCCGAAAAGTCACCCACTCCTCAGCTTTTTATAGCGGAGTCAATGGCACAGGCGCCACCTTTTATGGCAGTCCATCTGAGCTGCAGCAATGTTGTGCATTCATGAACCATGTCAGCCAAATGGGATCGAATGCAGTACAATACAAATAAAAAGAAATTGGAGTGAATAGGGTATGGATTCCTTTTTTTATATGAACTCCTCGTAGAAGCAGAAACCCTTATAGGAAACTTTATGAGTATCCATTCAGTCCTTGTAACTCCAAATAACCTGGCTCTCATAAAATGTTGAATATCCTGTTTCTGCTCTGTGCTGAATTGTGCTCAGGTTTGATCGTCCATGACAATGTGTGTGTGTTTGTGTGTGGATGTATTGCATTGCTCTTTGCAGGCAGCACAGAGATTTGGCAGTTTGGACCATATGCTCTATATATCGGACCCACTATACACACACTTATATACGGACAAACACACACACACACACACACTCATAATGAGTGGATTTAAATTCCGGTTGTTCTCTCCCGGCCAAGGCAACTGTCATCATTGTGCTGCAAAAGTCCCATAATCCATCTGTGGCATGACAGCATCCTAACAGCTCCACTCCACAGCAAGAAAAGCTATTCTTTATGTCTCTCTGTTTCTCAATCTCTCTCTTTTTTTTCCTTCCATTTTCACCCCCTCCCTCCTCACATTTCCCCTCTGGCCTGGCTCTTATTCTTCTCTCTTTTCACTTTTCTAGTTACATTTTTTTCTCCACTTAATCTTCTTTTCTGTGGAAAGTTTTATCTGGATTGATTACAGTTGAGAGCCTCAGTGGGAAGGAAGCTGAGTGATAGCTCGCAATTATTGTTGACCACAATGACGATGATAATGAAGATGTTCATAATTATAATTAAGCCATCGATTATGATGATGATGATGATGACAATGATTGTGATCAGAAAGACAATGATGCCTTTAATGATGGTGATTAAAATGGAGATGAGGATCATGACAATGAGGAAGATGATGACTGTAGTGATGATGGTGCTTGCTGGCTTTCTGAGCTGTGTTCATGTTTTCACCTTGGCCCAGATGGAGAGAGACAGATGGAGGGGACAGACGCCAGCCGCAAGAGGGACACTCGCTCCTCAGCCGGCCACCACAAGAGTGAGGACACCAGCGACAGCAGGGAGGACGAAGCGGCAGTGAGTCTTTCTTTGTTTCTTTCGCTGTCTGTATTCTTTTCTGTTTCACCACTCTGGACTGTAGATGAATGTGATGCTCCTGCCTGAACACGCCCACCCCCCTCACCCACATCTCTCTGACTAAGCAACAATGAAGTTTATTGCTCACAGAATGAGGGAGGAAGTTCCTCAAAGTCAGACGTAAGTATAATCACGGATATCTGAACTTGCATTTGGAAGATTACTTGAGTAAAGTTTTTACAATATCTGATCTTTACAGTACTTGAGTATTAAGAGCTACTTTCTGATAAATAAATGTACTTTAAATATTGGAAGTAATAGTACAAATAACTGCTGTAAATAGAAAAGCAAGCGGAAATTTTGGTAAGCCTCCCTCCCTTCCTTCCTTCCCTTCAGTAACAAACCAGTCATTACTGGACATTGATATATTTGCTGTTCATCTTCAAACAAAGCTTGTTTTCAAAATGGCAAGAGTTCAGCCTCACTCTTCTTCTGAAGTCTGGCGATGCTACATCACCTTTCACAGACATTTGGAGCTACACTCCTTGTTCTAAGATTGTATTTTGTCACAAAGTCACAAAGATGTGCAAGGTAAATTATTGAAGTCAAAGTACATGTATAGGAGTAGACATGAATATGGATATTCATAGCCACTCCCCAAAAAAGAACATTTAAGTACTGTAAGTATTGTTCGTTTGTTCCATAAACAACGCTGATTGCTTGTGTGTGTGTGTGTGTGTGTGTGTGTGTGTGTGTGTGCTCATCAGCACTGCAACAATCACACTTCAGATCTTAATTATAATCAAACACGTTGGGCTCCTTTCTTTGTGCACCCACTGATTAGTGCTCCAAAAAACAGCACCCTCCCTCCATAATGGAAAAGAGATTAGGGATGAAGCAAAATAAAATCCCTGTATAGGTAAGGTGTTTATGAAACGCTGATGCAGAAGGGTCAAATTTCATCATTTTGAAACTTTTCTTCAACTTAAACACATCTACAGCTTATCCTTGTGACTATTATTGTTCCCAATTTAAAATAAATTCTAACGACATCATACATTTTAACCTCCCCCTCCGTCACCAGGGTTTATGTCTTTGATAGTGAGAGATGTGGAATTAGACAGAGAAAGATATCAAAAGGCAGACTGTGAGACAGAGTTTGGATTGCCGCGAGAGATCGCTCACACTTGGTATGTGCAGCAGTAAACCACTGAGACAATCTCATGCTTCAACACTGAACTCCTCCGACAGTGGGTGGATTTCAGGGTTAAGTGCAGCAATTGTGGACCCACAGATAAGTTCCAATTCCAGCAGAACCTGCAGAGCAAAATTAGCTCCAACTGTGTGCTGAAATGCCAAACTCCTGTTGGTTCCAACAAGCCGTCCAAATGGGGATTATTATCAAAAGTCTTCCAAAAAACTGCTGCCTTTTTTTTTTTTTTTGACAACACAGTTATCCAAATCTGTTCTGTTCTAAGCTCTGTGTGCAAATGTTTACAGTCTGATCTGAATGTCTGCTGAGATGGATTACAAAGAGAAATTTCTTGCTAGCTCATGCTTGGAAGGGATAATTGGGGTGAGGGGCCTGTTACAGACAGGATGATGTTGATTTCTAACCACAGCCGCTTTGTGTAACTGTTTGTGGTTATCTGTTCTCTACAGGACAAAATAAGATGGACAAAACACTGGAAATAAGACTTTAAATCTGTGGGTGTGAAACTTCAGGGAGCAGCCAGAGACACGGTGCTCTCGTGCTGTTCTCTTTTATCTCTCTTACACGTATCGAACCATTTTCTGACCATGTTATTAAAGTTGGAAAAAAGAAAAACGCTCTCTTTAAACCGCTCAAGATTTATCACTAATCGTTTGGCCTTAAAGCAGGCAATTTCTTATCTGCCCCTCCTTCCACAATCTCAATCAACCAGGTTCCCACCCCAGCGCTTGCCACTCATGTTGACAGACTGTCTACACTGAAGTAGAATCGTGCCTGAGACTCATTTATTTGTAAGACAACCTGAAGTGCTGAAAAATCAGGCGACGAAGACAAACAATTTGAAGCAATTACGTGTCAAATGCATGTTTTGGCCTAATGTGGAATGTTTGAGCCCAAAACCACTGAAGAGCGAGAGCCGTGGATAGATAAAGATTAATGAGCTGTATCAGATCTAGTTATTGGTATTATGATAATAAAAAAAGCTTCTACCTCTCTGCCTGCTAGATAGGATCATTACCCAGGGCTATAAAGGACGTCCCTGAGAAGGTGCTGCATGTGGAATGAATTCAGATGAATTAGACAGTTAAAGATCAGTAACAGTCGAGTTTATTCTAAATGTTGTTTTTACCTCTGTCGGGGAATAGCATCCAACCAGGACAGGTTTTCAAATATCCATGATGCTTTTGGCCCACACATTATCACTGCACACTTGCTTTCAGGAAGAATTCAGTTGGCCAATCATGTGGCGGCAGTGCAATACATGAAATCCTGCAGATATAGGTCAGGAGCTTCAGTAGATGTTCACGTGAAACATCAGAATTGGGGCTTTGACTGGGCAGAAACACTGAGCAGCAGTTCTATGGACCGAACACTTTGTTACTAAGTGTGGTCGGGAGAGAATGGCCAGACTGGTTGAAGCTGACAGAAAGGCTACAGCAACTCAACCACCCTTTATAAGCTGCATTGAGCAGAAAAGCATCTCAGAAAAAGAATGTCTAACCAATTGAAAATTTGAGTCTACGCCGGTGGCTTGGATACAACAGCAGAAGTTCACATCAGGTTGACAGTAACAAAAAGCGCAGCCTTGTGTGCTGCGTCTAGGTTTCTGCTGAGGCACACAGATGGTCGGGTCCAAACTTGGCATCAACAGCATGAATCCCTGAACCTGCCTTGTGTCAACAACGATGGTGGTGGCGTTGGTGTAATGGTGCTGGGAATAGTTTTCCTTGGCACATTGTGTACCATTTAATATTATTCAATCATTGTTTGAATGCCACAGGCTATCTGAGCGTTGTTGCTGACAGCGTGCATCCCTTTATGACCACAGTTAACTATTTCCTAATGGCTACTTCCAGCAGGATGAAGCACCGTGCCACAAAGCAAAAAAGTCTCTCAAACTGGTCTGGCAGCATGAAAGTGCAACTGACACATGATATCAACATGGAGCAGAATCTCAAGGGAATGTTTCCAACATCTATCATATAAACAGTCCACCTGTTTTCCAACCTGCATGTGGTTGTAGTAACTATTTTATAGGGAGTGCAACAGCACTCCATACACCTTACATGCACCGTCTGGGCTACACACATACCGCAGCTGCAGGACTTTAAAACCCAAACACAATTAAAGTTAAAACCCAAATTGTTACGATATTGCTGTGCGGCTGTCGACTATCTACGGGGGAATGGCAAAGAGAAGAAGATGGTATATCTCATTCTATAAAATGCAGTCGTCTTCAAAATCGATTTAAGTGAGGGCTTTAGGAAATGTGCTCGAAGAGATAAGAGTCATGAAGGGAAGTCGGCAGGGGTGTTTCTGTACGGCCCTCCTCTAAACTCTCAACCTGCCTGATAGAGTTAGGACTCCTCTTCTGTAGCAGTCAAATGCAAAGCGGCTCTCGGAGTCAGTCCCATGCACTGAAGCTCAAATATTCGGCTGCACTGTAAGCATTCTGCTGAAGTCACTGAAAATGTGTTGGAAAGTTTATGGCACGCTCCTTATGAATTTTAATGGCCTCGCTTTGTCATTTGTTCCCTAAACAACGAGTGATAGATTTGGTTTGCATCAAATGATGATCACTTAGATGAACTGTGCTCATACTTGGATGGTAAACACGCTCTAAATCATCACAATTATGGTATAGGAGATAGAATCGGCCCGCTACTGGAGGTGCTTATTTGGATTTATGATCTTTAGAGGATAAGACTGAGCCCAATTTATGGTTGTGTATAATACTAGTCTATTTGTAACAAGCTCTATGTTCTAGACTTTCAGATGTGTGTGCATGCATGTCAACGCGGCTCACCCTTAAGACCTCTCTGTTCAGCTGTATAGCCACATCTCACTTCATCCATAATTTACATATCCATTTACCAGCTCTTTGTTCCAGCAATGTTTGACCTAAGTGTGTGTGTGTGTGTGTGTGTGGGGTTGGGGGGGTGGTTCATAGCATACTACGTTTCACAGACCTCTAGAAGTGTAGAAGTGGTGAGTCCTTCAGTGCCGGCATCTCGAGGAAATCCAAAGCAACATAATGTGAGGCAGCTCCAATGAGAGCTCTGCTTCACTTACAAAATGTCAGTGCCAAAGGTCAAAGACGTAGTCTGTGTTTCCAGGCGTGATAGGCTGAGATAAGTTAAACACTGGATATGTGTTGAGGGGAAGAGATATAAAGAGAGAAAGGGGGGATGTTCAAGTGTGTTTAATTTGCTGTAATATGGGTCAGAGGGACAGAGGGAGAGTTTGTCTTCTCCGTTAAGCATCTCTAATGTTTTGGGTAGCTGCACACACTCGCGCACACACACGCACATGCATACTCACCCAGACAGATACAATGCTCACTGCATAAATGAATTTAACAAGTCACGTGTTTGACCTGCAACAGATGCTGAGTCTCTAAATGACAGTAACTTGTTCATCTCTCCCCACAAACACAGCAGCACATGCAGAAGACCTTCTCAGTGTGAGTTAAGGCTTCTGATAAAACCCATGTAAATGTATCCAGCACCTCTTCTTCTCTCTTCTTTGATGTCAAAGGGATAGAGAAAGCAGTGGCAGCAGAGAGGAAACACACTAAAAGGAGTGTTAAACTGACCACATTAGAAAGAGGTAGGAAAAAAAACATGGAGGATGGTAAAGGAGAGGACAGACAAAAGACAGGCCAGGGGCTGATTGGAGGAAACAGGAGAAAATCAGGAGCAGAGAGGGTTGGGAAGATGAGGAGCTGGATCTTCTGTAGAGGAAGTAATTACATTTCCCCCCCCCCGCCTCTGTGAAAGGCTGTGACTGAGCAGCAAATGTTTGCCTCGGCACCTTTTCTTTCTTTGCCCGCAAAGCACTAAAATTGCAGCTTAAATAGTTGGCAGAGTGTGTCAGGAGGGTTGGCAATTACAGGGACTGACTTTTTTTAGTTTTTTGAAAGACATGGAATATCTCTCAGGCCACCTGCTTTTCAGGTTGTGTGTGTGTGTGTGTTTCTCTAGGGGAGCCTCTAAATGGTTCCCACTTTGTGACAAGTCTGACATAAAGGTTTTATAAAACAAGGTGCATTTTTGTTCTTGTGCCATTCGGTATTTCGACCGTGCATGTTTTCCGTGCATGTTTGTTAATATGGATGAGATGTGGATCCTGTACTTGGCATGTTGGCTTTTCCTGTCTGGAGGGGATTGCCTCTATGGATCCGCCCCTTCATCTCAAATTCAGGGTGAGAGGAATGAATGATGAAAGCAGAAGAGGATGGTTAGGGTCTTCCCAGGAACCACGAAAGGCCGGAGGACAAAAGGAGACAGAGGAGATGATTGGGTGAAACTGGAAATCGTTGACATTGACTGTGAGATAAACGAAGGATCAGTCAGACAGGAAGGCTGAGGAAGAAAAATATACACAGGCTTAAAAAACAATATTCAAATGTATTGTAATAAGGTTATTTTTATACCGTACATTTATACCTTGTACAGAATTTTCTTCAAATTGAATGCGAAGACAGTCTAATTGTTGTCATTTCAGCTGGTGCTGTCAGATTCATACATCAGACAGCAACAGACAAAGCTGTGGCTCAGATATAAAGGGACTGACTGATGGTTGTGCATTGTTTGTGCACTGTATTGATCAGCTGACAAACAGTGCAGACTGTAGTAAAATATGTGTCCAGCTGCTATTTGACAGGAAGTCCGATGTTTGTTTCTTCTCTCGCACACATCCCCCACTCCCAACTGTGACTACTGTACCTGCACCTTCAGCCTCTACTCCTCACAACTTGTGGAACTTGAATTTTCTTTTTTACGGAACATGCAGCTCTTATGAACAATGCAAACCTGCCATGTTTAGTGTATGAATGTGCAGAAACAGGTACATTGCCATTGTATGAATACATCAAGACTTAACCATAAACATTATGATGTGACAGTTTTTTTTTCTGTCACATTAAGATTTCAACCGTATTATTATGAACACATCTGTCTGTGAATCATCAGTCATTGTAAACTGAGTTGATTGTGAACTGAGTTGTAATTGTGGAGGTGACTCTGGGGAGGCTCAAGAAAGTGAGTTGTTGGGTCCAAGGCCAACATTAAATACATTAGAGAGCCAAGGCTATTTGGACATAATGAAGGTCATTTCAAAGGAAAATCATACATAATTTCCAAACACAATCATTTTATTAGCAGATTAAAACAATAGATTTCCTTCTGGTAAATTTTCACCAGGGGCATGATGGGAAATATACCCCAAGGAATCTAATTTATGAAATAGTGACCGTGCAAGATCGCCAGTCTTTACAAAATCTTATAGCGGATGACTTAGGATACGCTGTCTTAGATATGAGAGGAGAGGAGAGGAGAGGAGAGGAGAGGAGAGGAGAGGAGAGGAGAGGAGAGGAGAGGAGAGGAGAGGAGAGGAGAGGAGAGGAGAGGAGAGGAGAGGAGAGGAGAGGAGAGAGGAGAGGAGAGGAGAGGAGAGGAGAGGGAGTGTATGGAGATATTTCACAGTGGGCCTGAGAGAGAGGGCTGCACCATTGTCTTTCACCTGACGGAGATTTTAATCATTGTGGCAATTTTGCAGCAGCTCATAAACCGCAGTAGCCCGGCCTCATTGTTAACCTCCAATTGCTTTCAGGGCTGTAAATATGGCCGCCTCACATCACCACGGCCTTGCTTATAGTTTATGGGAGATGGGATGGAGCTGGTGCTGGCACTGGGAGCCTTCCCTGAGAATGATGAGGAGCAGAGAGCATGGAGTGCCTAGTAAATAAACACATGGCTGATCAGCAAGACTCAATGCACTCAACTGCGCTACAGGCTTGGCTGTGATGACACAATACTGTGACTAGTAGCTGAGTATTAGGCATCATGTAATCTGTAAATGGACCCAAACATAGGGATTAGCATTACAGCATAATTGCTCAATTTGACATTTAGGCTTGACCGTGGAGATCAGTGACACATGACTCATTTTTCAGGTAACCATTACTTTTTATTTAGCATCTCTGTGTTGTCATGGATTTAAAAGGATAGTCGGCAGTGAATCAGCGTGATGACTCCAGGTGGTGAGTCAGTGGCCTCAGCCTTGACATTTGGTTGACAGTGTTCCATCCTGCTGGCTGATTGGATCCAGAACCAGCCAAGTGGAAATGGATCTCCCATGAGACATTTGGTACATCAGCCAGAGCGCCCTACCCCAGGATGCCTGAGCTCGCACTTTTGGTTTTCTGCCACTTCGCTCAAGTTTTGTCTCCTCTGTTACTGAAAAAGTTTAATGATTTTTTTTTGTCCTTAATCAAGGACTCCAGAGCTGACCTGGTCCAGAGAGTCCCTCAAAGCACAGCTGCAGGTTGACAGAATAAATGGAAAATAAAAGAGCAATTACAATGGATCTCTCTCTGCTGCTAAATAAGCAAGGCAGTAAGCTGTAAAATATAAACTTGTGACAGCTTTGATATATAGGAACCAACTGCAGCCCAAAACAGAGCTGGCAATGTTAGCCACAGTTCACAAGCACGGATGAAGTCTGATTTTGTTGTACAGAAAAAGGCATGTTGTCCCTGCTCGCTACTGTTATATAAGAGATCAATTGAATGTGATTGGATTTTAACAAGAAACTAACCAGAGTTACTATTGGGAGAAGACTTTTGAATTGCTGTGTGTTGACTAGTCGTAGAAAGCCTCCTGAAAAGCAAAATTATGTTTTGCATCATACAAAGTCTGAAAGGGTAAATCCAGTTTACAACCTGGGTCCTATTTGCAGTGTACCTGTGGTAATAATAATAATGGGTAATAATGGGTTTGTACTCTCATGACATTGTTAAGACATTTGAATTGATTTATATTGATGTTTGGGTTGCATCAATCTAAACCTTTTTGTTTGCAAAGTGTGATAATGTTGCTGTGAAAATGAGGCCCTAGTTATTTTTAAAAGCAAAGTTTTGTCTATTAGTCATTCCGTTACTGTAGTCCTGGATACAACCCACTCAAAGGAGGAGAAAAGTGCAGGATTAATCTGGTGTTTACGTCTTAACAGTCAAACCTTTTAAGGACTGGTCATTAGGCAGCAATACATAACGCCTTGATAATTACTGTTGCCTTGAATGTACACAATTTCACTTCAAATCGCTGAGTTTAGCCACAAGCCTCTGATAACTAGCTCTAACCCTGCAAACAGTGAGTTCTTCCCTGTCATTTTTCAAGCTCGGGGATGTTGACAGCTCCGTTATATGAGGTTGTTTGAGGGTTCAGTCAAGAATTGTTTTTCCTCTGGGTGCTTCAGTGCTTTCACCCAGTCTCACTATCACCTCTTAGGCATTTGTCAGCTTGGTGCTGGTTCACAGATGGGGGAGACCCAAGCTACAGGCCTGCAAAATACACCCAGGCAGCGCTCCAGCAGTGAGGTCTGCGCTGCCTTCATACTCTGCTACCCTCGGACCAGATGCCAACAGAGTGAAAAAAAAAAAAACTGTTTCTCAAAACCAGCAGCTTGGTGTGTTCATTGCAGTGTACTGTAACACACAAACAGTCAGAGATGTTTTCAAAATGGACAGCTCAGTACAATACCTACATCCTCACACAACCAAATTATCTCTCCTCCCTTTTTAGGCATTAAGACCATTTAGCTTTATTTCCATCCTCCATATCCCAGATTGGGGGTGGGGGGGAATTACACACTGGGATCACGCTCAATCCTTTTAGGCAGTGTGTTGAAGCTTTTGCTGCTCTTTCTTTCGTTCATACCAGCTGGCTCTGTTCCAGCCATGGTCAGTGCTAAGCTGTTACCGGCTGGCTGTTTGCTCTGACTGCTCTGAGTCATGCTGGGGCCATGCTGGGTGAAGGTCATTAGGTCATAAAGAATGACACTGGGGCATAAAGTATGTATGCCTCTCTTTCTCACCTTTTACCCTTATCTCACTGTTGGACTGGCATTATAGATGCTTTTCAGAGTGTGGTCCAGGGACTGTTGATAAATTCATTGCAATAATTCCCATCCACCAACTGTGTAGAGACAATCCCATCCTGTCAAAGGGAAGTTGTAATTCTGCAAAATTACTTTTTGGCAAATCAGACTTTGGACAGGGTTGGCATCAGGGCTTGGTGATTCAGTCATTTGAATTCTTTCAAATTAGTCTTTGCCCTATGTGAAAAACATCATGAGACTTGAGTTATTACAACAATGGATGCTGATGCAGACTGGAAGAAAACTTGTGTTTGTTGATGAAATATTATTCAGACAGGGGGAAAACATGAAATTTATGAATATATTGATGTATAAATTAGTTTGAAATGGGTCTGAGCTTGTGGTGTTTGAAGATTAATGTGTATTATACCTGCCCCACCAGTGTGACCACTGTTGACAACCTCTCTGTTATGGAAAACAATAGAGGATCTGCATGGGTTAGATAAGAGGATAAAGGAGTAGGATCCTTGAATGGAGAGAACTGATGGTCTGAGGTCTTGCAAACACACCAACACCTGCAAGATAAACTTCTTAAAGTGCTTAATGTTTTAAGTGCTTCTAGGAGGCTGGATCATAGAAAATAGCCCAGCAGGGGAAGTCATCAGTATAATGGTGCGTCTGCCGGATTTAAACAAGCAGGTGTTGTCCCTGTTGCTATTTGATAAATTGAAACAAAAACCGAGCACACCTCAATTTTTCTTCTGCTCAATAAAAAGATTCTCAAAGAACCGCTTAACAATAGAAACAAGGGAGGGATGAGAGCCATAGTGAAAACTGCTGAACAATAGAAGTAAGCATCCGCTGTCTCGCCGCATCTTTCTTTGCCAAATCTCCCACCACTCAGGCATTTACTTGACGAGAGGCAGATAAGGGGAATTTTTGGCCGAGTGTAGCGCCAAGGGTACGGCTGGATGGATAGGTGGAAGCGTTCTTGGTGTGGGTATGTTGTGTTCCTGTGGGTTGAAGGAAGAGGAGGAGCACATTCATTTGCATTCCTGTGGGAGCACTTCCTGCTTCCATCAGTATTCCCTGTTTGCCAGAGTTAGAGTGAGTGCCGTATCTTTGAAGAGTTGGAGGGGAGTTTGTGTTTTGCTCCAGTCTTCCTCAAGGGACTTTTCTATAGGTGCCAGCTTTTAAGTGCCCCCCCCCACCCCCCCACCCCACCCCCTCAAGTCAGCACTCCTTCATTGGTGGCCTCCAAACATTAACGGCTATATATGAGATATGCACTGGATGTAACTCAGTGATGTTATTGTATGTCGTACAGAGCTGGTGCTGCTGCTGATGACTGTGTGTACCTGTGTAGGTGTAGAAACCTGCCGCTACAGGAGTGTTTTAATCTATGAACCTCTCACTTAAGTATCTATTCAAATAGTTCTCCTACAGAACCAGCATAACACTTTCAACGTAAAGAGTCTCATTCCCACTGTTTGTTCATCTCCTTCAACCAAACTTTTCCATTCCCTTCTCTTCTCTCCCCTTCCCACAAGTCATTGGAGTGTGTGTTTCCAGTCTATGATATATTGTCTCTAGTGGTGAACCAGCCTGTTGGCCTTACTCCTCATTGATCTCTGTCGTCCCCACGCTGTCCGGGCAGAGGCCAGACACTTGGAGCCTACTGATTGATCTCCACAGGATCTTTTTCTGCCTCACCACCCATGGTCACCCACCTTATTCTCTTCTTCTCTCCAGCTCTTTTATTTGCCCTGTCATCACTTCTCTGTAACTTCTGCCTCCTTTACTTCCAACTCCTCCTCTGGATGAAAGAGAATCCCTGGAGCTAGCATTTGCAGCTAGTTTACATGTTAACACTTTACTTAACCTCAAGTGTTAAGTATTCATAAGCAGTGCATATCCTCAACTCACTGCTTGATGACGTATAATACAGTAGTTGATGCATACATACGACATTATGAAACATTTATCAACTTTTTTATGCACATGATATGTCGAGATGGAGGTTTAAACTCTTTACCTTTACCACTTACCATGTTTTCTCTGGAGCTTCTAGATGACAACTTGCGAAGTTCATTAGTGCATAGAGTTTGCTCAGTTGTCATGGAGAGTAAAATAATAAATGTTTATTTCATAAGCATAATCAAATAGGAACGTGTCCAATTAATATCATTTATATTATGTTGTAATACTTTGTTTAGTGTTTTACTCTGAAGTATTCATTAGCTGTTTACAGTTGCTTCTGAGAGTTACAGTTGCTAAATAGATTAATTGATATTAGTGGCAACATAATTGGCTGTTTGTGGCTGAATTGAGATTGTTAAATTGTGTTTATATTTACACCTATGTCATTTTACAATGCAGCCTGTGCATAATTACATTTGTCTCTTATTGGAATCCATTTTGTTTTAATTTTCATTTAGAAAATACAAATGTATTTATCACCATGCCCATCTGGAAGGTTATACTCACTGCACCACTCAAGTGTTACTGTGAACTGCATGTTTACAGGAAAATCATTCTCTCTGTACTCTCTACATTAAAAGGAGCCCACCTATCCTTTCTTCTCTTTATCCACTGCTTATCATTCCTCCTCCACACCATCTTACATCATTCTCAATTACCGTCTTCACAGCCTCCCCTACTCACCCTCCTCCCCCTCATCTCAATGCATTTTATAAGCTGGAGTAAGTAATATGTATATGAATGTAATGAAATTTCATTGTATACGGTTCCAGCATAGTTCTCATGCAATGATATAATTATCATGCCATAATATTTTAATCAATACAACCTGCTGCACTTGACAATTACAGATTTCACCTCTGCGATTACCATAGAAACCACAGTTTGAGTTTGACCTTTAAAAGTCTTTGTGAGTTGCGAATGAGACAGGCCTCATTGAACAGCTTTTCCAATCATGCTGCACACATTAGATATCTTACACATTATCTACTGCTGTGATAACTTGCATGTCGTAACAGGACTTCATGGGGAAAAATGGGATACAAGCTTAGATACTGACCATGGCTATGAAACGGGTAAGATAATGGAAAGCAGGTTATTGTTCTTCATGTATCTGATCCAGGGGTAATAGCCTAAACAGGCAGACCAAGTAGTCTATTAATCCAGATACAGCGGCAGACAGAGCAAGCTGCTGAGGCGCTTTGTTTGGCTCTGTTATTATTGTCAGGATATCAATTCCTTTAAGCGCCCTCCTGGATTTATTCTGTCATTAAACAACCTGCTGTCTCGATTTTTTTTCTCACTTGAGCCAGTTGAAGTTTGCAGGTGTATTGACGCACAAGTCAATGCCGCTGGCTGGGAGGCATGCATGGATCCAGAGTGGCCATTTTCACAGTCTTGCGAGATGGCAGCTGGCGAGAGAAAACCGATTTTTATTGGCTTTTTCAATTTGCGCCTTACCGGACAGTAGCAACACTATGTTAATTGCAACCACTGAATCAATGGCGTAGTTTGAGTGAGTGTCTATTTGTCTCTGGTACTGTATGTGCTTGTCCGTAATTGAAAGTCCCAAATCATATCTCCTGCCACTGTATGTGAAGAAAAGGCTCGCTGAATATAATTAACAGGGAATTACACATTTGACACACATTTTACAAGGTCAAATTCAATACTATAATCGTCACATTAAAAATGTATAAATTAGAGATTAGTCAGGTACCTGTATTTTGCAGGTAAGTGGATAAAGTCTTTTCTTACTCTTAAAATACAACTCTACAAGATCAGACCAGTGTACCAGCAAATGACTGCATAAAAGATTAAAACTATAACTAACCAGTTTGTCTTGATATTAAAGACACAGGGGACAAAGACTGTACACACTTCCAAAAACTTCAACAGCTGCTACAAATCTTCACCAGATGGCTGAAAATATGGCAAATGTTAAAAAGGTTCTCCCTTTTCTCCAAAATATAATATAGGGCTTGACATGTCTCTATTAACTCCCCTTTTGCTTTTTTTTCTGCTCTCAATCTACAATCAATCACCACAGGTCGTCTTGAAGAGAGCCGTTTTGGTTCTTGTTCTGCATTGGGTGACCATCTTTCTTGACATGGCTGAATCTACATGGTGCAGTGTTGAAAAAGTAGCAAGAAGCCACATTATGATGTATCGTAAAATATTGATCCCCCCCAGCTCCTCCACCTCATGCATATGCCTGCAGGAATGTGAAAACAAACCTGCAGTGGCCACTGCTTGGAGCTTTTGCATGCAGCAAATCTCTCTCAGGGTCAAGAGGATTCAAAAGATCTTATGTTGCTGTAATTAATGCAACTACAACTGCCTGGTTTACCAAAGAGATTTATGAGGAGCTTTATCTGAAAAAAAAAAGAAAAGTGGTTAAATTGATCAAATGGAAGTTGGCAAACAGCTAGAAAAGAACAACAATGTGCAAGCCAAACATCTACAGGAGTCTCACATTACACACAGGCAGTGTGGACGAAAAGCACTGGAAATCGTCCATCTTTTCCATCTCATGAGCCTCAATGTGGAGTCAATGGTTGTAGCAGAAAACACTGATTGGATCATAATCCATGACTATTGTGTGTGAAAGTAGAATGAGAATAGTGCCTATTTGGCTTTTTTTGTGTAGGAAAACTGTAATTTTACCACAGTTAAGTTGTAAAAAATGTTCCTGGGTTTGGTTGGATTTGTAGTACGCAAGAAGATCTGTATAATACACAGGTTTAATCATCTGTTTTACTATTCTCACCACTGTTTGTCCGTATGTTGTCAGAAAATGAGAGAATCAAACAGAGCCAGGAGTTGACCAGTAGCAACCGCTCTGTCACAGCCAGTCATTGTCCTTAGGAAACTCTGCAACAATGCAATAAAAGGTCAAGATCCAATAAGTGTTTCATTTATTTTCCATGAATTATATGTGTGAGTAGAGAACTGATATAAGACAGGACATAAATGACACACAATGTAATGATATTAAAGATACGGTTTATTAGATTCTTTATACACGAGGGTCTCCTACCACATGTGTGTGAAAGCGCTTCACAATCTTTATGTGGCGGACTGCAGTAGTGAGCAGTGTCACACAGTGTTGTGGTGTCCTGAAGACTCTTTATATCACTGGTATATGTCGGTACACTGCATGTCATCTCTGATCTGACAAGACGCCTGCAGGTAGATGAAATTAAGACCCACGCACCTGTTTCACAGGGATGGAAGCTGCAGAACAATGTGGGCGGGCTGTATGAAATAGAGGAGGACTCAGTGTCCTGGAATGAGCTATAAATTACCTTTCCACCTCCCTGCAGGTGTCTAGAGAGTGGATGGATGGTCGGATGGAGTAAAGAATGGACGGATAGACAGAAAGCAGAAGTATGGATGCATTATTGGTTTGAGTGAGCAGATACGAAAAAAACACAGGCTGAAGACAAAGGAGCATCTTGGGAATGTGTGTGTATGGCTGTGAGAAACAGTGATGGACTATGATGAAGATTCATTGTTCTTCTTCTTGCTGCCATCCATCTCCACTAACATGCGCAGACAGTGCTGAATACACATGCCACCAAGCTGGTAGTGAGTTTGCTATGTGGGTGCTAAAATAGAGCTGATGTCAAAGAGGTTAGATACAGAATGATGAAATGTGAAAGTGAGGAAGAGAAAGCAATCCAAGTGTCAAAATGGTGTACAGGTGATAAAAAAAAGGCAATTTCTGTGAGGAAATGGTTTGTTTTTTAGGTATGTAGAGAAGGCATGTTTGACGCAACACAGGCTGTGCTGTGAAATCTGACGGGCGAAGCTGACATGAGACGCAAGATAGCAGCCATCCACTGTGTGCACCAACCACACTGTCATTATTATAAATATCATGCACACCATTAGAAAAGTTGCACAATGTTCTCACTGTTAGTGCTGTGGCAGAAACTATTCTGACATTTTTTTTCCTGTTATGGGAGAAATTCTGATTTCTTTTTAGGGCTCGGCCCAAATGTTTCTTACACTTTGAAGCTGTAACCGAGAAGACGAAAATGTCATGGAATTTGTCTCTTGCTGCTGCTGCTGCTGCAAAAAAGCTTACTCATGGTGCTTTTTCTCTGCCAGGTTCTAATTTCTGAATAAAATTGCATAAATGTGACCAGGGTTCAGCAGTTTGCAGCGTGACTTGGAAGGAACAGTTGAGCCAAACGGAGGATGCACATCGCTGTGAAGTGGCTCCGAGGCTGTATATATATAGAGAGAGAGCTGACGGGGGCAGGTTAAACAGAGAACAGCAGGGGCAGTTTTAATCACGTCTTCTCTGTCTCGTCTGGGTGACAGAGGAGAATGAGGGATGCTTGCGGATGAGTGTGCCACACAGGGAGCAGAAGTGAGCAAAAAGTGATTGAGTTTCTTTTTGACAGTGGAGACCAGACCGCGTTGATCCGAGAGCTTCGAACAGGTGTTCAGTTGATGAAGAGGAGCTGTGGAGGAGAGAGTGTGGCAGAGACGTTTATTTTGACACAGTTTATTACAGTTTTTGCCAACTGCTTACATCCAAAAAAGGAATGCTCAGACCAAAGCTCAAAACCAAAACTTGTTTCAACAATACCTGTGACACGTTGAAACTATTCCTCAAACACGTTTTCTGCTTTGCACTTTGTTTGCAATTCTTCAACACAGTTGTTGCAGAACATTAGACACTTCACTCAAAAATGAAATAGCTTGTTGTTATTATAGGGAAAACACTTTTTTAATTCAAAACTCATCTGGTAATTGGAAATACTTGCACACACCTGAAAACATTTACACAGAAAACTCAACACCAGTCAGTCTGACCTTTAGCACTACAAATATAGCTTAGATATGCTGTTTTGTCAACTCTGCAAACATGGAGGCACCTTAGGCCCCGACAGCGCTCCACAAATAATTACATTTCTGGACGAACTACATCATGTAGTTGTACAGGACAGACCTGAGCAGCTGAGATTGGTTGTCATCTGGGACAATGCAAGTTTCCATCGGACTGCTCGGGTCCAGGACTTGTTCGCAAACCATGACAATTTAACAGTGTTATACTTGCCCTCTTACTCCCCATTTCTGAACCCACCTGAAGAATTCTTCTCTGCATGGCACTGGACAGTGCCCACATGCCTCTTCTGCAAGCAATGAAAAAAGCATGGCAAGATATTGAGGTGGGGTCAATTCAGTGTTGTATTCGGCACATGAGGTGATTTTCTCCATTGTTTAGCCAGAGAGGACATTGTCTGCGATGTGGACAAGGTCTTGTGGCCAGATCCATAAAGAAGGTGGGATCCATAACCATCCTCCTGCTAAATACAAATATTCCCATTTTTACCTTTCACAGTAATAACTTTTGTTTTCATTTTGTTTGTTTGTTTGTCATTTTTTTGTTAAACAAATGTAGTGTTGTATTGTATTGATAACTGTTACAGTACAGTATTCTATTTGTATTTAAACAGGAAAAGGGAAAAACTTTTGTAAAAAAAAAATTGCTGATTACTGTAAGGATGGCGAATTGTTTGAGAGTGTGCTGTTGATTTGTAAGTGATTCACGTCGTGCATGAGGATATCATTTTGTGGCAAAATGACAATTTTAGAAAGGCTTGTTCATTTTTAATTGCAGAGTTTCAATTTGACATACAGTAGCTGTGAAGACTTTTTCATCAAGTTTTGTGTCTTATTTTGAGCCAAATTGTGCAAAAAGCATGTAAGCAAAAACTGTAACTGGACTCCTCCTCCTCCTCCTCCTACCCAAAGCTGTTCATATCTGTGTGAGTTGTGCTGACAGTGCTGTGGAGCAGGAGAGGATCCAGGAGCTAAAGCAGATGTTGCAAAAATGCTAACATCACTGTGGTCGAAACGTGCTGGTCATTTGAACCACGCACATACTGCAGGTGCGTGGATGGAATCGATGCATGGGTGCAGAGCTGCACAGGCATAGTTTTCCCTGAGAAGAGAGACCAAGAATGAACAGAGAAAATGTAAAGGTAGCTAAAAGAAAAAGGTAGGGAGGGGATGAAAAGGTAAAAATAGAAAAAGTCATCCACCAGTGCCACAGGCTCTGGTGACACATCACTGTGTTTATTTAAGGTAAAAAAAAAAAAAAAAAATGTGTCTGGTACAGCTACAAGCTTTTCTCATCTTCTCCTCACTCCCACCGGCTATTCTCGCAAATTAAAGGTACCCCAACAAAGCAAAGTCAAACTAATGGAGGCCTTTTTTAATCCTTTATGCATATTTTCACGATAAGCCTTTTTGTACTTTCTAGTTTCTTTAAATAAGGACTTTTCTTGGCGCTTCAGGTGTAAAGTTATTTTTTTTTTCTGCAGTCAGGTCCCTGTTTTCCTTTTTGCTCCAGAATATTTTTTAAAAAATGGAGAAGCTGAGCACAGGATTTGTTCTGATGGATCTTTTCTTACCCTGCCCTCATTAATCTTAGTTAGTTTTGAGTTGCACAAGGTCTTTAAGGAGACTTGAAATAGACTGCTTGGCAAACATTCCTAAGTGCACTTAAAGAACTTACATAATAGGTGGTCTTTCATACATCTATTCAGGGGCGATTTTGTATTAAGTTTTCATTTTTCTCTCTCCGGACTTGGAGAAAAAAGTTAGATCACACTAAATTAACAATGTTTTGAAGAGGAAGGGAGAAAAGAGCTGGAAAATTGCCTGAGTAAGAAGGATGAAGGGAGGAAAATACGAAAGGAGGATGGAGAGCTGGGGAGTGCTGGTCAGCAGAAATGTCAGTTGTGGAAATCGGGCGGGCAGTGAGGAACTTACACATCACACATACTGCATGCAAAATGGGTTTCAGCACACGTTACACAGTCAATATGTCTTGTTAGCTGTAAATTTCCAGGATGTAACGAATTGTGTAGTGGCATGCAGTTAAATACATGGCTGCATTTATGATTAGTATTTTTTTTTGAATACACACTTCATGTTTCACAAATTATTCTTTTTTTTCAAAGCTTTCTAAAACTACTTTCCAGGCAGAAATGGCCTTGCTGTTTTTCCATGTATCTTGGGGGATGTTTAATGCCCTTAATTTGACTGCTGACGGCAGAAAAATAACAAAAAAAAAAAAAAAAAATTGAGACACTGGCAGCAGAATGCATTAACACAGACTGGAGATGTTGCAGTTCATGGTCAGCAACTTAAACGCCATCAGGGAAAAACAAACTGCCTTTGATTTGCTTCAGGTTAGCTGCTACGTGCACGGCTTGATCTACCAAACAGAAGACACATGCAGGGGAGACAGAGCTCGGACAGTCACGAAGTGAACAACTCTCACTGTGGGACTGCTTTCTTTTCTGACTCCAGAAAACATATTTTCGGCTTGTCCCTCACTGCAGGGGAGATAAATAGCCATGAGCTGTAATAGTCAATTGACAAGAGCTGAAATTGCTGCATCCACCTCCCTCGCACTCCAGACTCATAATGGAGCCACACCTCTGGCACTGCTCGCCTCTGGACCTTTTCACAGTACACATTTTGTCTTTGTCAAATACAGGTGCAACTAATGGCTCCATTCAACTGAGATGCTGGTGTTCCAGTGATGGACACTGGTAATTGTGCATGCTGGGATGGCCCGGTTTACTGGGACATCTAAATGACATGAAGTCATTGTTAACATTACTGTTTACAGCCCCTGATAGAACTGAGTGTATTTTCTTCCACTGCTGCACAGGGTTGATAGTATATGCAATCATTTTCTTCTTAATCAAAATTACTCCACTTTCGAATCCACAAGCAATAAAGCTATTATATTGTCTTAGGAAGAAGGAAATTGTAAGCCACTCTGTTAGGGCTTATTCTGTGATAATGACTGACTCGCTGTGTGTTATCCTTTGTCGATGCTCTTAACATATTCAGAGCAAGAAAGGGGCACATAGGCCTCCTGTATGAGTGTTGCTATCAGTGTATTTATTCAGCAGGGGTAAGATAAGAAGATTCAAGTATTGATTCTAGGCATAGCTAATCTCTGCACAATCTCCATAATAGCAGTCGGGGTCCTCTTTCTGTGTTCTCTTAACTTATGATTATGGATAATGGAAATGCAGCCACCCTTTACCACCTTGCTGTTGGCAACAACTTCTGAGCTTAGTTTTTTATAACATGAAGCATGTAACTCTGCGTATTTGTGTGTACTAATTGCAAATGTGCTAATATAATCCAAGGCATCCTGAAACACGCACCAGCATGCATGATAATGTGGGTGCATATCTGAGTTGACCGTCAGCGTTGTGTTGACATGAACACGAGCCACAAAGGTGAAATTTATAGAGATGAAAGTGTGTGTGTGAGCAATGCATGTAAGGTGGGTTAGTGTGAAAGTAAATTGCTGTGCGTTACAAGGCTAATTACTTACAGTTCCTACTATCTCCTGTTATGAAACTTTTCATATGCTCTTCTTTTATTCATAATTCACTTGAGTGTTTTAATGTAACTAATGAGATACATTATGTACAACTAAGTGTGTGTGTGTGTGTGTGTGTGTGTTTACCTAATGCTACATCCTTATATCAGGGTAGCTCTGATCAGTGTGGAGTAGGTGTAAGGAGTTGCTTTGATGTGGACCTACCAGATTCGCTGAGGTTCTGGGTGACATGCGTGGCGAATATACAGTTGATGCACACATTTAGAAGGCAAATAACAGAAAACTAGCTTCCTTGCAAGTTTTGTCACCCCACAAATTCAGGAAAAGATTATTGTCGGCTCAGTTCTTCATCTCTCACCTATTGGAAAGAAAAGTAACACCAGCGGGAGTTTACACTTGATGTGAAATTTCAACACCTGCAGAAATAAGGAAAAATAGACTTTCAAACACATACGCACACAAACAAACATGAAGTATGTGAAAAATACTGTTGTCTGACTGAAGTGACAAATTTGCTGAAGCACTTACTTTCTATGTGGTTTATACAGTTAATCCTTATGAACAGACACATTCAGATTAGCCTCTGCTGTTTTTTCATCCAAATCTTCTGGTTAGCATGCATTTTTCACAAACAAGAGTAAGTGTGAAACAAGTAAGCACTTCTGTAATTTGACTGATGGGCCTTGTGTGTGAAGTTGTTGCGCTTAGAGCTGGCAGTAATATGCTGCTCCAATTTATTTTAGTGCACTTACTAACAACATCAAAATGTTACACTGTTTGCTTTATTGTTCCTCTCAATCCTTGCCACCAGAGAGAGAAAAGTAGCTGAAGTTATGTGGCTTTTTCTGAAGTGGTGAAGCCTTTTAAAAATCTCTGAAGGATTCAAAAACAGCTGGAAAGTTAGTGGAGACAGTCACATTTATCCACGTGTTACTGATGAGGCAGAGACTCAAGGAAAAGATGTCATACACAAGATGATTTAGTTACTGTGTGTGAACAGACGTATCTCCTTAGAGCATGGCCAATCTGTTTGTCAGTCTGTGCCTCTATGTCCATCTCTGTCTGAGCCCCCCACCACCACCACCCCCCTCGGTTCCTCTGCAGCAGGTTCGCTGCTGATTAGGTCACTGAGCACCAAGGAGGTCAAGGATGATTGGCAGTTGAGTGTTTGCCTGTTCTGTTTACCAGCTGCCCCGTGTCACACCCCATCAGTAGTTATCATCAGCTTGGACAGGCAACCCAGGCCTAATACAGATGATAGACCTCTGTTCTTTATCCCCCCTTTTCCTCCAAACCATATAGATAGAAAAGGTAAAGAATAATACATTTTGTTGCTCAGGCAGTAAAAAAGAAGAAGGAAAAAAAATGCAGCCAACTGAAGGCGTAGGGAAAGCACACCATAAATCTGGATTCTGGCTTCGATGCTGGATATTGGTCTTAACTCTCTGCATCTGTTCTCAGGCCTCCTCAAACCATGTCTTGTCTTCTTCTGCTCTGACCTCTATGTTCAACCTCTACAAACATTGAATGTATAATGATTAAAGGCACCTTTAGCTGAGCTGTATTTTTCCTAAGGCTGTACTGAAGCACCTCGCCGACAGTTTTAATTATAGTGCAAAGATTACAAGCTATCAGAGAGTTTAAGCCGTGCCTGCTCTCTCCCCACCTCTCAACCTTACACAGAATCCTCTCCTCAGTTGGACAGACAAATATTTTTGATGCATTCCTGTGAAGATTCTTACATGTTACTATGTTATTTCTATGAAATTGTATTTAGATAATATGCGGGCCAGAGGGAATAAACGAGTTCACAGTGGAGACCAAGGACTGCTATTGATCCCCAGGGAGACTGCATAGCAACCTCACAGCCATTGTCCTTACGTGGCTCCTGCACTGATGTGGACTCAGGCATGACAGAAGCCCTGCTACCTTGTCCCAGACCTAAATCGATAAATTACACACTCCACGATGCACGCGCACACCTCGATATATGCTACATGTACATGTTGTTATGAGCGCCTAGTTACACCCGTACAATCCCAGCAGACTTATACGCATTTAGGGCGCACATCATCATCACCACATTAAAATCAGGACCCATGCTGGATCATAATTGCTCATTCTCTCCTTTTTTTCCCCTAACTGTCTGCAGTTTTTCCTCTCACCATCCATCCAACCCCCCTCCCCACCTCTCTCCCCTCCTTCTTCTCCTTTGTGTCTTATTGTCTCCCTGCCGTACTCATCTCTGTGCCATTAATCTTCCAACCAATGAATTGGAGCCACTGACTCTATCACTCCTATTATCGACTGCAGCCGTCCCTTATTTATGTTCCATTTTTCTCCCTCTCTTCCTCACTCAGCCCTTCTACTGTTGTTCCATTGACCGGCATGTAATTTCTTACATGAATAATGCAAGGAGCGAGACAAAAATAGTTGCTCTTGGCTGGGATTTGTTCTGCAATAGTTTAACTGAATGCACTTGGGCTGATTTCTATTCAGCAATGCCAGCCATTTTGTTAAAAGGGATAGGGATTTGTTGTAAAAGTATTGGGGCTCCCAAAGCTGCATTCTTACTGAAATAGACTAGAACGGCTGATTGTGAGATCAGGGTGCAGATTTATTCAACGACTTGCTCAGCGCTCACAAGTGCTGATCCAGGATCACCGAGGTGGTTCTCGGGACAATCCTATTCATTAGTCGGCAGCCGCAGCAGCCACATCAACATATGGCAGTCTATGGGCAAACATTATATTTCACTTTCCAGCAGTGTTTGCTAATGTACCAGCATTAGACATCAAACGTTTTATATATCAAAAGGGGCCAGCTTTTGCCAGGAAGCTTTCCCAGCTCTCTCAAAACAATGGGCTGCATTGCAAAATAACCTAAATGATCTCAAATTATAAAGAATGAACAGGTTTGCAGGCGCTAATTGCTCAATTTACCTACAGAGTAAGTGCACAGTATTTGACTGAAGGCCACCTTGTTTCTGACTGTGTTAACTCCTTTTTTTTAAAAAAAAAAAAAATCTTATTAAGTAAAACAGTAAAAGCACTGTACTGTACTGATCTTTTGTTACAGAGAACAATAACCACTCATAAGCGATCTCCATTTGTGTGCAGATCAAAGGCCAGTGACTGACTCATTCCTCACAACTCTTTCTCTCCACTCAGCCTCTGAAAACAAGATACACAAAGTAAAAGACTGATGAGCCTTACGGCACAGCACCAGCAGAAACACGTGAATTTATCATATGTCATTTATTTTTCATTTATCATGTAGGAACACTCTCGCATACAGGTTTGAGATGTTGCCATGGAGCGTGTTGATAGGCTGTGGAGGACCAAGTGCATTTGCCACAAACCCTCTAACTCTTGCTGTGCTTGTTTCACCATGAAAGCATCCCTGGACTTGCATAAACATGCTTTTGAGTACCCCCACAAGACTCTTGTGAGAGTGATTAAGTTATTTTCTGCCACCCGGTGTTGAGATGCCATAATTGGTCCTCCAAGGTCAGACCAAAGAGAAAAAGAAAAAAAAAAGAAAAGAAAAAAAGAGCCACATCATCTCTGTCTTTATCTGACTCCCTTTCCTTTGGCAAACTGCAGAGCATTCTGAAAATCGCAGGTTTCCTGTCGGCTCCCTGCACTGCTTTCTTTGTCACTAAAAGATCCTTTGACATCAACTACACATATATCTACCGCCATTGTCCTCTTTTCTGTAAAATTCTCGAATGCTTAGACGACTCTTCAGTCCATGCTCCTAATCCTCAGTCAAACTTTAGATTCCCTATTAACTATGAGAAAGGGTTAGAACAGTGAGCATCAGCCTCTTTTCTCTTTTTTGAATTGCACTTTATTTATTTAGCATTTGAGAAAAACTGTGAAGTTAACCTTGGATGAGGTTGTTACGATTGAATGTGTATTAATTGATATATTTGTCTGGAAGAAATTATAGAAAATCTTACTCAGCCATGAGAAGTAGCTTTAGCTTTTATTTGCATTTTCCTTGCAGTGGACTAAACCTACATGGTAGCTGTTCTTCTCCCTGCAACTGTTGCATAGAGAAACAGTATGCGCATGGTATTGTCAGTGTATCTGGAGAATCCATATTTTCAGTTGCAGTCACATCACACACAGAGATGCGGTGCGGGTGAGTGTGTAATACTTCACACAGCTCTGAGGTACTGCTCTGAAACCAAGCAGAACCTGGCCTGTTTGCTCTGTTCACTAAAGAGGGATGGGAAAAAGATTCTGGCAGTCTGCAGTCGCCTCAGACTTGTTCTGTGCCAGGGGGATTTCTGAGGAGTAGACTGGCACAGCAACTGTGCAGAACCTTTCAAAAGGTTTCTCTCAGTCGCTCTTTTTTTCTCTTTATTGCACCATCGGTCACTTTTTCTCCCTTTTGTATTTCGACCTTGTTCTTCTCCCCGTGTTTTGCTGTGTTTTATGTCTTTATTTTCTCTCTCACTTCTCTGTCTTTCCCCTTAATTTCACCCATCTCTCTTAGTTTGCCATTTTCCTCAGGTTGTGCTTCACACCTCCTGCCATCTTGTCACAAAGACTGGTAATGTCTGATCCATAGTGATGCACTGCCAGCACCTCTGCACTGTCTAGTACTCAATATGATGTTTCTGAATATCTCCCTGGCTCCCTCCTGCAACATGTTAATAAGAGCAATGAACATCTAGTGACCGGGAGTCCCTGTTCATTCAGTGTGTGATAGGTTGAAAAATGGGAATATATTAAGTATTATATACTGTTATTATGGTGGGACTTATTAACATACTGTATATCTCCGTGGTGGTTATCATGAATGAAAAATTGAGAATAATGTAATTATTCCACTATAGTTATTAACTTTAATATTACAGGTCACTGAAAATGAAACTTTGATTTGTGGGCTTCTGGGACCGCCTGAGCTGAGCTCACAGGGGTTATCATGGTGGGTGGGTGAAAAGATTTGTGGAACAAGCTCTGCTCTTTCTCCCCCCTCCCCCTCCCTCTCTGTCTTTGTCTGTCTGTCTCTGTCTCTCTGTCTCTCTCTCTCACACACACACATACACATATCCTCCCCCTTTCCTGCAGACTGCTGCTTGTTTGTATTTAATAAGGGAGATTAATTAAGCTCATTGGTATTCTAAGACACTGGCTCTAGCTGTTTCCTTAGGCTAGGATCAGCAAGGTCATCATTTGAATTGTGCTATATGAATGTGGGGAGTCCAAAAGAAAACAACTGGGAGGCCAGCACCCACTACAGCGAGGCTGCATGGGATGGATGGGTGTAAGTGACAGCGGCTCTGTGATCGGACAAGTTGGTCTATCAATCAGTGTTTTTGTGGCTAATAGTTCTGCCGTGCGTGTTCATACATGAAACAGCTCAGTTTAGCTGTAATTAATTGCTAGTCTTCTCCACTCTCTCTGTCTCTGATGCATTGCTCCCACAACAGACAAAAGCCCACATCGTTAAGAACCATTTGTCATTCTGTTTGAGTCAAAGTCAAAGTAAATAGCAACGTAAAACTCATGGTAAACAGAAAGTCTTGTTTCCTCTAGGATTTGCTTTAGCAATGGGGTTCAGGCCTGCTGCGGTGCACTGATGCATGGGTGTATCCACTCCCTGTACCCTTCATTTGAAACTGAAAGCAAAGTTGTGCAGTTGCGACTTCTTGATATGTCGTCAGATTCTGGAGCAGCTGCAGGCCACCGCTGCAAAATGTTTGTAGTGGAAACACGACATCACTGCATACTCATCAGTCTGATTGATATTCTGTGGTTTGCCTTGATGCGATGTTTAATACATAAGGCCATTTGACAGGCCCCGTAGCATCAACTTTAATTATCAGTGAAACATGATAACACAGTTCTGGGGCCAGTGCCAGAAAAATCTTTAAAAACTTATAAGATCTACTTATAAATTAGAGATCACAACTCTGAAATAATGACTCCATGCAGATGTTACAAGTATTTGTAATGGGCTGAAAGTAATGACAACATCTTGCTGAAGTGTAAAGTCAATACACATGTTGAAGAAAAAGAGATACAGCTGATGAAGGATGTAGTGCAGCCTCAGGTCAATGAGTTTAACTGTACCTTTTAGTATTGCATCGATAAGCAGACTTTCAGTTGGATCGAGCTGAGGCAGCGCTTTAGGAAAGTGTAGGAAGGTGGTGTCCGTGTGAATTACAGTCCAAACTCAAGCAGTGATTTAGAGTTTGGACTTTTAGGGTTGACAACAAATTATTTCTAAAACACTGCCTCTTTAAATTCAGTGGCCACAGATCACAAAGCCCTTTAGCTACGTGGATTATTTTCCATCTTCATTCAAACAGCCATTGCACCTGTTCTAATAGAGAAAGCTGATTAGTCGTAAAGTAACCGCCTGTCACGGGCAGGAGCAAAGCTCTTGGCACTTGGTTTGTGCACAGTAAGCACTGCAATGTCACTGAGACAGTTCAAGGTCTAGGTTTTACTCGCAGTGATAGAAACAGCAACAAGAAAGAGTTTTCTAGAGAAAACAAGAAAAGCAACAGCTTGTACATAAAGATGCGCTCTGTGGTGCAAAGTGTTAATGAGGAAACAGATGTAAGGATGTGAATGTAAAAACAAGGATGGACCGCAGAAGTTGTTTTGCCTCATTTATGGTTATTATGTACAAACTTAACTAGATCTAGATCTTTGAGAAATAGGTCAAAATGTGAGCTAATGTGTAAACTCTTGAGAATGTGATTCTGTTAAATAGTCTCACTGCATTGATTTAGTCGTTAATCTGGGCGTTGGAATAAAGATATTGGCCTTACTGAAGACTGTGCAATAAAGAACCAGCACATGTAGTTTTTGGTTTTAATTTTGATACAAGGTAAACTACTACTGTATAAAACACATATTGGACATATCAATTAAGATGCAGCATCAGTGTTTCAGCAAATGTATGTATGTACATATGATTTCTGATTCGTTTCCCACATCAAATCTCATACAGATGTGAGATGTGTCACCTCATGCGATATAAATCAGGTAGCACCATCTGTGTCTTTCTTCTCAACAAGGCCATGATGAAATTGAATCTTTTCTCATAATCACAAAATCTTAATTTTGTAATATTGACATCATCATCATAATGAGATAAGGTCTCCAATTATTTTTTCTTCATAGAGATCTTATTTCCCAATGTTTTAACAGCTCATGATTCAGCTAAGCTTTATATTTAACCGACTGCTGAGCCCATCACATATTTTAAGTCTTTATTATGCTGTCTTTGTTTCATGGCATCTACCAGCTGATGCAATGTGACTGTTGTGTCCTTGACTGAGTTGAATTCTTGTGAGTGTCTTTGTGCCAGATGAAGCCAGTCTGTTTATGAGTCTGTGGGTACACACAAACACCAGGAACTTTATTCCTGTCTTGTGGCAGACACAAAGGGAGTCTCTTGTCACATTTCTTCATCATTACCTTTCCTTAGCCCTCCTCATCGCTCTCCCTTGGAAGTAAAAAAAAAAAGAAAGAAAAAAAGTAATCAAAGGCTCAGTGCCCAACAGCTCTTTCTGTTTGCCTCTTTCACTCTAAAGATTTCTTTCTCTTCCTCTGATTCTTTCACAAACACTGGTACGTTCTCTACAAAAGCCCCTCATTTCAGAGGTGCTGAAAAGCTTTCCAGCTTCTCTCCATGGAGGTACGTCTCTCCTTGACATCCTTGCTAAATGTCGGATGCTTTGCCATTCATTTAACAGCTCTGCGACTTGGTTCCTCCTTTGGGAGCCTGGCGGTCTTTTATCTCCTCACAGCTGGTTGAGAACCTGTGCTCTTTGCTGCTCTGTCCTGCCCGTCACACCACAACATTAGCATGCCTCTTAGCAGACCACAGAGAAAGAGCCCTGCGGTGCTCTGGCCGGGGCACTGGGCTAAATCCCAGATCAGGGGGAGAGTTCAGGCTCCCTGGAGACGAGGTCTTGCCTTGCAGGGTGGATGGTTAGAGTATGTTGGAGATTAGGGTGTTTGGCGAGTCAAACGCCAGATTTAGGGGTGAATGGTGAAGAGGAGATTCCACAGAGTCTCAATAGTAGCCTTCTGGGGAAATAACCCTGCTTCCTTGGCTTGCTGTGATGTTTGGATTCATGCCTGCATGACGTTAGGAATTGAGATTTTAAATTACCATTTATTTGTCTTACTCTTTATCAGTGTTTCATCTCTGTAGTTAAAGAGGAATAAGTGTGTCCTTGTGTGTTTTTTCTTTTTAAGGATGATGAGCCAATCACAGGAGGAGCCGATGGCAGAGACAATACCCACATCCGGAAGTTCCTCAGCCAGCGACACAAAAAAATTCCATGGAAACCAGAGGTACAGTAATGCAAATAATTGACTTTCCACTTGCTCAGGCTTCCTCTTAAACCTCAATGATCAACCTTTTAACATCTTTCTTACGCCCCTCAGAGTATTTAGTATTATAATGCTGAGGTCCCTCTGTTGCTTTGCTCTTTGTGTGTTTTATCGGCTAAACCATGATCACGACTGTGTCCAGGTTTCAGCAATTAACCATTGTGAAAATGTTTCTATTAATGGCTGTTCATCTCTGGTTTGGTAAGTAAGTGCTTGCTTTGAGCATCCAGAAGGTCTGAGAGCACTTTAACATCCCCTTGAACAGGGAGGCGATGTCTGAGGCCCATTTTCTTCCAACATCCGTTCTAAGAGCAGATGACAAGGTCAAACAGACCTATTATCAGAGGAACAAATCGTACCTAATGGTGATGAGGAGAGGATGGTAATATTTCTTCCGCAGCCATTAGCAGGTTGTGTTTAAAAGCACCTAGGACTTGAAGATTACAAGTTGATGTGTTCCATTGTAATTTTTCAGCTCACTTCCTGATGTTGTAGTTTACACAACCACTGTAACAAAAGGAGCCGCAGATGGGGCAATTATGTCACAGAGTTGTGATAAGGGAAGAGGCTCTAGATTTGTTACCTGCTCAGCAGAGTTTAATTAAAGCATTGTGTGTGTGTGTGTGTGTGTGTGTGTGTGTGTGTGTGTGTGTGTGTGTCTGCAAGCCAAATCTGCAAAATGTGACTTATTAGTCGTTTGCTACCTCGGGGTAAAGTTGAACTATCTCTGCTGAGCACCACAGTGTGTAGTTCCAGGCGAACTATAAAGAATCTTAACAGCTCATACACAGCATGAGGAAGATAATAGGAAGTTACTGTGGCAAAAGTTATTCTCAGGTCGATCAGTTGGACTGCAGCTACTGTTACTTTTTTTCTGGAGGATATCATTTACTGCCTTGTGTTTAGCTTTCAGGCTGCTTCTGCAAAGCATTATGCATGTAATCTTGTGCATGAGGCAGCATCACAGTGCAGGCCTGATAATGTGACAGTGGCTGTTGTTTTATTTCAGCACACTCTCCCGGGTGAGGTTGTCTTAAGTTCGCCCGCCTTTGTCTGTGTGCCTTCCTTCTGCTGCACGATACATCAAACCTCACATCATCCGAGACATCGTATACAATGCTAAAACACATTCATAAACCCACGGCTTTCTGTTTTATAACTTTGTTCCTAGCGTAATATAAGCAATGACAATTAAACTACTGGCTTGTCAGTTTGGCTTTGAGAGTTGTCACATGTGGATGATATCTGTTTTAATGTAATATGCCCCACAAACATCTGTTGCCTAAATATTTGAGAGGCCTGAATCTAAATGTGGGCGATGCTTTTGGCATAATTTAAAATGGTGCTACTTAGAAAATGAGAAGTCACATTGATATGAAACAGCCAAGCTAGGCTGGCAGCCAAACCAGCTATCTGAATCTAAACCATGTGGACTAATTGCACAAATGTAAATGGATTTCATGGCTTGATCACAGGGAGACACTTTATTATGAACATCCTGTTTTGTTTTTTTTTGTTGATGTTTTTTTTTTTGTTTGTTTTTTGTTTTTTTTTTTGCCTTTTTATCATTTTGTATGTGAACACTGTCAAACCACAGGACGCTTTTGCACTCGAAGACTTTTTACATGATTTCACTTACCAACCATAATTTCTTATTTATGGTTTGGATCGGAAAAAGCAGAACAGCCTCAAAAGGGAAATAAATTTTGCAACATCCAGAGCAATTACATTTTGCATTAAGCGTGACCAGCATCACAGCTCCCTCGTAGAAGTCAAAATGCCATTGCTTTGACTTTCCAGCCTACTCATAAAGCAACACGTCATTTAGTTTCTCTGAATATTCTGTAAATCCAGTATAATTCCATCAAATTTTCCGCACATCTGTATAAACTTGCATCCTCGAGAACATCTCCTCATCTGATGTCAGCCTGGGCAAGTCTGTCAGAAAACCACATCGTGCAGCAGCTCTTCTCCTTTTCCTCACCGGCTACGTGTCCTAATTACCAGCACTAACTTGTTTTCCTGGTGCACAGCCAAGATGGCAGAGGTCTGAGGGGCCACTGGGCTTGCACTGTCAGAGGCGTCGACTAAAGCTGGTGGAGGTAGAGTGGTGCCATATGCCAGCTGTCACACACTGACAGAGGTCACACGGGCATCCAGAAGCATTCCTACAAGCGGCGCGCACAAAGCTGCCATGCGCAAGAAAAATGAAAGCATGCTCTTTATTTCCTCTAATGCATGCACCAATGGAAGGTATAGGGATAGAGACAGAGAGGGGAAATGGTAATATATTTTTAATAAAGTGCTGTGATTCTGACCTGCGTTGGCGCAAGCAGGTTGTTTTCAGCCAATACTGCCAACTTAATGAGCATCCCTCGATGGGGAGCTCATCCAGAGGTGGATGTGGATTAGTGCAGACATGTGGCTGTAGAGTGGACATACTCTGTGTGTATCTGTCAAGGACACTAGCAAACCAAGGACATTGACATTGGATAGAAATCAGAGGGAGACAGAGCTGGCCCACTTTTTTTAAGAGTCAAACAGTAGCCAGGCGTGAAGGGATAAACAGTCATTTCCAGCAAAGCCGACATAGATCCATAGAGAATTTTAGCATAATGAACACTTTTATTTCATCAGGAGCAGAAAGGAAAATGATGGTAAGAGGGATTACTGATACTTAAATCATTGTAGACTTTGATATTAGTGAGACTTTCATGATTTCTTTACATGTTACTTTTCCTCATTAAACCCACTGTGAGCCCAGATTTCACATGAATCATCCCAGATATGTTCTAAATGTGAAATGATGTTAATAAGTTATTCATTACCTGTTAAACCAAGTAGGTCTGCTGGCTGACTGAGCGACTCAGATGTCTGGTCCTCTTTGTCTTGTAAAGACAAAGCTGCAGATGTTGAGATGAAGTATGTATGTGGTGCTTTTGGTAGTGCAGCTTTAGACAGCCTATTATTAACCACTCAAGTAGTAGTGTGAGGAAGCTATTGTGGCACAGCACAGACACATGATTCAGGTGGGAGCAGTCATCAATGCTGGCTCCTTGCACAAAAACCTGCAGTGACAAGACTGGAGGAGGACTTAGATCTCTCTCTTTCTCCTGTCTCCCACCCTTCTGTCACCACACAGTATCATGTAAGAGTGACTTGACTGGGTGAGGATGATATTTGTCCCTCCTCGCAGTTCCCTCTGTCTGTCTGTCTGTCTTTCTTCTATCTGTCAAAAATGCTCAGCAAATAGACAGAAAGGAGAGCTTGTGGTAGGAGATTAAAAAAATAATAATCTGCTCATTCTTCATGCTCTGCCTCACGTTTCACGTATCCTCTGCAGCCATATCCATCCCCCCACATGTTATATCCCTGGCATGACAGAAGACATGTAATTGTAGGACAGATGGTAGATTATACAAACCCTCATTACAGTAGTTGATGAGGTTAGAATCTAGATCACATGAACCTTGTCTTCTGTTTTTTGCTGCTCTGCTCCATGTGAAATGAGTTCTCATTAACTCTCACCATATAATGTCTTCTTTCAAACCTCTCTATCTTTGAACCCCCCCCCCTTTTTTTCCTTTGCTGTAACTACCTACTTATCCCACTTTCATTTCTTTCCTAAATTGCTATGGGCACAGACAGATCAGATAGGCAGAAAGGAAGCATCTTCATGCCCTTTACAAGATATCGGACATATTATATAACATGGTAGTACGTGAGCAATAACATTCCTATCGTGGCCACTGAGGGAATAACTCACAGGAACCATATCATTTGATGATTCATTCAACACAAACAGTTCAATGTATCAGCTCATTAAAACCACGGTATAGCATCATGAAGTATCAATACAGAGGTTTAAAGGCATCCTTTTCTATATGCCCTATGAGCTGACTGGTATTGTCTCTACCCCAGTGTGCCTCAGCCAGGAACATCATGTCTCACTTTTCTTATCCAAAGGGGATTTACAGTGTCAGTTGGTGCGATTGCTCGTCAGTGGGTGCGCAGAGCGGCCATTTGTCAATGCCTTGCTGCCAGCAGGAACGCAGAAGGCTGCACCAGATTTCGAGAAAAAGGGAGACAGCCTCCCAGAGGAAAGAGACAGTGAGAGTGAGAGAGAGAGAGAGAGAGAGAGAGAGAGAGAGAGAGAGAGACAAGTAGTCTGATTTGTTTGCCGCTTGATAGTGCAACCAGATGGGTGAGGGAGTGGAGATATTGGAGAGCGCTGGAGACGGAGATACGCTAAGACAAGCTCACAGGAGTGTGGGCATGTGGAGGAAATGTGTGGTCTGAGGGAGATAGGCAAGACAGTAGCAGTGTGCTTGTGAAGAGCGGCCTCTTAGGCTGAGCTGTATACGGTACACTCTGTTATTCTGAACGTCTTCATCAATCAGCGGCTCTGTGCCTCAGCTCCTGTTTGTGCGCCTTTCATTTCCTGTGTCCTGTATTTCTTTTCTATTTTCAATGGCATGTGTTCATTTTTGACAAATGGCATCGCTTCCCCTACCCGTCATTTTTACATGCCAGACTGTTACTTCAGTGTGTAAAAATAAACATCCAACTGTTTTTGTATTTCTAGACAAAGAAAACAAGCTGAATATAATTTATTTTATTTGTCCTTTATACCATCTATAACTACATCCTGTTGCTCTTCTTCACAAGCAACAGCAGATTCCTGCAAGCACTAGAGAAAAAGCAGTCTGTTGAACCTCTTCAACTCCGCGGGGACGCCGTTCAAACACTGGGGCACACTGTACAGAGCAGGAATCAGGGGGGCGGGGGCAGCTGGCCACAGCCGCTGGCCCCTGGTGAGAATAGAAAGTAAGCCACGCTGACCGGGCCGGACTCAGCAGAGACACTCAGCCACCCGTTCAAACACTGGGGCACACTGTACAGAGCAGGAATCAGGGGGGCGGGGGCAGCTGGCCACAGCCGCTGGCCCCTGGTGAGAATAGAAAGTAAGCCACGCTGACCGGGCCGGACTCAGCAGAGACACTCAGCCACCCGTTCAAACACTGGGGCACACGGTACAAAGCAGGAATCAGGGGGCGGGGGCAGCTGGCCACAGCCGCTGGCCCCGGACTCAGCAGAGACACTCAGCCACCCGTTCAAACACTGGGGCAAACTGTACAGAGCAGGAATCAGGGGGGCGGGGGCAGCTGGCCACAGCCGCTGGCCCCCGGTGAGAATAGTAAGTGAGCCACGCTGACTGGGCCGGACTCAGCAGAGACACTCAGCCACCCGTTCAAACACTGAGGCACACGGTACAGAGCAGGAATCAGGGGGGCGGGGGCAGCTGGCCACAGCCGCTGGCCCCGGACTCAGCAGAGACACTCAGCCACCCGTTCAAACACTGGGGCACACTGTACAGAGCAGGAATCAGCGGGGCGGGGGCAGCTGGCCACAGCCGCTGGCCCCCGGTGAGAATAGTAAGTAAGCCACGCTGACCGGGCCGGACTCAGCAGAGACACTCAGCCACCCGTTCAAACACTGGGGCACACTGCACAGAGCAGGAATCAGGGGGGCGGGGGCAGCTGGCCACAGCCGCTGGCCCCCGGTGAGAATAGTAAATGAGCCACGCTGACCGGGCCGGACTCAACAGAGACACTCAGCCACCCGTTCAAACACTGGGGCACACGGTACAGAGCAGGAATCAGGGGGGCGGGGGCAGCTGGCCACAGCCGCTGGCCCCCGGTGAGAATAGTAAGTGAGCCACGCTGACCGGGCCGGACTCAGCAGAGACACTCAGCCACCCGTTCAAACACTGGGGCACACGGTACAGAGCAGGAATCAGGGGGGCGGGGGCAGCTGGCCACAGCCGCTGGCCCCCGGTGAGAATAGTAAGTAAGCCACGCTGACCGGGCCGGACTCAGCAGAGACACTCAGCCACCCGTTCAAACACTGGGGCACACTGCACAGAGCAGGAATCAGGGGGGCGGGGGCAGCTGGCCACAGCCGCTGGCCCCCGGTGAGAATAGTAAATGAGCCACGCTGACCGGGCCGGACTCAGCAGAGACACTCAGCCACCCGTTCAAACACTGAGGCACACTGCACAGAGCAGGAATCAAGGGGGCGGGGGCAGCTGGCCACAGCCGCTGGCCCCCGGTGAGAATAGTAAATGAGCCACGCTGACCGGGCCGGACTCAGCAGAGACACTCAGCCACCCGTTCAAACACTGGGGCACACGGTACAGAGCAGGAATCAGGGGGGCGGGGGCAGCTGGCCACAGCCGCTGGCCCCAGACTCCGCAGAGACACTCAACCACCCGTTCAAACAGTGGGGCACACTGCACAGAGCAGGAATCAGGGGGGCGGGGGCAGCTGGCCACAGCCGCTGGCCCCCGGTGAGAATAGTAAATGAGCCACGCTGACCGGGCCGGACTCAGCAGAGACACTCAGCCACCCGTTCAAACACTGGGGCACACTGTACAGAGCAGGAATCAGGGGGGCGGGGGCAGCTGGCCACAGCCGCTGGCCCCCGGTGAGAATAGTAAGTAAGCCACGCTGACCGGGCCGGACTCAGCAGAGACACTCAGCCACCCGTTCAAACACTGGGGCACACTGTACAGAGCAGGAATCAGGGGGGCGGGGGCAGCTGGCCACAGCCGCTGGCCCCGTACTCAGCAGAGACACTCAGCCACCCATTCAAACACTGGGGCACACTGTACAGAGCAGGAATCAGGGGGGCGGGGGCAGCTGGCCACAGCCGCTGGCCCCCGGTGAGAATAGTAAATGAGCCACGCTGACCGGGCCGGACTCAGCAGAGACACTCAGCAGAGACACTCAGCCACCCGTTCAAACACTGGGGCACACTGCACAGAGCAGGAATCAGGGGGGCGGGGGCAGCTGGCCACAGCCGCTGGCCCCCGGTGAGAATAGTAAATGAGCCACGCTGACCGGGCCGGACTCAACAGAGACACTCAGCCACCCGTTCAAACACTGGGGCACACGGTACAGAGCAGGAATCAGGGGGGCGGGGGCAGCTGGCCACAGCCGCTGGCCCCCGGTGAGAATAGTAAGTGAGCCACGCTGACCGGGCCGGACTCAGCAGAGACACTCAGCCACCCGTTCAAACACTGGGGCACACGGTACAGAGCAGGAATCAGGGGGGCGGGGGCAGCTGGCCACAGCCGCTGGCCCCCGGTGAGAATAGTAAGTAAGCCACGCTGACCGGGCCGGACTCAGCAGAGACACTCAGCCACCCGTTCAAACACTGGGGCACACTGCACAGAGCAGGAATCAGGGGGGCGGGGGCAGCTGGCCACAGCCGCTGGCCCCCGGTGAGAATAGTAAATGAGCCACGCTGACCGGGCCGGACTCAGCAGAGACACTCAGCCACCCGTTCAAACACTGAGGCACACTGCACAGAGCAGGAATCAAGGGGGCGGGGGCAGCTGGCCACAGCCGCTGGCCCCCGGTGAGAATAGTAAATGAGCCACGCTGACCGGGCCGGACTCAGCAGAGACACTCAGCCACCCGTTCAAACACTGGGGCACACGGTACAGAGCAGGAATCAGGGGGGCGGGGGCAGCTGGCCACAGCCGCTGGCCCCAGACTCCGCAGAGACACTCAACCACCCGTTCAAACAGTGGGGCACACTGCACAGAGCAGGAATCAGGGGGGCGGGGGCAGCTGGCCACAGCCGCTGGCCCCCGGTGAGAATAGTAAATGAGCCACGCTGACCGGGCCGGACTCAGCAGAGACACTCAGCCACCCGTTCAAACACTGGGGCACACTGTACAGAGCAGGAATCAGGGGGGCGGGGGCAGCTGGCCACAGCCGCTGGCCCCCGGTGAGAATAGTAAGTGAGCCACGCTGACCGGGCCGGACTCAGCAGAGACACTCAGCCACCCGTTCAAACACTGGGGCACACTGCACAGAGCAGGAATCAGGGGGGTGGGGGCAGCTGGCCACAGCCGCTGGCCCCCGGTGAGAATAGTAAATGAGCCACGCTGACCGGGCCGGACTCAGCAGAGACACTCAGCCACCCGTTCAAACACTGGGGCACACTGCACAGAGCAGGAATCAAGGGGGCGGGGGCAGCTGGCCACAGCCGCTGGCCCCCGGTGAGAATAGTAAGTGAGCCACGCTGACCGGGCCGGACTCAGCAGAGACACTCAGCCACCCGTTCAAACACTGGGGCACACGGTACAGAGCAGGAATCAGGGGGGCGGGGGCAGCTGGCCACAGCCGCTGGCCCCCGGTGAGAATAGTAAGTAAGCCACGCTGACCGGGCCGGACTCAGCAGAGACACTCAGCCACCCGTTCAAACACTGGGGCACACGGTACAGAGCAGGAATCAGGGGGGCGGGGGCAGCTGGCCACAGCCGCTGGCCCCCGGTGAGAATAGTAAGTAAGCCACGCTGACCGGGCCGGACTCAGCAGAGACACTCAGCCACCCGTTCAAACACTGGGGCACACTGTACAGAGCAGGAATCAGGGGGGCGGGGGCAGCTGGCCACAGCCGCTGGTCCCCGGTGAGAATAGTAAGTGAGCCACGCTGACCGGGCCGGACTCAGCAGAGACACTCAGCCACCCGTTCAAACACTGGGGCACACTGTACAGAGCAGGAATCAGGGGGGCAGGGGCAGCTGGCCACAGCCGCTGGCCCCAGACTCCGCAGAGACACTCAACCACCCGTTCAAACACTGGGGCACACTGCACAGAGCAGGAATCAGGGGGGCGGGGGCAGCTGGCCACAGCCGCTGGCCCCCGGTGAGAATAGTAAGTGAGCCACTCTGACCGGGCCGGACTCAGCAGAGACACTCAGCCACCCGTTCAAACACTGGGGCACACTGTACAGAGCAGGAATCAGCGGGGCGGGGGCAGCTGGCCACAGCCGCTGGCCCCGGTGAGAATAGTAAGTGAGCCACGCTGACCGGGCCGGACTCAGGAGAGACACTCAGCCACCCGTTCAAACACTGGGGCACACTGCACAGAGCAGGAATCAGGGGGGCGGGGGCAGCTGGCCACAGCCGCTGGCCCCCGGTGAGAATAGTAAATGAGCCACGCTGACCGGGCCGGACTCAGCAGAGACACTCAGCCACCCGTTCAAACACTGGGGCACACGGTACAGAGCAGGAATCAGGGGGGCGGGGGCAGCTGGCCACAGCCGCTGGCCCCCGGTGAGAATAGTAAGTGAGCCACGCTGACCGGGCCAGACTCAGCAGAGACACTCAGCCACCCGTTCAAACACTGGGGCACACGGTACAGAGCAGGAATCAGGGGGGCGGGGGCAGCTGGCCACAGCCGCTGGCCCCCGGTGAGAATAGTAAGTAAGCCACGCTGACCCGGCCGGACTCAGCAGAGACACTCAGCCACCCGTTAAAACACTGGGGCACACTGTACAGAGCAGGAATCAGGGGGGCGGGGGCAGCTGGCCACAGCCGCTGGCCCCAGACTCCGCAGAGACACTCAACCACCCGTTCAAACAGTGGGGCACACTGCACAGAGCAGGAATCAGGGGGGCGGGGGCAGCTGGCCACAGCCGCTGGCCCCCGGTGAGAATAGTAAATGAGCCACGCTGACCGGGCCGGACTCAGCAGAGACACTCAGCCACCCGTTCAAACACTGGGGCACACTGTACAGAGCAGGAATCAGGGGGGCGGGGGCAGCTGGCCACAGCCGCTGGCCCCCGGTGAGAATAGTAAGTGAGCCACGCTGACCGGGCCGGACTCAGCAGAGACACTCAGCCACCCGTTCAAACACTGGGGCACACTGCACAGAGCAGGAATCAGGGGGGCGGGGGCAGCTGGCCACAGCCGCTGGCCCCCGGTGAGAATAGTAAGTGAGCCACGCTGACCGGGCCGGACTCAGCAGAGACACTCAGCCACCCGTTCAAACACTGGGGCACACTGCACAGAGCAGGAATCAAGGGGGCGGGGGCAGCTGGCCACAGCCGCTGGCCCCCGGTGAGAATAGTAAGTGAGCCACGCTGACCGGGCCGGACTCAGCAGAGACACTCAGCCACCCGTTCAAACACTGGGGCACACGGTACAGAGCAGGAATCAGGGGGGCGGGGGCAGCTGGCCACAGCCGCTGGCCCCCGGTGAGAATAGTAAGTAAGCCACGCTGACCGGGCCGGACTCAGCAGAGACACTCAGCCACCCGTTCAAACACTGGGGCACACTGTACAGAGCAGGAATCAGGGGGGCGGGGGCAGCTGGCCACAGCCGCTGGTCCCCGGTGAGAATAGTAAGTGAGCCACGCTGACCGGGCCGGACTCAGCAGAGACACTCAGCCACCCGTTCAAACACTGGGGCACACTGTACAGAGCAGGAATCAGGGGGGCAGGGGCAGCTGGCCACAGCCGCTGGCCCCAGACTCCGCAGAGACACTCAACCACCCGTTCAAACACTGGGGCACACTGCACAGAGCAGGAATCAGGGGGGCGGGGGCAGCTGGCCACAGCCGCTGGCCCCCGGTGAGAATAGTAAGTGAGCCACTCTGACCGGGCCGGACTCAGCAGAGACACTCAGCCACCCGTTCAAACACTGGTGCACACTGTACAGAGCAGGAATCAGGGGGCGGGGGCAGCTGGCCACAGCTGCTGGCCCCCGGTGAGAATAGTAAGTGAGCCACGCTGGGCGGGCCGGACTCAGCAGAGACTGCAGCCAGGCTAACCCAGAACCTCGGACAGGGGGACCCTCAGTCGCGCATGCTCAGTCACACACACACACCCATATTAGTCAGCTGGGCAGCTGACCGCTGTGATAGCTACGGGGAGCCGCACCGGACCGCGGAGACTACAGCCAGGCTAACCCAGAACCTTGGACAGGGGGACCCTCAGCCGTGCATGCTCAGTCACACACACACACCCATATTAGTCAGCTGGGCAGGTGACCGCTGTAATAGCTACGGGGAGCCGGACCGGACCGCGGAGACTACAGTCAGCTGGGCAGCTGACCGCTGTGATAGCTACGGGGAGCCGGACCAGAACGCGGAGACTACAGCCAGGCTAACCCAGAACCTCGGACAGGGGGACCCTCAGCCGCGCATGCTCAGTCACACACACACCCATATTAGTCAGCTGGGCAGCTGACCGCTGTGATAGCTACGGGGAGCCGGACCGGACCACGGAGACTACAGCCAGGCTAACCCAGAACCTTGGATGTCCGAGGAAGATAGCACAAAGTATGAATACTTTGTGCTATCTTTTTCAAATTTGAACCAGGTGTTCACTGATAGTGTGCTTACAGGCCTATACTGTCATTTACCTATATGGATAAAGCCACACAGACCATTTTTTGTTTTTTTTAATTATTTTTTTTTAAGCGGACAGAAAATCTGAATTTTTTGCTCACTTACTGGCCCACTGCTCTGTTCCAGTAACACCTAAAGTGTTTTTGACACTTTCACAAGAAACTCTATAGTGTCCCCTTTCTGGCAAGCCCTCATTCATGCATGTAGTCAAATTGGTTCAGAAACTACAGCCATTATAATATGAGGATGGAATTTTAAGCGTTTTTGCTTCAAAATAGGGTGGGAGTGGAAGAGGTTAAATATCTCCATCAGCACAAGCATCATTACAATAAGACACATAACTGTGTCTCACTAAAATGAAAAATAGAGCAGTTTGTATCAGTCATCTGAAACAATCTTGGAATATACTGGCTAACAGGTATTGAAAAATGTCATTGCTGTGAATACCTATTATCTGCTGCATGCTGCTGTTGTTCAGCAGCGGAAGAGCAGAGCCAGTGTACGTTCTGCTCCCTGTCTTTGCCTGGAGGTCCTTGTAATTAGCCTGACAGGTAGCCACTTTGTGCTTTTCACTGCTGCCTACTGCCTACACCTATACTAAGTGGAACAAGTTACCTCTGATCAAACATACCATAGGAACAGACAGAGTAACTGTGATTGACAGACACAGCTGGTTTGATCTCCTAATGCGGCGGTGCCTGCAGCCCCTGGTTACTGGTGGTGAATGTTTTTTACAGTGGGTGCACACAGTGGAAACAGAGCTTTCTTAACCTATCTGTCCACAGAGGAGCACAGAGGAGGAAAGCACAGAGGGCTGCCCCTTGGTTTTGGATGAACAAAAACAAATAAAAAACAAACAAAGGAAAGTAAGAAAAGCAGTGTCAGTCATTTGGCTTGTTTTTAGCCAACCACTGAAAGTAAATGTGAGTTGACAAGTTCTGAGACAGAGACACAGCCACATCACTACATGTCACACAGACACAGGGATGCAAATCACCAAACTGTTGATGCGAGTGTCTCTTTATCCCAAAAACAAGGACTCAAGAGGGAGATGAAAATGAGATAAAGGCAGCGTGGTGAACTGACACCCATCAGCTGAGCTTGGGGAAACTGAAGACAGAGTTTCGAGAAACAGCAGCATCTGGCAGCACACGGGTAGAGATGGTGGGATGGAGAGGCAGACAGAGAGAGGGCAGAGGGAAGAGACTATACAGATTTCTGTGACAGAGGGGAGACAGAAGCAGCACTCAGAAGGAAAAGACATAACAAGAGCACGACCAAGGTAGATTAACAGAGTCTAGAAAGGACATGGATAATAGAGGGTGAGTCTGAGTTAGACCAGGCGAGGAAAAACATAACTTCCTTCTTGTCCCATTCTTACCCTGTACCCTGTGAAGGCCAGAGCACAGACAGACCTCCTGCGTTTGCTGTCACCCACAAAATAGAGCCAATTATGCCAAAGTGTCCCCCAGTAGAAAGCTGCCTTCACAGCCTGTGGCCTCTGCAGGGCTGCACAAGGATATGTGTGTGCATTTATGAATAATTAGAGAAAGCTGCCCGCTTATAACTATTTGACAAGAGGTGGGGTGAGGAGGGGGCCAGGCCAAAAAAGGTTTGCTTTTAAAACCCACAGGAAATCTATTAAAAGCTTTACATAAAACATATTTACACAGGGTTCTAGTGCTGTCTGCTAAATCCCTCCAACCTTGCTATGCCTACTACCACCCCACCCTCCCAATCTCTCCGCCACTCCCTTTTTAAACATCACACATTCCCATTCATCCTTCTGACTTGTTGCTTGCCTCTGATTTGATTCTGTCAACCAGGCAATATCCCCGACTCTCTCCCTTTCTGGTTTTTCATTTGCATTAGTCGTACCGCAAGAGGGGAAAATCAAATACAGGCACCTTAAAAGCTAAAAAGTAAAATCAGCAGTCGCACTGTTTTGGACTGTTTGCACAACAAAAATACCTCATGGTTAATGCATGAGCTGTAATTGGTGTGCTGCTGTCAGCTCGCAGGGTGCTTAGTTGACCGTACAGAGCTAGGAGAGAAGTGGAAAGGACCACTTTGGGTCAGGCCATCTGTTAGAAACTGAAGGAGCATCACACCCTCTCTCAACATTTTTCTCCTTTAAATGCAGATACAGTGGCAGAGTTGGATGCAGGGAGGCTTTTACTCTGAAAGGTTTTCCTGCCGCACCTCTCTAATCCCGCTGATGAAAGGACAATAGGATTTGTAGCTTCTGTGTGTGTGTGTGTGTTTTTTTTGTTTGTTTGTTTTGGTCATGAGATCACTCTCACTCTTTCTATTGATTGATTAGACAGCTAACTATAAAATGACATTCAGGCCGAAGTAGCAAATCCAGCTTTAGCTTTGATCCTCACTGTGCCGTTTCACATAGTCATTTGGAGAGAGCCGGCTTTCTGTTCAACTTCTGTGTGATGTTCTAAATATCTGTGGCAGCATTACACTGGCAGCCTGCTGGGACTCCTGTCACACATTAAAGGATGGCCTGTGTGTGTGTGTACAGTATGTGAAAAATGTATCTGTATAGTTGCTTGATCTTCCAGTATGAAGAGCTAGAGCTGGCAGGTCACACTATGACAACGTCCACGGGCGTGACACTAAGCCGCAGTGTGCAATGCATGAAAATGTGCAACCGCACGCCGGCACTTCTTGTCGTATCTCTGCCTTTCTACTGTTTGCTCTCGTGCAAAACTGTGTGAATGAGGTGTAACAGTAAAAGCCTTGTGCTAACTGCAACATGTTGAGGAGATCACACCAATCCCCCTTGAAGTCTGTCTGACTTCCTGAACATTTGAATGTGGACAGTTTATCTGTGAAACAGTATCGTTGTCCATGCCAGAGTCTTTATTTCTTTCACTGCATGTAACCCAAAACACTAATAGTACATAAGCCATTAGCGAGCCATTTTTCATATGTGTGAGCAGACCCATGTGTGTGTGTAAGGAAGCCTTACTCCAAGGCTGGCTGGTTTCACCATCTGTCTTTGCTGTGTCCTGTGATTTCCCAGTGAAAATCAGACAAAATGTCAGACTGTGGTCGGGGATGAGCTCAGACAAACTACCCCAGACATGCTCAGTTAATCCCCCCTCCTCTCGTCCCCTTTCACTACTCACGACAAATTATCTTCTGCAGGACAGTGGGAACATTTGGGACTCCTCACTGCAGTCACATGTTTCGGCAAGAATTCATTTCTGCTTACGTAGTAGAGAGACATCAGAAATTGCATGCATTCCACTACAGAAGTATATCGACTGAATCCGGCGCAAATGGAAATCTCGCTGTAGTACTGAAGCGTAGCCTGCCTATTTAATAGCAAATGTGATGCTGTTGTTACTGTGTGCACCATCCTTATTCTTCACTATGTGTGTGCTTGTGTGTTGGCAGTATAAGGGCCAGGCCAACCTGCATGTGTTCGAGGACTGGTGCGGCTCCTCCATAGCCCAGCTCAGGAAGAACCTGCACTTCCCACTCTACCCTCATGTAAGTATCACAGAGTAGACTGAGTGACCCTCTGTCTGTTAAATGGGTTGAATGAGTTAAATGATACTAAAGTTACATCAAACTGTTCACTGACTGTTCACGCTTGTAAAGCACATGCACAGTATTTTTAGTTTACAGTAACACTTGTCATTTGCTAGCTGTTTAAGCAAGCTCTGAGGTTGTTGAACATGCCATCTTGGGCTTCCTTTGATAATGTTCAAAGCTGATTAAACACTGCAGAATGATGTAGTTTTCATTGTGTATAGTTTCTCTTTACAAATGGAAACAACATATCAAATTGTATTAATATACTGCACCCAGATTGCGAATCCAACATTATGCATGTCTGGTGTTTAGCCAACAGAAGTTAATCTGCCCTTGCAGGTGTGTTCTTGGGTGAAGCTTGCCCTGATAACAAGAGGCAGAGTAGTGTTAAGGCATTGGAAGTCAAAAGAGCGTGGCAGTTTTAATGAATGGAGAGACTCGCTTGGCTTCCTGTGAGCATCTTATCCACAGTTATTAATAATCTGGATGTATTTAGGAATATATGAGCTTCATATCTGGGAGAAATATGTAGAGAAATAGTGGGCAACTGATAGTCATGTATCTCATCCCTATTCTCTATAAATGTGCATAATTGGCTATGATTGATGGAGGAACATGATGTTTACAGTCACACACTGGGAAATGTGAATATTATTAGTTTTGTGTTTGTTCTTGCTTCTTATTTCTTTTATTTTATTATGTGTTTGAATATTAGAAAGCACTTAGGAGTTTTAATCTAAAAGATACAGAGCTAAATCTAGGTTACATGCGGACACAGAAATATCCAGTTATAGCCTCCACACAACAGGGAACTACTATACTACTACTTAGCTGTTGTTTTCTTTTTCTTGCAGTTAGTGTGCTAGCATATGGACATGCTAATATTACCTAGGCTATAGGCCTATTTTTGGTGCCCACATTTTGGCTTGAGTGCTGCTTTCACTCAAATCCACTGCACACAAAGCTATGATTGGACAGTGAGTGTTTTTGGGAAGGGTTTAGCAATGTCAAATAGTGAATATGGTTCACTAACATTAAAAAAAAGCATTTCTTGCAGCAGCTGATTTATTTCATAATTTGTGTCTGTTTCTTACTGTAGACCAGAACCACGGTCAAGAAGCTGGCAGTGGCTCCAAAGTGGAAGAATTATGGCCTGAGAATATTTGGCTTCCTTCACCCTTACAGAGACGGTAACTAGCTCATCGTATTAGCGAGGCCCTCCTCTGAGGCTGAGAGCCTCGGAGCATGTGTCCTTTACAAGAGTAGACAATTTCCACAGCCCTCTTAATCTAAACGCTTCAGAGCCACTAATATAGTGGATATTCACATTTTTATTAGGGCTGAATGCCAGCGATCTCACAGCTAAATCTCATTGCAGCACCCTCACAGGCATACCCTTGAGCCCAGTTGCTATGGGAACTGAAAAAGCCTTAACACCCAATATGAAGTTATTAATTAGATACCGTTCATTTCACTCTCTTACGTAGCCTTTGCAGCTTGTATGGCTCTCTGCATCTAATGGCTCAAAGGTCATATTATCTTCAGGATTCTCACAGGCACTCCATGTTTGCCCTTAATGTGCCAGAGACAACCCTATAGATGCCCGTGTATATTGAGTGTTCGGGGTTAAATGTTCGGAGATGTATACAATTAATCTATCCATGACAGTTTAGCTGCTCCTTTATATATCTGCTGCAGGGGGAGACACTTTATTCAGCTCCTTCTATTAATAGTTAGTTGTTAGACAAAATTGACAACTTGTTCACATTCCTCAAGTATCCTGATCTCCTTCTAAAAGTGGATGTCTTTAATTAATTGGCAGCACATGTGCTTTCCGTGCTGCTTCTCTTGCTTTAGATTTCTGCACAAATGTTCATTTGCATTCACATAGCTGTTTCACATGCATTGGAAATTCAGTCGCGCTAACCATTTTGATATCACTGTGGCCAAGTGTGTCATCACTGACCACAGCCAGAGGTGGTCTGGGTATCAAATTTTAGGTGCATTTTTACACCTAAGAGAATTTATTTCATGAGATCATACACTATCTGATAATGCTTATCTGCGATCGTATATATTTCTACTTCCACTAACACACGCTTTGATCATGTTTTTCCCCTTCAGGTGATTTCCAGTTCTCGGTATCGTCTGATGATAACTCTGAGCTGTGGCTGAGTCCTGATGAAAGCCCTCTCAACACCAGACTGCTGGTCTATGTAGGACAGGTAAGAACTGTGCTGCACTGTTGTGTAAGATCAGAATCAGAGGGAGCCACTCAACTGAAAATCAACAGGGTCCCAGCTTTTCTTATGCTTTGTGATTCTCAGCAAGTTTGCTAAGTGCACATTTCCAATACTATGAATACAGTCCCTGGTTTTAACTAATATTGCTAAGCAACAAGCTTTTACTGCAGGAAGAGACTGAATCACCTGTGGCCATAAATAGTTTCGAACTCCTTAATTTCATGACTTAAATAGCAAACACTGTTATTATATAATTATGTGTAATTATAAACCCCTGCAAAAACGCTTCCACATGTGCAGGGGAACCAAAACATTATCATTAGACCACACAGTGATTTTAAGTTGGCTGAGGGTGAGCTCAAAATAGCTCTAAATGACATCTGATGGATTTCCCTCATAAACAGTCATGCACACGATGACAGATCAGATATTAATCAATAAATGTATTTATTAATGTACCTATGATCTGACATCCATGCTGAAACAGCTGCTGTTAGGAGGAACACAGTTTCCCGATCGGTCATTGACGTAAGCCTTAACTCTCCCAGCGCTCAATCCAGCAGGAGGGACCCTGAGCGATTTGACCTTGTTCGTCTTTAGTAATCACCTGCTCACCTCATGTCACCATCCTAATGCTCGGGCTATCACTCAGCTCCAACATGCAGCTGAGGATACAGGGGACTTAAATCCTCCTGTAGAACATCCTGTGAAAAATGGTCTCCCTTTCCCATCTATCCTTGAAGGACCCTCTGCCTGCAATTGAATAAAAGTCAAGCTGTGTTGTATTACAGCCTCTAATAAAGTTTTCTTAGTGAATCCCTCTGAAAAATGTAAGAAGGACAGGATGCATGAGGTTGCACAGTATTTGAACTGCACCATGTGAGTGCACTGCGCAAATGTGTGTTACGAGCAAAAGGTCCATCTATGGAACCATCTGTATTCCAACAGGATGTGAAGATGTCACCAGGTTCCATGGGAGCTGAGATTAATTAGCCAGCAGCGAATATTGATGTGACATTTAGCAGTGGCGAAATATCATCTAGGTAATGGCAGGGGAGCAGTGCTATGGCCAGGGATCATTCATTCTGCCGCTGGCAGACGGACTGCCTCACTGCCTTCACTGTCTTCAGAGACACATTGTGGGCTTCACAGATAAAAATCTAACACTGGACTCCATTCCTCATTATGTCATCCATCTGTCTCAATCAGTTCAGGGAGGAAAAAAAAGTTCCCACTCATGGCAAGTAATGATTTTTTCTTTTTTTTTTTGAAAGAGGAGCTGAAATGTTTTAACAATTTGCACAATCTTTATAAGTTAGTATTCCATACTACTGCCGTCCTTACCTTATCACCAACTGTATGCCCCTAAGAGTTAAATCAGTGTTTTGCTAATTGGAAAAAAAAGGCTTACTCTGCAGCTCCAAAGTGCTCTGATACAGTGATCCTCACTTTTTAATAATGTTTCAATTCTTCTGAGACATTGCTGGTAATTAAGATGACTTTGTTTATTGTTTTAAAACAATAAATCAAACTCTAAATACATAGCTATAAAAGTAAATGTAATGTACGTAGCATGATGAAATAAGTGAACACATCAATTCAGCAGTTTTATTTGAAATATTTAATACAAAGAGGGTTAAATCTCAAAACATATGAAGTGATGGCTAGAGTATTGTGTCATGTAGTATCCATATCATTTTTCTGGTTTGTGCTCTAGCAGGTACTGGAGTTACTCTGAGAAGTTATGAATAAGATTTTTTTTTTTATACAGTGAAATTTGACCCAGAATGATATCTTTGTCAAAACCTAGCTTGCAGAAAATTAGACAACTTGAAAAAGTGATGACTTGAATAAAACTTTAAAATTGTTAGAGTGTATTCTCATTGTGAGTGTCGGATTTTCTTATCTTTGTTCCTAATATTGACTCGGCTGTAATTCCTCTTTTTGTGATCTGGCTCACAGCTCTAAAAATACACATAGCATTGTAAAGGATTGCCTCTTGGTGTCCGTGGCCACAGCAGTGTCGCCCTTGATAATGAACTGGCTAAATATGGAATTTGCTGCCTTGAGACATTTAGCTGCAGCAGGGTAAGAAACAGGGAGTTGTATTGTTTCTATGGAGACCCCCCCCCCCCCCCCCCCCCATCAGCACTTTGTGATGCACCAAATGTGATGGATATTTCCTAATTCTTTGCAGCACACCTTCCTGATGACATCAGACATCAGACACACACATATACAGTGCTATATATAAGACACAGCAAAAGTTGCCTTCATACTGTTTCTCATAGAAAGACAAATTCAACCTTGAATCATTGTTAGTTCCTCTGTTCATTCCCTCATATGTACCAGCTGGTCACTGTTGGAGGGGGTGGAGGGGTCACTCCAATAAGAACACTCTCCTGGGTCCTGCTGGGACATTATCTGTGCGCATACGGACATACCTAATGTGAGTGAGGATCATCCATTGTCCTGCCTTGGTATTAATCATATTTTTTGCCCACAGCTAATCTGTAATGAGATTTTTCCTTCTATCAGAATGTCCAGACATCTCCCACCGAGCTTCCCACAGACCCAGACCAGAGCTTGTCTGATATTGTGAGAGCCTTATGAGTAGCACAAAGCATGTGTGTGCAAGAGTCCGTGTGGGTTCATGCAACGATGTAACGCACTGGTGTGTGTTGTGTGTGCTGCGATACTACCTCTGTCTGGTTCATGAAAGCCGACTCAAAGGGAGGTTTGCTGGAAACTGGATGTAATCAATACGAGGCACCAGACTAACAGTAGCTGCTCATTCTCACAGGCAGACGAGACTTTGTCACTGTGACAGTAACAGGCACTATTTCACAACTGAAGAGTGTTGTTCCGCAGTGTTGAAAAGGTCAGCTTTTTATACACCTTTTTCACAGGAGACATTTTAACATGACAGAGAAGCAAATGCAGGCGTAAAGATAAATGAATCATGGCTGTATTCCATTGAGCTGCTTCATTTTCAGGAGCTGGTGTTTTGAATACTGAAATCATTCACTTATTCACCACTCCCTGCGACTACAATGAGTTCATTGATAAAATAAAAAAACAAAACAAAAAAAAAAGCAAACACACTGAGACACAAATAATCTTGCTGCAATGTATGGTGGTCTACGTTGTTTGTTTAGCGGCCACTGGTTGTACATCACTTTTCCTGATGCATTGTGGATACTATGAGTCCACTATTTCGGATAGTATAACTTCCAGTATACATACTGACAGTACTACAAAATGGAAAATTCACTTGTGGCTATCCTTAGTGGTAATGCCTCCTCTGCTTTGACCCGTCAGAATCTGTGCTGTCACAACAACAACAACAACAAAAAACTATTCTGCTGCGTTTCAAACACTTTATTGCCAGATAGAGTTGAGGTCGCAGCATCTGTCCAGAAATGATAAATAGCACAAAATAATAAAAAAGAAAACAATGAAAAGAAAATGGATACCCCAAGATTAAAAATTTAAACCTGCTTGGGACAGGCAATCCATCACAGAGAGCAGCGTGCCTTTGTCTGCTTTTATCCTTGCTGCAGTTACATTAGCCTGCTCACAGTGTTTGATGCAAACTACTCTAACAGCTGTATAACCACCCATTGATAATGCAGCTTTGACAACAATAAAACCAGACATGAGTATAATTGTGATGGATTATCAGACTCAAGCCAGTTTGTTGTATCTGCAGGTTTTTTTTTTTGGTTTTTTTTTTCGGTTTGTTTGTTTCAGACAGAAATGAATCTCTGTGGCCAATTTAAAGAGGTGGGGGGAGAATCACCATTCAGACCTCTGCAATTGACTCAGAAGGGCTCTGAAGATATGAACCCACTTGAAGGCACCAATTACTGCTACATAATGGGACAAGTGCACCCACAGGTCGCAATCAAAACACAGTGTTGTTGGCTGCAGCTCTGACTGCACCTGCAGCACTTTTTATTTTCCTACATTGACTTGATTAGACCAGTGTTGTCACTCTGAGTCCCTGAGTTACATAATGAGTAACCTTTATTTTAATTTGCTTATTATTGTATTTATTGCCAGGCCTACAAAAACAGACTTTTCAAAGAAATGAAAAGGGCCATGATGATTTAGCTGTTTTGGTTTTTACTTTTGTTCCTTATGCACACTTGAAACATTCATCATTCTAATAACTTGGTTTTCTTACTTGTCTCCCCACTAATCAAGCTGGTGCAGTATGAGTGCAGCACAGAGTGGATGTTCGAATTCTTTAGATAATAAGTCGGCAGTGATAGTGATATAATTAAATGAATGGTCTCAGTGTCTAAAAGTAAAAGTTAATATTATTTCAGCATGTTTATTGTCATAAACATGTTAGAAAGCTTACATCTTACATGCTTTATATCATTAACGTCCATCTTACAAAATGGCCAATTACCTTATATTTCCCAGTATATTTTAAATATATTTTTACATTTTAATTATTGGAAAGCTTACAATGACAGTGAAGGCTTTCATGAGTGGAGCTGCAGCTGGATTTCACCTTTAGTTTCTCAGTTGTTTGCCAGCTCTACAGATAACAATATATGTCTTTCACTTGCTATACCAAGAAACACACACACACACACACACACACACACAAGTAACCTAAAAGCATTAATTACAGCTCTCTTCTATTCAGTTGTATCAGTGAGCCACAGTGTACAATGCCGGGGGTCATGGCACTGACTCATTCAAGTGGAATGTGGCCATTATTTCAGTAAAAAGGAAAAGATTGTCCAGTGTCCTTTTGCCTGCTCTTCTGTTTTCTACCAACACGCTCATTGAGTAGCATGTAGTTATACTTCTTTTCACATGGCATGCCTGCATGTCTGCATGTTCTCATGCACGTGCTAGAAGACATCTGAATAGGCACGTGAGCAAAGCACGCACAATATTTTCTTCAACAGTTTGATGTGAATTGAAAGAAACATGCTGACAGTCAGGGAATAAAATAAGGAGAAAACAGCACACGGGGTTATATCACAGGTCACCTGTTTCTCTATTACTTCTCTCTTGTCATATGGAGAGAAAAAAAAGAATAGTAGAATAAAGGAGTTAGAGGAGTAATGCCTCCATATTTCTACTGCACACTCACATTTCTTCTATTTCTTGACCCTGTTTTGTGTTCCACTTCTCAGTGATACAGGGCCACTGGCCATCTGAAAATTAGTTTTATCGCAGTACCCTCATGTGTGTGGGGGTGAGATTCACACACAGGCTCAGTGGGAGTGTGTGGTGGTGTCTGTATGAGAGCAAAAGAGAAAGAAGAGAGAGGGGTTACATTAGAGCAAGGTTGGTGTATGTCTGCTCAGAGTTGAAGGAATTGAGTCCCCAAGTTCCCTCTGCCTTATACAGGAGATATCTGAAGTAGAGGGAAAATATAACAGTAAGTCAGAGATGGGGTTTGTTTTAAAATATGATATGAAGAGTTGTGTGTGTGTGTGTGTGTTGGCTGCTTGCTTTCTGATATACCTCCTGCCTACTGTGGTGAGGAGATGCTGCTCACAATAAGCAGTGACTCATCGTTCAGCAGGAAATCATATCTGTGTGTGTGAGTGTAAATGCGTGTGTGTGTTTCTCATGTGCTGCATGTGTAAATGTACCTTGGAGAACATCTGCCACTTTCATTGCAGAGCTAAAGGCACTGCGCGGATTGTCCTTGTAACAATGTCTTTGATCACCGTCTTTGTTCATGAACAGCTGATTAACCATCTGACAAGGAAGAAGAGAAAATAACAACCTTTCATTCTGGAAGGAGATTTGCTCCTTGACACTAATGTTTTCCCCTTTGTTCAAAGCTACACATTTTAAAACCTTCAATGTACATTTTTTTTTCAGAAGAATCTAGACCATCCGAAACCCAGCGGAGCAGAGAGTGTTTTAATTACTGACACATTCATGTGAAAGAATCAGAGAGACGTGGGAGAAATATTCATAAAGTATGAATTCAAAATTTTATGATACATCATCTGCATATATTGTGCTTGTGTAATCCATCATATAAATCACAACAATTTGCACAGATTGTGCCAAATGGTTGCAGATCTATCTGTGGGAACAAATGAATTATCATGTTTTCTGCCTGTGCCCATTTTTGTTTTACTTGCTTGAAAAAAGATTTGCCGTATTTAGAGTCAGCAATAGATAAAAGAAGAATATTGTTGCTGTGCTGACGTTGCCGTGTGATCACTCTCTTTTTCATCCAGTGAACAACAGCTCTTTCACAGGAAAGCAATTCATTCACAGGGAAAATATAAACATGCGCGCACAACAGCTTGAGACATTTTCAAGTTTCCCATTAATATTTGCTGCAAAGTTTTAAGTCGCAGCTTTTCTGTCTTCTCTCTCTCTGCTGTGAGAGATTTTCAAGTTCTTATGAGGTGCGTACTCTATTCAGCTGTTTGTCTGAGTTTGACTCAAGCTTGGCCACCTTTCTCAAGAAACCAACACCAATTTGCAGTGGATTTGCAGATTTTATTTTAATAATGATTCCTGTGGAGGCGTTGTATAGCTCACTGGGTTGCAGGCACACCATATACAAAGGCTATAGTCCTCTCTGCAGCAATTCCACCTGGCAGCCTTTTGCTACATGTCATTTCCCCTTTCTCTGTCTCCCCATGTCCTGTATCTCTTCAACTGTCCTGTCAGTTAAAGGCATAAAAGGCCAAAAAATTACTTAAAAAAAAAAAAAAAAAGCTTCCTGTGTTGGTGACGAGCTTGAATGTGGTTCTAATCTATGACTTTCTGCAGACTTTCTGTCACATGCCTGGATGAGCTGAAGAAAACACAATGAAAATTTAAAGCACCCTAGAAGTTTAATGAGTTACAGGCCTTATTTATTGATGTAGAATGCAAGAGTTACAGCACAACCCTAACTCATCTTGCATATAACACAAGTAAACATATCAAGAGAATTTTAGACTGGACAAAACAAGCAGGGACAGAATTGTAATTAATGCAGATAATTAGTATGTGCGGAATAAACGGGTCAAAGAGTTGGTGTATTGATAAGCAAATTGTTTTTCTTATCTGAACATTCACCAATAGTCAATTTTTGCAGCTAACATAAATATATATTGAGTAATAGGATGCAGTGCTCACAAACCAGCCAGAGAAGAAACAGGTAGCAAAGTTTACCCAGAAGACCGATGAGCTCCGTCAGAAGAGGACTGGATGTGTCTGACATTGTAGACAGCAAATGTGGAGCCTTCGAGTCTCATTATGGACGAATGTTGATTGCCAACCTACACTTGAAAGTCTGTTTATGGGTCTAGAGGGTACCATTACACATGAGGAAAAAGTTGCATGAAGCCTTTTGTGGCCCATCTCCCCTCATCTTAGCCTGGCCACATTACACACCTTAATCCCATATCAAACCGTGAAATACTCTTTTATCACAATCTAATGTCAGATGGCCTATCTGATGTACACTGTTGTCCATGGACCATCCACTGTAAAAAAAAAAAAAAAAAAAAAAATGTAACAACCATCAGTGCTAGTTAAAAATTTTCAGACCTATTTTTACTGTATGCTATTAAAACATAACAAGCCATAGTTTTTTTTTTTTTTTTTTTTTTTTTTTTTTAATTTGGCACTAAATAGACATTAAAGGCCACACTGATCTAATATTTAATTTAAGGCAGGTTCTAATTACAACACAATGGTGTATCCTTTGTTTCTTTAAAAGTGGTTTGTTTACTGTCTAATGAATGAATGATATTTGTAGTTTTGTCCAATGTGATATAAAGTATATAGCTAGTTATGTCTTAGTGCAACTTTTTATTTCTTATTAATGATGCAAACTACAGCTTGTTGCGTCCTATTAGTGTTACATTTAGTTGGGTTGTTATGTTTTATTAGTGTACCATAAAATAAAGTGCAACAAAAATGTTCAAGTGTGAATGCTCACACAAGATCACATGCGTGAACCTTCTCTCCACTCACACCTTCCACATTTGCCAAATTTAATATGTCTTATTGGATATTTAGGTCTCTGAAGTCACATTTAAATGGTCCTAAAGAAAAGTTTTCACTTTGAGTGTAAACTCAGTACATTAAACTGTGGTAGCTGAGTGAGCTCCACATACTGTACACTGTATCTTTCTCACTTCTTCATTTAAATCCTACCTTTTTTCTTCTTCTGTGCTGGAGGAGGAATGTATGAGGAGGCCGTTGTTGTGGAAATGTGCTACAGCAGCAGCAGCAGCATGCTGTGGGCTTCAGAGAGAAGGCACAGTAGCACACATTGTGTCTTCCTCCTCTCCAGCCAACTGCTTCACAGAGACTCTCAGAGGCCTCAGCGCTGCCAGGGGCCTGGTTGATTTTTGGACAGACATTACTCCATGTTTTTTTTTTGGTTTTTTTTACACCCACATAGTGACTCTCTTTGAATGCCAGAAAACGCACTCAGAGGTGCCGTTGTGTAATTGCCATTGCTTATGTGTACATGTCATTATCTTGTAGGTATGTGTTACTGTGTGTGTGAGAATCATGGTACCCAGTGCGAGGATCAGGAGCTATTTACAAGCTGAAATGTGTCAGCACCACACACCACAATGTTTGCTGACCAGTTTCAAACCCGGACGTGTGGCCAGCACAAACAATTAAAGGCCATACCCACTGTGATCTTAGCCTTATTCTTTCATTATGGATCAGCAGCAGCAGGGGGGCCCTAATTAGTCGCGTTGGCTTGCTGAGGAAATGAGTGGGCACTGATTCGACCGCAGGGCTGAAACAGGAGCCCCAGGGTTTCCGATGAGCCGGCTTCTTAGAGTCAGTTTTGGCAGGGAGCGGCTCATTCTCATTTTGTGTCTGTTTATAGCCATTAGTTGTCATCTGTTCTCTCTCTTTGCCTGTGAGAACTTCCCTCCTGATTTATTCCAACTGTTGCGTTGGGGAATGCGATCTACTTTTCCCAATTACTCTTCATTTCCCACGCTATCATAACCAGGGAGGTGATCAGGATCTTGCAGCTTTTTTTTTTTTTTTTTTTAATCGACCAATCTGTTTTCTGGATTAGAGATCAGATGATGAGCTCAGCACTGCTCCTCAAACAGCCTAGAAATCATAGTGCTGCTGTTTCTGGCTCGCACAGTTGATTTCTAAGTTGGATGTTTCAGACGAATACTTTTCAGTATGCCTCAACATTTCTTATGCTCTGCTCTCACACTCCCCCCCCCCTCTCTTTCTCCTCCCCTTTCTAACACACTCTCTCTGATCTGTCTCTCCTGCCTTGTGTGTTGCAGCTGGGTACAGAGTGGACTGCTCCAGGCGAGTTCAGCAAGTTCAGGTCCCAGTCCTCCAAGCCTGTGCAGTAAGTACCTGTGACAACCACGCACATTTTCTTAACAGCACAGTTACTTGGCTCTCAACCCCGCTCTGAGCCAAAAACAAAGCCCTGCTAACTTCTAACAGAAAGCTTGACAAATGCCCACCTCAACTGGAGCACCTCCTGTGGTCTCTGGTCCTCTGGCTGTAACCAGTGAAGTGTATCTCGACCTGTGCAGTAGCAGGCAGAGACATAACTCCACTACTTCAAAAGGTTTTTACTGCTCATATGCAGAGGGGAGTTGGTGGCTCACTGGTGTTCACAGGACAATCGGAGCCAGGTGTCTTCTGGGTGTACCTTCTGGTTACTTTCATGAAGCCTGTGTATGAATTAAGAGTAGACTGGTCTCATCCTCACTCTCCTTCAGAATGTAAGATGAGACTGTATTAACCTGTCCAGTCCTCTCAGATCTCTCCTCCAAATCGCTGGGAGCTGGAATAAAAGCACCTTTTAATTTGAGCACTGATCTGCAGCCAGTTTACTTCCAAAGTCATTGTAGAGTTGATATGGTTATGCAGAAAGAGAATAGATCCTAAGTGCGGTGCTCCTATTCCTCTGGGCTCCCACATTTGCCTGATTGGATGCAACACACGCTGCAGAGTGCTGCCTTAAATTATTCACACACACACACACACAGCCAGTGGTGTCAGTGGTGAAGGTTCCAAGTATTTTAGTACTTTTGAATGGCACAAGCTGGATGACTAACACACAACAATATAAAAGAAAAACATGTTTCTTAATTTTAAATAGTTTAAATGGATTTCTGCTGAAAACTGTGGATCATAAGTACAATGTCAGTTTCAACATGGAACATTTTAATCATACTTTCCTAATATGGTAATGGGTCAAAGCAGCTTTCTGGGGAGGAAATTATATTTTATTAACAAATAGATTGATGGCTCATTCACGTGAAAGAAAAGATCTTACATCATAATAAACCATCCAGCTTCCAGCTTCAAGGTACATTGGCACCTGCTGGACTTCAGTGTAACTCATTGAAGATGCACATACGCATGCGATCAGTGCACGAAGAGCGGTACCCGCAGCAGAGGGAGGAAGGGACAGTTGGCAGTTTGACTGACACATCACGATCCAATTGACTTCAAAATGATTGGATTGTTTTCCAGTTTTCCGTTCCACAGGTGACTGACTTTTTTCATTTTTGTGAGAAAGCATTTAATTAATTGGTTGCAGTCGGGGTGTGAAGAGGATTTCAAGCAATTCAGTAAAAAATGCTCCAGAAATAGATCTCCAACCCTACCTTTAATGTCGATAAATAATGTTGCTCAGTGTAACACTATTGCTCAGCACGCATGCATAATAGAAACACTGATGGGCTTTGGTGCCATGGTGACAGCAGGTGTGTAAAAGGATCTCTCTGTTTGGTGGCAGTGAGTGCAGCGGGACACATGGGTGAGAGCATTTTTTTAAATATTAGAGTAGTTTAAACACCATTTCTGAAACCCCAGTTGATATTAGTAGTAGTCTGTTTTATTGAAATACAGCACACACACTCACACACAGATCAGAGGCCCTGATCCGTCACATCCCATTGGCCATTCATCTAATGTGTGTTATTTTTATTTATTTATTTTCCTCTCAAGCTGTGTTGGTGTTTTCAACTAAAATAAACTAAACAGAAAACTGATGAAAATGTAGCCTATGCCCCATGGTCTCATCAAAATAAAGATAACAAATGAGGCATTAAAGCCTAACATCAGAACATGTTCCTCATGGAGTTTAATAACTGCTGACTGTTAAAATAAAAATGATATTGTGAAACTAAAAATATGCAGAACCGAATGGTGATGCCTGCTGGTAAATGATCCATCATGGATATAACCACACTATGTCAATATCGAGTCCAAACTATGAGAGACAGTCAGTCAGTGGAGGTGTGCTGTAACTCCTTTGTCTTGTTTGCAGTATTAATGTGACCTTTTCGTTAATCCAGTCTGTCTCACTCACTGTGGTCTCATTGTGTGTCAAAGTCTCATCATAAATGTTAATGTTTCATCATGTGTCATTCAGAGACGGATTATCAAGAAACATAAAACCACAAGAAAATGTTCAATGTTCATTTAAAACCATGCCTTGTTTTGTTACACACAGACACACACACATGCCTTATATAATGAATGAAAATTCATTAATGACTGAACCCAGGCCAGGACCTGTTGGCGAGTGTTTCTGTTTGTCTGTGCGTGGGATTAACTGGGCCTGGTTTACACAGCAGGCGCACCAGACAACAAGGGAGCACAGAGAGATGACAAAAGCTGAAGTAGAAAAAGAAGAAGAAAAAGAGGGAAGGGAGGAGGGGAGAAAGAAAGTCTCTTTTTTTTCTATTTTTCTCTTCCTGTCTGACAAGCATCCTGCGATCTCCTGCAATAACAAGACAACAACAGAGTAGCCGAGCGTGGAGGCAGAATATGGCAGGAACATTAAAAAGGTTGTACAGTGGGGAACTTTCATTGTGACATTGCTTGTGTTGTGACCTGTTACTGTGTATTTTTTGGGAGGATGGCTGTGTATTTATGTCTTTTGGGTTTAAATAGAAACTGCTGGGTGGTCTGGTTTAATTTGAATAATACAAGAGCAGGGGGTGTCTTGGCTGTATGGGATCTACTACAACATCAAAATCACCTACACTAAATGCTAATACTCAGGCGTGGTTGACATCTTAATAATGTTGATGTTTGAAGTGATTTATGATGCCGCTGTAAAATGTAAAATATGGTGCATCAGAGAGGAAACGATTTGGAAAATTGTTATGTTTTTAGGGCTGGATAGGGCTAATGACTGAAGTCAGATCTGTGTTTATTGTATAGCTACACATTTTCACATGCTTCAGGGGAAATGTGTAGCTATGCAAAGACTGCATGAAAGTCAAGCTTAAGATAATTAGGCAAAATCTGGTTTGATGCTTTTGATGTGTGGGCGCGCAGAAGACATAAATATATATATATATAACATATTTGAGCACACGCATGCACTGCGCATGTGTTTAAAGCGTGCCATTTGAAATTCCTCCCTGCATCTAATGACTTCATTGAAAATCAAAGCAAAAGCAGTTTATTCGTCATTTTCCATGCCTTCCCTCTTGCCGTACTGACAGACACAGATCCCTCACACAACATCACCCTCGACCTGTTTATAGACGTGCTGATGTGCTCTTGAGTGTGGCAAATTATGTGTGCAGCAGGATTAATCGTCATGCATTCATGAAATGGCATTCCTCAAATTAGATGGGATAGAATTGAAATGAGGAAATTAGCAGTGCGGAACAGGACATTATGTCATTATTTTCTAAAAAGAGAAATTGCATCAGAGCATGTGCGCAGTAATAATAATCAGTCATTAGACAGATTTTATCACCTGGTAATTTGAAACATTTGTAAGCCTGATAAAATAAAGAAATAACCAAAGAAAATGAAATGAAGTAGGTGTTCCTACAATATCATACTCAATTTATGGTCAGAAAGCATCAGTGAAAATTATTAGTCATTACACCTAACACTACAGCCAGCCCTTGGCAGCATGATACACTTGTGTAATTTGTTTTCCGGAGATTAGGTTCAGGGCCATTTGAGCCTATTTACAGACCCAGTTCTACCGCAGTTAAGTTGTACGCACAGCCTTGATCAAAGATGCAATTTAAAACAGCTCTCACGGTTTATGCGCCATTGTTCCTACTTATTATCATATTGGGCCCGGAACAGCATGGAATGGGACAAAGCCGAAGTAAAATGGAGTATAAAAGAATGGGGGTGAATGGTGCAGAGCAGAACATGAGCGAACAGAGAGCAGCCTTCAGAAATGTAATTGAACAGAGGAGAGCAGAATGAAACACAACAGACACTCCCACTCTAGATAGGTTAGGTTTGTTTTGGTTTTCTCTCTCCTCTCTCTCTCTCTTTTCTTGTTTCACGCTTTGGACTGTGGGTATTTATACGTCTCGCTTCATTGGAGCTGTACAGCCAAATGTAGTAGAGCTGACTGAACAGTGACTAATGGCTGCTGCAGGGTTGAATAATATTGTCAGGGAATGAAGCATATTGTTGTTGAGGGGTTCACTCGAAACACTATACCCGCCTCTTGGAGGTCTCCGTACGATGCAATCAAAGGCTACTTAAACCAGCAAACGCAGCTGTAAGCATTCATACACACGCACATATACCACATAGAGCAGTGTCATGCCCTCGGGACAAGCAGGGCCAGCAGTGCTTGACCAGTAAAAGCTAAAAATAGACATCAATTAGCGTGATACCAAAGTGGAAGCAATATTTCGCCTTACGTCTTGGAGCAATGTTCTGTTCTTTAAAGATTGGATATTGGCAGTTTGCAGTCATCTTGTAAATTACTGCCCCCTTGTGGCCACAGCATGCTATTATCTCTTCAAGCTAGGTAGGCCACCGGTTGTAAATATTGTCTTTGTCTCTATTGTCTTATGGTTTCATGCAGGCAACAGCCAGAGCTGGAGGCATATTGTTTTTGGGTTGTCTATCCATCCCCAATCTCCCAATCTCCTGAACATTCTACCTCAGTAACGCCTTGATGGACCGTCTTCAGATTTGACGACAGATTTGAAACATTTGAATATGTTCAATCGAATATTACATTGTTGTGGTGAAAGGTCAAAGGTCAAGTGCATGATGACCTCACAAAACATGATTTTATCCTTATGAACACAATATATTAAGAATTATTTAAAATAAAGTCCTGCATGTCTTGTTGACAAAGGATGACTAAGGATCATTTACTCGCATTATTATGCACATTCACAGATGTAGATGGAGACATTGCAGCAGCAAGTAAATGAGCTGGTTACATTGTGATTTATCATCTTAAATTGGTACTAATCACCTTGATCAACATGTGTGACGACAAGAAGTAAGAATGTGATGCTGTGCATTAAATAACTCTTTTTGTATGGGAGGCTTTCATAGACACATTAATTCAATGTGCAGATTTATATTTAACTAGTTTTTAGTTCTGCTTGCTTCTCTGTAAAAGTCACTGCACGCCGCCGACATTTAATATGTATAACAATTAAAAACACCCTCTAGTTGGCAGTCCCACTGTGGTTACTCTGAGTGTACCCTCATCTGAACCTTGCCACATTTCTCCCAGTAGCTCATCACTCTGTCTCGCCGTCGCGTGCTCATTTTTATGGCCTACTCCTTCTGTCTGATTGAATATAAGGCTGTAGAAGGGGAGGGTTAAGGCTCCGTGTGTGTGTGTGTGTATATATATGTGTGTGTATGTGTGTGTGTGCGTGCGCACATGTCTGGTTAAAGATTGAGAGAAATGAAGCTTTTCCTTAAACACCTGTTCGCTTTCCCTCCAATGCGTGTTTTGCCTCAATGAGTGGGGTGTGGCCATCATGTTGCTGCAAAATGTGAGAGCTTGTCCAAGGTGGCAATTTGAAAAGATAATATGGACAGGAACGTTGGGTCAGTACACCTGTTCGGGAGATCTTGTTGTCATAGCCACACCACCTGGCTATGACCACCTGGAGGTAATGAGTCACAGTGTTTAGTGAGTGTGTGGGAGTGGGAGTGTTTATAGAGGAGAAATAGTTTTGCTTATGTTCCAACTCTGAAGTTTGTTTTATATAACCTGAAGTTGTCCCTCTGGCTGTCTCGCAGTCTCTGTCTTTCCTCAGTTCTTTGTGGCTCAATCTCAATACTTCTGTGTGAGGGTTTATATCATTATCATTAAATGTAGTATGAAATGTAGAGCCACATGGTCTCTGTGACATACTTCAATATGGCCCGATATTATTTGTCTGAAAGAAATGCAGAAACAACCAGAAACAACCAGGGAATAGTCTTAATGAATTATGTGATTGACCAATCAGATAATAGAATTTAATAGCCACTTAATTAAGTGCAAATGATGAACATTTTCCAGTTTCAGCTTTTTAAATGAGAGGATTGCTACTATTTTTCTGCTCTAGATCATATTAAAATTATTATCTTCTGTGTTTTGGATTGTTGGTCAGACAAAATATGTCATTTGAAGGTGCCACTTTGTACTTAGGGAAACTGCGATGGGCTAAAAGTGACTATTTTTTTGCATTTTACTCTCTGAGTGATGTATCAATTTAGAGAATAGAATGGAGTTAGACAAGAAATAAATAACTGTTAGTTATAACCCATCATAACTGAGTCATCTAATCACACTCAAACTGTTAAAATACTCTAAAAAAGAAAACCAAGTAGCACCAAAAAGCTGCTTCCTTTCAAAACAATAGCTTTCTCCGTTTGGAAGTGCCCCCTTCCATGTCTTTCTAAGTTTTTGTCTCCACCTCTTCTCAAAACTGTGAAGTGATGGCTTTGCCATGCCTGCTAGTTACTGTCACAACAGCTTGATGAGTGACAGTGAAGTAGTCAGATGAGGAACCCAGATAACCCCGTCAACACTATCTCCACTCTCTCCACTCTCTGACACAGCTAGCAGAGCCTCCGGCTGTATAGACAACACCAGAGAGATTGACATTTGCTAAAATTCTACAAACTGAGCTGTGCTGAGTTGCATACTGAGCCCGTCTGACACCGTACTTGACGCCAAGCATTTTCTGAGCCTTTTAAGCAGCTCCGGCTGAGATGTGATTGACAGTCGATTGAAGATTAAAGGAAATATTGTTTGAGGTATCGGAAAGTAATGAGCACTGACTGAATCTCATCAGCATGGCTGGTTGAAGTTCAGAAAAATGCCAAAGCCAAAGTCAGTCAAACGACATCTGTGTTTCTTAAGTTTTAGCATTACCATAAATTCTCAAATAAAAGCCAAGTCTCAAATAGATGCCGGTCTCCTATACCGGCCAGGTCTGGCTACAGGTTTGAGCAAATGAAAGTTGGTCCGAATTAGAAGCTGGGTCTATTCCTATTTTCTGCATGTTCTTGTGAATGTACAAAACCTCTCAACACCCATGATTGCCCATTTAAGCAGTTCCTAAGCTGCTTAATTCATGCTAAATTTCTCAATGGGCCTGAAAATTAAAATGCGACCTGGTCCAACCCACGGGTGTTGAAACCTGCACCCAATGCGACCAGGCTCACAAGCATTAATTCTTGGCCTGGATGCAGCCAAAAAAAAAAAGGAAGCCTGTGGTCTAACCTGACCCCAGTTATTTTCAACCCGAACCCAGCACGTTTGTTTGTGTTGTTTGGGCCCGTTGAGAACTGTGACTGACCCAAGGAAAGAGCTGGAGCAATCTAGATGGCCTCTTTCTTTCTATTCTTACTCTTGTAAATAGTAAGAATAGAACAATTTGAGGGTATTTTCCATCTTTTCCAAGCATAAGATGGCTGTCTCAAATATAAGCCGGGTCAGTTTGGCAGTTGAAGCAAATAAAAGCCCAAGCTTCTATCTGAGAATTTACAGTAACTGACATGCGTCTCTGTAGATGAGTCTGCAGCCTCGGGGGTCTGGTGTGTCGAGACATTCACCTTCAGCTGTAATGACAAAAATTAAAAATGGCTGCTGCAGACCTTTGACAGTGGTGTGGTGAGGAGGAAAGGCAGAAGCTGATTCCAAGGTTATCTGTGATGCTGCAGCTGGCATTTTAAAGCAGCATTCACTCCACAAACTGCAGTAAATGACATTTACACCCAATCCTCCACAGATACGTGGGCGTTGATGTGTGCTCTTCCTTGATGTGGGCGCACTTGCATGATAGTTTACGTCTTCTTACTTTTCAAGTTGCCTTTTTTCCCCCCTCCTAACTTTCTCCACTTCTTCCTTTTCATCTTTTTTTTCCTTTCACTTGAATACTTTCGAACTCCCATTTGTTTTCTATACACACAACTTTAGAGAAAACCTCCAAATCCCAATAAGAGTTAGAAGGAGAGAGTTTGTTGTGTCTTTCCAGGCTACAATGAAGGAAACCCAGTGAAGAATGACCAGTTATTTCGGTATGGGATCTCTCGGTATCTATAATTGAATCACTTAAGCACTGCTGGCTATTAGCTTGTGAGGAGACTCAAGCATTTAGAGAGAGAAGTACAGTACTTGTTCTCATGACATCATAGGAATACAGATTGAGCATGTTGCACTTGCACTGTCTCATTGTATGTATGTATTCACTTAGATGTGTATGTTTCTCTCCACTCAAGTTAATTGGTGTAGCGATTGAATTATAATGAAGCTTTTTGCCAGCAAGGTGCAATGACTTCTCTGTCCCACTTTACTCCCTTACGCCTTTCACTTCGCCATCTGTTTCTATGAGTGATGGCAGCCTGCTGAGACACAAATCTCTGAGTGTGTAAATGTGTGTATCTGTGTGTGTGTGTGTCCATGTATATATAGAGGCTTATGTTTAATCAGAATGTCTTTGGGGGTGCTGATGCTGACTTCTTCAGCTGTAAAAGACTGCAGTATTGCAGACACCTGATTGGCGGTAATGCATGAGTACCACCAGCCCATGACACAGGGATGCTTCCAGCCAGACGTGATCAGAGACAGTAATGATGACAGAGGGTCAGCTTAGTCTTAGAGGAAACAGAAACACGAACGGATCCGTGCCTCGACAAAATCCTTTCTCTGAGCTCTGCAGGCAGTTACTTCCTCCTCCATGCTTGGGTTTTTGCTCTGAAATGACAGGTGTGTGTTTTTCCATATCATGTCCAATCAACTGTATTCACCAGAGGTGTGCTCCAATCACAGTGGAGGAACATCTCAATGATCATCCTGAGAAAAGAGAGAGGTACTTGAGCTAAATTTCAAGTGAGATAGCAAAGGGTCTGAATACTTTCATTTCAACATAAGGCAGCATCATAATGTGGAAAAAAAGCTAAGGGCTTCTGAACACTTTCCATATGGAGAGCCAATGTTTAAATATGGTCACTCTATTTTTTTTTCTTTTTAAAGAACCAGTTATTTCATTAAACATCTGGACATAGTAAACACTCTTACAGAAGCTGAGACAGTTTTTATTTTTAAAGTGCCAAGTTCACAAACAGAAGTTATCTTAAGGAACTTTTCAAAGAGGGCAGGTCTTTTTTTTTCTTTTTTTACTTTTTTCTTTATGATATTACTTACAGTGACCCCACAAGAGCGAGAGGTGAAGAGAATAGCAGGCACTGAGCAACTGTGGCAAAGATGTGCGACTTTTAAGAGGTAGAAACTGGACTAAGGGTGGGCGGCCATATGCATCGTTGGAGTGGGAGAGATATAAAACATGCAAGCAGGAGAGAAGAGAGAGAGAGAGAGGGAGAACACAGATCAATAGAACTGCATGCTATAATATTACTTTTAATGATAGTGAAACAGCAATAATATATTTGTTCTGGCTATTTTCACAATACCAAGTGTAGACTACATACTGTATGTGTGATGTATGTGGACTACAGTCCCCATGTGCACTGTAACAAAGGAAGATTCTCACCAGTGTTAAACTATGGCTCATCGACACCATTTGGGGCAATAGGAATAAAATGTATCAGTTTATGACAGCACAGGCAATACTTGTTAGTGGGATCAATTCATTTTTGTTGACAGTGCAAAGATATAAAATGTGGGCCGGGATGAAAAAAGCTCATGTGTATTGTTGTTGAATCTGTTCTGTCTTTTCCTTCATATATCCTCACATTCAAGCCACTGACAGAGCAGTACGTGTGAAAAGGGTGAAGTGGAGGGACAGTGAAGAAAAAGCGTGGCGCATATTACGCCATATTAGATAATTACATATGGGGGTAAATGGATACGGTGGATAGAGGGAGAGGAGTCAGTGCAAGCGTTGCAGTGAGGCGACGGACAAGATACAGGAGGAGAGAGGGAGAAAGAGCAGGGGATGAAGGAGAGTGGTGGGAGATGAAGCGGAGGGAGGGGATGGAAGAAAGAGGATTTATTGAGGCTGCAGGGAAGAGCAGCGTGATAGCTCTCTGATGGATTAGTGGAATGCATGAGAAATGGAGTGAGGAGGGGAGAGGTTTGCGAGGGGAGAAAAGTGAAGTTTGTGCATCTCCTTGGGGCAGCTCTAAACACTGGTATCATTAATGTAATTGAGAGGAGAGCACTCGCCGAGCGCAGTCTTTTGTTTAAAGGCCACCTGTGGGTATTAGAGAGGGGGAAATCAGGCAAGAGGAGGAGAGAGAGAGAGACGGGGACAGGGTTGACAGTCAGATAGCATTAATGAGAAATTGAGTTGGGAGCAAGAGTGGAGATACTGCAAGAAAGTAGAATGAGGAAATTGCTGTAGCCTGCAGGCAGATAGGAGACAGACAGTGTGATGAAGGGAGAGTACGAGAGAGTGGACTTGTATTTACTGAGGGCAGAAAGTACACTGTCTCCATTTCACTGTAGCTCTGCTCGCTGCAAAACAGCCCAGTAATAGAAGGTGTGTGTGTGTGTGTGTGTGTGTAATGTGTGTCAGTCAGTCTTCAGGGATGTTGTGCACCCAACCTTCTGTATATTTATTTAGACAACCCCGTAGTAAAGAGAGTTTCTTGTGAAAGAGGCTTTGTCTCTCAGAGGGAAATAAAAACCTCTCTATACATTTTCATACCAAATAAATATTTCATACTTCAGATCCGGCAGACTCCGACACACATTGTTTAGCTCCTACAGTTCCATCTTGTGTTATCCAGCCCAGTCAAGCTCCTTTGTCTGTCTCTATCTGTTCAGCCCAAAGAAGAGGAACTGGAAACAAAGAGTCCAATTAGTCAGGCAATTAGACTCTTGTTTTGTGTCCTCTACTCATCCTCTGAGTCACATGCTAATAGCCATTCTTTCCTCTTTCAGCTCTCATTTGCCCTTCACATGGTCTTTTATGTGTTTTTTTTTTCCCATTCCTCTTCCTCTGGCGTGGCGTTCTGTATGAAATCATGTCTCAGTGATATTCGCTGTAATGTATTTTTCCTTTCAAGATACAGAAAGCATTTATAATTCCCTCTCTGTTTCTGCCGTTCATTTGCTATTTATCGCTCCTCCTTCATCTTTCTTTCCGCCTGTCTCTCTGTCTCTTCATCTCTTTCAACCAGAGCCCGCCTTGTCATCCATCACAGAAGGACTGGTGTGACCAGTCTGCACACACACTCACACACACACAGATTTATGCAAGTGCAAAACACTGCTGTCCTTCCTACTTTGTGCTCCTTTTGTTTTCCCTCTATCTGTCTGTGTCTTTCTCTCCAGAGTTTAATAGGAGCCTTTTGGCCAGTCATCTCAAATATTCATATTCCCCCCCTCATCACTCTGTCTCATCTTTCCCTGTATCTATATTTGGACCAATCATGATTAATTTACGCCTTTTATTTTCCCAAAGAATAACCGTCTACTTCATACAGAATTGAAAACAAAAACAATACACAGACACAAAGAAATGATGCAAAGTCTTTTTAAAACAGGAAATAACTCTCGGCAGAGAACCACAGATTCAGTCCTATAGCACCTGAATGTCTCACCTGAACAGTGGAACCAAATTTCATGGACCAAATCTGAAGTTGTTCAACTGGCAAATTACTTTAAATCACAAAGTGAAATAGTCAAACAACAGAAAAGTATGAGAAGAGAACTTGATGTTCTGCTGCTTATACATCTCAGTGTGTTATGATCCTTTTGTTTGCTTCAATCTTACTCTGTGTGTGAGAGAGAAATGTGTGTATGCGTCGTCTTATCTGGTATCTTACAACAGGTAAACAAGTTTTTATTGGCCAAGCTGCCAGTCTCTTGCTGCTGAAGTCGAGGCTCACTGTGTGTGTTTTTACATTTCTGAGAGCAGCTGAGAACAGTCAGTAGTATGTCGAGGATGCATTTTGAGAGCTTTGAGTGCGTATCTGCGTGGCTGTTATCTTTTTGAAGTGTGTAGTCCTCCGTATCTGCGGTTGTGTATCAGTCCGACTTGGAAACACTGTGGCGGCAGACTGCGTCCTCTCAGCTCTGACATTAGATTATCCCACAGATGGAGTCAGATTATGGTTTGAAACAGACAGCCTAATGAATGGTCAGGAAATGTACTAATATTCCCTAAAACCATCCACGGTCGCTTGCACGGGAACAGAAACTCGAAAAGCTGAAACTGCCTAAAATATCAGTTCCAGTTCAGGATGTTAAAAGAGAGATGTTATATGCCAACCCAAAATTAGATTTAGAAGGATTGGGGTAGTGAGATTTTATTGCCCCCTTTTAAAACCCAGTTATGTTTTGTCTGATTGTAATATATTCCTGTGATACATATTCTTCATTAAAGACATAATGTTGCCCTCTTTTCATAATTCTGATTACTCACTTCCCCCACATTATCATTACACTCATTAAAGTTTAATCTGATCTAATCTAGTCCAATGACTGAAGTGAATGTAAAATAAGTAATGAATTCTATTCTCTCTTTAAATGTGGCTCGACTCGGCCTCTTGGTTTAGGGATCAGTGTTTGGTTTGAATCATTTTGGGAAAGGGCAAAGCTGGATGCCACATGCTGAAAGTACCACTTAAGTTTGCTGAGTACCGTTACAGCAGCTGCACAGAGAGACGTTCCCTATTCATGAGAGAGTGACCTTAGCACACTGTCACTGCTCCCCTGCACCTGCAGTGATTTATTGGTTACAGAACGCTGGGCAGCCGGATGATGCAGCGGCATTTTCTGTCTTTCTTTTTTTTTTTTTTTTTTTTTTTGCACAGGGCAACACATGCCCCCCATCCCCCCTCAGGCTTTCAGGCTTTTGCCCTTCCCTTGCAATTCAAGTCAGCCACACCTGTAATGCAAACTCACACATACACTTTAACAGAAGTCACTCTAACTGGAATTTGGCAGTTTCACCATGAAAGACCAAGAATGAATGGTAGGAGTGTTTACATCAGCTGTATATTTATATTATATCACATATTTGTTCCTCTGCTTTTCTCTCTGGGTTTTGCACTGTTGGTGAGACGACACCAGCAGATGTCACATTTGGGAACTTGTTTAGGCATCTGTCATTTTTTTGCAATTGCATAGACAGAAGGATTAAATAACTTTAAACATGGACTTTCTAGAACAAAAATAACCTACGCTTTGCGCGTCTTGTTTCCGTGTTCCTCTTTTTTTTTTTGTGGGACTATTTTCAATTCAAAACACAGACTTCATCAAAGAAGATGAGCTTGTGTTTGTTTCAGGAGACAAACATGAGACAGGAGAGAGACAGGAGGAACATCACAAGGCATAGGAAACAGAAACAAAGACGGAAAATGCAAAGAGAAAGAACAAACCATCACATACAATAATGGATCAGAGCACATGAATATGGAGCAGCCAAATGACTCCAAAGTAGCATAAGTTACAGTTATGAGTTGCCAGGCTGCAGCAAACTGAATTAACCTCATCTCATTTATAGGAAATGGATTTTACAGAATATAGTACCATTTTATCTTTATAGGAATAGGTTTCCTATTCAAAACTCGTGCTTAAACAAACTGTGTCGTTGCACACTGTACATGTTTACCACCCATGTACACACACATACGCAAAAGGTCTTATTTGGTGTCACACAATGTGTGTGCGTGACAGCATGTCTGTGTTTTGAGAGTTAATGATGTGTGGGCAGTGCTCAGGCATCTCTGCCTTATTATCAGTGATGTGTTTTTGATAAGAATAAGGAATTGTTACTCGTGTATTTCACAGTGCATGTATTTCATCAGAACTGGGAATAACATACACAGTGAAACTCTAAATCAGACCTTTACTCCGTCTAACTAGGAGTTCCTGAGAAATACTGGAGCTTGTATAAGTGAAAAATCTTGATTTATGTGGAGCATCGATTTTTCTTCCTCCCCAGTCGCAAAAGGAGTGTTTTATTCAGGACCAGAGGCTGATAATATCCTGGCACACTGCCGGCTCTTTTGCCATCTAGTCTGTAGCACTGAGTTATATTTTAGGCTGATTAACCGGTTTATATCCAGGTTAAACTGACATATGTTTTAAGACTATTTTGCGCTTTTAAAGTCAGTTTGTCTTGATGCACTGCGGTCTCATGAAAGCTGGATATTCCTTAACTTTTTGATGACTCAAGATTGCACCCGGCTGTATTTCTCAGGGGTTGCACACAATAACTGTTGGTCTCTTGGAGAGAGAAAGCCTAAGGTGGATGGAAGTGATAGAAATGTTGGGGTTTTTTTTCATCAGTCTCAAATGTCTCATAACTCTCTCTTCGTTTCCTTTCAGCCTGATCTCATCCAGAAGATACTACTTTGAGATCCTCCACAAGCAGGATGACAAGGGCTCGGATCACGTGGAGGTTGGGGTAAGTGGACTGTTCTATTCCTCTGCACCAATTTCTCTCTCAGTAGTGGTTTAATGCACCTCAGGCGAAAGCGCAGAGAAGAGTAGGGCTTAATTTCGAGATGAAGTTTTCGAATGAGAGCCCACAAGCCTTGTGAGAGCCTGTACTTCGAGTGGGAGGGAAGATGATAAAAAGAGATCACTCGTGTGTGTATTGAATGAATCTGTTAATAAGCCTCGGGTTATTGTCATCGTGGTGACCATCATCATCAGCAGAGCAGCAGCAGTGATGCTAGAACGCAGAACTTTATTGTCATTTTTCCAGCCTTTAAGTTAATGATTTTTTTTCTTCTTCTCATTCTTTCTGGATCCCCTCAAAACTCTGAGTGTTTCTGGTTTATTTTCTCTACTCATATTTTGTCCTCATATTGGTTCTTGGTTGTTTATTCCTGGGTCTTACACATGTAATCTCCTCTCATTTATTTTTACCATGTTTCTACAAGCCACTCATCACTTTACTCCTCCTTATCCACAGCAACATTTCTCAGCCTCACAGCCGTTGTCATTTCTGTGTTCCTCCGGTCTCTCCAACCTCCAATCTGTTCAGTGCTGGGCTCAGAGTGGCAGCTTCTGGTTGCCAGTTTTAAGAGAGAGTTTGACAGGGTGATGCGGGAGCTGTGTGTTGCCAGGTTGATCACACACGAGAAACGGGATGCAGGCAGAGGACTGTGTTTGAGTGCACGAAAAAGCAGCCACTTCACAACCATGCCACAGTGACACTTAGGCCTGTAGTCTATTTTAATATTCATAAACTGGCACAGTCAGGTGGAAACTACCCATGGCAATGTTTTCTCTGAAGTTTCACGCAGGCAGTATGAAATGTCCTGTTAGTGGTAAGTCCCCCAAGTGCTATACAGTTGTTGCGTTGTGGGTTGTTGATGTGGGTGTGTTATGAATATTCTGCTGATGATGTGCAAGTGTGACTAATAAATTACAGCCCATGACAGCCAGATCCCAGTGGTAAACAAATACCTTCCTCTTTATGTGGAGAGCCTTAGCAAAGGACAAACAAACTGAGTTGGTGAGATATGATGCAATAAACGCTGAGAGGATGCACTGTTATTATGTCCTTGATGTTTCACTAATGACTCCTGCTGGTTGGTTGAGCATCTTTGACCAGGGCAGAGGCAATAGGGCCTCATGAAGTTTATATGACCTGTTGCCAAGCAGTTGCCTGTTTATATACTAATACAGAGCCCTGAAATAATCTGAAACCTTAAAATTCATGCCGGGCTGGTCGTGTTCATCAAAAGTGACTTCCTGGTACGAATGTAATCAGGGTTGAGAGTCGAATGTAAGACCAAAACAGTGACCTAAAAGATAATAAAATATTCTAAAGTTCTTAGGGGACTTAAAAGTAGGAGATAGTTATTGGTGGGTTTATCACTGGGACCTTTTTCTACGTTGTGAATATTAAAATGTGGATTAAAGCAGCTGTGAAAACACAGATATATTATTTAAACCTAACTCTATAGATCATCTCACTGGTGTATGTAGAAACAGAAGAACACAGATCCTTTTCTTTTTTAATGCATGACTGTTTCTGTTATGTCTTTATATGTATAAGAGCAGTGTTTCTTAAACTTTTTCATAGTGAAAAGATTTGACCCAGATTAGACCACGGATACCCATTTTATAATATGTTTTTCCCAGAGTCCCCACACCAGATGGGGGGGCTTTCAGATGTTTTATTCTAGAACGTGTTTTAAACTCAGGTCCAATATAGTCATATATTCTGCCATTCTGTTACTAACTCCTATGAGAACCAGTGTCTGGAGGAGACATGTAGCAGCCTCCTCACATGGACAATATCAGCTAGTATCCTTACCCATTCCAAATGAGGGAGTGGGGAAAATGTTAAAAAATGCACATAATACACTCACAAATCTTTTGCACTTGCAGTTAAGATTTATGGCCTTCAGACTGAAGGTCTCGGTCTCTTTAATCAGAGCTCACCGGCTTCATCTACGGACAAAGGTTGAATTCACACAGCTGCCAAAAAGGGGAGGAGAGGAGAGGAGAGGGAATAAGAGGGAGGAGAGAGTATGGAGAAGAATATAGACAGGGTGTGAGCTGGAGGTTTTTGTACTAAGTATTTCTGTTCACGCTACCTTGTGCTGTTCTTCTCATTCAAATCATCAACCTCCACTGTTTGCGTGATTGTATGCACGAGCACATCAAGTTCATGTGGAAATCCATCCCACCCCTCCCCTGCCCTCCCCCTTGTCCTCCCCTCCTCAGCCATGGGGCCATCAAAGTAGGTTTGCACTAGTAGAAACAATTTAATGAAGCGTATAAAAGTCATGCAGCAAATCAAGATTGTGTGCAGTAATGTGTGTGTGCGTGTGTGTGTGCATTGTGTGCTTTCTTAGTAAGGCCTGTGTGTGATTTAACAGTGGAATACATTTCACACCTTGACAAAAATAGCAGATTTACCGTGACCGGCCCACAACAGCATAAGCCCAGGGCTCACATAAATCCTCAGAAACCCAGGCACTCATTTGTTAAAGAGCAGATACTGTGGATTCACAGCTCTTTCATCTGTGTTCAGTGCCCAGCCTTATTGCATGTTCAAAGGTGGGCTGGTCTTTCGGAAAATGTGCTTGTTATATAGAAACAAAAGGAGAGTAAATATCAGATAATAATGCACAAGTGCAGTGTGAAAGTTACATTTTTGCGAGAAAATAGCAAAAAGGAGCCTTGTTCTCGCTTTGTTGGCTCATTTCATTTCCATTGTGTGAAGGAATTAGGGAGAATGGCTGCAGGAAGGCGAAACATAAACAGCAGTAGAGACAGGAAGAGACTGGGGATGGAAACAAGTGTATGTGTATGAACAGCAGGCAAGTGAATAAGACTGTTGAGTTGTTAAGATGAGCAGGCAAGTTACCAAACCCGCACTCTGACTGAATCTTTTCCACTCTGCAATCTACCTCGGTGTTTTCCCTCAGTTAACTTCAAATAAACTCTCTTCAGAGTGATGACTGTTTGTTTTTGTTTTTTTTAAATGGATTACGTGAGATGCAAGAAGATTTAGCAAGTAGGTAGTTTCATTAAGTTTTTTTTTATACATGCCATCTGGATCTTTGTCAGTGAAAGACGGGTTCTTTCCACTGGCCTAATGGAAAACGTCTCTTGCTAGCCTTGTGACAGAATGAAGGAAAGTGTCTGCAATTAAATGGCGTGATTGAGAGGAGGGATAGTGAGAGGAGGAAGAGAAGAAAGTCACGCCTTAATTAGTGATGGCAAGTTTATGGAGAGGCAGAGGTGTGGGATTTAAATGCGGGATTTTAATGGCCCCCATTTTATCACCCCTGCCAGACCAAGTCTAAAACTGCCCACCAGTTAATACGCTCACACACTCACCCTCCTACATGCGCCCATCTACCGTTGCCCCCCGCGCACTCATGGGTGCAACATGTAGGCCCCTCAACATCTGCCTCGCGCCCTCCCTCCTCAATATAAATCAGTTGTGGTTGGTGTGACCTGAAGCCAGCTGTTAAAATATATAGTGTGTGTCCTTATATCGTGGAAATAAATTAGATTTCTCTCAGCTTTTTTTTTTTTTTTTTTTACCACTTCAACACCTTTTAGGGTTGTGTCTAGTTTAGCAGCTCTTGAGCATATGGAGTTGTTTTTTCTGCCTCTGTTCACATTTTACCACACTTTTTTTTTCTTATGGTACTTTTCATCTCATTTACTTTGCTCTTTGTCATTACCATGCACACCTGTGCTTTTATCTAATAAAACCATCTTTGTTTTTTTGATTTTTCAAAATCAAGAACATTGGCATTACCGTGTACCTTAACGACAATAGACGCCTTAATGTCATGCTCTTGTTTTGATGCCTTGTTCTTTGTCCTCTTCTTATCCTCTAGAGGCAACATCAATGCTAGTCAGTAACTCTTATGATTGCATGGTTACCATCCAGCCAGGTTGTCCCTCTTTATGAGCATGAGGAAAACGGCAAGACATGCATATAAACTCTCGGTGGGAATCACTGCTCATAATCGAGAAGATCACATAATAAAATCAATTAATCTTCTTCATGTTCATCTCAATCTCCAAACCATTTTTGTGAGAACTTGGGCAATTTGAGCCCTGGGGCAATTTAAAGCCGTTAACAGAGCTGCTGTTGGTGTCTCAGTTTATTTTCCTTTATGCCAGCTCTTCCTCTTATCATCATGAAGATTTCATCAGACACATTCCCAAAGAGCACCATCCCATACATGACGTACCATTTAGCATTAAATAGGAAGCTATGTAGACGCCCATCACCCTCACTCATCGTATCTTAAGCAGTGCATGAAATTTTATTTGCCTTGGGGCTGTAGCAGTTTCTCTGTGTGTCAGTTAGCTGTTAGGCCACAAAGTTTTGTTTTGTTTTTTGTCTGTTATCTACAGAGTTTTCAAGTTTGATAAACTTTTACATTCACGTATCATTCAGTAAATTGTCAAGCAGCTGAGCTTATAGACACTCTGATGCATGTATATTCCTGTCATGTTGAATGTGTAGGATTCAATTCTGTTAAGGTATTTTATTATCTTAAAGCAATTTTAACATACCCAGTCAGTCTGTGCTGTCATGCTCTATTACACTAAATGCACTGATTCCTTTTTATCTGTCTTTCCTGTAAGGATTATGTTGACCAAAGTCCCTGCGTGTCTGTGTCATCGTACATGGAGAACAAAACATGCAGGATTTTAAGAAGTGTGTTTGGACATCCTGTCTTGTATGTTGGACTTGTATCTGGTGAGACTGTCAGTGTGACTAACTACTTTCCACTCAGAGCACATAGGGCGTCAGTGTAGTCCCACAGACTATGACGTGCCTGTAATTGCTATGGATATTGGACTCATTTGTCTTTCTGAAACGTCTGGTCTGAGAGACTTTGGGTAATGTATAATTCAACATAGAAAATCAAACACCCCGTCTCTGTATCCACCTCCTCATCTCCCTTTGAATATTGTTCCTTCATCCCCAGGCAAGACATGATATGACATGAAAAAACAAGTCACTATTTTCACGTCAGCGCAACAGGGAATGGATAGTGGCATTTATCCTGGAGCATGTAAGTGTTTAGTTCTGTTTAGTTGTCAATTGAAATAAGAGCATAATCAGTTAGGAGCTGTACTGTATATCCTTGTTTCCGTGCTGTAGGTTTTGGTTATTTTTGGGCTAGGTGCTTTTTCAAGCTCCTCTTCACTGTCTGCTTCTTGTCATCTTTCATTGTGTGAGGGTTCTACAACAGTATCAGCAAAGCATCAAAACACCAGTAGTCCTCGGCACTCAATTTAGGCAGGTACCTGTTCATAGCCTGTCAGGAGTCTTTACTTGATGTGCTGCTGCCAGGCATCTGTCAGTGGGCAGCAGCACAGCTCCATGCTACAGATTTTCCATTAGCAGCACTGAGGCTTTGTCTCTCCTACTACTACTAGAGCGATCATAACATCTCCTGTATCTCATTAGCAAATGGAACTTTGTCTTGTCATTTCTTGTCACTGCTTGTGTTATTTATCCCTATTCTTGAGGAGAAAATATTCTTATTATTTATAGTCATGTATTAAACAATGGCATAACTGGTCATTTTCTCAGAGTGCAGAGTAAGCTTTATCTCTGCCAGTACTGTTTTGCAAAAGAATTCTGTCTCATAAAATTATCTATATAAGCAATGATCTCCCCCCTCTTATCTGGAAAATGCATTTATTTCAAAGAACACAAGTGCATTTCCCAAGATATCGAGATATTCCTTTAATAACTCAGAGTTAATGTTGGTTACCAAAACAGCAGATATACTGGTGTGTGTGTGTGTGTATTGGGGGGGGGTTGTATTACATTGTCCTATGAGTTATAAGAGGAAGAGGAGTGACCAAAAAACCATAAAAAGCATAAGGATAAAATAAGAAACCATCCTTAATGACATGTCTGTCTGTCTGTCGATCTCCGTTGTTCAATCACAACACAGCATCTGCACACAGCAAGCCTTGATTACAATCAAAGTGTGTGTATGCGTTGCATGTATATGCGATTATAGACTTTGGCAGGGCAAAATATATTTAATACTAACACTATAAATAATAAGTTGTTAATATATAATTAAATAACATCGATCACCAATGTCATCATCCAGTCTGTAAAGCACTGCACAGTTGTCACCACAAACTGTGTATTGCAGTTAAAAGGGAAATGACAATGCAGTAAAAGGTGTCCCTTTAGTCAACTAAAATATGGAGCTACACTGCAGGTTATTAATATGTGCTTTGATGTACTTGTTAGCTGTCACTGCCTTTTTTGCGTTGTAACTGCAGGACATAATACTTGACTTGTTAGCAACATGCCATTCTCAATGAAGTCAGCGTTTCTTCGAGCAAACGGTTGTCTGGCAACAGGAAACACAGAGAAAGGTCACTGACTGCACTTGGATGTCGTCTTCATCCTTTTCATACAAAACACACAATGAGTGATCACAGACATTTTATGGGGCTTATTAACTGTCCTGGCAGCAGTGTCAACTGTCTGTGCTTCCACCTCAGTAATAACCTCCACTCTATCAGTGTCCAGTGATTGTTTTGTGGCTCGGCTGTGACATGGATGTCAGCATATTAATTGGACTTTGTGTGAACTTTATAGCGGCTTCATCCACAGAGATCAATCACATTGTGTATTTGAGAAGGATTGCAACAAAACATCCTGGCAAAATTGAGCCATATGTGTCAAACTGTATGGGGCTGTCAACTGGAGGCCCCAAAGTCTTTTCGGGATTTAGGAGATTTTTATCTTATGGGCACACTGGAGCCCACTCGCTGCAGTCTTAACTCATTATCTTGTGTGTCTTCCCTCCCCTCTCTTTCTTCTCTTTCTATAGGATGACCCGACTAAATTCTAACCCTAAGTAGTTAAGAGGGGACACATAAAGACTAACAAGCAAGCCTTCCTGTATTATTTGCATTTTTCTATCCCTGATCTAGCTCATTCCTCCAGCTCATTTGTCTCACTTGAACAACTTACTGCATATGTATGTTACATTATGTATGTTTAAAGGATACAGCTTGTGTTTTCTATGATCTTGTTATTTGGAGATGAATTTAAATGAAGACCAAAGCCACAGTGAATTAATCTGTGTGTGTTAGTGCTTTCCAACTGTCCTACTCTGTCTTTAAGCTCTGAGCCCATTTTTTATAGATATTTACAGACCATATCATATTTTTAACAGTTTCATACAGGTATCTCTTACTCTTAGAAGCTGTTACTGAAACAGGTGTAAATACAGCAGCTTTGGGGTCTGTTTTCAGCTATGGATTGATACACATTTGGTGCTTTCGGGAGTATTTACAGCCGTGGGACTGACTCAATGAATAACAGTGTACTTTTTCATAGTATACCACCCAGTGCAACCATGCAGTTCAATAACAGTGGAGTTCATATGTCTGGAGAAGTGGTCTCTGGATGTATTTTTAGTAGTTTCAGAACAACAGTAGAACTTGACTTAATTCATTTTTCACTAGATTTCTTATAAATTAGAAGTTGTATCTTTCAATCATGTATAATTCCCAGTATTTTAAAATAGGCTCATGTGGTAATTGCAGTGGTGACCCCAATAATTGTCATGCACCTCACAAGCTCAGCGTAAATGTAAATAGGGTGCAGCTCTTGTGTCTGATGCACCATGTAAACCCATCTAGCCTAACCATAGCCTAAATAAAGGTTGAAAAACTAATAACACCATTGTAGTGCTTGACTGGTCTCACCTTTTCCTTCCTCGTCAGGCTTGTTAATGTCTGTCTTTTTTGTTGTCCACGGACTTTCCTCTGTTTATCATTCTAGCAGTTTCAGCCTGAATCCAGGTTTGTCTGTGATTAAAACAGAGGAAATAAGAGAAAGCAGATAGAAAGCACACAGGGACCTTCTTAGTTCTCTACTGAGCAAATAGACATCAACAAACAGCTGGGCAGCCTTTGTCCATTTGTAGCTGTCGGATTCAAGGAAGCATCTTTCCTCCTCTTTGTTCTTCTTGTATTCCCCTTTCACCTTTACTGGGGGTGTGGGAGGGTTTCGATATAGGAGCCGCTGCTTACAGTAAAAATAAACAAGTGAAAACACACAGAACAAAAAAGGAAAATGTTCCCTTTTAAATCAGGGCAGGGAAACTGTGGGACTGCTCTGTTGAGATTTTACGTTCTGTTACTCTTATGCATCTCAAATCAGGATTGACTTTTACATAAAGTCGGAAGGTCACGCAATTTCACTACGTCATTACTTCTTATGTGTCACACTAACAAAACCACTTCATATCCATAGGGCCCCAGGCTTATGGAGCAGCTGACTGAATTGAAGGAAACAAACACAACAGCACTTTGCCCACTCAGCAGCAATAAACCCCTGATCATCAAGGGATAAACAATACCCTGGGCCTGAACCAGAGGCAAACTACCTGTGTGTGTGTGAGGGTGTGAACACTTATATATGAGTGTGTGGTCCAGGCATGATAGAACGTGATGAAATCAGCCTGCTGGCTGCCTGTTGCCATTTTGCTCTACGATTGCTACGTTTTATTATTTCCCCTTGGATATTGATTTTCTTTCCTCTCTGTTGAACTTGCGGGGCCAGCGAGCAGCCCTCTGTTTCTTCCTGCTTCTCCTGTCAACACTATTTCACCGAAGATGCACCCATACCCACAGAGAACCCCCACACACACACACACACACTTTCACACATACACCACAAACACTGTGCACACACAAACACACATCAAGATTCACACCAGGTCAATGCTTCCCTGGGAGGAATTAATCAGAGAATCTATGGGGCCAGACAATGAAACTCCCACAAAGCTGTAAATTAGGCCACACAGGTGCACATGCAGTATTTCAAGTGTTTATGTCTGTGTGTGTTTCCTGTGCACTTAAGGCTGATGTGACAGCAGCAGGGTGCTGAGCTGCAATGAGCCTTGAAAATGATGGACTCTTTGATGACCCTCTCCTATATGCAGGCAGGCAGCTGAAACACATTAACCATCATTGACACTCATTTGAAATCTAACACGTCATGCTTCACCTCCATTTTTCCATCATGAGTTGGATTTCTCTTTGCAGAAAATAGATCCATAGACTGCCATGTCCCCAGCTCCAAGTGTAAATAGTAGAATTGACGATGGCTGAATAACAATTAGCTGCTTCAGTTTCAGACTCCTGCATGTGTGTGTTGTTGTTGTGCGCCAGTGTTATGCTTTCATCATGGCGCACTGTCTGACACCCTGGTATAGAACCGGTAATGTTGTTATAGTAACACCTCTTCTTTTCCGGCTACTACAAATCAAAAAGTCTGCTGTGATCTTGATCTGACAGCCTGCTGTACTCTATAAGCAACTGTCAGTCATCCAGTGTTTCCATCTCTCTCCTCACTGACTTGACTGACACCTCTGCTGCTGCTACATTAGAGTTTCTCTGTAATGTAGGTGTTTTAAATTGTTGCTTTAGCTGGATAAAGTGAAACCTTTTAAGTCACAATTCATATGCAGTTTCCACTTATTTTTTTGTGTGTCCTTCAATGAGCCAGACTGTGACAGCCTTCTGACTTGACCTTGAGGACAACCACCCTGAAATAATGACACACTGTTGAAGCTGGAGGTGGCCCGCTGGGCTGCTCCCTGCTGCTGCTCAGCATGATGTCGCTCCATGTCCTTGTTTGTTGCTCTTTGATATGTGCACTTGCATGGATATGTGTGCTTCCGGATAAATGCATCAGCGTTGGGTATGAAGGAATCATAGAGAATAGTGTAACAAATGCTTGATTTTGGCTCTTACATATCAGCAAGTGGGGTGCCTATTAGTGCTACATGAATGACAAGATGTGGAGTGCAACGAAATCTAAAACCGTAGCTGCCTGTGTGTGTGGATGTGTGCAGTTGTTTTGCATATACATGTGGAGGCATTTGAATGAGCCTGAGGAGAGTGTTTATATTTGTATTCCCAACCTGAGGGTTGGAAAATGACCTGTCTCCTGTGATTAAATCCCAGTTAACCAGAAGTGACGTGGTAATTGTGAAATCTATTTAAAAGAATTGTAGCTTGTCTCTCTCTCTCTTTCTCACTCCCTCTCTTCATTTCACTCCCCATGTCTCTCTTTGTTTTCAGGTCATTACTAGACCTTCCTTTTTTTACACCTTCTTGTCAGCATTTTATTCCTACGGCTCTGTTCTCGATCTTCTCATGGTTTATTTTGTCTTTTTTTTTTCTTTTTTCTCTTGTTTGCAAATTTCTCCTTCCTTCCTACCCCCCCTTGCAGCTTCACTTTTCCTGTGCTTTGCTCATGTGCCACATTTTTCTCCTGTTTCCTTGTCTCTCTCTGGTTAAGTGTGTTTATTCAAAAAAAAAGAAACAAGAAAAGGGAGGTAAAAAAAGCACTGCAGCATTGGATCGATCCTGTGATGGTGCTAAGATTAATATCACAGTTGTGTCACAGTTTATCCTGCAAACATTGATGGATGGTTTCTGCTCACCTTATACTTTCCACATGTTGGCATTTCATTTTCTCTTCTCACCCAATCCCTCTTCTCTCCCTTTTTTTCACACACAGTGGCGTCCCTTCCTCCCAGGTCTGAAATATGAAGTGATAGACTCAGCCTACATCTCCCTCTACACAGGTAGGAGTTACTCTCCCATGCTAACACTAAATACATAGCATTCAAACCTGTTTTCATCTAATCTTGGAAAGTAATGAATCTCAGAATGGAGCGTTAAGTTTTCTGATGTTTGCAGCTGAGATGCTCGTGAGACTATTAAATGACAGTGAAATATAGTGTGTGTTTTTCAGCTGTGTGCTTGGGGAAAAAAAGAGGAAATGAGGCTAAAAAAGAAAAGAACTTCATCAGTCTAGTCTGGTATCGAACATGGAATCAGCTTCCTTATTTTGTCTCTTATCAAACTCATATTCATTGTCTCAGCATGACATATCTTCTATCTATGTGAGGCCAAAGACAAGATACAGAACCTAATGGATGCTCTATTTTTCTCTATAGATGTCACTGGCAGCAGAGATGAGAGCTCTAGATTCTGAGTGGATGTCTAACCTCTGTAGCTCCAAGAATAGCAATGTGTCACAGGGATTCAGTATCGTTAACAGGGGGAAAATGCCAGCCGCACAGAAAATGATGTGTGGAGTTGTCATTTTGAGCAAAACTGCAGTGTTCGCTGGATGTGTGCCAAATACTGCCTTCTTGTTTAGTACCAGCCACGACAGAGGAGGGTTTCATCTGACTTTCTCCCCACACTGATTTTCTCTCTTTTGTCACTGTGGAAAATGTTAAATATTCATCCCTGTTTGGCAGAGGAGAAAAACACATTTTGTGGCTTGTCCAGAGATACTTGTTCTCCCGTGTTATTCAGTTTAATTAGGCCTCTCATTGGATTCTAATTAACATCACTGTGCTCAACAGTTGTAGCAGTTAATAAGAGCATATCATTCACTAATACTAAAGTAAAAGGTCTCAATTTCATCACTTGTACAACTTATTTTTCACAGAGCTGTAGCTGTACGCAAAGACATGTTGACAAACTTTCCCGGAATAACCCTCAGGAAAACCAGCAATAATTGGACCAAACTGCTAAAGTGGATTTGTTCAAGCGTTTAACTGTGTATTGTTTTTTTCTGACAAATGAAATGATTGTTTGTTTTGTCAGCATAATTGTTAATGGTGCATTACTTGACATTTTAATTTACAGGAACGTTCATCACAGCTCTGATATGATTTCTCATGGGTTCAAGCCAAGTAGATCTCATAATTTTTGAGAGTATACTTCTTATTAGACACTTTGGAAATACACATAAAAGCACAGCCCAGATGCTAGCTGGTAATTGATACAAGATCACACAGACACACAAACTCTTCTCACTGTCTCATGAGGTATGCCCATTGACACATTGCATCCTCCAGCCCATTACCCTGATCATCAAAAGTAAATGTCTTACCTTGACCCTAACCAATAATCAGTAATTCAAACTCCAACCACACACATACACACACTTCATGTGAACCATGATGCCTATGAACCAAAAGATATAGAAGGACAATTATATAGTATTGTGAGGATTTCAAGAACAGATAGATAAATTAGTTAGTCTTGGTGGGTGCATATGTGAGGTTTGTGATGAACAAACATCTTCCTGCAGAAAGTCAAAAGAAAGGCTTTTTGTGTCGCATGTGCACACTGAATGTGCACACTCCACCCCCCCCAGAGGATAAAAATGATGCTGACCACCTTGTTAATTATAAAGCATTTCTCCCATCAGGCCCTGCTCTTGACATGCCATTAATCACACATGCTCTCTCCTCCTTCCCTGATATCGATTGGTATAATTATGACTCTCCTCTGCTCTGTTTTTGTTTTTCTTCCAACTTTTTTCCTTCTGATCTGCTCACTTTAGCTTTTGCTCTTTTCCTCCTCCCCCTTTGCTTCCTTTGCTTCTTTCCTCTCTGAATCTCTTTTTGTCTCTTCTCTCTCCTTTCTCTACCTTTTCATGGTTGCTAAGGATTTATGATGATGCTACACAGAAAATGTGCCTGATATTTTCTTTCCAACAGCTGACATCTAATGTGTCTGTCAATAAGATCATCAAAAGAGTGAATGCAATAATGAATCTTCCTTATTCTCTCTCTCACTCTACATCTCTCTCCCTGTGTCTCTCAGACGAGTCCAGTTTGAAGATGAACAGTGTCGACCACATCCCTCAGACCTTGGCCAGTCACATCCATCTCCCAGAGGAGAGTCAGTCCCAGGCTGTGGAAGGAGGCAGCATCACGCAGCATGGAGCAGATATGCTCAAGCCGGACCCCAGGGACACCTTTTATAGCAGTAAATCTGCCAGTCATCGTCTCACACTGCCACCCCCATTTTTTTGTCCTCATCGTGATTTTCTGGCCTATCATTTTCTCTGATTGTCTGACGGAGTGTCTGGCCGACTGTCTGGCTCACAGTCCAGTGTTGCTTGATTCAAACTCTTTCATCTGGCTTGATGTGTCTAATTTTCTCGCTCTCTCTCTCTATATATATATATATATATATATGCCCCCTCTTTTTTTTTCTCCTCAGCTCCTATGATTGACCCCTCCCACCTGGAAAATGTTCTGCCGGCCTGTCTCTACTCCCCAACCTACGTTGTCAAAGATTTTCCCATTGCTAGATACCAGGGCCTGCAGTTTGTAAGTGCCCCCCTTAATTACCAGAAGAACTGCCACTCAGATATTTTTTCGTCTGTGTTTTAATAGGTAGTTTGTGCCAAACTGATCTCAGTGGGGTCATCATAAATGCACCCAGTTAAAGCAGTATATGTCTAAACTGCTAAAAAAAAAAAAAAAATAAAAATGTCCCTCACATTCAGATCAACTGGTTATAAAACAAAAAAGCAGAGCTGTTAAGTCCACCCTGATTGGACTTTACCAAACATCTCTCCCTTTGTGTGAAAACACCTAAATGATACAGGTGGCAGGTAGTATTGAGCGCTGCTTCCCTCTGTAGGCCAACCTGAGTTACTGCAGCAGCTGCAGAGACGAGTGACGAGCTGCAAGCGAGAGCCACGAAAACAAATCCATTTTAGATTTGACAGGACACGCTGTGAGAAAACACACTATTATGCTGAGCGACTGGTTGATTTTGATTATCTTTATTTCGAACAATTTCATAAAAAGTGAAAACAAAGACAGGAACAGATGAACAAGTAAATAAATAACTAAATTATTTGACAGATGAACAAATAGACAACAAAACGTAAACAAAAGACAGGAGGATGGTATTTTGATCCCCCACACGTTTCACATGGTCGAAATGAATCCAGTCCTAATTGAGTACTGCTTAAGGAGAATTATCTGTGTTTCTATTATCTCTCTGTGTGTAGTGGCATTTTATCTTTGATTGACATTGTGCTTTCCTTCAGGTTTATCTATCCTTCGTCTACCCGAATGACTTCACACGGCTCACCCACATGGAGCGGGAGAACAAGTGCTTCTACAGAGAGTCTCCAATCTATTTAGAGAAGTAAGGATGTTTCCTCTACTACAGAGTGAATGAAGATTTGTCTCTGTCTACAGTATATATGGCTGAATACAATTATTATACAGAATAACTGTTGTTGAGTGTCTGTGGGTTTGATAGGAAATTGAAGCCACATTGCAACTTGAGCCTTCTGTTAATGTGTGTGCGTGTCGCCTCTTGCTGTGTCTGCCAGGTTTGGTTTCTACAAATATATGAAGATGGATGAGGAGGAAGACGACAGACCGTTCTTCTTCCCCAATCCAGATGGTAACTAATAATGAACAAACACACACTTCTGCATGCACACAGGACACACATTTTGTACACTCACACTCAATCATCTTTGTGCCCAGATTTCCTAGAGGAAGAAGAGGTGGTCGAAGGCGAGGACGAGGCAGAAATCGTTGGCACACAGACGCCCAGGAGACCATCTCATCCCAGCCTGAGCAGCCACACATCCAACCCCTCCCATCAACACTCAAAGCCTGAGACGACACCAGCCAGCAGAGGAGGGGAGGAAGAGGAAGTGGACCCTGATGAAGAGGAGGAGGGAGCAGTCAACAATCATATCATCCGCCACAGAGAAAGGCGACACTTTCTTCACAGAGATGGACAGATAGGGAGGGAAATGGACAGAGATTGGGGACGAGATCACACAAGAGGAAGCATGAGACAGGACTCCAGGAGGGGACTCGATGAGCCCCAGCGCAATGTGCTTGAACCTGATACTGACAATGTGGTCCGGAGTCGCTCCCTGTCCTGGATCCACCCTGGTGCTGTAGAGCAGGTTCCTGGTAGAAAAGGAGGGGGAGCAGGTGGTGGGGCAGGAAGAGGAGGAGGAGGAGGAGGAGGAGAGAAAGGAGCAGAGACTCCGCCTAAACTGAGCAAGTCTTCGCTCCTTTTCCCCCAAAAGTCCTCCCTCTCTGCCCTTGCCAGCCGTGCCAAGCAGATCCTCAGCAATTCTGCCCACAGCAACAATCCCTATGACAACGGCAGCAAGCTGGCTGGAAACAAGAAGGAGGAGAACAAGATCTACATCACCAGGCCTCGACCCGCCAGGGAGAAGGAGAGGGAAAGGGAGAGGGAGCAACGACGAGAGAGGAGGGAGGAGAGGGCGTCTCGCCATCCCAGGGAGGTGTTCCCGGGGGTCTTTTTGTACCAAACTGGGAAGACTACAAGACTGGTCAGCCTGGGTGCCAAAGGACATGCTGGGGGAGGGGTAACAGGAGGTAGGAACATTGTTAGTGCCCCACAGCTCTGGCCTAACCCCCCCACAAAAGGGGGTAAGACATCTCCTCACAATGGAAGCATCAACACACAAAATGAAAGTGTACAGAAGTCTGTCAGGAGGGCAGCAGTGGCAAGACAACTGGAGAAAAGCAAGAGGAGGGGGGAGCATCGGGATTCAAAGACAACTGGCACAGCTGATCCACGTAGCAAAGATGGCCCACTAACCCAATTATCCCATCATCAAGATCCCATTCCCCCTCTTGTTACCCTGCCAAGGTCAAACTCCACAGAAAACACACTCCAAGGTCAATCAAGGGTCACCTCTTACCTCAGGATCTCAGAGATCACAGAGTCCCAGCAGCAGCCAGACCCGGACCCCAACCCATCAGAACTAGACCAGGATACAAACCGCTCTAATCCTGACCCCGACCCTGACCCCGAGCCAGAGCCAGAGCCAGAGGAGGGCGAGTTGTCGGACTACAGCTACGAGGAGGTGGAGGCTCGTCCGGGGTGGGCAGAGGAGAGCATCAACTGGCAGAGAACCTTCTCGGTCAATCCGATGGACTTTGAGCTCCTGCGCTCTGACTGGAACGACCTGCGCTGCAACGTGTCAGGCAACCTCCAGCTGGCAGAGAGTGAGGTGGTGGACGTGCTGGCACAGTACATGGAGAAACTCAACGAACGCAACGGAGGGTGAGGATAAAGGAGAGGGACTGAGAATAATGTGAGACTAAAAGGTCTCATGTTTCCCTGCAACCTTGTAAATTCAAATGTGTTCAGCTATTATGTAAAACTAGTAGTAATTTCAGTGAGAACATATTGGTCATGCCCTGGTGCTTTGACTTCATGTTCACAGACCTCTATGTGCTGATTACTGTTTTCTGCAGCAGTGCTTACAAACCTTGTTGTTATTTGTGTGAAGTAGCTTAGCCATTAACGTTTTTTTTTTTTTCTGTTTTCATTTTCCTCCCACATCACACCACGTTGGCTTCACAGCAGCACAGATAATGAGTAGCAGCATTTTTTGAAGTGGTCTGCCTACAGTCAAACAATAATTACTCCTGTCAAAAAGATATTAAAAAAATGAGTTTTCTCTTTGTAGTCTTTTTGTTTTTTTGTCATATTATTGTTCAGAGCATGTGCATCCTGGCTCAGTCCTTTCTCTTCTGCCCATGCCCCAGGATCTACACCCTGCTGCGGATTATCAACGTGGAGAAGCGGCGCGACTCAGCCAGAGGGAACCGTTACCTCGTGGAGCTGGAGCTGATGGAGAGGGGACGCAGCGTGGTGCGTCTGTCTGAATACATTTACCTACTGCTGCACCGTGGCAGGCAAGGGGAGGAAAGCCTAGAGAACACCGACTCTGCCCCAGCCTCTGCACCAGCTTCGGCCCCCTCCCCTGCCACATCCAGCCTCGCCACCCTGCCGCCCCCTCCCTCCACCAAGTCCCCTGCGCGGCCCGGAGCAACGCCGTGGAGCACTGCCTACGCTAAGCCTCTGCTCTGCCAGCCGGTCATGCTGCAGTGGAGGAGAGATGTCATGGTGCATTTTGTGGTGCCCGGTCAGTCAGCTTTCTCAGCTCTGCAAACTGAATAATCCTTATAGAACCTGCGCATGATGCAAATTAACATAATTTCATTTGGTTTTCCCAACTTGCTGTCTACTTTTTAAAATTTCTTCTTATGTCCTTCAGTGAAAAACCAAGCTCGGTGGGTACAGCAGTTTATCTCTGACATGGAGAATCTTCACCGCCAGACAAAGGATGACAATTTCAGCATCATTATCGTCGACTTTGAGAGTGAAGACATGGACGTGGAGCAGGCACTTAGAGAGAGCACCGTGCCAAGGTCTCCGTGTGGATTTATGTGTGCGACATAATCAGCCGAGTGATGTGACTTCCGAAGTGAATATTTCAAGTGATTTGTGTGCTTGTCTTTGTTTTGACAGATACGAGTATCTTAGGAGAGAGGGGAACTTTGAGCGTTCAGCAGGACTGCAGATCGGAGTGGACACCATTGAGGTCAGGAAATCAAAACACACAGACGGAAGACAACAATATGTGTGCTGCTGGCAGGGAAAAAGCCACTCACTGAGGGTCAGACGCTCACGCTGACCACATGACCTTTACTGGCTGATGGACAGACGGAGAGAACACTCATGCATAATGAACACATCACGGCTGGGCTCGTCTGTCACAGGCTATGCATTCCAGCCTTATCTCTGAGCCTCTCTTCCTCCTCCTCTTCCTCCATCCCCTCTCCCTCTCCCACAGAGCCCAGTTGTGGATGACAGGGAACTGCTTAGACAGTTTGCTGCATTTCCTCTGTCATGTGTATGCCATAGCTGTCACATCCACTCCCTCTCACAGGTTATTTGTGTGCATATGCTCTTACGCCTCTTTCTGGCTGTCTCTCTATCACACACACGCATGCACACCCCACCCACGGGGGGCGTGGAGCGGCTGGAAATTTGGACAGACGTTAATCCATCAGTTGAGTGTCACTGCTGTCACGGTGGGATGACAGGACTGTCACTCATGTCTGAATGACCTGCAGGCTCTTGGAGTGAAGACAAGCCACTGATGCTGAGCCCAGACTTTTTCACTCTCTTTAATCCTAAAATCCCATATTAGGCGCATGTGAACATGCACTGTCATACACACAAAGTTACACCAGCTCATACAGACCGAATCCCACACACACACATTTCTTTATCCCAGACGTACAGAAGATTTAGACTATTTACATGTAATGAATGTGTACATTACTGTTAATCTGTCTGTCCCTCTTGCAGGATAGCCACAGTATCGTGTTCCTGTGTGATCTGCATATCCACTTCCCTCTCAACATCTTGGAAAGCATCAGGAAGCACTGTGTCGAGGGGCGCCTTGCTTTCGCTCCCATAGTCATGAGACTCAGCTGTGGAAGTTCACCACGAGAGCCTGACGGTAACACAAATGAACACACACATTTCATGAATGAATGCTCTTGTCTGTTCTCACACTGGGAGAATCAAATTTGTATGTTAACATATTTTGACTGATTCCTCAGTTACAGACAACTGACTCTTAATTTTCAATTTACATCCAAAGCATGTACTTCTGTAAGCATCAGACTTTCTTTTTATCACAATCACTGTTGATACAGTGGCAGCAATGGGACTTGTAGCTGTTATTAACATTCTTTTCATCCTGTCTGCAGGTTACTGGGAGGTAAATGGCTTTGGCCTATTTGGAATCTACAAGTCTGACTTCGATAAGATTGGAGGGATGAACACAGAGGAATTCAAAGACCGCTGGGGTGGAGAGGACTGGGAGCTGCTGGACAGGTAACCTAGCAACAAGCCAACACAATAACCTCATTAGCAGCTCTCAAAGTTCATTTTTGCTGAGACCCTGTCAAAGAGATGTTGACAGAACTTTATGGTAACTTTTGAAGTTGTAGTTAAACTTTATCTGCTTTGTAATGTTGTAATGTTGTTGTTGGACTAGATTCCTATAAGTTCTACAGATGTTCACAACTTGGTTGTTTTTTCTTTATGGTTTTAGAAAATGACATAATTTCACAGGTTCCCCTTAAGCATTTTTGTGCAGATTTTAACACATGCACCCTTCGGATTTCTGTCTCCACTGAAAAGAATAACAAGGGCTCATTGAATATCATTTTTGGCACTTTTTAAGCTTTATTATTCATTGCTATAGCAGGCAGAAATCCCTAAGACGCCTGATTCAAAACCTGTCCCTGAACTGACTCTTGAATAAAAGCGGAGTAAAAGGTTTAGACAGACTATTGAAGACAGCCCCTGGTCACATTTACCAAGATCAGTTGCTGTGGTTCCAGCCTTTTCTCTTTGATGAAAAAATCTTGTATCTGCAGGCGCTGAAAAGTCTTACAGAGCATTGATTTAAATTCCCTCAAAGGTAGAGTTAAGAGGTTATTTAGAGGTCTTATTTAATTTACAAAGATTGTGAATATTTTTTCTTGCCAAGACAGAAACATTACTTTTACTTTTTGGCTGTTGGGCTGAACCAACTAATGATGGACAAGTGTCGATTTTATCAATGAAATTGATCAATCCATTTGCTGCCTGTCTGAGTCGAGGCATGGAAAGATAATGAGACAATGGGCCTCTTGGCATGACCCCCCCCCCCAAGCACTCTTGTGCAGGACCCACAGACTGGGGGAAAAATAAAATAACTACAAACAACACAAAATGACCTTTGTTGTCATATCTCTCTTTTGTGGTGGTGGTGTTCTCTGTGGTTGTTTTGTGTCTCTGTGGGATAGTTTGCCTTGTCTTTGAAGTTTTCAAGTAAGCTTGTTGACTTTCAAACAAGGCATATCAAAGGGTGACTCCATACAGTGTCCTGTAGGGCTGTTCAGTAGTGCATACATAGATCCAGGCCAGGTAAATTATATTATTTATTAATTATATTATATGGAATAAGTTCCTGACCAAAATATCATATAAATGTCAATAAAATAATGTATTTAATCAATAGTTGTTATCCTTAATGTGATCTCACCATATATGGACAGCAGCATGTTTTTGTGGTTGTACACCCTGAGAGAACACAGCTATAACCCAGTGTTTCTCACTCTCCCTCAGGGTGCTACAGAATGGTTTAGAGGTCGAGCGACTTCGCTTGAGAAACTTCTTTCACTACTACCACTCCAAACGAGGCATGTGGAACGCCCAGAACAAGAAAACTCCTAAAGGATAGCGCCTCCTGCTGGTCGGAGGATGCTAAAAAAAAAGCCTACCTGCAGATCCACTGTGTGTGAGAGAGAGACCTCTGGTAGCTCGCTCACTGCCTGAACTCTGCCTTTCTTGAAACCAGGCTCCTCTCTGGGACGCCTCTGTTTCGCCATCGGCCCCTGTTGTGTGCTTGTCTGTGTGAGGAAACGGTGTCCAAATGTGAGCTTTGGAAGCAAGCTGTTCACGCAGACAAACCTGAGTCATCACTTTGCCTCATTGACTGAACTACTGTACAGGGAGAAGAGAGTTATTTTTGTTCTCCTTCTCTCTGCCCTTTTTTCTTGGCGCAGTGTTTTCAGACAGACTGGAAAGCAGCTGTTTTTGTGTGTGTGTTTGTGAGGACGTGTGAGTATGTGCTGTATATATACAAGTGCGTGTGGGTGTGTTGCCGCTTGTGTGTGCTTAATGATGACAGGAAGCACCTTTTTCTAACAAGGAGATGTGAAGACAACCTAAGATCTTTTTTTCTAACATGCTCTCACATGGGGAGCCTTATAGAATGTGTCAACATGTTATTCCAATAGATTCAGACATGGTGGCGTAGCTCGTGTAGAGGAACTATGGTTTTGGTAAACACTATTTCTAAATCCATCAACTACTACCTGTTGAATATCATTGACCAGTATGACTGAGGTGCTGACGTTTTCTTGATATCTGATATCATAAAACAAAGTTTCCTTATCGGAAAAGCCCTTTTTTCCAAACAGACACTGACAAATGCATCACGTTTATGTCTCCTCTCTTTCTGTCCCTCTCTCTTGTATCTTCAATTGATTTTCAGCATCATGCTAATTTGTGTATTTGTATCTGTTGAAACATTGAAGCGAGCCCGGATGGTGTTTTGTTATATCAGTTTTACATCCAGATTACTGCTAGCTATCGGTTATGACTTGATTAATTTTGTTTCATAAACTGAAATTTGTTCTGCTGTTAGTTATTACAGTGTGGGATTTTCATTTGTACGTACATGCAAATATTTGGGGGTGCTATTTTCTGTTCTAAAACACTGAATTTGTGAAAGGTTTACACTTTTAAACTCTACTGACGGTATCCTCCATTCCCTCCAAATCTCTAACCTCATTGTCAACTGGAATATGAAGCTGCAACAGGAGGGGAGCTGAGGACCACAGCAGCTTTCTGACATTTGATTTGAAGTCGTCAACCCGTTGTTGTTGTGTTTTTTTTGTTTGTTTGTTTTTTTTAGCATTTTCTGAGGATTGCATTTCATGTATTAAATCTGAGGGATTAAAACGTTATCTCTCATATTAGAATACCACAGAGACAGGTTTATGCTTAACTGTTGAAAATGTTGACACTCTTCTTTTAAGCTTGTATAAAGCTCCAGCAGGAGGGGTTGACCAGTTCATGCGTTGGACACGATGTGGCAAGGCATGGCTGTTTCACAAATGTGTGCCTTTATCAGGGTTTGGCTGCGGGCAGTTTTTAAACTACTCTAATGACAAAAGAGGGCAGGGACAGACAGAAATACAATGTTATTTATCAGCAGGCTGTAATGTCACTGTAAATTCAGATACACTGTAAAAGACGGAAGTATGGTTCTCTTAAACAGAGTACAGATGTGTCAGTCTGTTTGTTATATTACCTTAGAAGCAAGGAGTGGTCTTTGGAAGCCAGTTGTCCCCGTTGGTGAAATAGACAGAGATGTTACAAATGACTACTGAGAGGGAACAGGAGGTGTTATGGAAACTCACTGGCAGCTGCTGTCCAGCGAGACCCCACCTGCTCCCATTACTTTGGCTGGAGGCCGGGCTACTAATGCCTCTGTTTATGCAACATGGTACTTATATTGACAGGGAATGGCTGGAGGGCTCAAGACTGTATATGGATGAGAGTTAATGATCTGTTATTGACTGTATGATTGTCAAAAACGCCCTCCAAGACCCTCTCTTTGCCTCTACAGGAAAAAAAAGGTCTATTCTGTACGTCATTTAACATTGACATGGGATTATTTAAAGAACAAAAGAAACACATTAAATATAAGAATATATATATAAGAAACATAAAAATGAAAAATAGGAATATACATTCCAAGGTAATTTCTGTGAAATTGTTTTGTAGAGAAAAGGTTTTAAGAATGTATTGTACTTTTATTTTGATTTGTTGGGTTTTTGCAAATAAAATTTTATGCTTACGTCCACATCATTTTTAAAATGTGTTTTTATTTTTACATTTTAGTTGGTATTACTTACTTGTTGTTTTGTATTATCAACAGCTGCAACAAATGGAAGTAACTACAGTCTGCAATAACGCAAAAATGTCACATGGGCATTGAGCAACAGGTCAGAGAACTTTGGCTTCATCGCTTTTTTGTGTCCCCTGGCAACACTTTTTTTTTTTTTTTGCAACGAGTGTATTTGCAGCACACGTGTTGTCAAATTGATGAGGATGTTTTTTGAATTCACAGAGCATAAGTGTATTCACATGTGTTTTCTTAAGTTGCAGTGCACTGAGTTCTCATGGCTACCAAAAGTAACTTCATTTCCTATCTGACCACAAGGTGGTGGTGTACCCACACAAACATGCACTGTACCTAGTGAGGTACAGTAGTTGACGGACATGAGCGTATGAAAATAGATTTAAATTTGGTGAAAGGATATCATGATTTACCATAGGAATAAAAAAACATAATGTGTATGAGTTAATATGGAAAAACATCGCAAGAGTTCAAAATCCCCCTCTCACATGCTCACACCCACATGACCCCACACTCCCACAGGCGTAAGGGATCACTACCTCTATGCAAACAATTCAACTGTCAGTGGTCATGTGAATATCTCATGTTCATCATTTCAGTTAGGTAGCATGATAAAGCTTTTTTTTTTCTTTCCAACAGTGGATTGTATTGAACAGTGGGTATATAAACCATTCTTAAATTCAATATACATCCAATAACTGAATACAACTCAAGTACTGAAATGTCAAATCAATTTCTTAAACTCCTTTGTAAATACAGTATATTCAGTTAGATTGAGGCATTCAAATAGCTGCCTGAAGGTACATTTTGCCAAGGTCAATAGGCCATGATGCACTTAGCTACACATGCAAAGTAAGTATGATATCATGTAAAAGCTGCTTTTACTCTGAGGCTGACATCACTATTGAGCTACTCACTGTAAATGAAACTGATTTAATATCACATTCATTGTGTTTTATGACCAACGCAGAGAGAAAAGCAAACAGTATGAAACTAACAGTTTGAACCCCAACAGGGCTGGTATGTTTTCAAACCACATTTAATCATTTGCAGAGTTTTTTTGTTTTGAGTTGTTGCCCCCCTCCAGTGTGTGATATTGCTATGGGTGGTGCTGGCTTGACGTATGCCCTGAACACACACACACACACTCACTCACTCACAGACCGTGAGGTAACCTCTGTCTACACCACAGCTACATGAGGTCTGGATGAGGCAAGCGCTAACCTCCTGTGATCTCTACGCCCTCAGTGTTTCTTCATCTCTCACTTAGAGTAGATTTGACAAACAGGGGAGGTTAACTGGCCCGAAAGGTCGACTCTGTTCAGTTCCCCTGACTGAGTCATAGACTGTGATGTGTGAATGTGTAGGAGTCAGATTTTCCACTTTACGTATATATGTAGTATAGCATGTCTAGTATTTACAAAATCTTCATACGTGCAGTGTGTCAGAGACACACAGACTGATAGGGCAAGTGCTCTGCCCTAAGCCCATTATGTAATGGCATTCTGGGAACACACCCTACCTGTCTGCGTGAGTGTAGAGTGATGAAAAGCAGGTAGTCACAGGCTTCTTCAGTATTTGGTTTATTTAATCTTAGGTGTGTTACAACACCAAACCACAAACAACCACCAGGCCACGTGGTAATCTAAACTTTTGAAAGTGAGAGCGACCACTTTTTTTTTTTTTTTTTAATGGCCTCCCCTTTTCTGCCCAGGTAATAAAATAATACACAGGAGAGGACTGAATACAGAAATTCTTGGTTGGAGATTTAAAAAGAGAGGAAAAGGTTATATTAGCTCTATCTTTATATATGTTACTGCTTTTATTTGGCTTCTGTCTTCAGTGTGATCCCAGATAAGTGAAAAGCCAAACCACAGTAAATCAAAGCAAACACTGCTCCACCTCCCACACTATTACCAAGGGCTTAACAGATACAGTGTCTGTTACAGGCTGCAGGTGAGAGATTAGCTAATGTGCAGGCAGAAAGCCAAGTCTCCTCTGAGTCAACATGAGCCGATAACTGTCTGCTGAGAAGGCTTTTTGGTTCCAGTGTACTGGTCAGAATAACCTCCCCCCACACTTTGAATATCCAAATAATCAGATATAATGACTGTGCTTGTGTATTAAATAGTAAACTGTCTTTGTTTATTGGATCACACTGAAACACGAAGCAAAAACAATGTACATAAAATGAGGAGCCGTAAAAGTATTAGTTGAAGTTATATGAACTTAATGATATTATGTGGAAAGTGCGTAACTCGTACGTCAAAACAAACTTCCGCTTTATGTAGGTCGCACGTGCTAGGGGGTTTTGTTTGATGCTCGTTTGAGGCAAAACAAAGTTTACTTATTCATCCAAAGTTACGGCAGAACTGAAGCGAGTCTCGATTGGCTGCCGCAAAAGTAGGACCTCTTCTGATTGGTTCTTGGTGCTGCTTCCGTGTTGTCAATCAGCAGGAGTCCCTCCCCTAACACATCTGTGGCAGACTCTCTCCGGCAGGCTGCTCCTAACCAGGCGTAGAGACAGGAGAGCGATGAGGTAAAGTCGGACTTTTTCACGGAGCTTTGCGAGGAAGCGAAAGTGTTTTGCTCTGCTGAGCAGCAACGCGGAACTTGTGTCTTGTTTTATCTATAAATGAACTCGGACTTGGCTGTGTTCAAAGAGCGGGGAGATATTTCGTCGTGATTTAAAAGACTGTGGACATTGGAGGAAAGTTTAAATCCCTGCGCCGCCCGGGGGAAAGGTGAGACGGGAGCAACTTTGATTTTACTCGCTGCCCACCTATCTTAACGAGAAACCAGGGCAGGTTTTCAATAAAACTATCTAGTACTATAGGATTTTCTCTGCTGGTGCAGTTGTGTTGTTTCGACGTCCTACACTAAACTCTGAGAAGCAGCATGTCTGACAAGTGCTCTGCTGTGTAACCAGTTCATCCTGCTCAGCGGGGAGTTTCGACGGCGGCTTCAGTGACTCCCAGGTAAACCGCTGGCGACGTTTGCAGCTCATTCAAGTCACCCCTGTAAAAGCCGTGTCACCATCATGGCAGGTTTGAGCAATGTCCATATGAAAACCCTGGAGGACCTGACGCTGGACTCGGGCTACGGGGCGGGGGACTCCTGCAAATCCCTCAGCCTGTCCTCCTCCAAGTCAAACTCCCAGGCCTTCATGACGGCCCCTCACCGGGGCAACTGGTGGTACTATTCCGGCTCCATGAACAGCAGGAACAACAGCTGGGACACTGTCAACACTGTCCTCCCCGAAGACCCGGAGGACATCTTCTCAAAGTGTCCCCGCTTACCTGACCTGGAAGAGTTCCCCTGGACCGAAGAGGAGGTGGCCAAGATACTGCGCAAAGTGGCCGACAGTGGCAGCATCAAAGGCGGACCCACACCTGTGTTCTCCCCGGAAGCCGTGAGGCGGCTGTCCGGTCTGCTCCGCAGGGCTCTCATCCGCATCTCCAGGGAGGCTCAGCGGCTCAGCGTCATGCACTGCCGCTGCACACGCTTCGAGGTGCAGAGCGCCATGAGGCTGGTGCTCAGCTGGGCCTTGGCCGACCACTGCGTCTCTGCTACGGTCAAGGCTATCTCCATGTACAGTATGAGCGCCGGGGAGCTGCTGAGGAAGGGCAAATCAGCCCGCTGCGGCCTCTCCTTCTCCGTGGGACGCTTCTTCCGCTGGATGGTGGACACCCGCATCTCCGTGCGCATCCACGAGTACGCGGCTATATGTCTGACAGCATGCGTGGAGGCTCTGGTGGAGGAGATAGGAGCCCGGGTGCTGATAGCCGAGAGGGGTCACACGGGGCCGGATTCGGGGTCAGGGTGCACCCCAGTGAGTGCAGAGGCCCTGGACGTGGTGGTGAACAATGACGCGGAGCTGTGGGGAGTCCTGCAGCACTATGAGCACCTGATCTGTGGGAAGAACGCCAGCGGTAAATATATTTTCAAGTCCCTTTCAGCTTTGTGTGTAAAGTGTCTGTTTCACTGAGTAGAACTCGATGTCATAGGAGCTGCAGCCTAAGTTTTTTTTTCCCCTGTCACACGCTCTCCTTCCTGAGTGCTGGTCACCATCTTCCACTGCCTCAGTGCCCACGTGTGGAAAAGGTGAAATGTGGCCTGCTGTTGGATACAATGCATACCTTATGTGTGAACGTTTGATGGATTTGTCTCTAATTTGACTTGTCAGAATAGGAAAATAACAGTGCAGAGGCATCTGTTGCGAACAAAGAAAGTATTTTCTGTCTGACCAAGGCCAGGGAGAAATGACTGTTGGATTCTGTGCTGAAGAGCCAAATTTGATTTTAAACTACCTCACCCTCATTTGTCAGGTACAAGATTGAGTCCTCTCATGTCACTCTTGCTCTGCTGTTGTGATTTGGGGTGCACTGAGCCTTTACAGCCCAGGCAGGAGGCTTGTCTGTTGACACAGCTCTCTGTTTATGCTGACTTCACCTCTCTTCCCCCTGCTGTGTTGGCTGCACTCCTTCAAAATCACTCCCTTCTTCCTTTTCCTCATCCTGCTATCCTCCTCTCTTCCTGTGCTGGACAAACCCCTCCCACCCACCACCTTCTCATATCTTGCATTTCTCTCTCTCTCTCTCTTTTTCTTCCAGCTCCAGCTGTGCATCCTGCTCACTGTCCATTTGTTTTCTCCTCCCTCACATCCCTCCTCAATCAACTCTCTTTCTCTTGCCTCTTTGTCAAACCCTAGTGGACTCCGAGCCCTCTTTCCGTGGCTGTTTTGGCAGCCCAGTGTTGAACTGATTCATGAGCTTGTGTTGGGACAGTGTAACCGGCCTTTGTTTTGTGGCCCACTACCAGCTCCCTGGAGCAGAGCTTTTTACTGTAGCACAATGGCTTTTTGTTGTGTGATCGTGCAGCTTAGCCCAACTCAGAGGGGGTGAAAACAAATGCTGTAGAAGCTGGGCACACAAGCCCTCACATCCATACATGGACCATTACGCAGCAGAGAGAGAGGAAGAGAGGAAATAAGTGGAGCCATTATAACAGGGCTTCAATTAGAAGGCTTCCTATTGATCTAGTGTTAAGATGTTATCATCCAGGAGCACCTTACTGGCCTGCATGTGTAGAAGACATTGATGTTGCCAACTATCTAAGGGCTTGAGATCAGGCAGCACTTAATACACCGTATACTTGCACACATGCATGCACACACTCATTCAGTCACTTCCATTTCCTATTCTGTGCAGCAACCACCAGTTTCATCATAAAGTGCTCTCCATCTCAGCCTGCAATTGCTGAGAAGAGTGCAGTGCGTTGAAACTCTCTGTTATCTTGCCATATGCTCAAGTTGGAGCAATTTCATTGCAAAATAAGTTAAAGGGCAGCTTTTGTCCCAGCATTTAACCAGATGTCTTTTGGTTGGGTTATGACTGGCCTATTTTGGTGAGTTCATTCACTGGTTTTGAGAAAGACCAGCATGTGTGTCTGTGTGTGTATGTAATAACAACAGACCATTATTCTGACCACCCTAGTTTTTTATAGGCCCAAGACTGGGTTGTTCAAGCCACATACCCCTCTACCACCTTACCACCTGACACCCCACACCCTAAACCTGGCTTCCAGCCCCCTGCTGTAGTCCCTTTCCCACCACAATCGTTGGTGCAAAAGCAAAGAACCATTTTCCACTCACAAACCAGACTTAGATTGGGAGAATAGACTACTGATTAAATGGAAGGGCACAGTCTGATAAATACTCCCTCCCTCTTGATTTCTCTCCCTTTCTCCAATTCTTTCCTTTTCTCAGGGGCTGGCCCACATCTGGAACTCTTTAAGTCAGAAATGACTTCTACGGCTCCAATAACAATTCTGAAACTCCCTCCCTCCTGCCCTCTCTTGCTCACTCTCACTCTTGGCTCTTTCCTTTTTTTTCTGCCAGTGCGTTCATGTCCACTTCATCTTTATCTGTTTATTTCTTCTGGTCTACAGGGAATGCATTAGAGGAACTCGCTTGTGATGTGCCAGGATCTTATTCATTACTCATTGCACACACTCGTACGAGCACGTTCACATACACACAGACGCTGAAAGCTATTTAGTCTGGTTTTCATGTGTTCAAATGGCTCCACAGTACTGGTACCACTATACATAAGAGTCCATTTGTCATTCATTTATCCTCACAGAGAAATAGAATGAGCGAGCTGTTCCTGGTATGATTTGTATTGATATTATTGAATGGGCATTGGAAGGACATAGTAGTAGCTGCATTAATGGACAGTGGAAGTGTATACGAAATCATTGATCCTTATAACTGGCACGCAGATGTCCATTAAAAGATCATCTGTTGAAACACTGTCCCATTTCAGCTGTCTCTTGCAAATTCTCATGATCAGACTCTGCATCTGTATTTTTGTCCTACCTAACCTGTTAGACATGCAAACTAGTGACTAGAAGGTTCCTAGTCCAAGTTTAAATTTCTCCCCAGTTCAGCTTTGCAGTTGCCAGGAGTGGAAGACTGTGTTTGGAAAAGGGCTGCTTCACAAGCTTGAAGGTGAACAACTGTGTGAACCTGGAGCAGGAACCAGTTGAAAGAGAGCATTCATGCTCAGCAAAATTTACCTAGATAGATAAACTTTGATTTGGTCCAGTACTAACAAAAAACAAAGCTGTGTTTCTCTGCCCCAGGTCTATAAAGGTAGTAAAAAAGGCAGTGAGTAATGCCTTTTGAGTGCCCTGAGAGAACAGGGCATATGATTTGCTGCTCAGTATTTCCCTAAATATGTATTTAGCCCAGAAAGAGGCGTGGGAACGCTGGGCAGAAAGATGCAGGGAGAGCGGCCCAGCACTGTGGTCACACAGATGGGGAAACCAGCACTCTGAAAATACACTCCCTGCTCCACAAATCTGGAGTGGGATCAAATACAGTTTTGGAAAACATATCGGGACATTATGGGGAAATGGACTTAAGTTCATCCTTGTGTGATGCATGTGTGTTCAGCACACAGCACATTTGCCCAGGACTTAGCACCAAGCCTGTGTTTTGGCCTGAATAACTGCACAGACGAATTTAGATTAACTATGTGCGCACTGTCAGTAGACCAGTGTGGAAAGAGTTAAGACCCTAAGTCATATTTGCTTAAGTGGATAATATAGGTTAATCCATTACCAAACACTGCAATTCATGTTTGGGTGAGAGTTTTATGCGAGTGCACGCACCACCTCAGGCTACACACAAAGACACATACACACAAACACACATACCCACGCACATGCTCACACACTGATGGTCCATTTCACTGTTTGCACTGGCTTCTTGTCCTGTCCCAGCTGTGAAAACACTAACCCATTAGAGTGCTGGTGCGCACATGTGTTTCAGTGTGTTCATCTGTGGGTGCTTCAATGTACTTGTGTGGGTATAGACTATTCTTGGAAAACTGTGAGGTATGCTTTCACAGATATGACACCACAAATGACTTGTCTGGCTATTTCATGAATTCTGGATCCAGTTGGTTTCACACCATTTGACACAGGAAATTTATTTTATAAAATTAATAGATGATTTAACAGTGAAAGTCAAATAACCATGTTTCGGATTGTTTACTCCCCCCTGTGTGTAGCCCTGTCTTAACTTGCTCTTCTCTTCTTTGAATCTTCACAGTCATTATCTTAATCTCCTGCCTCACTCCTCCTATTTCATTACAGTGGCATGAGTCATGTGTCTTAACACTGTTTACAGTAAAGCACTGATAAGGAGGAAGCAAGGGAAGATGTGGATGACAGATACTCAGAGGAAAAAGGGGCAATGGGCACAAATACAAACCCCCAAATTGCAATAGCTAACTTAAAATCATTTGTCCCCTTGCGACTTGATTTTGTCTTTCTAATCACATTCCTGGATGGTATTTATTCTGTCCAGAATGAACTGCAGAGTTCAGATTGCTTATTTGGCTTGTTTAAATTGGAAAATGTGCAGCCGCGTGTCACATGCATTACCACAGAGTCCTGGCTGCGGTTCAAGGGGGGAGTCTGTCCTGCACGTTGGGTTGGGATTGCAGCTGATGAGGGAAGCAGGACGACTGTCTGGAAGATGGTTGGAATCTTGGACTGTGACAGTTTAGTGCATTGCATGGCAGTAATCGTTGTGGTGAAAGGGACAACTGTGCATCAATTCATCCCCATGTGATGTCTGGCTTGGGAGATGGAACAGCTACAAGCACCTGTGTTGGAAGCTATAATGATATTGAAATCTGAGTGTGAGGTGGCGAAGGTCAAAGGCTAAAGGTCAGTGGCAGTTACTAGTGAAGGCTTCCCAATAGAAAAATATGCAAGACTGACATGTAGTCACATAGAAATCATCTATAGGAGATTTAAAACCTCCTTTACACATTCATTTAGTCAATTATTTACTTTTATGTACAGACAAGGGGATAAATGTATTAACATTAACATGCACACATACCTTACTGGGCCTGGGCAGATTTTAAACCTTGCCTATAGGTATTCATGTCTTGAAACATATTGGCCTTGGTTGCTGTAGGTTACCACAGATTTTTTTGTCCATCTTTCCCACTTAATCAGTAACTATAGCAACATCAGCCAAAAAGGAAAAAAAAAGATGTAGGATGGCAACAGTACGGATAATGACTCAACACCGGGTTTAATAAGTGAGACTGAGGCTGAGGTGCATGAGAAAATGCTGTTGAACTTTACAGCCTCGACAGAGTGATGGAGAAGAGATCTCTATAATCTTATATCTTAAATGTAAGATTTAGCTCCCGTAGTTTGTATTTCTGTTCCCTCACTCACACATGCTGTTATAAGTCAGCCTGTCTGACCTCTACATAACATTGGAGCAGACATGACACCAAAATAGCTTGTGCAAGGTGTAAGTGTTGTTAACTAAATAAACATCCTGAGGCAGAAATAAATTTGCTGACAGTTCATTTTGATGACATCAAAGAAAACAGTGCGTTTGTTTAGTAAATTGACATTTTTGTTTCTGATCTGATGGAGTGTAATGTCCAGTATGGTGTATACTGTAACTTAAAATGCAAAAACACAGGGTGTGTAATAAGCTGCTTTGCTACAATAAAAAGACTTTTATTTTAACCACCCCAGACATAAGCCAAACACAGACGGTCTATTATTTCTCCTACCAAGTTATCCAGCTCCACCACCCTCTTACTCAGTCATTTAACTTTGGAGATGGCTTGATTAATTGTCACAAACAATGATTTACAAGGGGAAAGACACACAGTGCTCCATTCACTCTTTTCAATGTGCCTGTTTAGCACAGATCAGCTCTGCCTTGCTTTCAAATGTTAGCACAGAGTAAACTTTGAAGGACGCTCTGAGTCTCTTGTCAGACCACAAAACCTCACAAAAATCATCATCCTTCCCTTGAAAAATCAATGCCAACCATCACAGTTCAAATTGTTAATATGCATTAGCTGGCACGCAGCGCTCTCTCTGCATGTGTGCTCCAGCAAAACTCAAGCCAGTTATTCACAGTCGATACAGAGCACTGCTGTGGCTGATTTGGTTGTAATATTTAATTACACACAAACAGATCAGATGGGCAGACTGGTGGTGGTAGTGGAGGTGGTGGTGGTGGTGGAGGGGTGTAGATTAGGACCAGGGAGTGTGTGCTTTAAGTGGAAACATATTTGTCTGACTGGGGACTGGATATAATAACCCCTTGCTGTGTTCTCTGGTGAAATCTGTTGGAGTCATACGGACTTGGCTGGATGGAGCCATGGAGAGATAGAAAGCGTTTGAGGGAGAGATGGTGGAAGCTGCAATCCCACATATCCTCTCTGATTGGGATCTATGAAGCCAGGTTGGCCAGAGCCAGATTTCTGCAGCTGAAGTCGAGTTTGTGTGTATGTGTGTGGAATTGCTCCTGTGTATGCATGCGTGTGTGCCAAAGGAGGGCTTGTGATCATTTCCCATTGCCGACTCCTAAAAAAAAAAAAAAAAAAGGGACACAGCTTCTTTTGGATGTGAGGAAAGTCTTTTTCCTTTCAAGCCTAAACTGCTGTTTTTGTAAACGGGCTGAAAGAGGGAGCTTTTTGTGATGCTGTCAGTGACTTCTTTGTCCAGTGGAGTCAGAGCAGCAGTGTGTGGAGTCTCAGATATATTGCACTGGAAAAGTAAACACACTTGTCTGTAGACACTCTGTTGCACACACGACTCCATCCTCCTCTGTTCGCCTTTCTTTTTTCAGCAGTGCATACATCCAATGTTATTTATTTACATATAGGCCTGCATTATTTATGAGGACATTGATTTCTTATATTCAAGACAGACACAAGGAACAGGTGGTGGGTGGGTGTTGCATTGTTGGAATCAACTTAACTGTAGTCGACATACACACAAACACCAGCCCATGAAATGTAAGACTTTTAAAAAAATGTATTGGTACACAGACAGATATAGACACGCAGACAGACTGTGATAGTGCAGACAAAGAGAAGAAGATGCTTTCACTCCGGACTTGCGTGACTACCAGGGTTGTGAGTGTACATAGGGTGGGGTAAGAAAACACTATCGTTACACAGAGACATTCTGTTAAGGACTTCCATTCTTGCGTCTTTACTGGTGCCCCCTCCCAGTTTGGTTCTAAAGCCAAGAGTCCTTTTTTTATTGTAGATAAACTGAAGTACTTCTCACAGTACCTGTACCTGCTCCTTCCAGTCAGGTCCTCCTGCCTCACAGACCACTTCCAACAGGTTGAACAATAGTTTACAGCTTGCATGATGTTTTGCAGCCTTGTCTTCAGCACCACAAGCAGCCAGCCAATTTTCCACAGGGAGAAGTTGGATAGAGAGAGAGAAAGGGAGTGAAAAAGAAAAAGGAGGAGAATGGAAAAGCAAAAGCAGATTTTATGACATGCTTGTTGGTGAGTGTGCCAGTTTCTGTCAGCAAAGTGCCCATCCCAACAGGTCAACTGAGGTGTGTGCGTGCGTGTGTTTCATGCCCTTCAGCCACAACTAGGCCACCTTAGCCTGTGACATTTCTTCATGTTTTTTTTTTCTTTGATGTCGTGCTGCTAGAGTGTGACACTGATGGTATCTGTGCCTTTGAAAAGGACAGCAGTGTGTGTATGTGCATGGTGGTGTGTGTGTGTCTTGGTCTGGCTTTGCATTCCTGTCAGCATGCTTGATTGTAGCTTGATGGAGTGGCAGTTAACAGAGACAGAGATTTGATGGAGATGGAGACATGTGGATGTCCAGTCCTCCTGTTTGACCGGACCTGGGAAGAAGTCGCTCTTTGGACTAAAAGCACTGAGACTTCCTTTACTTCTTATTTTTCCACTGACTTTCCAGTAACAGGAATGGATGCAGCAGGTTCCCAATTAGTTTGCACTGCTACTATAATAATGCTCATTATGTCTCTCCTCCTCTTCCTCTTCCACCCGTCCCTCCCTCTCTCTGTGTCTCGCCTCTCCTCATCGTCTGACACTGGTATGTCTTTGTTTGTGCGTCAAGTCTGCAGCTTCGTCAGCAACAACACACACGTAAACATCGAGACTCCATGGCTTAATCTCTTTATGGCCACATCACAGGAAAGCATAACCCCTCCTCCCCCCAAATTTGTGCTGATAGCCAAACTGCTATGGACTGAAGTCACTGTGATGTGAGTGTTTCTACTGTTATGCTCCATCAAACCTCGTTATCTGTTTACCAAACCCTACTAAGACCATTTTAGCCCCCCCCCCCACTGTTGTGCTTCTTAACCCACATTGATCACAACCGCTGGCTCCGGTCCTCAACTTTACAACTCTGTGCTCTCCTTTTTTCTGCGTCTGTGCCACAACACCCAGCTTGCATTTCAGTTTTAGTTTCCAAAGCTTTTCCATTTGCAACCCCATAACCAGTGCCATCTCCTAAAAACATCACCTGTTGGGTCAAGGTCATCTAGTTAGACACATGGTCATTAACGGAGCCACAGCAGCGCACGCAGCATATTTAAACCCAAAACCATGTACAGTAAGGCTTCCTGGAAGTCCCTCGTGGTTAGTGGAGGGAAGGAGCACATTTAGAGCGAGGGCCATATGGAGAACACATGTGGGCACAGGAAAACAGACTGTCAAGACAGGACACCCTTGGCCGTAGCCTTTGGACTCTTTCTTTCGATAAGATCTGCAGAGCACATCCACCACATGTGGACTTCTCCCTTGAACTAAAACAAACCGTTTATAGCTCATAGGTAACAAAAAGAAGATGTGTTTTTCTAGGGAAAGTTCGTAACCAAGCATATTCACTGAGATGGGGGTGTGACAGTAAGAATCCCTGCTGCTACATGCTGTGATTTAAGGTGCTAGGTGTGCATAAACATTTAGATGATGTTTAGGGCATGCAGAGCCGGAGCAATTATCATCAGTTGGCCTGTATTTCTGCTGCAAACTTAAGAGCCCCCTTATCACACAATCACTATGTCTGTGTGTTCCCTTTGAGTGCTGGGGTTGTATGTTTAGACTTGTGTCTATGTCTGTGCTGTGGGGAAAAGCTGACCATGTGTACGGCTGCAACGATAATCAAGAGCTGATCCAACTCCATGTTTGCGTTAAATGTGCGTTTGTAGAGAATTTTTCTCTTTGAGTATGATCCCCACTAATTTGGGCTACATCTGTGCATAACTGTGTGCATGTGTGGACCCGCGTCTATTCATCCACCTCCTCTGTGTCTCTTTCTCTTTCTGCTGGCCACTCCCTCTGTCTCTGTGTAAATCTGTGTTGTGCTGGCCATCTGTGTGTCACTGCAGGGTCACAGACAGTGCTGGACAGAATACACTCGAGCGATAGTGGCCAAGTTTCCTCTCCCGGCAGCACAGAGATAATCTGCCTATTGAGCATTACAGGGTCCGAGGGTGAAGTTAGAAAAGGGACTGGGGTGGTGTGTGGTGGAATGCCACACTGATGAAAGGACGCCTTCTTTGAGCGCGTTCTGAGAAATGGAATTTCCTTTTGTTCATCTTGTGTCAAACAGGATGTGTCGATGATGCTTCTCTTCAAAAGATGTGTGCATATGTTTTTTTTTTTTTTTTTTTTGGTATGCAGCGCCTCGTGTCTGGCAGTACATAATTTGTGACCATATGAATTGGACCATTAATATCTTTCGTGACTTGTTGTTGGTAAGTGTGTCTCTGCCTATGCAGAGGAGTGGAGACTGCAGAGGAAGTCAGTCAGACAGCAGTTAAACAGAGCACGGCTTAAGCCAGGCACAGAACACCCCCTCATTGTCCCCCGCCCCCCTCTTCTCCACCTCAAAGGGCAAGACACAGCCTCCAAAAACAGTTACAATGCCAACACGTTCATCATCTCATCAAACCAGATTCTGTTTAACTCCATGTAAACCCTTTGGGATTATTTAACATGTTAGGATTAGACATTTGTTCCACCCATGTGCCCTGTAGACAAAAGTGTGACTGACTTCAGCCCTGCTGAACAAGTGTTGTCATTATTTTCCATCATTATTGTTTAACATTAGGTAACCGTCCATACAGTGCACACACTGTACGTACATACATGTGTCAACGTGTCAGTGCCCTGCTTCTGTAAAGGTGGTCCGACAGTAGATAAATATCTGATATATATCTAAGACCCAGCCAAGCATTCAACCTGACAGAGGTTAAGAGGGAGGAAGCTGTGAAGTGGAAGAGATCAACACACCTTTCTGTTATTAACTAAACACACCCACAATTCCATGCTTTGTCTGTGCCTAATAGTGTGCTTTGGGCAAGAAACTCTGCAAGCCACAGAATGAGCCTTTCAGCAATCCAGTCGGGTGCTAAGAAGGGGTGTGTATCTGCATGATGGGGCTGAAATGGGCAGATGTGTTAGGAGTTTAAGGTGGATGAGGGGGTGGGGGGAGTCAGCCTGAGGGTCAGTGAGTCATAAATACTGCAACACCCATCCAGCAGGGTCAGCCAAGCACGGGCCCAACTGTGAAGTCAGCGAAGCACAGCTTTCATTCATTAAAGTGGTTTCATACTAACATTTTGACAGAGATGTTTTATTTAGTTGCGCCGAAGGGCTTTGTTTTGACATACGGTCTGCAGATAGGATCCACAGCACAGGCAGTCTGATGTCAGGAGAACAATGGAGCGAGTTAAGAGGGAGGCAAGCCTGCACGTGAAGACGCAGGAAGGAGATGTCTTGATGCGTCTCTGTGGCTCTGATAACATTGTCTCTCAATGTCGGTGTCCAAATGGACAAAGATAACAGACACAAACACATTCACACAGAGCTTCACTTTTCAAAATCACTTGATAGAGACACAGACTGATAACGTTCAAACAGGCAGACAAAGATGGAGAGGAATTTGCACTATGGCTTTTCCCTGATGCAGGTGTGACAACTACTGCTTTTTAAACTCATGATGTCTGTGTGACTTTGATAAGAGATTAAAAAAATGAAAAAGAAACAGAGGAAATCAGATTCTTGACATCCATTTTGTCTGGATGGATAGCTATCAGCTCTAGCCCCATGCTGGCAGAGACAAACTTTAGTAGGGGGCCCTTTTTGTGTCCTGACCCCGTGGAAACCTCCCTAAAGCTCCAGCTCTTTTGCTGCTCCCAGTGTTCCACACACAAGTCTTGAAATGCCATCATCATCTCCTGCAGAGGGGAGCATGAGGACACCAATAACATAATATTTTGCACATGTGTGCATGAGACAGTTGAGTGGGTGAAGGACAGATGTTTGTATGTCTCTATGCAAGCATTTGCATATGAATTCCCTAACTAGAGTTGGATAGGGGAGAGATAGAGGTCTCAATTTCAAAACCAGTTTTACAAGGTGTGGCACCCTGCTCTGTTAAGTTAACCTCTCCAGCAGAGGAGAGGTGTTATTAAATGTGTTTTAAAATGGTTTAACATGGTGATTGAGGGCCGAGGGGATGAAAGTAGGTCTAATGTCTCTACCTTGCTTGGTGCTGAGAGGAATGCAGACAGGGAGCACAGCGAAGTGGAAAAGGAAAGGCAGGAGTCAGGGACAATGACAAGCACAGAGAGGAAGAAAAATCACAGAGCAAGAAATGAACCTGCCTAGTGGTTCTTGGCTCGAGTGCATTTCTGCTCTGAAGACCATAATTACCCTCTGACCAACTTGTGTTGGTAGCTAGAGAGTGGTGAGGTCAGCAGTTAGCTGGCTAGCACAATGAGGTCAAGTACTATTCATGCCCTGGCTTGCGCATTTGCATGCAACTCTCCATCTAATGCTGTTTGGCCATCCGTTCAGGCTATCTTTGTCGGGTACGAGTGTGTGCATGTCTGCAAACTGGTTTATGTGTCACCACAGTCTGAAAATCAAATCAGAGGAAGACTTGCCTCCCCCCCAGTCGTCTATCTTCCAAACTTTCTCTTGCTTCCCCTCTCTTTCGCTCAGCTCAGCAGTTGTCTCTTGTGCATTCTGCCAGGTCTCTTCTGGGCAAGGGTCAGCCAGAGACCTCCTGCACAGGGCTGCTGTTATACTGAGGCTTCTGGGAACCTGGAGCTCAGACACAACGGCTGGGGAAGGCATCATTATTACACACACACACACACACGGGAGCTCGATTTTTAAATGTGCGCAATAATCTCTGGGTATAAAGTTTGTAGGATGATGGTTGATCGGCTCACCCAAGCTTTCAGCAGGGGACGAAAGAGGTCTTCTTTCTTTCCACTTCCTTCTTGAAACACCATTACTGTCTTCATGCTGAATTGTTTCTTAACACAAGGGATCCCCAGCTCCTTCCCATCATCATTACTGTGAGTGTGTGTGTGTTTTATGTTTCTCTCAAGTGGCACAAGGTAAAACCTAGCTAATTATCACCCTGCAGTTTGTGCAATGGCTTCTGAGACTTCACAGGCTGAAATTGGAGAATGGGAGTTGTCCCACGGTAGGGAAACAATGTGTGTGTGTGTGTGTGTGTGTGTTCCTACCCAAAGCTTAAGGCTTTGAGTTGTCCAAACCCCAACTCTGAACACTTGGCCAGCAGTTGAATGAAATATCCCATGAGCTTCTCCTGTCTGTCTAGCCATTCGTGGTTATGGGGTTACCCAAGCGGGCAAAGCAGGGGCTGTTTATCTTGGAATGGGGCAGGAAGTACAAGAGCTAAAAGTGAGGACAAGAATAAGACAAGGAGAAGGATTGGGACAGAAAATAGAGATTGTGTGAAGTGAAAATGTGTCATACTGTACAAAATGCAGGAGGGGGGAGGGTGGGTTCCTGGACCTGCACACATGCTCAGCTATCACCAACCCACCCAGATGGACCCTACAGTGGGAAAAGGAGAATGAAAACAGATTTGTCACTCAGTCTGGTGTTTGCACAGGAGCTGTTTGAGTACGTTCAAGAATAGTCCTCGCCCCCAATCTGTTGCGCACAAACATTCCTCTAAAGCAGTCACACACCCACACACACACACCCACACACAGCCCCACTCCCCCACTCTTTTCAGGGTGTGTGCTGGGCAGTTGGGTCCCACTGGGAAGGGTAGAGGGGTTTGTGTGTTTTAGTGTGTGTGGTCAGGATGTGGCTAGCACCTCTCTCTAGTCATGATTTACCAACAATACCCATGGTGGTTGGAGCCTGACACTCAGCACATATTACAAGTCTGACTCGGTCGACCATACAACAATCTGGAAACTGTTTTTTTCCCCCCATATTCCCCCATTCCCTGATTTTGTTCACATTGTTAAACAGTCTAGAAGTGTGTGTCGTTCATGGCGATTTATCGGTTGTTTCCTGCCAAGCTAGGTTTTTATTAATTTCTGTAAAAAGGGGTGTAATGGGTAATATACAATGTGGCCAGTCTAAAATTTATATGTGTATGTGCCAGGGTGTGAGTTTCTGTGTGTTAGGAAGCGCTTAAGGTCTGTCAGCTATTATTTAGTCATTGTGGCTTTGGGAAGCATTGTGGGAACGTCAGTTGAAGTGAATTGACCGGGTCTTCTCAAGAATCAGGAAGAAATGCATTAACACACGCACACCTTCATGCACACGCTCATGAGAACTGCCCAACTTCCCAAGCAGTTAAAAGGCAAATGGCCTTTGGATTTGATATTGCTTGTACTACTGAAAGTGCTCTGTTTGTAAAAGTGCTCTGGTTTTACGGTTAGAAAAAATACGATGGGATGGAAGGAAGCGACAATCAAGAACAGCACGAGTCTCTCTCGAGGTGGTATCTCTCCCTGTCTGTGATACTTATCTTTCTTTTTCCATCTGTTGCTTCGAGAAGGGAGCTTCAGTGGGTGGTCCACAGAGACCTGCGGAGCAGTATCCTCCTATGAACTGCCAAACATACATGCGTGCACACACACACACACACACACAATCACAGACAGACACATTTGAAAAAAAAAAAAAAGGCGGATTAAACCTGTCTGAAAGGTGTTGCCATGACCTTATAAAGTGGTTTCAATGACACACAGTGAGTCAAGCCTGTCTGTAACACCTGTAAAGGCAACAGCTGGGAACACACACTGAAACAAACACGCTGCTCATTGTGCATACGCACACGCACGTTCACCTCCCACAACTTTATTTGTGTTGCTGCCGTGCCAAGGCTGAGGAATGTGCAAGCAGGTGCCCCCTGCAGAGAGGAAACAGCAAACACTCATCACACCGGGTATATGGCTCGTTCAGTATCAGAGCTGTCAGACGACAACAGTGATGACATGGGGGTGATGGGTACCTGTATGGTGCAATTGCACAGCAAGGGTAGAGCTGTGGCCTTCCCCAAGCTGAAGGACAGAACTTCAAAATATTATAGAAGATTCATGTAAGATCACACTCTGATATGTGCCCAGCAATCCAAAACAACTGGTGCTACATTCCTGTTTTTTTTATGTTGACAATCTGCCAAAATAAACTCTCATAATTAGTCTCATGTTCATACATTGGCACTGCTTTCCTTTCAGTATCTTCTGTTCTTTCAAGTGTTGGTTCTTACTTTCTGTTCTGTTTTGTATGTGCACTCGACTCATTTTATCGACAGTTTGCTTCCTCCCCAGCAAGTGTGCAAACAAGTTTGGAGACATTCACATTAGCACAATCATCTTTCCCAGGAAAAGGAAAGAAAGGAAAGTGATAATTTTATCAGTCTGAGCGTACAGAGTCAACATGGATGGCTCTGTGACTGCGTTTGAACATCCTCCACTGGGAGCATGCGTGCGTGTGTGTGCTATGCTTTGCTGTGGTGAATGCAAGCCTGTCTTCTTTCAAACTCTCATCAAAGGTCGCTTTAGTCTGTGAGTTGAAACAAAGTGAATTTATTTCTCATTGTTTGAGACAAGGAAAACAGAACAGAAAGAACTAAGAAATGTTGAAGAATTAAACAGTGGAATACACTAAAATGTAGTTTTAGCATCCTTGCAACCCTTTTTATATTCTCCTTGTGACACACTGGGGAGGTCTTGACCCCCTTGTCCTTAACTATTATACTCTAGCTAAGTAAGTGTGTGTGTGCTCTTGTCTAGTGATAACATTGAACACAATAAGGCTTTGTTAAAATTTAAGTGTGCCCCATAGTGCTGACCACCACATGGACATAGAGGAGGGTGGCATGAGTCTGAGTGTATGACTTTGTATACAAGTGTTGCTTTGTGGGTGTGATGGGCTGAGGGTCAGGAGGTGATATAACTGCATAAGAGGATGGCCTTTTTTTCTCCACAGGCTCCTTTTGAGGTGTGGACACGCCTTCTGTGTTGAGTGTGTGTGTGGAGGGTGTGTACAGGGTGTGTGTGAAGGTCAGGGGTGAGCTGTAAAACCCCCTTGGGTGTCAGATGGGTCATACGACCGATTGAATGAGGTGACTGGTGTGGTTGAAGGTAGTTTACTGCCTTGTGCTAAAGAGGTGGACATCTTGCCACGCCCTGCAGGTCCCTAACACACCCAGGTCACAAACACACAGAATATTTAGAGCTGCTGTCATCTGTGAGACGTACACATGGCCGAATGATTTGTGCATGTGATGACACCTCAATGCCTGGTGCATACCATTATTTTATTTAGTGCCAATGTGTGTGTGTGTGGTCAAACTGCACCGGACACATTTCTCAGCATGTCATCATGTCTGTCTGAGGTTGGGTGGTCCCATTGATTTATATGTTCCATCGGTACCATTGATTTCCTGACTAATTGTATGAAGTTACCACCCAATGTTACCATCCCCTCCCACCATCGAGATCACACCTCACCTCTCCTCTGTCTTTCACAGTGAGGACAGTTGCTGTCAACAAAGTTATTGGCAGTAGATGAGTCAGACAGCTGTAACTGGCCCCAGCCCCACTCATTACTGCGGACAAAAGAGCTATGGACCTTTTGAACAAAGAAGCTGGGCTCCGTTCACTGTCCGCTGGTGTGTCACTGACTGATGGGTTGTAATGCCCATGAAATATGATGCAAAGTCACCCTCGCTATTTATCTATATAGTGGATGGAATGAGTCTGCGGGTGGTTGCTCTTTCCTAATGCAACTTTAATTGGAACATGGTACTAAGTGTGTAATTGCAGCAATGCTCTCGAATAGTGTTGTGCCTATAAATGGAATATGGAGCCTCCATTGCTTTTGAGCTGATTGTGCAGGTTTCAGCACCTAAACTAAGATGAACTACTTTTTAAATTGTGTTACTGGTAGTAACTCGAGAGGCTCTGAGTGCGCCTTCCACCTCTGTCTGTAGCTGATGCAAACATAGGCCACACCTTATATTACAGACACACACAAAATCATATTGTACCACACACTTACTATATTTTATGAGTGAACAACAATCAGTGGCTGCCCAGAAAGTGGTTTTCCTTTTCCTGAGCTTCTTTTCCACTCTGCTGTGAGTCCAAAGATTTAGTTTTCAGCTACAGGAGAGAGGGAGAGAGAGGGAGAGAGGGGAGGGAGGGGGGTGATTGAAAGAGTTAGTGAACCTCCACTCGTAATCATAATCCATCCACCCTTCCCCCACCCTTGTTTTTTTTCCCCCAATTTGACTCACTGTGTGTGCCATGATTTTGCTCTCTACCCAGCCCAACGCGGAATGTTAATCAGCAGAAAGCTGCTTTAGATTTACAAGGGGGAATTTGGACCCAGTTCTTTGAAACGTCAAACTCTTAAGTTGCTCTATCAAAACTGCTTGTTGGACTGTGAGAACCATGCTGCAGCTGGAAAAAGTTTATTTCTGAACAGTCAGGGAAGGATTTGGTGCAGTGAATTAGCATCCTCTAAAGCTTTTGAAAGTCAACAACCTGTATCTGTATGTGGATGACACCCTGGTGGGAACAGGGTTGTATCGCCTTTCTCCAAGTGTGTTAATTAATGCCGATATGCGAATGCTCAGTTTAGTGTGTAATTGAAAAACTGTGGAGGACAGAAGGAATGACAGCGCTATAGCTGGACTATTAAAAAGTTAGAAGCTCCATCTAATAAGTAATGATGAGTCACAAGGTGCTTTTTGTGGATGTTATTCCAGCATGTGTTGAAGTGATAATGAAACAGTGTCACATGTGCAGCACAGACACAGAAGCGTCGAACGCTGAGGTTATTTCCGTCTCGCTGTGAATTTTAAAGGCGCCCCGATGTGCAGGTTTATATCAGTGACAAAACTAATGAATGAGATGGTTTATAAGTTTACAGGGCTGAAACTGTTTGATGTCACAATGACAAGATGTAACATCTGAAACACCAACAAATGGCCAAGGTTCATGTGTACTTGCCGCTAAGTGGTTTCAAACATCCATCACTCCTCACTTTTAGAAGAAGCGTTCTCATGCATCTCATTCACTCAGAGAAGTGAGAGATCCACGCAGCCAACTGGCTGGTGACGCTTTAACTTTGTTGGATTTTCCTCTCCTGAAAAGAATTTCCAACTCAGTCTTCAGTGCAGTGTTTAGCTGACTTTAGTGTGTGTGTGTGTGTGTGTGTGTGTTATTGAGAATGGCGACAATCTAGAGTTCAGGTTTGCGCCTTTTCTCAATGAGCGTGTTGTCTGCCATCCAAACTGACTGGCTCTCTGTCTCTGCTCCCCAGACAGTCCAGCTGAAAGAAAATGAGCTGATCACACAGACAGAGTGGGAGCAATTAGTGCAAACACACACTTGCATACACACTTTGTGCTCCTTTGCCTATCTCGCTGCCCATAGTGTTATTTGTCAGGGAGCTGAATAGAGGGCAGCTTGTTCTTTTAAAAGGGAGGTTAACTGTTCCTGTTTAAGGTGGGTGAATAAAACAGCCCTTGATCTGCTCCAGCCAATAAGGTCCAGTCTTTGCTGAGGTCATAGTGTGGTGAGGGAGCTGTTGACACCAATGAGAATATTGTTTTCTCAACAAAAGCGTATGTATTGTCACCATTACACATTTTGTCAAACACACATAGCTGTGTTTTGGATGGTGACATCATCTCAGTAGTAAAACTGGATTCAATTATGAGAGGGCAGATTTGAGGTTAGATGTTTATGTGGATGTGTGTAATATCCGATGTCCTGTGTCATTAGAGAAAACAAAACCAGATTCCTATACAGTATTGTATATGTAGCCCCAGTGCTGTTCAATAAGCCAGTGAAACCTATAAAACTATGTCATCCAGTAATGGAGCTATATACCGTCCCATTGCTGCACACTATGTGAAGTGGCGTCACATATGGAAACGGGGAATGTTGAATTAGACGAGATAGCCACAGGCACCGCAGTTGGCCTGGAATTTAAAATATAAAACATGATTAGAGAGAGAAAGAGCGAGGGTAAAGGAGGGGAGAGGGCTGAAGTCATGTTCAGGATTAGGGTTAGCTCTGTAGAGGAGCTAATGGTGATATTTTTCAAGGCTGTAGGAAACCAAAGCCAGCCCTCTCAAATCCTACCAATCCTAATTTGTGTGTGTGTGTGTGTGTTTGTTTGGGGGGGTGGTTGGGGTGGTAAGTATGTTATTGCAGACCACATTTACAGCTTCATTGTAAATTCTTTACACATTTGCGTGAGCTTGAGCCCCACGGATTTACACATGACCATTTAATTTGATTCTAGGTATTTTATCGATCAGGCTGAATTTTCCAAATGAGCAGGAGTGAGTTGGTAGCTCATGGCAATAGTAACAGCTTTATGTTTCTGTATAGGTTTACGGTGTAATGATGGAGTGTTATAAAACCTTCTGAACATGGTTAGCCTCTCTCTTTTCAAGGATTCAGTACAGTCTGTATCGAGGTTCAGATCTAATCTTAGTGGCTTTGCACCCTGGGATTCCTGGCAGACTTCTAACAGTACACATATCCAAAAAATCTTACTCTCAGCTTACAGGCAGGAGGTGGATTTGCAACGTTCAAATTGTAGTTTTAACCCTCTGTGTGTTTTTACTTCCCTAGAAAACATGTTAACAAGTCAGAAGTCAGATACTGGCAAGAGTCTGAGAACAACAGGCAGATCAGGCGCTCAAAATGCACATCATTCACATTCACCAAATATAGAAACTTTCCTCTCTTTCCAGCTAAGCGTGAGTATCGCAGTGATTAATGATGTGTGTGGGTGTTCTCACTCAGCGACTTGTGGAAGCCCCCTTTTTACACAGCTGATAAGGTTACTTCCTCTTTTAGCCCCAGCTGAGCACCACCTCTGACCCATGACCCGTTGCAGCCGGGGGGGGGGGTCACCAGAGGTGTCAGGCAGTGTCGACCAGACCCCACTTCACTTGTCTATCAAGGGCTGTGATTTATCAGACGGTGACAGGCATTTGTGTGAGAGAGAGATCAATAACTTCTTGAAGGCTTTTAAATCAGAAACATCTAGGTTTGGACACACATATTCAAGTGAATGGTCACTTCAGTCCAAACTAAAAATGTAAATGTAAGCAGCTTTGGCTTATGAATGCTTCTCTGTCTGCTCCCTACTGCACATAGGTAGTTTGGATTTTTAAAAGACGCACTTATATTCTAACTTGAGTGATTATTTTTAGCCCAAATACTATTAGACCACTTCAAGCTTGTAAATGCCCCTCTGTTCCACTGAGAGTCTGTTTGGACAGGGATCAGGAGGAGGGTGCACCAGAGAAAGCAAACATAGATATTTTTAACCCTGTGTACTGAGGCTCTGCCGTTAACATAGCTGAATAAAGCTGATAGCCCTGGTTCATCAATGATAATCAAGTCTATTCATCGATTTTCACAGTTACCTTGTCACAAGTCAGGCTGGGTTCCTCTAACAGAAGACCTGTGTGTGGCACACAATCTGTAAAAGCAGGGAGAAGAATGTGTGGGTGAGTGTTGGATGTGTGAAAAACAGGTGTTTTGGAGCCTTTTTAACTGTGGAAAACAAGAGGCCTGGTCTGTGAGTGAGGGATCACATCTGGCCTATGGATTCCAGTGACATGAAATGAAGTGTGAGCATGTGTGTGTCTTTTGTAGTGTGAAAGGCACACTTTCTGAAAGATGGAGGAGATCAGGAGACTGTGGGGGTGATACACACCCAACAACAGCTCGGTCAAACAGTGTACTATTGTATGACTGTCCGCCCCCCAGCCTCCACACAGGCACAAGCTTATAGCCTCCTGGCCCAGAATGAGAGCTCCTGTCTGGGTAGGGGATGTGGCTTTGAGGCGCTCTTTCCTCGACTCTCTGATCTATCCATGCTTTAATGAATGAAGAGGCTGTTAAAGGAGGCAAGGCAGGTGTTCACTTATATGTGTGTGTGTAGTGTGCACCTATTTGTTTGTGCATGTGCATACACACTCTCTGTAGTCTTTGAGTTTCTCTGTTGGCCCACTCAGAGCATACAGCAAGAGCAAAGCTGATCATGTCCTTATGTCTTTCACACACTCTCTATGGTAGACAAAACAAATGTGCACACAGACCAATTATGGTTCAAGAATGTGCTTTTTTCAGGGCCGAGCTGGTGGGAACATGAGCGAAACAGCATCAAATTCAGGGTCCAAATCCTTTTTTTGCAGGGAACTTTATCAGTGCATGCTAGCAGTTACATAACCTTCATTAATGTATCAAAGTCACACATAGTTCAGATTTTTCTTCGTGAAATTACCAACATGTTTCTTAAAGGAGACATATTATGCATATTTTGCTGCTTTTTGCTTACCATTGTGTCAGTTTTGCACACCTGCAGAGTAGTTCTGCATGATTTTCAGCTCCAAAACCTCCTTAGTTGTCTCATATGGATGTTAAGAAAAATCCCGATTTCAACTGCTATGCAGCCACCTCCTGAAACACTTCATTTTGGCTGCTGCCCCCTCTGCTTTCCTCCCATTGGCTTGCTCAGTGGAGGCCCACGTGTGCTTGTTTACCTTGAGCTGTTAAATATATGGATTATCGCAGGACCCCTATAGCTCATCTTGTGCAATCTTGCAGACATCCAGCATGGACATATGACATTTTAACATTGTAAGGATTTTCTAAAATATGGAACAGCATAATATGTCTCAAAACAAAATCAAAACACGATCCAAATGTGACTTCTGGTGTCTCATATCTAAATATTTGCTGAGGAAGTAGACATTAAAGGCAATATAATCTTCCAAAGCCCAGATATTTTCCCTAATGCTGCTACCAAGCATGTGTTCCAGAAAACAAACAAACTTGGAGTCAAGTAAAACAAATTGTGACAGTGGGAGAAAACACAGACGTCACAAAGAGCAGCAAAGAAAGAGAGGTGAGGGATGCAGGGGAAGGCAAAGATGTGTTCACTGCAGCTTGCTTTAGCTGCAACTCACAGTTCTTTTTGGCACATTTTATTGGCACGCTCAGAGTTGTTATGATTTCCTGATGATAGACTGAAATTTGGTCTGACAGCGATGATGTGATGAGGCTCCTAAAGACACCTAACTGAGAGTGACGGCTGAAAAATATTCGACATAACAAAAAGTAGTTGTTGGAAATTTCTGACCTTGTTTCGACAGTCTGTCCGACATCATCTTGAGTGATAGCTTGGCTGAGCTAGGAGGAGCTGTAATGATTTTGAGAGATAGTTTGAATGGGCTGGGGACTGCCACAGGCTTTGTGGTAAGTTTCAGCTGTGATTTGTAGCTGGGATTCCCACATGGCATTTGCAGGGTCAACCTCAGAAATGAAGCCATAATAGCCGCAAAAGAATGAATCCCTTGTGCCACTTGTCTTCCCTTGCCTCACCCTCTTCACGGTCTCAGATATTCCTGTCTTCCTCCCCAGCCCCTCCTCTGCATGACTCATTCATCTTCCACCAAAAGCTCTTGCAACCCGCAGTCCCACTCCTCCTCTTAGCTTGTACTCCCATCCCCTCCTCCTCATCTTATCCTCAGCCTCTCCCACTGCCAGAGAGAAATGATGCATATAGTGCTGGAGCTGCCGGTGCTCACGATATTCGCGGTGATGGCGGGGACAGGCCCTGGGTTGGCTTGCAGACCTACATCAGGCCCAGATGACGCAGGCTGGGGTTCAGCGGTGAGGAAAGCCACGGGGTGGGACTGTGGGAACTGCTGAGAGCGTGGTGGTGTGTGAATATTTGCCACAGCTTCGAAAGAATATGGCAGAATCAATTCAAACTGTATTAGCATTTCTTAAGATTTTGATCCTCTTTGAGACAAGTCTATTTAAAGCATGCTAAATATAGGCTGACGATGATAAAAGAAACTCCAGGTGCCTGTTTGACATGTCTGCCTGAAAAAAGTGTTCTCTGAGCTGTTAATTTACCTGCTGTTTAGTTTCCTTCAAAATAGTTTTGTTGCCTTATTTGATTACAAGAAACAAAGGAGGAGAGCTGTGCTTCAACAGTTACTGAACTGCTTTAGACCAGTTCATTACATTGGCCTCATTAGTCTATTATTAGGTCTCTATCTTGGACTTTTTTTTTTTTTTTTTGAAGACTAGAAGACGTCAATGTGAGGTTCTTGGGGAATCACACTGCAGGGAGTCCGAATAAGCTATGTTAATTTGCACACCAGTGCTCAGACACGCTCATGAACACGTCCACCAACGCATTCGTTTTTTCACACACTCTCACCCAAACTAATGAGACAGAGTCTCTTAAAATGGCTCCTACACCTCGACAGGCACAGGGTCTCCCTGACATGAATTAGCACCAAGCCATTTCTGAATGAGCTATTCACATTACATGTCACATAGAGTCACACCTAGTAGTCTGTCATGGAGGCCGCGGTAGTTATGGCGGCTATAAACCAAGGGTGGTGAGGCGGCTCGGGAGTGTATGCAGACTATGAGTTAACACAATAAGGTAAGAGGTCCCTGAAGAATGCAGCAATGTGAAAGGACTGTCCAAGGCCTTCGGAGGATAATGGGAGAAAAAGAGATTCACGCAAGGTCTTAAAAATGCTCCAGATGCTCCGACAGCATTCATCTGTGCTCAATGTCATTTGCAGGGATGGTTAACAAGGTGAAAGCCAAAAGCAAATACCCTCATCATAATTACTAAAACACCTGACACATCAAAGATGTGCCAGCATACTTTCTATGCAGACAGTGAGGGTAAGGGTATGTTTGTGCTTGTGTGAGCAAACAGGGACGTGCTGAAGCTTGTATACAGATTGTTTGTCTGACGCGCGTGTTCTTTGTAGCAGTAGCACTGTGCTAGAGGCAGCCGTTTCCATTGTGTGGCAACGGGGAGTCAGCACATATTATACAAGTCAGATGGTCCAGAGAAAGTACGAGAGAGAGGGAGGCAGAGAGAGAGAGAGACGGGGGAGATGGAGTTGGCGTGCTTTTTGTATGGTTTCCCTTTGGCAGCATAACCCTGCCTGAGTGAACGGATTTTTAATTGTGTCAATGTTTTCCATTTATGAAGCACAGCTGTAAAGCGACTCTCTTCTCTGCATAGCTCTGTTTGTTGGGAGTCAACATGTCAGGGTGCCTGTCCCTTTCATTTATATAGACAGGATAATGTTTACATCTAGTGCTTGCAGTTGACCACTGTATCCCATAGATTGGATTTATTGTAAAATGCTGTGTACTTGTTTCCATGCACACTTGAGAGCATGTTGAAAATTGCACTGCTGTGTGATCACTTGGATGGATTCTTCGCTCCTGATCATTAAACCAGCAGTATAAAATGAAAAAAAAAATTCTAACAACCAGTACAGACACGCTCAACTACATCCACCCATGCCATGACACAATCCACCGCCTGCAGCAAACTGTATATCGAACACACAATATGCAGTAAGACTGCTGATATCACAACTGCTGCTGCTTGTTCAGTGTTTCATTAGCTCCACCCTTGCCCATCCTCTCCAAGTCTAAAATTGCTTGTTGAATGATCTGGATAAGATATAATTGTTACTCTCAAGATATTTCTTTGTTTATACTTGCGGGAGGGAGTGATGACGTCAAAAAAATTTATGCCAGTAAGAGTGTTTTTTGTAGCACGTTCCATACCCAGAGAGGAAGTTAGGTGCACATAATACAGGGAATGTATTGTAATGGTACATAAAAGAAATTTATAACAGAAACATAAAACAGAAAACAAATGCAAGGGAGATGGATATAAATCTTATATCTGGAAGTTTATCCCATCTTTAGATATGTACATGTGTTTGCTGTACAGTGCATTTACCCATTTATTGGTTAGCAGTCATAAAATATTCTGTTCTTTGCTCGTTGTGTTTTGTATCATGAGGTGCTGAGACTTCAGAGGATGGGATTTTTCCCCTCATAGATTCCAGTGAGAATACAGTTTTTGCCGGAAGCACATGGGAATGTCATTTTAGGGATGGTAGCCCATCTTTTCCCTTATGGGAGAATAGCAAGAGTTTGAAATGAGGAAGCATTTTTCCCCCTCAGGCTTTGTAAGTAAATCACAAACCTGCACCAATGATCTTTTTTCTTTCCATTTCTCTGTTCTATCCCACATCCACCCCCCACTCATTTCCTCTGGCTTGGCAGAGAACTCACCTCAGACTGTGAAGCCAAAGTAAAGGTTAACCTTTGGGCAGCTGTGTTCACCCAGATCAACTAGCTGCACAGCACACTGTTTCTTCCTACACACCCACATAATGCCTCAGACAGAACTAACGAACAGGCAGCAGAGATGTACTAAAAGGCAGAAAATGGTACTCAGTGTTCACACCTTGTAATAACTTGTATCTATTTTGGCTGGAAAACAGCAACCACAGGAGGTACAGCAGTGAAGGAACAGGATGACATCTTCAGTTTATGTAAGAGTGATGTTATCTTCTCGCCTGTGATTAGTCTCAGCTGTTAGGGAGAATAAAAGTGCAAACCTGGTGTTTAACTGCAATATCATGACTTGTCTATTTTTTTTAATTGAGGCAAATGATGCTCCTTACTGAGACTGTACATTTTTAATTTTATTTCACTTTGACTTGCACTCAAAGACAGTTGGTCTGGGCTGGGCCTACGGAATCTCCAGAGGGTCCATTTGAAGAGGAAATACCACACATGTCTTAGACTGATTGCAGTTACTCCAAAAGACATGACAGTAGATGTAGTACACTGCAAAAACAAATTTGATCCGTGCGGTTGATTGGCAAATGTTTTCCCTTGTCTTTTTGATAAAGTGCACAATAAAAATACTTAAAGGGTGATCCTGTCTCATTTCACCTCTTTCAATCCCACACTTTATTTCATTCAAAGTATTTTGATGTATTTCCATCAAGTATATGAAACACTAGATCTTCCCACCTATAAACTTGGTGTCAGTTAACAGCAGTATTTTAATTCCAGTATTAATTTCATGAAGACGTAACAAATTGCAATTCCCCGTTCTTTTAAAACTTAGACTTTGTTTGTTTTGTTAATCTGTGGGTGTTTTAGTGTAAAAGCAAAGGTCAGAGAAGGGGTTGTTGGAGCCCTGGGCTGCTGGTGGTCCTCAGCACACTGTTGATTGATGGCATCCTAAATGAAACCCATACACTGCAGTCATATCACCTTTAATCCTCATGCATGTACTTTAACCATATTTCCATGATATTAAAGCAAAATGAATTCTTAACCTTATCATAGTCAGTGTATTCTTTCTGTGAGGCCTTGGCCTGTGTCTGGTGTAGTGTGTGTGTTTGTGTTGTTTGTATTAGCCTGACGTCACTGTTTATTTTCCTGATTGTGTTGAGAGCAAGGCTCACGTTCCCTTGTGTGTTTATTTGCCCTGAGCGGTGTGGGTTACATGTTACCAGCATTATAAATTCTGCTCTGTAAATACCACCTCAGCAATTGTTTTGGGGGCTTCTATGGTAGCAGCAAGAATGGATATGTTGCTGAGGTTTTTTGAGGTTTGTTTTCATGGTTCACAAACTTATCATATTAATCCTGAATGCCATTCTCTCTTTGTTTTTGTGTCTGTAGGTGTTTTGTCTCTCCCGGCTCATTTCAGTCCCTACACAGAGAACCAGCAGACGTCTGTGGACAGCAGGGAGGATGCCTATGCCCAGCTGGAGCTGAGGACCCTGGAACAGTCCCTGCTCGCTACCTGTGTGGGCAGCATTTCTGAACTCAGTGAGTACAGAATAGTGTGACAGAGTCGGTAATACTTTATATTAACAGGCTGTTTCACTTAATATATTTAATCTATTGAATTCCTCTGAGCTCTTTTAGAAAATCTTGTTTAAACAGACCAGTGAACACCCTCAGACTCAATAAACTTATAGTCATTTTAAAAGTACATGCCCATATTCTGAACATTTTCTAAACACACCTTGTTATTGCCACACTGTGGGAAATGATAAACCTTTTCTCTGCCAGAAAAAACATTGTTTATTTCAGGCAGCCAAGTGCCAAGCAGAGACAATAAAATCACTTCTTTCTTTCTTTTTTTTATCACTTTCTGTCTCATGACAAGCCCCATCTTGTGCTTGTGAAAATGGTCTCTTCTAAAAATAAGCAATTCAATAGATTATCTACATACGGAATAACTCTGATGGCATATTGTACGCCCCTGGTTTGTTTGCTAAGGTACACAAACACAAACTACATAGTGCTCACTTTACCAGTCAAGATAGTTAAGGAAGGAAAATGCTTAGACCTCCCTATCATTGTCATTTCCACTGTATAGTTATATAGTTTCTAAGAAAGATGGATGGGTTCTTTCAGAAACTTGAATTATATCTTTACAACTTAACATCTTGATGTCCATGTTTGATGTACTCTACTGTACATGAGGTTTGTTTAGACTGCAAGCTGAGATGAAGTTGGCAGATGATGGAGAGCTTGAGTCGGTCAGTAGTGGGTGAGAGGAGGACAGAATAAGAGGGTGCTCTGATAGCAGTTGGAGAGGTAGGAAATGAAGTTTAAGGATGAAGTACAGTAGTAGTGGGTAAAGTAGGGTTTAGATGTGTGGGGGTGGGGGGTCAGGGGAAATGATGGAAAGGTGAGGAGTGAGTTTGCTGGGGCAGATTGAGAGGAGGGATGGAGATTAGTGTTGGTAAGAGCAGGGGTAGATTTCCTCCTCCAAATGAGCTAACACTCCGCCATTTGTTCCTCCAGCACAAGGCCACGTTCATACACCACTGCCGTTAGTGGGGCATTAAGAAAGTGTACACACACTCTCAAACACAGACGCGTTCTTTCTCACTCTTGCTCAGTGGTCTCTTTATGCCACATCGCTGTGGTGGTGTGAAGGTGGGCTGGTCTGGGCAGGGCTGGCATCCTTCAGACTCATTCACGCCTACAAACACACACACACACAGGCATGTGTTAAATGATATCCATACACACAACAAAAACATGGAGGGCTTGGCACTCCGATCTGAGCCCACGAGACCAGTCAGACACAGGAGCATCTGTACTAGGCTGCTCAGTTCTGCTGGTTCTCCAGACTGGACTTGGCCAGACACACAAACACACAGCATACATAAACATGATGGATAATGGATGGCAGCATAGTGGTAACGTCCACTGAATGTTCAAAATTGTTGGAAATATAGTGTAACCGATTGACTAGCTCTGAAAGTTGTCTTCAGACACGCTTGAATGTTTCATTTTCAGCTCTGTGGTGGTCTCCCACCAGCTGTGGGAAACTGTGAGTGTCTGATCATCCACTAAACTAAAAGGAAATATTAACAATCAGGATTTTACCAACCCAAAATAAAGTGAGCTTTGTGCTTAAGCCCATAAAAACCAATTAGAAATCTGGGGTCAAACGGAGTCCAGATGAAGACATGGGTAAACATGTTTGTGTTGAATTGGCTGACAGTGTAACCCCCCTCTTCGAATTATCTCATTGTTTGAAACTTTTTATTATCTCGCAACTCTGACCTGAGAGGTACATTCTGTCAGTATGTATTTAAAAAGCTGTCATGTCACAGTTTACAGATTTTCCAGGCTTTCACAGAGACTCCAGTATAAGCTGTAATCTAGTATTTCATATCCTTCTGACCCCTGGAGCTCAGTTGAGCCTCAGGGCAAAACATGTGCTGGAAAGCCAGGGAGAGGCTCTCCATCTTGGGCAGGAATTCCTGGGAGACCTCCTGGAGGGACTGCTGGTGGTGGTTAACACAAAGGAGGCCCTTCAGCCTTAAGTGGGGTCTGTTTTGGGAGGGTCTCTCCGATCTAACCCCCCTCGAAGTGCTCCAACCCCCTTTAATAAAGACACACATATACACACTTATGCTGCTAGAATTCCCAGCCTTGGCCCCCATGCAGCCTCCTAGGCACAGTAATCTGGTTAGAAATTAACCCAGGGGTAATTACGCTAAATGACCGTTACACAATCCCAAATTCAACCTGGCCTTCCTCCCCTCTGCTGCCCCTCTCTTCCCCTCCTCCACATCCACGGCACTGTGATGACTGACATTTTGTCTCTTTGTTCTACTCCTCTAACAATTGTCTACAAGCTCTATTGATTTGAGGTTTATGCTATTTCTTTTGTGTTCTACCAGTGCCTGCGTAGGCTAAAACTCATTGTATATACAGTAATATGATTTTACCGCGGGTTTGTGTTCTTTCCTGACACTGTAGGTTGAGAAACCCGAGGCGGTGTTTCCCCAGAAGTAGTGGTTGAGACAAATTTTGCCTTAAGCACAGTTCTTGACCTTACTCTTATCATGTGACAGAAACCTTTACTTTCTACCTTTCCAGGCGGAGTACAGTCACTGAACAGTGTCGATACAGAAACAGTTGAGCGGTTCATTAGAGACTGTAATCAACTGTTTGTTACCCCATTAAGTCCTTCAGTGATCAAAGATAAATGGTTATTTAGACTGGCCGTCTGGCTGTGCTTACTGATAATGACACTGCTAATTGCAAATACCACTAGAGACACTGAGGGAGAGGAATGAGTAGAACCGGGTTAAGTGTGAGTGGTTTAGTAAAAGGGGAAATCCATTTTCATTGGCAGCCCACAGAGTATAATCTGATGTCTATTGTTAAAGTTGTGTGAGTACTCCTGAAACCACTTCAGGGAACTTTTGTGTTCTGGCATGTGGTTAGAACAAATGTCCTCTTAACTGTCTTATCATATTTTCGTTTTTCCAGGTGACTTGGTGTCCCGTGCAATGCATCACATGCAGCGTCTGAGCTCAGTGCGCCCAGGGCTGAGTCCAGCCCGCCACGCCCGTCCCCAGCAGCCCGTGTCCTGGTCGCCTGACGCCCTCCACACCCTTTACTACTTCCTGCGTTGCCCACAAATGGAGTCCATGGAGAATCCTAACCTAGATCCCCCACGCATGGCACTTAGCAAGGAGAGGTGAGAGTAATGCATGACTTTTTAGATACTCTCCAAAGTATATCACAGACAGTAAAATAATAAATTGCAGTGATATGATCATCCATTTTAGTTTTGGAGCTACCCTCAGGAAATAAGTTTTATAATAATCTTCCTTTTTCTCTTGTTAATTTTATGCTTTGTTTTTGTTTTCTAATCAAATCTGTTGCTTGGGAGGATCTGATTTGGCTCATGAGGTTGACAAAATTTAATTAACACCAGCTCTGTAGCTCTGCAGTTACACAAACTCAAATACATGAAGCTCCAACTTGAGAAATTTACACCTACGTTCTAATCAAGCACACGGCTTTTCTGCAGACCACCTGTCTTTCTCAGCCATTCCCATAGCCTTCCCCTCTGTTCATTGAAGTGTTAATTTTCTGTAGGTAAATTACAGGTAAGCAATAGCTTCCAGGTGCTAATGTTAGTCTGATAGAAGGGTGAATTACACACCATAGAGTGTGAATTAGGCTGAAGGCTGGTGGTTTAAGCAACTCAGAGGGTGCTAATGGTCTGTAATTCTGTTAGGGACTCCTCAGATCTTCCTTAGGTTGTCTGTCTAGATAAGCTATGGTTATTTGGATCTTTTTTCTTTTCAAGACAAATGGTTAAAATAATTTAGATAGGAAGTAACATAGCATATCACATTTATATTTTTATTCTTTTAGCAGCACATTCAGTCATTTTGATTTTTTTTTTCTTTGGTGAAGAGTTGCCTCATATTTCACAGAAAACAAAGTAAAGTAACTAACTGAACTCAGAGTGAACTGTGAGTGGCATCTCCTCCCAAACTGATTAAAGTTTTCCAAACTTTGGATTGCACAACATGTGCTCACAGGGGTTTTACGATTTATTAAATAAATGTGAGAGGTTATGTGCAGCCAGTTAACGTAAATTGTAAATTGTGTTTTTCTCTGAGACCTGAGCACAGATGTACAGGCAGTCTGCAAGTACTTTTCTCACAGATGTGTAGGTGTGTGTGTGTGTGTTCCAGAGCAACTATGTTAAAATGTCAGTAGGAAGTGTTTTGGTATGTGTAAAGGTTAATTACACTTTTTAAACTGATATATGGTGGCCCCTCTAAAGGTAACACTCATGCATATAGATGAGTTGCAGTGCCCACTTAACTGTGTTCAGTTTGCTGTGGTAAGAAGGTTGAAGGCTTTTTGAGGGTTTCTGCATCTTCTCTCATCCACACACACACACCAACACATGTGTACATGCATGCACAAAGAGCCAGCTGGCTCCTATACATTTAATAATGAACAGACACAGTGTGAGTGAGCTTAGGTGGGTTCCTCATTAGCATCAAAGGGAACAGAACTGCAAATATACGCCCCTCGTTTTTCTTATCCTGGCTGTTTCTTCCAAATCCTCAGATGTTTTTGATGTTGGGTGTATATCAGCCTGGTTTATGTGCGCAGGATGAAATGATTTAGCATCCTGTTATGATGTCTACGTTGGAACATCTGCAACATTCTGGTTTTCTTTCTAGACATCTACTGCTTCCCCTCTCTGTGTGTCTGTATCGTTACATGCTGCTCTGTGTGTACAGCTTGTGAATGTTGTACAGACAGACTCAGGTGGCAGAGCAATAGTAATGCAAACCTGGTAGTGATTACATTTTGAGTGCCTGGTAATGCTACAGACTTCTCTCCTTCAATGGGGCCTCTCCATCTCTTTGGCTCTGTCTCTATTGAAAGCTTTATAAAATCTTTGGTGGAAACCCAAAACCACCAAATCTGTGTGGGCCACATCATCAAACATTATAGGGGAGTCTGGTGAGAGTGTTATTGCAGAATCCTTGAAACTATGAGAGACGCCCTTTTTGTTATGATCCTGTAAAGCTGGTGCTTATAGTTGTGAGTGATGATCTTGAATAGCAGTATTAGACTGCATGGAGTGTGGGAGGACAGCCACCAGTGTCTGTGTGCCTTCTTATGCCACAGTGTAGAAAAATACATTTATTAGTACTGAAGGTTATTGGCCAATCTATTTTAATGGTAAAATCACAAGTCTCGGGAGCAAAAAGGAGCACTGCCAAATCCCCCTCTAAATAGACCACCCCAACCACTCTGCTTCCTTCGGTGGATGGGAGGCAGCACTAATGGATAGATGTGTTACTGCGATAAGAAGCAGCCCATGGAGTTTACTTCTAACCACAGACACATCCGATATAGTTACATCCCCCCCTATATGGAGTCTTTATGAGAGTAATCTGACTCAAGATCAGTGGTTAACCTTGACCCTTTTGCAGCCTGTAATGGGCTCTGCTCCAAGATCTTATTGAAGTTTCTTACAGTGTGAACTCAAACACACTGGCCTCAGGTTATAGGACACACACAGCATATAAGGCCAGTGCAGCATGTGTGATGTTGCCTCCTGGGGCAAAAAAAAACCCTTTGCTTTTCATGTTGGACAGGTTAGAGTTCAAACACACCTGACCACAATTTGAGCCAACTGTCAGTTTTATGACCAGCCAGGTGGCAGTGGGGGGGGGGGGGGGTTGTGTATGTATGTCTGTGTGCGTCAGTATCCCACTGTTCTCAGTGTGCAACCTTAACATGTTGGGTCAGTAGGCTAGCCAGAAGTGCTATCCAGTTTCACTGATAACAAGCGTCTCTGCTTTGATGTTGCACTCGTGCTCTGGAGCTGAAGTTTCTGTTTCAGGCTGAGGGGCATAACCCAGACATAGGGGTCAGAGATACAGAGAGGAACGTTTGAGAAAAGAAGGAAAGATGAATTGTGGGATAGAGGCTATGTGGATAATGATACAGGCATGCTCCATCTGTCTACTGTTGTGGGCCACTGGCAAAGGTGTGCATGCACATATGGCCTCAGTTGATGTACATTTTTCAGTATAGCAGGCTACACACACACACAGAAGTATTTTATTGGAAAGCCACTGTTTCAGGCCATTAAAGGAAAACACTACTTTCCTTTCTTTGGATTTTTTTTTTAACCCACTGAAACGCAGGCTGTGAAATGCTGATTGATAAAGTGAGGCACAGAAAATCTGACAGATCAATGTGCATTAAGTGTTAAAAGCTGGACACGGTTGACTGAAACAGCGTTAGAGCTGGATTAGTGCCGGTGCTGCGTGCATGCCTGGAGGCAAGCACGCAGTAAAGTAGCAGAGAGGATGGCTTTTGGCTTCAGGAGGACCGTCACAGAGACATGCCCAAATGCACACATGAATGAACAGACACACACAGTCCAATTTATGTTGAGTGCAGGTCATTAACGTAGGCATAAACTTTGATTCTCAAACCCACTGCTCCTCCTCTCCTCAGGACCACAGCTTTCTTATCAATCAACCGCCGCAGCACTATCCACAAACTGCTAATGACTGCCACCCAACCCCCTTCTCGTAGCTCTTTCCCAAACACTCAACCTATCCCTGTATCAGCTCCATTTAACAGTTCCCTCTTCCTTCAGCCAATCACCCATTGTCTGCTTGTTAACTGTCCTGCCTGAGTGACAGCAGACATTGTAGAATAGAGAGTGTCACTGAACAGCAGGGTATCTGCAGGTTCATAGAAATTAAAAAAAAGATATCTCGTTAGATTATTTAAGTCATTTCAAAGCTTTAATAATAGAATATCCACGTGAGATTCATTAGTACAAACTGGCTTGAATTATTATTCAGTACAAGTACATGTTACATAAAGCAGAGTTTTAAAAGATTTGACGTTCACTTTCTGAAACCTTGAGATGAAATAACTTAAAATAGATATCCACATCATATTACACTTTTATTAAGAATGTGGTGATGAATAACAGAGAATGCAGCTGTACAGAAGAAGAAGCTCCATAGGAAACCACAGGTAGCTACATAAAGTAAACATTGTGAGGAGAATAAATGGCACTGCAGTGGTCCCAGTGCTCATTAACAGTAACTATAAGCCCTATAGTGTGCACGCCACAGTGCTGTACGCTGGTGTACTGCTCATTCTTTTCCCCTCCATCTGTATTCATGATATGCATCTTCCCAGAACAAAGGTGAGGCCACTGATAAGAATAACATCACAGCAGGAGAAAGGCAGCTTTAGTAACTCAAGATAACACAGGCAGTGTTCAAACAATCATTAACACTGAGGCTTCATAAGATCAAAAGCAAACAACAATAACACTGTGTGTCATTGTTTACAGGCACATTCTATGCACATATGGCATGAGAAAGGCACAGACAACAAGGGATTGATACCAGATAACTGGCTAGACGTGGTGGTGCAGATGGCTATATCACTGATGGTTTCTAAATGGATTCGGAAGAATAGGTGTGAGAGAGCGGGAGTGAGGCAAGAAGGAAAAAAAGAGTAATCAAATAATCCAGATGACTTTCAGAACGCCACGTTCACAAATACCACAGCAGACCTAGGGTTCTGCTCTCTTCTATTCCTTCACTTATGTTTACCTCACTGCTTCTCCCGTTAATGACATTTTCTCTTGTTCCCTCAGGCTCAGGTCCATCGTGTCTGTCAGGTCTATTTTTAGCTCTCTAACTGCTTCTGTTTCTTTGAGTTGCTTCTCATTTCAGTTTTTTTTTTTTTTCTGTTTATATCTTAGAAATTGTCTATAACAACGCCAGGGTGCTGCACCTTTTTGCTTGTCTCCCCTTTTGTGCTCCAGCTGTTTTAAAAATAGGCTGATTATTCAGAAACCACTGCCGCATGTTGTTTATCAAGCCACAGCGCATATTAAGTCATAGTTATGTTCCCATCTTCAGTCATAGATTACGGGCAGAGAGCTGCTGTTTAACAACCCAACCTGGCAACCGACGTGTAAACACATGTCATTTATGTCAACTGGGTGTGCATGTTTGTACGTATGATGACCTTAAAGGAGAAGGCCAACTGTGTATGGTATGCGAACGCAAGCAGGTATGTGTGATTGGTTGACGCGAGGTGCTCTGTGCAGTGTCATATGTGTGGGTGTGTTAAAAAGGTGACTCACTGTGCAGTGGTCAACGTTGGGAGGAAGTACTGCCAGACTGCCGCATAAGTCATCTGTTTGAAAACAATTTATGAGTTCCCTCTCAACATAACTGAGTCGTGACTGTTGGAGAAATGTTCCACTCAGCACAGAGTCTTATTTTGCTCAATACAACAGAGAGTTCATTTGAAATGAGTGCTTTATTACAGGGAAGCATACTGACAATCCAGTCGCAAACAAATATCTGTCGCCTTATTGGAATTGTACCAGTTTTTATTTCACCAGATATAGGTAGAAGTTGAATGATCAATTGTTTTGTTTTTCTTCACAGGCCATTCCTGCTGCTGCCACCTCTGATGGAGTGGATGAGAGTGGCCATAGTTCATGCTGAGCATCGCAAGAGTCTGTTGGTGGACAGCGATGATGTCAGACAGACCGCCCGCCTCCTCCTTCCTGGACTGGACTGTGAACCAAGACAGCTGAAGTAAATGAACACACACAATAACACTCAGTAGGAATGTCATACTTAATTTTTAAAACTTGTCATAAAACTACATACAATGATGAGCCCTCACAGAAACAAATCATTTTAAGTCTAAACCTTATCAGTGTCGTCTAATAATAGTGTGTGTGTTTATAAGGTAAATCTATTTTGTGGTGATGAAACAAAATGTCATTTATCAGTTTTGTGCTTCCAAATAAATAATTTCTTATAATCTGATGAACTATAGATTTGTAATTGAATTGGTTCTCACTAACAGGTTGTCCTAAACTGCAGATGAATGAATGTTTTGCATCTGCTTTAATGTAGCTCATTAACCCTCTCATGAAGTGTAGCCTTGTTTTTGAAGCATAATAGCATCATATGAAGGTTGAAAGGAATGATTTTGGCTCTCAGCGTCTTATGTTTAATTTGTGGAGAACGGAGGTGTGTCTCCTTAGACTCAGTTACCTCTCACAAATGAAGGTGGAGTTGTCATTCATTATCCCTCTTTCCCTCTCTCTCTCTGTCTCCAACAGGCCTGAGTGTTGCTTTAGCTCCTTCAAGCGTCTGGACTCCAGAGCTGCCACAGACAAATTCCATCTAGACTTGGGTTTCCGGATGCTCAACTGTGGACGCACAGACCTCATAGGTCAAGCCATTGATCTGCTGGGGCCAGACGGGGTCAACAGCATGGATGACCAGGTACTGCACATATATCTCTTGGTGTCTTTATGTTTGACATGTGTTGAGTGGATAACCGCAGCGATATACATGGGAAAGCACATCCAAAAACCATTTGAAACCCCTTCTTTATAAGTTTATTTCTCCTTTTTGATCTATTCATTGTACATTTTTTTGTGTTCATGACTCAGGGAATGACCCCTCTGATGTATGCCTGCGCAGCTGGAGATGAGGCCTTAGTCCAGATGTTGATCGATGCAGGGGCCAACCTTGATGTGGCGGTACATATGCTTAAACAATTTCAGACAGATTTATTCAAATGCTACGCTTTATGTATACTTCTACAGATTCCCACAGGGGTTATATCCATTTTAAAGTGCCTAAGTTCACAAAGGCTGCCTTTTTATGTTTTTGTGCATGATCATGGTCTGTAACACGGATTTGTCTTGCGGTGACAGGTTCCACCATGCTCTCCAAAGCACCCTTCTGTGCATCCTGATAGTCGACACTGGGCAGCCCTTACTTTTGCTGTGCTGCACGGACATATCTCTGTCGTACAGGTTAGAAACACAAACACAACTCACCAGATGTAACTTGTGTAGAAATACCTTGTTTGACATGCAGTGTAGCTGGGGTACTTTCTACTGTTCTGCTACATGTGCACAATAAATGCATTTTATCCTACACTGTCCCAGGCTGACTGTGGATATAATGTTAATCCTTTGAAAAGTGGTTTGACAAATGTGAGGTCAGGGGTCAGGCCATAAATAAGTTACAGGATGTCAAACATTGCTTAATATAACAGATGTGGTGTGTCTCTACAGCTCCTTTTGGATGCAGGGGCCAATGTGGAGGGGGCTGCAGTCCGCAACGGACAGGAGAGCACGGCAGACACCCCATTGCAGCTGGCCTCGGCAGCAGGTGGGCAAACACACATGCACATACACATACTCACACACAGTGCAACCAGGCACAGCTGATGTTAGAGCACTCAGTAGGTCTGTGTTATGATCTGATTTATAGGAGCTAAATTACTACTTTACTACTAAATTGCTACTAAATTATACAGGCAGCAAATCTGTAGGAGGGTCAGTCAAATGAAAAGATGAATGGATGAGAGCCTCTGTAGTTACATGTAGCAAAACATCTAATAACAACTGACAAATACAGTAGTATGTACTAGTTTTCCGACAGACCACCAAGAGTAACATAGGACTGAGCTGTGAGTGACACACGGGCTGCAGCGGGAATGAGGAAATGCAAGGGTGAATGAAGGCACAGTGAGGAGCAGCAGAGTGCTGCCTGTGGTTATTTAGAAGCCTCTGGGCAGCATTCCTCTGTGGGATCATCTGAAAGCCACACATAGCACTAGTAAAAGAGACACATGCTGCACATAGCAACGATGACAGTATGTAAACAGTGCTCAATATAAATGGGTTTCCTTGTTTGAAAAAGCACGTAAAGCTTCATTGATCCTCAGGGTAAAATTGAACCATTGCAACACCAATTGCAACACCAAAACTGACAGAAACAACTATGAAATATCAGTTTGGGAAAAAAACATGAGACCTAAATTATGGCTGTGCAAACTGAGGATATCTGTGGAGGATACTGAAGAAAATATCACTTTTAAATGTCTGAAGGAGCTGTCTCTGTATATAATTGACTATTCATGTGCTTCCCAGGCAACTATGAGATGGTGAGTTTGCTTTTGGCACGGGGCGCTGACCCTTTATCAAAGACCCATGATGGAAATGCCCTGACATCCTCTCTCTACGAGGACATGAACTGCTTCAGTCACGCCGCTGCACATGGACACAGGTACGGGACCCTCAGACTGACCTGAAAACAGTACATTGGGGTTGAAGGGGCTGAAGGTTGAACTGCAGAGAAGAAAGTCACAGAAGTAATGTTAGTCATATCAGACTCGACCTGAGTTCATATCTGAGCTTTTAGTGATTCATTCCTTTTTATCCTGTGATGAACTTGAAGTCTTTAAGAGTATGAGCTTATGAAAGGGGAATTCAGTGTCTGTTGGGAGTGCATCTGTCTTTGAACACAGTTTGGTGGTGTAAACCTCTCTCCACCTGTTCACTATGTGTATGTGTGAACACAATTTAGACTCAACACTTCACATTCCAAAGTGAGGGTGATGGATTATGTAATCAGAGGGGAGGGCACTGGGTCACAGGAATGAATGTATGGGTTCCAGTGAAGACACTTACAGTTCTGTTTTTGTACTTTCTTTCTTTGTCCTTTCCTTCCTTCTTTGCATGTCCTCTTTCTTCCTCCCTCCTTCCCCGCATTTATCTTGCCAGGAACGTGCTGAGAAAGCTACTGACTCAGCCCCAGCAAGTCAAAGAGGATGTCCTGTCTCTGGAGGAGATCTTAGCTGAGGGGGTGGAGGGTGAGGAGGCAGGGATGTGCCCTTTCATCCCTCTCTCCCCCCTCCCTACTTCTTCCTCTGGCCCCGGGGCCCTGCCAGAGGTGGGCATACCCAGGCTCTGCAAGGCCAGAATGAAGGCTCTGCAAGAGGCCAGCTACTACAGCGCTGAGCACGGCTACCTGGATGTCACCATGGAGCTACGAGCTATGGGTATCTATCAAGTAGCAAAAAGATGATGGGTTTACTTCTCAGACTGTACATACATTGACAAATAACTAACAAAAAACAAACCCCCTATTTCTTAACCAGGTGTACCATGGAAACTACATGTGTGGCTAGAATCTCTGCGTTGTGCCCAGCAGCAGTCCAGGGCAGGGGTCACCCTCTCCCTCCTCAGAGAGTTCACCACCATCAGGGAAGAGGACTACTGTGAGGAGCTGGTCACCACAGGCCTGCCCCTCATGTTTAATATCTTACGTACCACCAAGGTACCGTCAAACTCAGACTTTCGTGTTTCTGCTTCTCTTCCTCCTCATGTTTTCTTGTGATATAATGGCCTCCTCCCTGTTCATTTTCTTTCAGAATGATGCCATTATCCAGCAGTTGGCGGCTATTTTTAGTCACTGTTTTGGCCCAGCACCCCTTCCAGCCGTCCCTGAAATGAAGGCAACTCTTTCAGCACAGTTGGGTAAGGAAACTATGATTCTTGCATGCATATGAAAACAGACATGGCTCAGTGTTTCAGAGTGGAACACTGTAATGGCTTTATGTTGTCATTCTTAAATGGTGTCAGAGCTTCATTATTGACTAAAGTCCTGATTTTTTCTTGGTTAGCACATTAATTAATTAAATTTAGTGTACGAAATGCCAGAAAATACAATGTCCACCCTTATTTTCTAACGTAATGTGCTTGTTTTGTGTCCAGGCTCGCAGTTTACTATCATATAAAACAAAGTCAAGTAGCAAATCCTCAGAATTGAAAAGCTTCAACTGGGGAATAGTCAAAGGATTTGCTGTGGGTGGGGCTGCCTGGAAATCAACTCGAATGAGTTGTCTCTGCTTTACAAATGTGACTGGAGCTGTAAGAAGGTTCTGTTTTGTTTGTTTTCTGAAGATCCTCACTTCCTGAATAACCAGGAGATGTCAGATGTAACGTTTATGGTGGAAGGGAAACCGTTCTATGGTCACAAGGTGCTGCTGATCACGGCATCTGACAGGTGAGTACTGACAAGATCACACTGGGCAAAACAAGAACATTACCTCACTCCTTAAGAGTTGTGATTAACGTAAGTGTTTTCTTTAAGATTCAAGACTCTGCTGGCATCCTCTGGACCAGATGGAAGCCCCAGCAAGGAGGTTGAGATCAGTGACATCAAGTACAGTATTTTTCAGGTAACAAAACCACCCTCCCCCATTTCCTCTAAATCAAACTGTCTCATTTATTGTGTAATAATGAATCAAGATGATGGGAAAAACTGAAGACGCACAGATGTGCATTTTTGTACTAGACTAGACTATGACTGTGTACTGTGCATTACTGTACTGACTTCTGACCTATCTGCAGATGATGATGTCATATCTGTACTGTGGAGGAACAGAGTCACTGAAAACTAATGTGGCTGACCTACTGGAGGTGAGAATCACTAAATAGATACACACTCTATGGATACTTGTATGTAAGAGTTAAAAAAGTTATTTTTTCAGTATGTAAATGAAAAAATAGAAACTTGTTTCTGTTCATTTATGCAGTTGTTTTCTGCACAGTGAGAGCAGCTAGATTTGAAATGATACATTGCAGATGCTGTGAATTCCACTTAAAATTAAATTTGTGTTCACACAGTTAAATGGTGATTACGCTCACAATGGTTTATTACATCACACTTGTATGTAATGAAAAGATGCTCGCCTACACAACTTTTATCACAGCTGGTCAAAGTTGGAAAAGGAGGTAAACGAAGACAGTGTTTCACTCTTAGCACAAGAAGCTCAACATTTACTTTTATTTTTAAGTAATTGATTTTCAAATAACTTATTTACATCATTTGGCAAAATGAGGAATATTTCTGTCTGAGTTGATCTGTTTGTCTGCTTTAAGATTAATGATAAGCAAAATGTTACATAATGCTAGAGCAAAGTATAAAAAGCCACACAGTTAAAACAAAGTCCTTTAACACATGTCTATGCTTTGACTTTCTGTGTGTTCCGTGTTGACATGTGCTTCTCTTTTCTCCTGCAGTTGTTGTCAGCAGCCAGTATCTTCCAGCTGGGGGCACTACAAAGACACTGTGAACTCATCTGCTCTCATCATATCAACTTGGATAACGCAGTCAGCATCTACAAGACAGCCAAGGTAACATTTATACATATATGTAATGAGGTACACAAAGCTACATATTGTTGCACCAAACATCATCTCTGCTTTTATGTGGCAAACATACATGACCCTTACATTATCCTGTCTTTTTCAGGCTCATGGTTCTTTGGAGCTGAGCTCATTCTGTGAAGGTTACTTCTTACAGCAGATGCCTGCACTGCTGGAGAGAGAGAGCTTCAGGACCCTGCTGTTGGGACCCCCCGCAGCCCGACAAGGGAACAGCTCCACCTCTACGCTGGTTCACAGCCGGGGAGACTCACCTCTGGAGGAGCTGGAGGCCACCCTGGCTCAACGACTGCGTTCTCTCTACGTCACTTCCAGAGTCTGAGGACAACAGAATGGATGCTGAGAAGAGATACGACAGAAATAAGTGGAAGAACATGGCAGCGTTAGAGTGGAAGTTTCCTTTTATCACTTGACACAGGATCAGATCTTTAGAGGGATGACTAAATGGTTGGAGTACAGATGTTTTCTCAGTAAAATCTGATCCTGGCTTGTGTAATAAGCAACTTCCACATTATTTTGACACTGGGACACAGATCAGTGAAATATTTGGCAGATTATACTCTGCAGTCAGTTCAGTGTTTTTCTGCCAAGCACTCCATCTTGACATTTATTGCAGTGTACAGCATGTTTATGAAGAAGAAAACTGGACAATGTGACGCTTCTCTCCGAGGCTCGGGAAGCTTAACCGGAGAAGCAACAGATGGATGCAACAGGTGGCAACTCTGAATCGTGACACACTGCTGCCCTCTAATGGACAAAACTGGCAATAGCAATTATTGCCTCGGAGGATTGGGATCAGTGGCACCCTCCTGGTTCTGACTAAAGCTATGTAAAGTGTTAATAGACTGAAGCATCTATTAAAAAATAGAGTGAGGCAGCCATGCTGGACTTTTGGCTTTGTCCCATTTCAAATAATAATGCAAAGTGGGAAGAAGGAGGTGGACGAAGTGCCTCCAGCATCGTAATGTAAACTCTGGATTAACAAATGTACTTTTTATGTAACTATGTTTTTATTTTCTATTTTTAAGAGTACAACCGGAGAAACAACACTTACTGAAGAGTGGGATGGACATTTTCTATTTAATGAGAAAAAAAAAGATGTGAGAGTATTTAATGGGGTGTTCCCTTTTTATTTTAATTGTAATCCAAGGAAATTATTAATATTATTGTTTTTCAAAAAATGGTTTTGTGTAGCTGTTGTTTTTCCAGGTACACTTAGACAACAGTTAATTAAGCTTATGTATGCTGAGCTTAAATGCTTCTACACAGGTACAGCAGCAGAATCTGACATTGGACTTGAACTATATAAGTTCTGTTTCAGTGCTGATTATTGTAATAAACTGGCAAACAAACCTGGTCTTTTTTTTCTGACACAAACTACTCCTAATTACTTGATGGCCATCTGGTTGTGAATTGGTAAAGACTCACCTGAAATGAGGAAAACATCAGACTTGCAATAGCACAAACCTACAACATGGAAGTCGTTACATGTGCAATAATAATAATAAAAAAAAAAAAAACTTACAGGAATTGCTGGGATGGTGAAATGATGCACTACACAAATCTTCTGTGCTATAAAGTCACAGCAGCTTTACAACACCATTACCAGTTCTTTAAAGGAGTGCACTTACCGATACATCGAGGAAAAAGGAAAACAAACACACCATAACTGAATGAGTTTATTTGTTTCAGCACTGAAGATGCTCACAGTTATGTTATATGGGGATTACATCAGTAAGTTTTGTTCCTGCTCTGTCAAAAGGCCACTCTGGACCTCTGAATCATTGGATGTCCTTAGTGCTGCTAGCTTCCCATTGTAGAAAACAGAAAGGAGGGTGAACAATAGGGTATTGCTTTGCGTTTGTAGTACTGATATCCCCTCCCTGTGCCTCTTCTACTTCGAGTTGAGAGAGCCCAGACCTCTGAGCTTTCCAGAGAGAGGTACAGAGTAAAGGAAGCATCGTTCAAAAACTTTGTGCACAAGATAAGAGGAGGAGGAGGAAGGGAAAGATCAGCAGGAGCAAGGGGACAATCAGAACAAAAAAAGAAAAGAAGAAAACGAAAAGAAGGCCAGAAATAAAAGAGAGGGTAAAAAGTCAGGGACAGAAGGGGGAATTTAAAATGTTATAAAGGTAGTTTTGTGGAGAGAGAATTGATGAAGGCTGAGAGAAGGAGTGAGTTTTGGCATGGGACATTAACACTAAAGCCATGCAAAGAAAAGCTCATGTTTGACATGCACACAGCAATACAAGCTAAAAGCATAGAGCAGGAATCCCCAGCATGGTTGAGAAGACAATCAACCCCCAAGGTTTGTCTGTCTATTTACAAAGAGAAGAAGTCGACTGGGATCTGTGGTGTCCTTCTCCTCACGCCTGGCCTACACGCACAATAATATGAAACTGACAAATATCGATAGAAGAGCATATTCCCTCTCCAAAAAGAGGCTAAGTCTACATTCTTAAATTACTGGTAAATCATTTTTTTCCAAGAGTTCCCACAAGTTCTCTTTCCCTCAACAGAGAGGTCAGGGAAATGAGAATTTGTGACTGGTCAATGTTCACATAATTCTGTCAGACCAAAAGAAAAGAAAGTCTGTTTTTTTCTTAAAATGTTGCCCCATTTACGAACACACAAGAGGGTAATAAATAACATTCAACTGACCTAACAGCTTTGTTCATATAAATAGCCAAGTAATAATAAATTAGGAATCCAAACAGTGAGATGAACAAACATGAATAAATAAGGACAAAAATACAAAAATATCCACAATTGCATTTATCATGTCATCATTTTTTTTTGTTCCTCTACTCCTACTGCTGGTAAGTGAGACTAAGAGAGAGGTATGAATGGAAAACCAAAGACAAAGTGCTGCAGATAACAGGGAACAGGAATGTTTGGAGTCAGTATTAGGTCAATCAAACAAAGACAGAAATGATCATGTAACAAAAATACACAGAAGAATTTAAAATAACAGTATGTGGCAGGCGCAGGTTTACCAACCTGTCCCTATGGTATCTAAACATAGTGTCACCACTAGATATTTCATTTTTTTTTACATAAGAAATGATATCAGTCTGTACAACAGAATAGATCATTCATTTTAAATACCCACATACCCACCCACGTCCCTCCCCCCAACCCTATACTATCATATCATCTTCCCCACTGCCCCCGCTGCCCTGTTCTGCTCACACCCCGCTCCTCTCTGAAATCACAATTCCAGTCCGTTTGCAGCAATAGTATTAAGTCTAATAAATTCAGTTAGTATTTTAAACCCAGTTTCTTGACAAAGAAAGTACATTAAAAAGCAAACAAATACAATCCAGCAAGCATCTGCGTCGGCTGTTTGGGCTTTCCACAAAACTCCTCCCCCTTCTCTCCTCCTCTGAATCAGTCAGTTTTTTTTCTGCATGTCTTCTTTTTGTTGTTGTTTGTTGTTCATGTTCTTGTTAATCCATCCCAGAGTTTTTTTGTGCATACTGAACCTGTGCATGTATGCATGTATGTGTGTGGTTTTTTTTTTTTCATATGTGGTGCCTCGTTGTAAAATGCTTGTTTTCCAATTAGTCAGTGCACCTTGAGCTTGAAAAAACAGGAAAAAGGGGAGGTTGTTGGGGGGTGGGAAAGTGTGCGTTCCTGTGTGTGGATGAACTGTGCACGTGTGTGTGTTTGTGTGTTGCTAACATGAGTGGGGTACACTAAAGGTATGCTCAACGACGACCGATGGCTGACAGAGGTGTAGAAGGGGTGCAAAGGGAGATGAAGGTTGAAGGTAGAAGTCTGCGTGAAGGATCTGTTTCCATGGTAACTCCTTAACCCCCCCCCCCATCCCTCACACACACCACCCTTCTCTGAGCGCACCTCTAAAAGCAGTCCTCCGTCAACAAATGTCCGTCTCTCTCGGCACGCTTGGAGGGGGGGGATTGGTTGTTGTTGTTGTTGGTGGTGGTGGTGGTAGAGGGGTGGTGGTGAAGGGGGCCAAACGGAGCAGGGAGCAGGAGGAGGGGCTTAATAGGTTTTCTGGATAATTCCTGGTATCAGAAATAAGTCAGGTCATCATACAGGTTAGCAGCAAGGGAGCAGAAAAAACAGCAAGGTTGGTGAGGTGGAGGAGGTGAGGATGATGGTGAACACTGAGTGGGTGATGAAAAAGGGAATGGATGAGGAGGGGTGTGTTTGTCATGTAGGTGCAGAATGCTGTTTGTAAAATATCACTTTGATTCTCTTAATATATTTCTATCTATATAAAGTCATTTTATACAAAAACAAATGTCCATAAATGATTATATACATCTAGCTTTGTACAGATAGAATATTAATATTCTCTCTGTGCCGCTGGCTTATAGTGATACTGGGATGGGTTTATGCACTGGCTCGACTACACAGTGTCTCAGTTTAAGATTCCTCCTGTGTCCCCAAAGATGCCACCGACAACTTGGCTCTTTCTCGGCCCACAGCCGGGCTTTTGGTGTCATTACTTTCTGGCTCGTGCCTCCGGGCGTGCATGGGCGAGGGGCAGTGCTTGGAGGGCGTGCCAGGGGGGTAGGGCACCTGTCCGTTCTTCTCGTCTGAAAAAAGTTGTTTAATTACGTCAAAGAAGTTACTCAATGGGCTGCCTAGGTACACAGACGGGAAGAGAAGAGGACATAAAAAAAAAGAAGGGGGGGGGGAAGAGAGAAGAAAGAGAACAAACAAACTAATGAACAATGGGGTTCACAGGAGAGAGACACGGCTGCAGGTGAGACGCAAGCAGAGGCGAAGGAGGAAGAGGAGGAGGAGGAGAAGGAGGAGGACCAAACAGACACAGCGAAGGATGAGAACTGCTGGAGCAGCCGCGATGGGACCACAGGATGTCTGAGCTCCCATAAAACATGCTTTAGTTATAGCACGACCAATGAAAACAGACAAGTAGCCATTCCAACAAAAACTAGAAATGACAGCAAATAAATATAGACTCTGAACTGATAGCACATTAAATTTCTTAATCATATAAACTGTGGGCTGCACAAAAGAAAAAAAGCGTGGTGTGTCATCGGTGTGCTCAAGCAGGTCAGCCAACACTAACACAGATGATGGAAAGAGGACAATGAGAAAGCTCGGAGTTGTCCTTGAAGGATTCATAAATATGTCAGTGTCTCCTCCTTTGCTTTTGTCCAACCTACTGATTTTTTAAGTGTTTGCACACATCATTAAAGAACAGGAGGGAAACTTGGACCTCAGTAAATCAGATGAAGTCTCATTGTTGTTTCCGTTAAGTCAAGTGACTGTTTGGGCCTAGAAATCTGCCTGGAGCAAAGAGACAACCTTTAATTTACATGTGTCTTCACTTGACATCAGAGTTGAGTTTTACACTTCAGCTCACCATAACACTGGCAAAAACAGCACACACACCCTGGTTGGTTGCATCACCTTGTGCTCCTCTTTGAAATAAGGAAAAAAAAAAATCCAGATCATGAGATTTCACAAGTCAAAGCTGGGATGAGTTGCATTTAGGTCAGAAATAATGTTCTAACTCCAACTGAAAAGATATGTTGATGCTAAATGCTAAATCATATATGTTCAGTCACTCTAAAAACTGATAAAATGCATGCAGCTAAACATGCTCACTTTTTTCTGCAGGATCTTAATAGTCTCACTCCAGGTAGGCAGAGTGGTAAAGACACCAAAACATGAGAAATCAAGCAAATAAAGAGTCAGTGCTGTTTTTGTTAATGGTTTGCACACACACACACACACACACATACACACACACAGAGCACATCTCTGGGAAGTATTAGTCACAAACAGCAGCACCGTTTCTGAACACTAGACAGAAGAGCCATTTGCACAATATGTATGTATGTATGAGTCCTGTGGGCCGAAAAATGAACAGTGACAACATCAGAAGGGGTAGGGGGTGCTGCACAGATTACCAAACCCACACACACACACACACACTGGAATTAATATAAGGCTATTGAAAACTGGATTCTCTTCTGTGGTTAGTTTGAGTTAAAAAGCCAGACAATTTGTATGCACTGGCAGCGTGACTGCAGAAGCATGGAGATTAGGACCAACTTCATCTGAGCATGAATGTGGGATTTTTTTTAATACTGTGTGTCTATGTGTGTGTGCGCGCGTGTGTGTGTGTGTAGGCATGTATGAATGTGCCACAGTCGGTTTTGACTGCTCCATTATCCAGCTGGAAAACGGCTGCAGCCAACTTCCCCCTAATGTTCCTTCTTTCCTGTCTCATGTTTTCACTTCACTCTGACACCAAATCTGCACATTTTCAAAAATGGCAGGATACTCATGAAACTAAATGATCTCAGAGGCTCAATAAACCAGAGACACTGTCCTCATCCACAGCTCTACAGTGTGGTGTGTCTGTGCTACGTCCTTCTACTTTACTCCTTTTATTGTTCCACCCCTCTCTTGTCTTCCTAAGCTGGGCTCCCAGGTATGCTGTTCTTAATGATAAAGGAACACAATGACCAAGACCTGATGAAAGCCTTTGCTTGACACACATTGGTATGCAAAGTCAACTCTGTTCTTAATTACTGACACTGGCTGCCATTGTCTTTAAAAGGCTCTGTGGTTAGGAGGCACTAAAGGTGTGTTAGGTCAAAGGAAAGACAAAAGGGTGGAGGAAATTAAGTTTAACAAAACTTTCAATCACCTATTGACCTACTTTCAGATTCATATTATATTAGTTGATACTATCTTAAACTGACCTTTCTTTGAATGCTTTGTTATATCCACATGATCTATTTTCTCACACTCTAGGCTACATAGTCTAAATTTCACTTTTATATAGGCATCTCTGCTGCACAGAAAAAACACAACAGTCATTAAAACCTGATTTAATGTGATGGATTCTAATTTTACCCTTCCCACATCTCGGCCTGTTAATTAGCTTAACAATATACACAGTCAGAGGTAATTTCTAAACTTACTAAGCCACAGCAACATTTGAACAGGCTTTTGAATATCAAAACAAATACCGTTAACAGCTGTCGTGACTGACTGAATGCCAGTGAGAGGAGCGTCAGAAAAGATACACCGCACACTTTTTCCTTCTTCGCAGCACAACACCACAGCTCTGTGACGGCTAAGTATCTGTTTAATAAGCTGTATCAGGCATTTAACTGGAAAATGAAGCTAAAAGAGAGAATGAAAGACACAAACATGCACGCGACAAGAGATTGCTCCATTCAGTCACACAGCTCCATCTTGTATGTTAGTTATTTGGGATGCTGATGACAGAACACCTGTGGTATACACAAGTGGTATATTTCAAGCTGATGGTGTTGCCCGGTCCGAGCAGCAGGTGGAGCTGTTGTCAAGAGGATGGCGACACAGACGCACACAAACACAGCAACTGATGGAAGGACACGCTGAGAGCAGACAGGGAGGAGTAGATCCCTTATTTCTCTCTTCTTTTTCTCTTCACCATCCAGACTGTGTGTTGAGGGAGTACTGGACATAGCCCAGTGTGGTGGAAGAAAGGGTTCAGGGACTCAACCCTGTGATCAATGGGACGACAGACAGGAAGAAGGAGGGAGGTTCTAGTATTGCCATGAAGTCCACGGGTAAAGAGTTCGGTGGTGTTTGAGGTTAGCCGAAAGAGGTTTTTGCATCTGTACGCTGTATTTAGAGGAGCTAACAGAGGCCAGTGGACACGGGGACAGGGGGGAGGGGGGTCCTATTTAACAGGCATAAAGAGAGGGAGAGAAAGAGCAAGAGACATCGCTTGTCAGGTGTGGTGTCGGTGTCTCTGTCTCGGTGCAGTGCATTGTGGGAGCGCGTTGAGGAGCAGTGTTGTTGCCATGGTGACAAGCTCCAACGATCAGTCTTGGAAGTAGGAGTAATAGAATGCGAATCAGCTTTGCTCTACCTCTACTCCTAATCTTCACTGCCAGGGCAACGAGACAACATTTGACCCGCAGTCAGTGCTTGAGAGCAACTCCCACCATTTCATGGCAGTGAGGCGCCGGCATGCAGAGGAAGACGCTTCGAGAAGCTGAGTGGCTCGGGGATTTCAAGCACGAAGGGGGAAGAGGAGGGCAGGATTTAGCGTAGCTTCAGCGGTGAGGGGTGTTTGTCAGAGGGGTGGGATGAGCGGATGAGGCGGTGGGGGTAAAGGTGAAGAGGTTTTTTGGAAGGATCTTAAATTTTCTTTTTCTCTTTTCTTTTGTGAAAAAGAAGTTCTTACTCACCAGACAGCTGTTGGACACCAGGCTGGTCATGTGTGCTTAACAATTGGCTCTGAATCGTCTCCACTACTCGCTTAAAGCGCCGGCTGGGTCCTACACACCGGACATGCAAACACATAGAGGAAACACTGACATAATCAGATGTATTATACCGGATAGGGCAGTTAGTGTGGTAGAAAAAAACATGTGGATGGAATAATCAAGATTAGAAACACTTAAAGCGGAGGAGAGAGGGAACACACACATACACAGGTGCATAGTGCAGCGTGAGATGTGAGCTGGAAAAGCTGCAGAGAGCCTGAGATGATAAATGGAGTCCAGAGAGGAGTGCTACTGTGAGCCCCTGCTGTCTACCTGTTGTGTACAGTATATGGTCAGTGACATGGAAGAACCAACAGACTCAAAACATCCACCATTACACTCTATTCAGCTCAAATGTCCCCCCCTTGAGTGTGTGTGAGTGTTTGACTGTGTGTGTGTTTGACTGTGTGTATGTCTCCAAGAAAGCGAAATAGATCATGCATGTGGTTCTGCGAGACAAAGCATGCACGCATGATTGCATAGTATGTAATCTTGCATAGCCAGACCTCATCTTGTTCCGCTCAGGGAGGTTTGGGAGGAAAAATCTTATGAAGTATTCAGGACTGCAAGAACTTTGAAAATCCTTAGGCAGCTGCACTTGCTGGCAGCGAGTTGGACAACACCCACTTCAGCAAAACAGCACTTCTGCTTTATTTGTTGGCTGGATATGTAAACACAGATTCCCACAGTGTAATTTTATTAGGTTGAAGTGTGACAGCATCCCACTTGACATTTAAGGATTGTCTTCCCCACGCTTGTGTGAGCTGGAATTTGGAAAGACCTCTCTAAGTGTGATGAGACCAAAGACATAATACTGTGCATTAGTCTGTCCTCTGAGATCTGCTGTCTCACAAAAGGAATGTCCTGGCTTTGAACTTGACTTTTTTGGTGTGAACTGTCCACAAGAAAGGGAATTATTCCCTTCCTCTAAATTCAAGGCATCCTGTTTTGCTGAAGTGGCTTGATATCCTTTTTTCATTGCTGTTCTTCTGAGTGGCTTTCTCGTGATCTGTTCAAGGTGCATGAAGCCTCTTGCCTGAGGCATTCAGGCGGGATATGCATGCATAGAAAATGAGTAGGTGGATAATCTCCACATGTGTGTGTCCTGACCTGAGAGCAGGGTGAAGGTGACAGAGTAGATGCCATTCTCCTTAGTGGCAGCCGTGCTCTCTGTGTAGGTGATATCCACCTGGAATTTAACCGGCTTCTGGAAGACTGTAGGGCCGGCTGTGGACTTGTACTCTGCTCGAAAACTGGTCTGGGAGATCACACTGTGGCTCAGACTAGGAATCTAGGAGGATATAAAAAAAAAAAAAAGAAGAATAGTCAGTGCAGGAAAAACAGACAAAGACATAGAGATAGGAATAAAAAAAAAAAGGGTAGTAAAAAGACGCAAGTAATGGGATTATACATCGGGAGCATTGATGTTAAATTTTTCTCCCCCACCCTGCAAATGACAAGGTGAATAAACCCTCATTAAAATACCCTCCACATACTGCGAGCCACAGTTGAAACTTTAAGGAGATTAATGCCTCAGCGAGTAGCCATGCATGCCAGGGAGACTTAAGCTAATGTAATCTTGAGTCATCCAACAACACTGCACTCTCCCACCTAAAATGAATTTGTATGCCCAATGAACAGGTGAGCTCTGAAATTGTCACATTTCGCCATAGTAGAGAGGAGAGGGTTTGACATTCCATTAATGTGAGTGTGCTGGGAGGTATAATTCCACTGATTCAGGTGTCCATCTCCTGTCTGGAATACAAGCTAGCATAACCCGGGGGAGAAAATAGCCACCCCCCACGGATGGAGGAAAACAGATTGACATCGACATGCACTGGCAGAGTTTGCATTTACTAAGTCTTTGTTAAATCTAACTGGGGTGAGGATAGGTTCTGTTCAGTTATGTACACTGAATATCAACTACCGCTGCTGAATGTTTGTTGATGCTTATTCTGCAGCGCTCACTGAGAACCCCCATGTTGCCTTCATGTATTCATACATCCACACCACAAACACACTATTTCGCAATTTCTTGCGCCAAATCTAAATATGCACACGAACACACACAGACATAAACACACACACGTAGACGCTCAGTACACAGCACCGAGGGCAAAGCATCTATATGCTAATGATCAATGCTCTTTGTTGATTTTCTATTGACCTCAAGTGAGTCGGCAGTCAGAGAGAAAATAGAAGCGCTGAACACAAGCAGTTTACTGAACTTCTACATGAATCAGAAGCATGTTAGCAAACGCTCGCAGAAAAGCTGCCTCGTCGCATAGGAATTGGCGCTGCTGTTAGAAAACGCACTCTTCACCAGACAGAAGATATACAGGTTATATGTGCATATGAATAAAAAGAGGTCAGGGGGCACAAAGAGAAAGGGGTGATGAGGAGGGGAGGTAGAAAAGAAAATAATATTAAGCAAGAAATTGGCGTGTGTACCGAGAGAAAGGCTTGAACGATGTCTGCCTTGATGGAGCTGAGAGGTTTGTCTTTGATGACAATGAAGATCTGCTCCTCTTTTTCCAGGTTGATGAAGTTACCGAACCAGGATTTTTTGGCAAGTCTGCGGAGAAAGACGAGAGGCAGAAACACAGATTTTCAGCAGCATGTTTGATTTTTTTCCACTCATTTCTGTCTTTTCCACCCTTTTTGTTTCCTTATTTTACCCTTTTTATCCAGCAGCCAATGAGCAATCTCTCCCTCTCTTTGCAGCTCTGGGGAAATGGAAAGAAGCAAACGGAGGATAACCTCGTGGGAAATGAGCTAAAACTGTGTAGGGGAGGAAAGTTGTCTGACATTTCACCTTCTTTGCAAATGGGTATGTGTAAATGTGTGTGTGAGAGAGGGAGAGATAATTGTGGCTCTCTGTGAACAGAACTGCAGGTCCAGAAGGGGCAAAAGTAGATGAATTCAGCACTGGCCTCAGACCAGGTGTACCTGCACCCACTAATAAGCCTTATGGACTCCTGTTTTCTGGCATATTAATATTTAATACGATTCTTGAAAACGTTGATGGATTTGTGTGACTCAAAATTCAGCAAAAGGGAGAACACTTCTTAGAGACAAAGAAAACAAACAGCCTGTTAGAATGTCTGTTGGGACATTAAGAGGCATATTGTTCTCTTGTCAGAAGCCTTTTACAGCTGGTGTATGATTGCATATGTGTGTGCAGGCCAGTACCAGCCTGGAGAAGATCTTTTTTTTGCCAGCCCTCTACCTCCTTCCAGCCAGGATGTTCTTTCCGGCCAGGTGGAAATGGCCAAAACCAGACAGCCAGCCAGCCAATCAAACTGGCATATCTAGGCCAACCTTGAGTTATCCGGCCCCTGGGAGCTCAGCAACATCACACACCTACCTTCCTCCCCTCATAACCAACCCACTACCTCCTGCTTCTCCAACCCAGACCAGACCTGAGGTCATTACAGGGAACTCAGCAGGCAAAAATCAAACATTCATGGATGTAATACTTTCCAAAACATCACGCTATCAAGGGCGAGCCGGTGAGTGAGGGGCTGACAGGTTATGCATAGTTATGATAGCAGTGGTGGCTTCAAAAAGCACAGTGTCTACTCACTCTGGGGAAGACTCTGGTGTGAGGCTGGACATCTCCTCTTGTGTGGGAACTGTGCGAGGAGGGTCAAAGATCAGAAGAAGGTTACAAATCAGTAAAACACAAGCAGATAAACACCGGGGGGGCTCATTAAGATTTATGAGAATGCAAGATTGTTCTGCATTTGCCATAAAAAAAACACTTGTATCTGTTGTGATGTCTGTACCTTGGAGTTTCCTGCGGTGGAAGCGTGGCGAGCCCAGGAAGCTGTTCTTGATGGAGTTGAGGCGCGTCCGCCATGGCATGCCTCCAATGGATGGGCTGGGGGGCGGCGTTGGGGTGGGGGTGCCAGCTGGGCTGTCCTTGGGAGTGTGCACTGGGGTGCCCTTTGGGGTGGGGAGGGGGCTGCCTCGAGGGGAGGGGTGAGGGGTAACCTGTATGAGGGGGATAGATTTGGGTGGGTGGTCAGTGAGTGAAGAAGGCGTCGGCGCCACGGGGTGGAAGTGGTGCAGCCGGATGGGCGACAGCGGCACCACTGGGCTAAAGGGCACAGAGAGCTGGGGGTTGGCAGCGAAATGGGAGCGCCGCACATGGGGGCTGTTCACATTGGGAGTACTGGGGGTAGGGGATGGGGAAAAGGGGGAGGATGGGGAGGATGGGGAAGTAGGGGTGGGCGGCACAGAGGCGGAGGGCGGCTGTGGTGGGAGCTGGCAGGGAGTGGAGGGCTCAGATTTGGCTGCAGATGCTGCATCTGGGGAGGTTTCGGGGAGCGGGTTGGATCGTGTGGCTTGGAGGGGCTTTGGGATAACTTTAGGCTTGGCAGGGAGCGTCTGCGTCTTGTTTAGCGCTGCCGGCAGGGGCTCGCTGTTTGGAGCTAGTGAGTTGGGGGTGGAGATACGCGGGCCTGTACGACTGGGGACAGGCTCTGGGGACGGGCAGGGGCTGGTGTTCGGGGACTGTGGCAAGTCTGGGGATTGAGGCGGTACACCAAACTTTCTGACAGGCTGGAGTTAGAGGACACAGTGTGAGGGCGCACGACACAATAAGGCCAGCAGGCACAACAGGTGGTGGAGGGGGGATGGGGGAGACAACAAAGAAAAACACATGGGGATGCATACAAGCACACAAACACAAAGATAAAGAAATAAAAGAAACAAAAAAACAACCACACAGGCAGAAGTAGAGGCAGCCCGAACACAGACGCAGGTGAGAAGTGTACATACATGGGAGAGATGGAGGCATTGTAAACAAGAAAGACAGAAAGGAAAAAAAAACATGCAGTTAGGCCTGTTGTGTAACTTGTGTCAAAAGAAAACAAAAGTGAAATGGGAACAACAGAAAACAGCAAGCGATTCAAACGAGGAGGTGATATCGGACGGACTTCACTTGAATAAAACATAAGGGCTCTGCGAGCGGACACAACCAAGCAGACACAGGTGTGAGAGGCATGAGGCCAGCTGTGAGGACAATTCGGGCCGTCTCAGTAACGAGAGGAACACCATTATGCCGCCTCTGCTGTGAAATCTCCAGTTTCCAGAAAGGTTTATTGATCTGTTTGATTTGTAACGGTGAAATTGCAGCCACAATGGCGCGCTGATCAAGTATTTCCCTTGGACACCACCTCGTCTTCCAGACACAGATCTGAGAAAATAACCCCACACAGAGCCTCTTGCTGAGAGCACAATCCAGGCTTTGGGTTAGGTCTGAGAAATCAATTTCCCTTTCAGATCAGCCTGAAAGAACCTGTGTGGCGTAAGGAGCTCGTCTTAGGATCCTGGCTAATCTCGAGCCTTCTCAGGTTAGTCGGCTGGAAAAAGTTTACCGCAAGCTCCCCCCAAGCTCTGAGCACGAGCAAGAAAAAGAAAAAAAGTGGGATTTTCTGAAGCATTCCCTGAGCTGGATTTCCACAGAGCTCAGGCCACAGAAAACAGAGAGAGGGATAATAAGCAGAGAAGATGGAGAGAGAAAGAGACCTATTTTCTTTTTTTGGGGGGGAGAAAGTTTTCCGTGGTGTACAAAAAGACGCAAATATAGACACTGTGATGTCTCATGTGAAGCCTGATCCAACACCGGATATGAAGAGCTTATCATAGAGGCTCCAAAACACAAAGGTCGCTTTTAACTGTGGATTAAGACTTATGGAGTGGAAAAACATACTATATCTCAAACTAATAAGAAAGTGGATTGGTAGAACAACATTGCATTTGCAGAGATACAGTGATATTGCTTGTTAAAGGTCAGAAGTCTCTGTGATGGAGCTGTACTGAGTGCCTTTATTTTCTCTCGCTGCCATAAACAGCAGCGAGATGACAGCAATAAGGCGGGAACAGCAGTAGTTGGATGGCTGTTATCGCTGAAGGTGAACAACTAGATAGGTGTGTGTAATATATGTGTGTGTGTGTGTTTTTTTTTTTTGAAAGTACACTTAGGGTCATGACTTACCCGTGGGCTGCTGAGGGGGCTGGTGGAGAGACCGGAGGAGGCTCCACTAATAGACCGCGACCTGTGGCACAAACACGCAAGAACACAAACAGGGGCAGAGGTAATTTGTGGGATCAACGTGTGTACCTAAACACAGGTGGAGGTGAGTGAGTGCTTGGAGGTTACATGCTGAACATGGTTAGAAAGCACTAAAGCATATGGCACCATCATACTAAGCACACAGGTTACTACCAAGCCCTCTGCGTGCACAACACCTTTTCACACAAAGAGGGCGAGAGCACTACAACAGTAAAAAGCACATTACTAGCGTTGCCTCCCAGCAATTAGCCTGAAACCAATTAAGCGCAAACTTCGGTTTCAAATATGTTGATTTAAGTGCAGCGAATCTATACGCTATTTTCCACTTTCCACAAATTGGAATTCAAATTAGCTTTCAGCCTTGTCTGTAGTTTGCTAATAAACCAGACACGTTGACTTTTCAGGCCTTTGCATTGGATCGCTGGAACATTTCTTGAGGTGGGGGAAATGAAGTGGGACATTTTGGTTGAGTGCCATTTGTCATGTTTTTCTTTTCACCCCGCAGATGCCGTCAATAACCCCTATGAGCGGAGCCCTGCTCAGAAAAGAACAATCACAGGACAATCTGTCTCCATCAAGTACACACACACTCACACACACAAACACACACTCTTGTACACACACAAAACCACAAAAACAGCGCCTGTCAACACTCGGAAACACCAGCTGCTCACTGTCACAACACTGTTTCTTTTTGTCATTCAATCTAATAATAACCCCCCTCCTTCTCTCCCTTTCCTCCTCTTTGCATCTCAGCATTGATACATTTGTGAACATTTGTCCAAGGCTACAGATGTGTTGTCTCTCGCTGAAAAGATGAAGAGATAAAAACTACGACTTGTGTTTTCTTTTCTTTTTTTCCCCCTCCCCAATGTGCTCGGCTGAAGAGGAAGACCTGACGGACAAATGTGAGGAGAAAATGAGGCAGTCTAGAGTGATGGAAGAGTGGAGGATGGGAGAAGCGATGGATGGAGTAATGAAGACTGATGCTCATTTATAATGCTGGGCCACAGATATATCCATACATAGACACACACACAAAAAGTGTGTATGTGGATACAGTGAGTAACCAAAAAAATTGACACTGCTGCCGTGTCTAAAGAAAGAACGGATACTAGAACAGCAATCTTTCTCCTGAGAGGCACAGATTCACACGAAACAGAAGACAAGCAACACTAACAGCTACCACAAGAGAGAGAGAGAGAGAGAGAGAGAGAGAGAGAGAGAGAGAGAGAAATATAGAAACACCCACTCTCTGGCTATTTTTGTAAGTCTCCCACTGCCCCTTCTGTGAGTGTATTTATTGCACACACTCATATCGCACACATGAGTAGGCGATGCTGAGACCACGTTGGCCAGGATTTCTCGTTTCATAGCACAGCTGACCAGACAGTTGCTATCATTTACATTTAATTCCTTTGGTCCACTGAGACATGCCTACAGTTGCTCACAACAGCGCCTGTCCGCACATAGCCGACTGCACTTCATCTAAACGTGGCCAAAACACAGCATCCTCGGGCCATTGTGAGCATATTGTTGAAGGCACACTGCATCTGTTAGTGTTGGACCAGCAGGTCTATAAAGCTAATGTTTCAGATGGTTATGCTGTAGACTACAGTAATGGGCTGTCAGAGGCTCAACCTTGCCTCGGAGAGATGATGAGTTATTGTTGACAAGTGTTTTGTTTATGGCGAACAGTGTACACAACTAAGATATCATTTATCATGTTCCATATAGAAACAAAAACACCATGTGAGAGGAGATGAAGGAGTTGGGCAAGCTGTCTGATTTGTGTTTGTGTGTATGTGTATGAGCTTACTTGTTTTGAAGGTGTTAATCGCCCCAATTATAAAATAACATGTTTTCTCATATTATCTTGTCATTCAGGAAGATTTTTTTAATTAAACTCCAGCTTAAGCCTAAACTCCGCTTTTCAGGGATTTACATTATACTTTTTGTGATAATATTGTATATGCATATAATATTGTTTTAAAAATGATATTCACTTTTTGCTCTACTGCATTTATCTGACATTCAGTATGCTTTAGGATTTTAAGTATATCATGCAACAGTCTAAACTTTAAAGCACTTAAAAATAACTCCACTAGCACATCTGAATCACAGACTGATGCATATTCAGTAACTAAGCTTCATTTGTGACATCACTTCACTTGGAACAGAGTGTTTTTGTATTGTGATACTCCAGCTTTTATGAACATAATGGACCCAAACATTTCTCGGCTTCCACAAAAATATCTCCATTAGCTCGTCTCATATAGGATGATCTCAAAACATGGACAAATAAAACAAAACTACCTGAACTGGCAGACACCATAAGAGGTGCATGCATACATGTGTATGGTTACCTATTCTAGCCTTTCCATTATCCATTAGTCCACAATAACATTTCCCATGAGCCTTTTTTGGAATGGGCCCATTGTCCTCTGTTTGTGACCACCGGCTGTGTCAGAGACCCATCCAAACCACCCGTGGGGGTCTAATGTTGGACTGTGGGGAGTGGAACAAGTACAAGAGGTTCTGGGATGAGGGCATGGACTGAAATAAAACGAAAAAGAAGCAAAGCGAAAAAGGATGGTGCCAGGAGTCAAACGGCAAATGAATAACCCTGCTGAAGCCAAAAAACACAATACAAATGCTCTGGTTGCAGCATCTAAAGCAGGTGGACAAAGTTATATTCCTCTCTTTCTTCTTTCCTCATCTATATTGACATTATCTGTCGATGAAGTTCGTCTACGTGGAGTGAAGTCAACGTTCAAATAAATCAACACGCTGTTTAAATTCATTTCCTTTTCCTGAGCCCTGACAACTCCCTGAGGACTGGGTGCATTAATATTCACAGCCCAGCTTCTCAAATTTCTAAATGTAGTAAGACCCCTGCAGATTCTGCTGTAGAGATCAGTGTTAAAGGTGCTTTATTTGTGCTCATTTGAGCCTCTTAAATAAATTAGAGTCAATAATTAGCATGAGAGCCTGACTTATTAAGACTGCTCAGACTACCCCGACACATTCAAACTACATGAAGCAACAAGAGCGGAGCTGTAAAGAGAGAAGGGGAAAAAAAATCAATTGATATTCTCTTCTTCACACTGCAGCACTTTTCCATATTTCATTTACATATCATTAACCTCCCTTCATTTCTTCTGGCATGTTGTTAAGATTTAAAATTAAATCAGTGGGATTCCTTGTGCTTTGAGTTTAGCTTTAAATGTCTTTTTAAGATACTTTTGGGTGTATAAAGAATGAAATGGGCATTCGTGTGAGAATGTCCTCATGTGTCTTTCAGTGGAACACGGCTACTAAAGGATTTATCCCAAATCTATTCAATTATACTTCACAGGAGCAGTCGAATCACCACTCACATGTATGAAAAAGTAGCCCGGGTAGCTGCACGGATTGTAACTGCCCGCGTGAGATATGTGAGGCAAAACGGCGGATAAGGATTGAGGTTCGGGCATTTTCGTTGTGTAATTTTTGATAAACCCCCCCCCCCTCTCTCTTCCACCATTTACACTGGTGGAAATGTATCCTGTCAAAACACATGTTTCAAAGTCAGGTCTCTCTCTGACACCCTCTGATCTGAAGTTCCGTGAATCTTCTGTGCTGTCGACAAAAGTTTGCTGTCGGGGAAAGATAAGGTTAGGTTCAGAGGAAAAAGTCAGTCAAATCTTTGGACGGTATTCTGCTACGTATGTGTCTCCCCAACACTATCGTCTATATACACACACACACACATGCCCACAAGCAGGCACATGATCAAACAAAGTGCACACAAGGATGTGATAGGCAGAAAAGTTCAAAAACACAACGAAAATCCAGTTTCATACAGACTTTGTTACCAACACCCCCCCGCCCCCCCTCACTGATCAGCTGGAGAGCTATGAATTGCAGTGGGGGGAAAGAGACATATAGCAAGAGAGAGAGCAAGAGAGATTTGATTTGATTTGGAGGCGGAGGGTATGGCCGGCTCCCCCCGCCTCCAACCCACCACAGCCAGACAGAGAAAAACTAGCAGCATTTCCACATTAGCATAGCAATTCCATACTAACAGAGGGGGGTGTTTGGAACTGAAGGTCAGCTGCACACAAGGGACCACGAAAGAGAGAGAGCGAGAGAGCGAGGGAGAGCAGATATGAAAGGGTAAGGAGGAGCCCCTGAGAGAGATCTGGGTGGAGGAATATGAAAAATACACACTGATTTAAAGTAGCATGGAGGAAAGATGCAGGGGAGCTTTTTTTTTAATGACTGCGGCGGCTGATGTACATACAACTCACACAAACCTATTTCATAAGCTGTTTGCTAGAACTTGGCAAGATTTCTCTGTAAACGTACTTTAAATAAAGGCTCAAACCGTTCATTTCAGTGCCCTTTACAGCTCACTCCATTCAGTTATCTATGATATATGAACTGGTGTGCTCCACAAAGTCATGGTAAACCAGCCCAGTTTTGAAATTCTGGACTTGACTAAAACAGATGAGTCGCAGCGAAGGGCAGAAGAAGGCAACTCCTACTCTAACATAACCTTTAAATAAAGAAGAGATAAGACTTGGATCGCCTGAAGGGACGAAAGAGTCGAGAGGAGTGGAGACGATGAAACACAAGAAGATGAATCTTAAACTGAAATTCAGAGGCACCAGAGGACAGAGAGAATTAAGCAGAAGTGTTTAGAGGTGGGAGCTCTTGAAATGGATTTAAAACTTCTGAAGTGACTTCTCCCAGTGGGATGAAGTGGAAATGTATTCTTGATATTTTGTTATAGTGCAATAGTTAGGTGAGGAGTTCCACATGAACCTAGCATTCAGATTAATTTTCAAGATTATATATATATATATTTAATATCTATATAGTCCATGCACTCGCTGCTTCTGCATTTTACATCCTCCACCTCTGAAAGCTTTTCCCAGCACTCTGCCAATCTGCCTATCATTAGGCAGATCAGGTTATCACCCCCTCAGATTCAATCTCTCCCGCTGTCACAAATGTCACTGCCTCTGAGCAGAGATGTGTGATGTGTGTGATGATATATTGCTTGTTGAAATAAGATGAGGAAATAGATTTTAAAATCAGCCCAGTGCGTCTTGTCGGGATGTAGCTCTGCTTGACTTGAACATTTCTCAAATGGAGAAATGGAGAATTGTTCTGCATCTGGAGAAAGTGGGGCACAGTATGGGAGAAAGTGATTATCAATGCATTCAGATTATGCAAAAAAAAAAAAAAAAAGAGAGAGATAATTGAGCTAACACCGGAAAAAGCGGAAGGGGGGGCTGTAGATATTAAGGCTCTGAACTGCAAATGCATCGTCTTTTTCAGTTTGAAAATTAAGTTAATCTAGAGAGTTAAATCGACTTTTAGGAGCTGACGTCCTACAGTTGTTGACTCTGTAGGACACAGCAGATCTTTTATTCTTAGATGAGTTACGGTATATTAAAACAGACCTGTGAGGCTGCCGCATGCTGCACATGTCATCGCAATGTAAAAACAAAGCAACAGAAAAGCTCCGCTGCATCTTAACATCCTGCCACGGACGTCTCCTTGCATGAGGGTGAAGGCACGGAGCAGAGAGGAGGTGAAAGCATGGGGAGTGAGTGACAAGTGAATACCTTTCTTCTTTGCTGCATTTTGTACTGGCGTCAGGAATATCCAAGCTTTTACTGTACACTGATTTACTACAGTGAGACAGGAGACAAAGCGAGCAGAGAGTCAGTCTCTGTTTATTTTATTTTATTTTTTTTCCACAGTGTATCCTGCTGACATCAGAGCCAGGCTCGCTGTCAGACCATCTGAAACCACTGGGCTGCGAGATCCTCCACACATACACAAACACACGCACACACACGCACGCACGCGCACGCACACACACACACACACACACACACACACACACACACACACACACTCTCTCTCTCTCTCTCTCTCTCTCCCTCCTTTCATGGATATTCTTTTCACTTTTTTACTTTTGGCTTGCACACATACCTTTGCCCATGCTGCGTCATGTCAATAGCCCTCCTAGCTGGCACAGGGGAGCCTCCATCTGTGACACTGAGCACTTCCATGGACTTCCTCTCTGGTCTCCTCTTGCCGTGTCGGTTCAACATGGGGGAGTCCACCCGCTTCCTTGGAGGATCTGAAGGAAACAGAGAGACAGGCCGATTCATAGTGACACAATGTCGCCTCTGTGTGTATTTCTGTGTGTGTGCATATGCGTGTCTGAGTGATTTTTAGTGCTGATCACATCGACATTTTAACTAATAGTGAATAAGTAATGGTTACCTCCCAGACCTTGAACTAATGGCCACTGTATCGACTGTATCACATTCACTGAAGAGGGAGTCTATTCATCAAAATGTCGGTATTTAACACACACACAAGCGCACACGTGCACACACACACACACACACACACACACACACACACACACATTTGCACATAATACTCCTCCTCTTGCAGTGCTCTTGTCAGAAAATAAACCTGGCGGATGTCTAAGTAGAGCATCTCTGTCTCCGCACAGATTTCTGTGGGTGGAAATCTGTGCTGGGTTGTGGTGTGCGAATGGAAGAATCTTTTTTTTTTTTAATCCAATGAGTTAATATCTGAAGTGAAGCAGTCAGCAGACAGTGGAGAAAATAAATAAATAAATGAAATATATGGCCTATTGACACCTTCTATTTCTGCCACTATATTTCATTGAGAAGCTTGTCTATTTTCAATAAACAGAAAGCTTTATCCTACTGAGAGTCAATCCACCGCCACTGGAGCTCATCCAATTCCTTCAGAGGGAGGAAAACACTTCGAAGTGCCTCAGACAGTGGGAACATTCATGTGTTAACTTCTTGCCGGACTTATTCTTGTCTATACCCACTTGTTTTGCCTGTGTTAAAGATTCCAGTATTTTTCAGAAATACTAATTTTTTTCCCCTGCTGTGCTCTCTTCGGTTATTATTCTATGATCGTCATGTTCTTTATCTACACTTATATTTTCTTTTCAAGCCTCACCAATCTCATTGCGAGGGGGGAGATTCTGGTCTTCCTGACTTGGGTATCTCTCCTTACGGTCCAGCAACAGGAAGTAGATCATCTTTTCTTGGTTGTCACTGCAAAAGAGGGGGCAATTAGAAAAAAAAAATGCTGGAAATATGCCTATAAATAATACAATCATTTATACCGTTAGATTATGTACGAACGTTCATTTTCACTGTGACCCCATGGTACCCCAGCAAGGTCTGCAAGTGCTTAAAGACCAAGACATTAAACTGCAAAAACCTTCACTATGATTTATGTTCTTTAATCGTTTTGGGCTCATTGTGAAGCAGCTACTAAATAGATTTCATCATTAAAACTAAAGTTTAGTTTCACACATCATTAAGCCATCATATAATATTCTGCATGTATTTTTTAGGGATATGCCCTATTTCCATATGCACCGTCTGCTAGTAAGTTTATGGAAATATCAAAACCTATGAGTTCATCCTTTTTGTTTCCCAGTAAATCAGTCAGCCTAATATCTTTAGCCTCTAGGCCAATACTCTCTATGCAAAAGGCAAAGGCATTGGCCCTCCATAATAAAGACAGATTGGAAAGCAGTAGGAGGCAAAGAGACAAGGACCTGCAACTTCAGCTTAAATGGATGGAGACCGCAGATTTTGCACCAGTCCAGCACTATTATAGAATACTCCAAGGAGAAAGGAGGCAAACGGAAAAGATGGGCAGAGGGGAAAGTTATATAGTAATGTTCGTTTAGTATTAACAGGAAGACGACATGCAAATGTAAAATAGAGGCAAAGGAGACTGAAAAGAAAAGCAGTGCTCATATTAATAAAAACAAATGTTTCAGAGACTGCAGGGAAAGTATCCTCAGCACAAATGTAAATTCACAGGAGCACAAAACTCAAACATGTGTAGCTGAGACACTAACATGCACAGCACAGCATAAACAATGTGACCCAGGAGCATGTTTTGCAGTGTGAAATCAGTTCAAATCAGTTTGGGGTGGGGGGTGTATCCAGTAGCAAGTGGTGTAAGCGCAGTGTGATAACCATTAAGTGATCTATGGCTTCTGACATCTGAAGTGACAGCCTCAGAGGATTTCATAAGAGCTGGGGGAAAACCAAGGCCAACTGTGAACACCACACACCCACGCCACCATTTTTCCTATTTCCTATTTCAACACAAACTACTTCAACACACACTACTTCTTCTTGTGCCTCTTCTTCTAAATAAAATCTCATCCTTGTCCCTGTCCCGCACGTTTTGCCTCTCGATTCACTCACTCATCTGAGAGCAGGTCTTTCAGTAGTTTGTTTTTGTCTCTGAAGCAGCCCAGGGAGTGCATGCTGTCCAGTACGTCTGGGTCGATATCGTCTGCAGAGGGCAGGCTGCGGATGGTCACCTTCCTGGGCACAGGCTGCTCTGGCTCTGGTTCGTTCTTCCCCCCTCTGAGAATACAAACAAAATACACAAATAAGAACACTGTCAGCCATTTGTTATTCTTATTGCTCTACTATGGACATTATGGATCTTGCTTTGCAGATTTACTGATGTCAGTGTTTGTTTGCCTCCTGGTCATCTGGGGCAACATGTTTACCTCATTATAACCCTGGTTTGTATTATGAGACTTTCATAGTCACGTATTTCTGCCAGGTTTAGTCATTTCGCGAGTAAGCTTCAGAGGGTGAACTCAGGTCATCATGCTCACGGAGATGAAGACAGATGACTGAGTCATACTGTTAAGTTTTGCAATCTCCCCCTCTCCAGTTGGCTTTCCAAACTTAGTCTTTTTTTTTTTCATTATTACCTCCCTTCTTTCCAGACCCTCTCCTAGTTATGTCACTTTTTCTCTGGCTCTGTGTGTCTTGGGGAGTACACAGACAGGCCTTTATCTTCTTTGGGATTTAAAATGAAAGCCTGAACCAGCACTGACACCAATGTCTCAAAGATTCCTGGTAGATTCTTGAAGTCTTTTTCAAAGACCACAACCGTCTGCCTTTTCTACAAATGTGGCAAATTTATACACAGGTTTGTGTCAATATGCAACCCTTCTACCTCTTTCCCTTCATCTAGTTTTTTCCACCTCTGGTGAGCCCAGTAAAGCATAAACCCCATAGGCAGCTATTAAAATCACACAATCAACCACCTTTCCATCACCTCACATAACCTCCAACGCCCCATTTCACTATGTGCATATAAAACTGAAAATAAAGACGGACCCCTCTGTTTCTCCTGACGTGTGTACTGAAGAGTACATTTAGCTGCCAGAGTGTTATATCCACTCATCGAAAGACTAAAGCAATAACTCTTGCCTTAATGAAGGTGAAAGGGTGTTTTTTTTTAGAAGTCATCGCTCTCTATATTTCAATGAAATCCAATACAATAATTGACAGATAACAACACCTCTCTCATTTGTTCACTCTTTCATGAGTTCATCCATTCACTTGGCAAGCCAAGACAACAAGCATCTTCCTCACTTACACTACATTATCTTCCTCCCCACGCTCTTCTCCTCTTGTCTGTTCTTGTTTCTTTTATCAGCCTGGCTGTCTGTTTGCATGATCTTCCAGCACATGACAGACAGACACCATAACTCACGCCCCTTCCAGGACTCACAACTTCCACCCATGATTCATCTTTGCTCTTGGAGCAGAAGAACCTTAAAAATCCTTAAATTACTTTTACAGCGGGTCTGCTACGACTTCTTACAATCTGATTATTAGAGGTAGGGTATTAAAAAAAGAACTCATAAATGAACTCATGATGTACAATGACCTGCAGCACAAATTTTCTCAAAAGATTTATGCTGGGCTTTCGAGGTTAGGTACACTCGGTTATGAGAGTTAAATGGCGGGAACACTGAAGTCAAGGTAGGTTCACCCTGCACCGCATCCATGCTCATTCCCTTGTCCCCTGCTCCCTCTTCAGATGACCATATGAGGCACATCCTCTTTTCATGCACTGCCAATTTACCCCCACAACCCACGAAAGTGGAGTCACGCCCTGCTCAAAGGTACTCTCGCGTACACGGCTGAAACTCATAGTCGTTTATCATGTGGTAGCACCCCTCAGGCCTACAAGCCCTGTAGAATAGGGTGAAGGTGGAGGAGGAGTAGTGAGGGGTGTAGAAAGGAAGGTGAGAGACTACTTACATGTACCATGTGTGCTTCTGGATCTGTTCTAACTGTAAAAGAAAAGAGAAAATAAACATTCAGTGCACACATAACGCATTTGATTTGAATCATTTCATCATATTTAGAATAGTAAGAATGAATGAAAGGCAACAGAATCATCAGTCAGTGCTTGTGTATAGAAATGCCTGGTGCAGTATGGCTTCAGTAAGCCTTGAGCTTACTGGCTTAATGGAAACGCCGCAGACAATACGGCCAGATTGAACGGTGGAAGTAAATAATGAGGCCTTCAAATATTAACATTGCCAATGGGAAGAAAAAAAACTTATTGGGGGGAAAAAAGAGTAAGATGGAGAGAGAGAGAGAGCCGTAGCAAGACAGAAGAGAGAGGTGATACCACTGAGCTATATAAACAGAGAATATTATCTCCCTCACACACACTGCTGACCCTGCCAAGCCCTCTGGTCTAAAGGGAATCTCCTGTTCTCATTCCCTTCCCATCTCTCTTATACTCACAAACACACACTCTCTTGATGCTACCCTTGTCATCATACTCTAATGTGGACATTTTGTGACCAACGTTATCAGCATGGTGTTTTTGCAGCAAAAGGGAATGCGGAGAGAGACGGGAGCAGTGAGCAAAAGGGCAACAGAGGAAGATGTCTGTTCGAGGGACTTCACCATGTTTTAACGGCCCACTGAGGAAAACTGGATCAATGTCGCTGCTGGGACTTTTTAATTTGCTCCTGCTGTTGTTGTGGAACCACAGGAGGGAAACACATAGCAACTCTAATTATTGTCACTTATTTAGAAGTGTAGTTCTTGGGTATGTGTCTCCATCAGTGTCTCGATGTGTGTGCCGTCCCAGAGGATCCACCTCTGCGCCTCGGCACACATAAATGCCTTCATGTGGTATCAGCGCAATCACAGATGCAGGAGGACTGCGGTTATAGGACTATAGCTGATTCCTGTCTGCTTCCACAGAGGTCATGGTATTGACAGAGACACCCTGCCTGTCAGATACAGGCCGGTGGGTGACCTACTCTCTCCAACTTTTATTGAAGGCCTGGAGGCAAGAGACCGATATCACACGCAGGCATGAAAGTGATGTGCTTTGAAATGCAGTATCACATCAATCAGCCTCTAAATGTGACAGTACCAATTCCAGCTGCTTTCACTCAGGCAGACGGGAATGCCGCTGTAATACTGGCTTGGCTTGGTGTGTGTTTGAGTGTGTACTCAGGTACGTCTTTATCTGGAAGCAGCATAAATTAATTCTCTTGTAAGCTTTCATTGATACAGAAGTGTATCAAGCCCCAGCATGTGCATGCATGTCTCTCAGTCATGCTGTGTGCCTGTTTATTAGAGTAGATAGAGACATTGAGTGTGTGTGGGGCAATGGTGAAAAAACTGTTTTAATTCTCCAACATCTTAGTAATTATGTTTCAAATTACAGTCTATGATTATATTACTATAAATAAGGAAGAAATTAAATCCAAAAAGGAACACCTGATAAAGTCCTGCTAAGAGCTGTATAAACTAGTTTAGCAGAGCAGCAGAAACTTCAGATTCTGTAGACTCTGGCATGATTGGGTTGGTGGTTAAGATACATCGGTAAATATATAACACATATATATGAGTGTATGTAATTAAAATCTAATATAACTTGGCATTAATTTAAGATCTCAAAAGGAAAAGACAGCTGAGGAAGAAAAACAGAAGAGCACGCTTTGTGTGTTTCTTTCCCATGCACTTAGATTATCTCAAGAGCTGTAATGTTGAGTGATTTTTTCTTTTTAGGTTTTACATGAGGCAGAAAATTAAGCTTTTTACAACTTTTATCTGTTACATATATTGGCTGGGAGCCTTGAAGCTATATGTATTTTTTTTTTCACTTTCTGTTGTTACTACTGCTGAGAGAATGGCGACAGAGGGATCTTTGAAGTCCTCGTATCAGGAAGAAACACAGAAATCCAGAGACACTACACACACAGAGATTTTTAATGGATGCCTGTAGAGCCTCACACACATTGTCATAAAAAGAGAAGCTATAGTGGTTTCAGCACATCGGTGCAGTAAATGAGGTCAAGTTTTACTCTGACACACAAAAATACACACACACACTTGTGCTATGTTTTCATTCCAGAAACCTCAGTATACTTCATCTGCGACATCCCTCTGAGGGTATTATCCGTCTGTGATGAACTGCTCTTTAATATAATAGGCTAGCCAATCCCCTTCATTAGCCAGGGATCACAAGGTGGAAGATCTTTCCAGGGTGTCTGTGTTCATTTAAAATGTGAAGATGAGATGACTGTGTTGAGGTGGCTGTCCTGGTCGCCTCCAGGGCTCTGGCTATACAGACAGGAAATGAAGAGAAGGGCTTTTATTGAGCTAAGCCCCTTAAGCCCGGGTACGTGCCCTCCGACTCAGAACTCTAAGGGGGCCTTGGCTTTGTGTGTGTACTTGTGTGCATCTATTAGCAAAATCTAATTAACAGAACTTGACAATAGTCGTTTTGAAACACAAAGAGTGGTTGTGGTCTCTATCCCTAACACTTTGATTCAACAAACTAGTGCCAACATTATCAATGATCCCTATAGCAAAAGAACATGGCACCCTATGATGTCATTTCCACCCTTGAGTGTACCTGTCTTCATCCAGGTCTGTTGCACACTAAACTCCAAGAATTCTCAATCTAACAGGGGCTCTTTGACATTCTGTAAGGTTACAACACATCCCCTGAGCTCTGTTTGGAGCCATCATGCACAAGAGGGGGGTGGACAGGTAGCATATTCTCCCCCAGCAGCTCTGTCCGTGTGTAACGCTTTGTCGAGGACAGCGCTGGAGGCTGGTGGACATATCTAGGGGATATCAGGGTGACCTGTTCTCGTCAGGCAGAGAGAACAGAAAAATAAAGCACACAGCATACCAAAGAGGTGGAGGTCTTTCTAGTCGATGTTTCAACGTGCACTTGCTGCTTATCTGAGGGGTTTCACCTTCAAGCTGTCAACTCCCCAGCAAATGAGCATCTCTTTCTTTGTAGCTTTTCCGGTCTATTTTTTACGGGTGCCTTTCACAATTCTGTTAAAGTTGAAGTCATTCTGGCACTGTGACAGATGAGCTAAGGCGTGGGGAAATGGAGCAGTGGCAGCAGCACCATCAACCTACAGGTGCTGTAACCACATTTGCTTACAGGTAAGTTCATGAAAACAGTTTTGTTTACTGCAGTGGTTCACAAAGATATCTGGGGAGGGTGTGTGTACATACAGTATGCATATGAAAATGTGGGTTTATATTTTGAGCGTGTGCAGCTGCAGTCTCTTGCAAGCTCGTCTGAATCCCTGTGCGTCATCTGTTCTTGTCCTGCATTTCACATTCAGGGCAGCTCCATCTTTCTGTGAAGTATGTACTTTTGAGTTCTCTAAGCAATTTTCATTATTTACGTTGCCCTTTGTCCATCCCACTCTTTCTCTATTCAGACTCGCTGCCCTTCACATCTCTGTGCTCCCGCGCCCTACTCCAGCCATCTTGCCAAGGTGATCGGTTGCTGTGTCGAAAGGGACTGGCACTGTGATGATTGTACTAAACAGTGCACTGGGAGAGAACACAAACAGAAATCCTCCCCTGAATTCACACTCTGTACTACAGGAAGGACTCAAACAGAATTGAGGATGAGGAAAAACACATTTGGAACACAAGGGAGGAATGAAGAAACAAACAAAAAGACAATGGTTGGCTTGGCAGGAGCTGATATTAGCCACTTTCGTTTAAGTGTGTATCTTTGCCATCTTACTCTCTCCTTGAAGCATTACAAGTTTTCTCAGCCTGCTGTGAATTTTCAGAACAATGATTTTCCTCACTTAACTCAGACCTATTGTGTCTATTTTTGTATGAATACTTACTAAAATGTGTTTTGCAGCTTCTATAACATAATTAGTAATCACTGCTGGTCGTGGTACTCCAATAGAAAATTCTATTCAGGTCTATTCAATACAGACTGAGTCACTGAGAACATATGAATAGTGCATAATAAGAAGGAGAAGATACTTGCTACCTGTATGCAGTATTGAAACACATTGTGCATACTACTGAAGAATATGAACTGAAGCATGAAGCATATATATATATACACACACACACACACACACACACACACACAGGGTCACAGTCATGCTTGAGGCACATATGGGTGTTATGTTCCTTCTTAAACCATGGGCATAAATACACTGTATACACATAGTTAACACCTATTTAGTGTTGCAGCAGACTGCACTCTTTTGGGAAAGCTTTCTGCAAGAGTGTGGGACTGAGCTGCAGGATTCATTTCCCATTCAGTCAGGTTAAAAATGATTCCTTCTTGCACATCACTTGGAAACTACAATATCACATGAAGATTTCTCTCTGTTGAAGAGGCTCAAGACCAAAAGAACAGAGAGGTATATGTAGATAATCATAATGTTTTTTTTTTCCATCCACCCTTGTTGAACTGACCGTTAGTCTTTTGGTAGCATCCACTTCAATCATGCCACGGAGAAGGTTCTGACAGTCTGGAGGGATGAAGTGCGGCATGTGAAACACCCCCAACTTCACCTTCTCCAGAAGATTCCTCAGGTTGTCATCATCAAACGGCAGAGCGCCCTGGAGAGACACACGCAAGAAGCAGAGAGTGAGAAAAGGGAGACGAAATAGCAAATGGTGAGGATGTTCTGTATGTGTAGGAATGAAAAACCAAGCAGAGAAGAAACAGTGTGCACTTGTTATAAAGCCGGCGTTAGAACAGAAAATAAGACTTCACTCAATTGAGGGCAGGAAAGGAAAAAAGACTGAAAAAGAATACGAAAAACTAAAAAGGCTCACCAAAACAAACAAAAACTACATTCTGAGTCTTGATTGTGCTTGACTTTAAGAACAAGCTTGCTTTCTCAACTTGTTCAATTCTCCAATTAGAGCGTTCTGCTCTCAGCGGCGATGCAGAAATAAATAATAAACAGCGGTAAGATGAAAACAGGGCTTTTCTAATAATTACCCAGCTTTCTCATTTACCTCGTTCATTTAGCATTCTCTCATCAGAGTCATTTATCAGAGTGGGCTGACATCTCACAGATGTGGCTGTTTGATGAATGACAGCCTCCACCAGAAGACAAGATTCAGTGGAGAGGGGGGAGAGAGAGGAAGAGGAGTGGTGTGAAAGACAGAAAGAAAAGCTGAGAAATGGAAAGAGGTAGAAGGAAGAAAAACAAAAAAAGGGGGGGGACAGGCTCGTGTAACAGATGATCTGAGTGTGGCCTAACTGCTGGGGAGTGTGCGTGTCTCCCACAATCAGACAAATGGTTATCTCACAGCCAGACAGCAGGACAAAACTGGAAGAAGACAGTATTCATCTGCAGTCAAACAGTGAGAGTGGGGAAAAACAAACAAACAAAAAAAAAACAACAACTTTTGTTTGGAGTGAGAGAGACGGATGGCCACATGGAGACAATGGTAAACAACATCAGGTTTATGCAATGCAAGAGTGGAAGGGAGACTGTCCTTAACAAAAGTAAACACACACATATATGAGATGGAAGGAGATGGAGTGAGGAACAAAGAGGCAAAAACAAAGACAAATACACAGGGCCTGTGGCCAAAAAGCCGCCCTGTCAGCGTTGGTATTTATTTTGGGCTCTCCTTTTCAGTTTGGCTGTATGAATTATTCATGGTGCAGGAGTGTGTAGGAACTATAGTACAGCTGTTGATGAAACAAAGCTTCGGGGCTGCACGGCTGGGGAACCACAGACATAATGCAGCTGGAGAATAGACCTGATTATGGATACAGCGTTGTGTGTGGATACATGATAATGAATAAAAAGATGCTTCTATTCTCTGATCTTCTATTGCACAGGGATATCAGCTCGAGGGCGTCTCTGCAACTTTTCTGGTGAGACCTTGTAAATGGAAGGATTTTGGATTTAGCTCCCCTGGTTTACGCTCCAGGCTTTGCGGTGGCTTCGAGCTCCCACTATCTCCTCCCACTCCACTGAGGTCAACCTGGAGTCAACATCCAGGGTGTAACAGTCCTGTCGCAGGGTTTGCTCACTTTCTCCTATTGATCCAGAACTGCCCGGGTGAAAAACCTGACATACTGTCGGCCGCGGAGGGACAGCAACACTTTATGATAAAAATTATATTATGTCACATTTCACGGGGAGTTTTAAACTGTGTGTCAGTCCAATCACCATCAGTTAGTGAAGAACAAGATGACACTCACCACCAACAGGGCAAAAAGAATGACCCCACAGCTCCAGACGTCTGCTTTCCTCCCATCATATTTCTCTCCCTGAGGACAACAGAGTGTTTGTTAGTGGGCTTGGACAAACTGTTAGGGATGTTTAAAATAAGGTGCAGGAAGAGGAAGAAGTTAGTGGAGCAACAACAATTCTGTTTAGAAAAAAAAAAAAACAGACTTACCCTGATGACCTCTGGACAGGCGTAGTGTGGAGATCTGTTGGAAATACAGAGAATCCAGGAAGAAGCCGAAAGAAAGAACAGATCTGGGTTATTGATGTCTTGTCAATATCTACTGCTGCTCAGGTTATACAATCATGACACGGCAATACACTGGTAACAGCTCTGTATGAAAATGTGAAGGGAACAATTTAAGCAGACAGTAAATGTCTCCAGCGAACATAGATCAAGATGTGCTCCGGGAGTTGAGACATCCTCAGGGTGTTTGGATGTCCTCCTGCTTACTCACTCAAGGGCATCCTCTCACAGCAGACAGTGAACAGACCCACTAATCTTTACAACACCTGGATGGGCTGACAGTAAACCCAATGACTAGATTGACACATCAATATCGTATGAAGATTTATGGAGCTACGCCACAACGGCTGCTCCATAAGCCAATGGCTGTGGATGAGTGCAGCAACCGTGGAGTGAATTGTTATTCTTTACATACTCAGTGGAACTTTTCCTTGTACTCTGACATTGCCAGATTTCCACACTCACTGTTTTGACATAAATTAGCTGAAAACAAGTTTTACATCAATCTATAATCAAATAAATTAAACAACTTGTTGATCTCGGAGTGTTTGTTTTCCTCTGATCTGACAGCGTATAGGGAGCAAATCAGGCACCTGTCTCCCCAAAGCTCTCAGCCTGGTGATGCATCTTCCACCTCCTTCTCTCGCTCAGTCTTATCTAATAGTGGGATATTTGGCTCTAATGAGAGACAATCTCAAGTCTGTAAACATGGCGCCCATTAGCTCGGTTGTTGTCTGGTATATTCATGAGTACCAGCTCTGACAGCCCCTTCTTCCTCAGGCCTGTCAAAATACCGGCCGATAACAAACACTGCCACCAGTTCGACAGGGTAAGTTCAAATGCGAGCCTATGCAAATACGGCCTTCCTGATTGCAAGTGTCATAGTGCATTATGCAGATGAGCGAGGAATAAAAATAAAAAACAAGCCTCAGATTTGCACTAGTTATGCCTCATGAGGGCCACGAGCCGCAGCTGGAACCAGCATGGATATGAACTCATTACTTGCACAGGCTTTAGGGTGGCAAACAGGGGTGAAAGTAAAGACTTGGAAAACAAGCACCTCAGCTTCCTGCTTCATCAGAACACTCAATTAAATCAGTCAGCCATGCCACCTACAGGATGTAGCAGATTACACAGTAAAGATCATTGAAATATGTAAGCTTTACACTAGACCTACTCTTCAAAATAGTTTAATCCTGCTGCGTTTAGTGGCATCATTTAATCAATAATGCAAATAAAACCCAGTTTAAAGGTATCTTTGATCACAACATAAAAAATTCAGGTTTCATATGAAAGCCTATACTTCATGAAATTCACATAGATGAAAAATCTCTTGCTGTTCACACCACGAGTTCAGATTATTGACTAGGATACTACAGATAAATAGAAAGCCTTAAGAGCCACTTCTCTCTGACGAGAGTGCAAAATACTAGCTTTTGAAGAACAGTTGCGCCTGGGTTGACAAAACATCAGTCTTTTCTTGCTATTTGCTGAAGCTCATTTACTCTCTCTGCCACTAACGCCACAAACATGCATAAATAAAACCAACACACAGGACAGAAAAATTTGGCTTTTACCCCGCGACCATCAAATGGCTGCATAGTGCAACTAATAGCTGCTGATGCGAGTGGTTTACCCGAGAGCATAAAGGGAGACTGTTGCAACCCCAGTGTTGTTTTGGTGATGCTGCTCTCTCTCCTGCACCAGGTATCACCCTCTCCTCTGGTGTACTAGGTTAACTGCATGCAGCTGCCTCCACTCATCAATTAATGGAAAGTATAAAGGCGTAGAGGGAGCCCAGTCAGTGCCAATGGGCCCTGTTTGTGGGCCTGTGTGCTACACGGCTCTTTACTGTGGAGGAAGGGAGGGAGGTGGTGCAATATCTGACTGTATATCTGTTCTTTGACTTTCCTTCAGTGTTATATTGTGAAAATCAGTTTGTTTATACAAAACCACCACATTTAGTTTCCTTAATCAGAGTATCTGCACTGGAGACTGCCGGTTCAAACAAGCCAGCTCCCTCACACGGTTTGAAATATATCATGAGTTTAATATGAGTTCCTCACAGGAGCAGCATGGCCCAGCAATATTAAGGAGACACTGAGACATGCAGCTCATCTTCATAAAAATTTGTGTGGTAGCCTCACTACATACAAGATAATTTCCTTTCATCAATCATCATAACAGAACTTAAACAGGGAGCGCTGATGAACTGGGAACTAAACTCATGAAGCCACAAACAGATCGAGAAGCAGTAGGCTGTTTGTGTGTGTATGTGTGTGTTGTTGGCTCCATATTTGTATGTGGCTGTCAATGTGTCTGCTCATCTATATATGTCTCTATGTCTGCGTGTATTTATGGATGTGCTCTGAGGCTCCCCCTACTCTACCTGGGGTGAGTCTCATCTTCACTCAGCTCCATTACCCGTGGCAAATGGAATACATTTGTGTCAGACTACTGCATGGTGAGAGGGGGCCAGATAAATGCATTTAATTAAAAACTGTCATATCTACACTTAGAGATGGGACAGTCAGAAGAGCATGAATAATCAATAACTGCACACACGGCGTATGGCACATTCCCATGGCAAACAAACACAAGTGGAATGCTCACATTCTGGCGAGACACACACATGCAAGCAGAAGGGCATGTGGGGATTGGGCTGGGAGTGGAACAAAAACAGGACTACCTTGCTTAGCTGTGTGTGGGCATGTGTGTGTGTGTGGTGTCATCTCTGTAAGACAACACTGTCTTACACTGTGTCCCTACCTGCAACGAGGACCTTTTAACACTTTGTAAATGTACTGTATGAGAGGGCACTAAGTAGAAATATACAGGTGATCTACAGGATACCGCAAAAAGCTGACTAAGAGCTGTCGCATCCTATGGCCTTTCTAGGAAATGCAAACACTTCAGTGTGGTCATCATCATGGCTGCAGAGTGACTCAGTCATGCACATTTTACTTGCAGATAGCTCCGCACACAGCTCTCAGTTGGCCTGATCTCTACCGATGAGTCATGAGTGCTTAGGCACTGTGCTACTGCTGGAAAAAAAAAAAATTACGCAACAGTTTCTGCTACATTCAGTGTGTGTGTGCATGCACTTCCTTAAATGAGTGTGCATGTGTATTATAAAAAGGGGGCGGGGGATAGAGACAGAGAGAGAGATGCAGAGAGAGACAACCGAACAAGCAGAGGACAAAGGGTCTTGGAGGTCAGGGATGAACTAAGCCTCACCAGCGCCCTGTGCGCATGTGTGGATACTGAATTGCGTGTATGCGAGTGTGTGTAATTTCAGCTGCGGCGATTTGGAGGTATAATCTGGACAGAATCAGGTCTGAGCTGGGGACAGATGTCACAGGGCCTCTTTATCTCCCAGCCCTGTCATGTGTAACCACAGAGTAACATTCTCCCAAGACCATGAGGGATCTGCAAAAGAACAGTGCTTCACCTCATGGTTTTCAGCTAATGGGCAACCCAAACTGCCCAATTTATAAATAAACCTATTATGGCCATACTTACATACTGAGATTTTCAAGTAAGACTGCATTAAAACTTCTGTGTTGTGAAAACGTGATTCTGAGTTTATGAACTCAGAGTTCATAAGTTTATGAAAGTACTTAAAAGCAAACCATCGTCAACTGTGTCCCCTCTTTTACTGACATGTGAAACTGCACACCTTTCATGACACTTGAGGGGTTTAATAAAAACACTTTCACAGTATAGATGGCCACATACGAAACACTTTGAAAGTGACTTTTCCTAGAGGCGAATTCATTGCGGTCGTTGTGGGATTGATAGGCCCGGTGTGGTTGTGACTGCCAAATCATAAAAGCAGGCATCAGATACGAGGGGATGGAAAACAGTAACGTGTGGCCGTGGCCTTGGCCCCGCTCACAGCCAGACAGCGCGCTCTGAGAGACACCAACCGCCTCTCCAGAGATCAACAGTGCACCATAACGAGGGCTTTGAGAACAGAGGGGCTCGGTAGCTGCACTCATCATTCTCTCTGTATCTCTCTGTTGGATACGAGCAACTGCACCTGCCACCCCTCCACCCCTCCATCCCCCACTATGACATAACAACACCTTCAGAACTTTCTGGGCGATGGATACAAGTCAAACCTTGCATTAGAAAACATGCATCACAATGTTTTCTACATTACTTACCCACAGCTGGTTTCCAGCAGACTGTCTCCGACCTGAAGGGAGGCCATGCCGAAGTCTGCTATCCTGATGTTGTTCTTTTCATCTAGCAACAGGTTCTCTGGCTTCAGATCCCTGTGGCTGAAAGATGGTGAGACAGAAACATAAAATGTTTAATGAAACATGAAATAATGCATCATGTTACATAAACTAGTGAAAATGAAAGATGCGCCGCGAGGTCTATCAAACACCTGTGGATCCAGCTTGGATACACGTAACCGTTAACAACACAGCGCCTTAACCTGTTACTGAGCATCCTCTCTCTCCCTTCCTCCATCCTTCCCTGTCTCTGCAACACCCCTCTCCCTTTGATCGGTCCATGCTGAAGCTAGTGGGCTCCCACCTCAGCGCTGGGCTGGTATGAGGTGTGACAGCCTCCCGCTGTGTCCTTTTCTCCTTCTCTTTCCCTCCCTCTTCGCCCCTCATCCCCTTTGCTCTCATCTCCCAGACAGCCACCAGCAAACTAGCTGAGCAAAGGGCGTCAAGGCGAGACAGCCGCAGAGGTGGTGTTCATTAGCTGCCATTCATTACCACTAAACACAGCGAGGGGGGGGATAATATCTAGCGGACACCATCCCCCTCCTTAAAAGGGCCCATTGAAAAGAATATCTTTCTCACATCACGTATGCTGTTGCTGTGTCAGAGGTTAAAATCTCAATTTTGATGAGTGACTGTTCAAAAGCAGAGTGGTGTTAGCACCTTATCTCACGTTTAACATCTCTTCTCAAGTTGAGGGTTGTATTACATCACACTGCGCTGCTCTTGTTATGTCTACCATGGCTGAGGGGAGGCAGCACAGACATCACACACATGCACATTTGCTTACACTACCTATCCATCTATCCATCTGTCTTTCCCACATTTTCACATATGCGTCTCCTTGCTTACCTGCCTTTATGACTTTTATAATCAGGGGCAGAGTTATGGAGCCACAGGGCTGTCAGGATGTCATGAACTAGACTTTCATCTTCTCTTTAGATTAATTATAGAAAGAGGAGAGGAACAATAGCTGGATGCGTCAGCCTTTGAAGAGTGGCTCATCACAATGGACGTTTAACCTTAGATGACATCGGCTGCTGTACAACTCGTTTCCTGTCCTGAGGGATTAACTGTCAGCTGGTCACTGGCAGCCTCTGTGATCCCTGCTATAATTGAAATAAAACACAGATAGCATCTAAAACAGTTCTCCCCAGGCTAAAACCTTTATCAATTCACACAACCATCATTTGGCAGGGATGTCAGTAGCCTGAGATTTAGCCTTTTAACTAATACTGTCAAAGCACACGAGGTAGAAACAAACAATTACTGAACTGCTCAGGGGCTACCAGCATGAGGCTATAGTTGTGCTGGTGCTGGATATCTTTGTATAATCCCTCTATTTCAGCAGGCTGGTTCCATATAGGAAATGTTCATTTGCAGTATGAATTAATTAAATTATGTTTTAAAAAAATAATGTTTCCCCTGGCAATAAATGTTTTAGAGAGCTGAAAGTTACAAATCACTTGTGACTGGAGTTTAAACAGGACATGAGGTCAACTCGTAACTTTGTCGACACAGGAGCCAGACTACAGGGCCCGGAGAATGTTAAATAATTTGGTGTGACATCAGTGAGAAAAGCAACAGCAGTGACAGCGCTGAGTGTAGTGGGTGTTTCACACAAAGTTCAAATGTAGTTTGCTATTGACAGCACAGGGGAGATAGCATCCTGATCTTTGCAGACCTCAATCCGAAAACTAAAGCCTCGACAGAATCATAAATATCTGAGTACAACTCAAGCTGTCAGACTGAGATGTATAAAATCCACACTAAATCATCATCTATAAGACTCATAAACATGGATAAGCATTGTGTAATCGCAGGCCTATCGCAAAGAACCAAATCTCCAGAGACTGATGCACAAAAGAGAAGAGGCAGCAGTGTATTCATCCACCAACAGCATCAAGGGGACAAATTGCATCTGGATGCTTTATTGGTTGTCAGGACCCTGGTATACGTAATAGGACATTAAACTGACACATTAGGCTGCACTCTGCTACTGTAATCTTGCTCACACAGCAGGCGTTGCAGCAGGCACATCTCATATGTCACAAGGGAGTGGATGCTGTTAAGTGAACGAAGTTTGAATATAATTATAGACATACGTATGTCTTTTTTTTTTTCTCCAGAAATTTGGAAGCTGTGTTGCATGCAAATCAAGGGGGAATGCCCCATCCAAAAATATTCTAAATGTCATTAGTGAGTGCAGGTGCTGTCTGCACAGGTGGTTTCTGTGGGAAATGAAACAGTAATACATCTGCGTTATGTGTGGCCCATATGGAAGAAAAACAAAAATAAGAATATTAAATACTGTTTAAAGGTATTGCAATCCATTATAGTAGCATGACTTATTATCTGTTACACAGGTCTCCCTTGATATGTGGCCTTACAGTTCACTGTGCACTAACTGCTTATGATGCTGCTCAGTTTAATTTACAGGGCACATGTGTGTCTACATGCTGTCTGAGCAAAGTTTACACCCCAGTGGGGCTGTTAGACATGATTCTTGCAATCTAACACCAAGCTCTTAATTGCCTGTGATCATTTGCACGTTCCATACTGTTATGTTGTGTTTTATAGAAGGTTGTAATGATTCTGTCCTCTTGGGGCTCACATCCCTATAATATCCCAGACATCTTTATGGTGATAAGCAGTTTTGTAACTAAATTCTCCAAGCCGGAGGAAAATATACTTTTCCCATGGTGTCACATTTGACATACATCATGTTAAATACTGCCTGCCTGTTTTTGCCTGCAATCACCCCAAATATGTGGCACCAATTAGCTAAACCAGAACACTTGAAATGAACACTAATGGCTCAAATGCATCTTTTTGACACATTAACATGCCTGGAAAATGGTACACATGCTTTTTTTCTGTATTTTTATGAAGTACTAAAGCTATCGTGGTATCATTATTGTTCGCTGGAGTGGGGGGTTTTTAACCATCACTGAGAGTTGAAACACACCCATTTAGCCTCCGGCGCACCTCTGTGTCATCCTCCTCCTTCTATCTTTCCTTTTTTAACTTTTTTAGGCTTCTCTTGACCCAATTAGAGAGAGACCAAGCACATTCACTAAAAACGCTTTAGGCTGATATTCTATCGCATTAGCAAACGAGGACAACATTCTGACTGCTGACTTGGATGTGCGAGGCACAATCGTTCATTAGCCGACGGGGTTAATTGTGTATTAAGAGCAATTATGAGTGAGAAAGATAAAGTTGTCTTTTCTCCCGTTTTGCTGTCTAATGGAATTAGACTGTTTTATCTCTCCTGGTAAATGAAAGTGATCTGCAAATTCTTGCTGTTGCGTTTGTGTCATCTTCCATCTTTTAAATAGCCAAGTGACAAAATCCGCTGCACAACATTTGCAACATTATAGGCAAGACCTCCTTTCTCCTGCTGTTAAACCGGCCTGCACTCCTTGCTCGTGACCCTGTCTGCCATCCAGTAGTCCCATTAAGCTGGCCTTCCCTCCCCACCACCAGATGCTGCCTTCATCATCTCTTGTTAACTGACTGATTCCATTTCCATGTTTTCCATATTCCATGTTCTAAATTGCTTTCTTGTCTGTATACAGCATCTATTGCACGTCGGCCCGGTCTGGGTGAGGGATCCCTCCTCTGTTGCTCACCCTGAGGTTTCTCCATTTTTCCTTGTTAAAAGGGTTTTCTTGGGAGTTTTTCCTCAGTCGATGTGAGGGTCTAAGGGCAGAGGATGTTGTCATAATGCTGTGTAAAGCCCTTTGAGACAAACTGTCTGTAAAAACGGCTATACAAATAAAATTGCCTTGCCTTGCCTTATGTAAAAAAAAAAAAAAAGGTTAGCTTTATTTACCTATTAACAAACTAAGTGATTCTCATAATTGGTGTTCATATATCTTCCACTAAATTGCTCTGAATGTGTTGTTTGTTTACATCTTTTTCAGTGAGTTTAACATTGTTGTTGTTACCATTATGCCTTAAAAAAATTACTACCATAAGCTATTATAGCATTGTCCTAATTCTTTTGTAGGACTCATTATAAAACACACTGGTGGGTTTGCAGTGCTGCACTGAAGTATCCCACAATGTAGGTTGAAATAAAGTTTTAAGGATTCACTCTGATTCCACTGATCTACAGGCGGACGATCATGCACGAAGAAATGAAGCAGACCAAAGCTGAGAAGAAGAAGCCTGCGAGTAAGCTGACATATATGTAAATACTGGTAATGCAATTATTACAAATGTATTTGCAAACATTTTATGGAGGAGGAAATGCATTCTACACATTTGTTACACTTCAAAGACATGCACAATGATTTTTACTGAGTCACACTGCACATGTAACTGTTGCTCTCATTCAATTTCACATTCCTGTCCTTATACCAAAAAGTTTGCTTGGATAACCATGGTATAATGTTTGGTGTCCCTTCACACCACCTACACATGTTAGCGGTATCCCTTCATGTAATTTATATTTAAACTGGATTAGTATTGAGAGGAAATCACAGCTATTTTTCCACACAAGATTTGCCTCATGATGGGTTACAAGAGCATTTCTTGTGTCATCTGGGGCATTTCTATCTTTTCCTCTGGGGTTTTGAACAACACTGTGGGAGGAATGCATTGTCGCATGTAATGCAGTGACTAAAATGTGGGATTATGATGATGGCTAGATCTGCAATAAACAAACTATTTACTTTGTTGTGCCAAATCTGCGTGTGCAACCCAGCGTTTGCTCTTAATCCAGAGGAGTTCAACTGGGGAAGATAGGATGAGCAGCAGACCTCCAAGGCAGAATAAACAGACAAGCTGTCAGAAAAGCATTGGAGTGAAGGAGTGGCAGAGATATTTAAAACCCATAGCACATCCGACGTTTAACACATGGTGCCATGGTAGTGCATAATTCCCCTTAAAACTGTAAAACTGTCATTGGTGCCTCGTTCAGAACTATAGGTCAACGGTCTTTATCATTATTCTATAATCATACATCATCTCACCAGTTATTTTTCCCTGCATTACGCCTTCATTTTCGTTTGTCTTGCTCTCTCTTTTTTTCTCTTTTCTATTTACCATTTTACTGCTTGTTTTTATTTATTCTTTATTTTACGTCCCTCCTCTTGGCTGGTCTTTACACTTTTCACTTCCCTTTACGACCACCACCTCATTCAGCCTAAATAAAGCACCAAACACCAACCTAGTACTTTTCATTCTGCTCCATTTTCCATGCCCATTATACCCAACCCATTTCCATTTCTCCATCCTCCTCTAAACATCAACAGCTCTCCTTTCCCCCAGTCACATTTTAATGCTTTAACTGGCATCATGGGTGAAGAAAGTGCCAGAAAAAAATAAAGACAAGGAGACAGGGAAGAAGATTTTCATGCTGTGTTGTTAGCAGCCATCATCTGTAATGATGATTGGCTATAAGTATAGGCTTTCCACAGGCAGGAGAGAGACAGACTGTCATCTGGGAAAACTGCTGAGAATGTCAACAAACAGCCACAAGGGCATGGGTTGCTTTTGATAGAGGGATAGACATGCAGAGGATGGAAGATGACAAATAAGCCTGCAGGACCTGCATGCTGTAGAAAGATGACAACAACAGAAAAACTGATAAAGAACTTATACACAACTGTTTTCCATCCAAATTTACAAATGTGATGCAAATTAAAGAAAAAAAGCAAGTTTATGTATCTCTCCATCAACTACTGTTATGCTAATATGAGGAGTTGGATGCATAAAGATAAACAGCTGGTCATGTCAAGTCTCCAGTCTGGTGCCATTAAACTGTAGTAGAAGAAAAAAGAGCCTGAGTGATTTTTCTTGTTCTTTCAAATTTCTGGCATCTCCACTGTGGAAAAGCACAAATCAAAAATGAGCATGAGAATACATAATGACAGACTGTGGCACTGAATTAGAGGTAAGTTTGAGGCTTAGGTGTGAGGGCCACCTGAGAGGATACAAATCTCTCAACCAGTTCAGCCAGACTACTACACCTGGCTTTTGGAAATCTTTTTGATAACTGGTCAATTATGGAATTAGTGCATTTAATTATTATATCTATAGAAACTATATGACAAGATTTGTCACTGCTCCAAGAAACAATTTACATTTCCATTGATAATAGCTGCAATATTGATTACCCTAAAACACCCATGACCTGCTTTGTTTCTCTCTGTGGGACTATAACAAAGTTAGGGCACAGACAAATGCATGTGACTCTCTACACCCCTGGGAGAGGGAAACAAAGCAGTTAATGATAGAGGGAGCGTGAGACACCAAGACAGACAGAAAGAGAGGTGGATATGGATGATGCACATGATTATGCACTGCGTGGGTTTAATGTGACTTCTGGACCAGGTGTTTGTTTGCGCACATGTAGGTGGCAGCAATAATGTGCACATCAGTGTCAGAGAAAAGAGGATGTGTGACTTTCTGAATGTGTGTGTGTGTGTGTGTGTGTGTGGTGGGTGGGTGTGTGTGTGTGAGAGAGCATGCATCATGAAGCCATGAGTTTTTGTCACTGGGTTCTCCTCCAAGGTGCACTGGCAATTTCTGCCTTAGCTAGTGGGATGGTTGGAGTCGCTTTATGTGGCAGATCTTTCTTTATCTCACACCCCCACACAGTCACTCTGAATTAAACACACACACATAGGGCTGTTAAGTGGGTTACGAGGGGAAAGACCGGAGTCATTATTAACTAACAGAACCTGGGTGATAGAGGGGACAGAGCACGCAACAGTCAAGATGTACGGCTGACTGTGAAAGTGCATGTGTCCGTGTGTGTGGGTGGATAAAATGAGGTGATACAGGGGTGTGTTATCAACCTGAGCTCACTTGACCCTCAGGTTGAAACCTGGCTATGGTCTCACTGTGGCTTCAAAAACAGAAAAAAAAAATCTATACAATATAACTTCACAGCTCACGTGGGAATAGAAACATAGGGCAGTAGGTTTATGATGGGAAATCAGAGCATATAGTGGTTTCTATAAGTGAAGCAATCACATAGATAATAAAACACAAATCCTACTCTCTTCTACTCTTTCTTTTGTTTGAACCTTTCATCGCTGGTTAAAATGGTTAAAAAGCACAAAAGCACCTTGTCGAAGTGTTTAAAGAAAATGCACTTTACTCCTCTCAATCAATCTGTGTCTCTGCTGGGTGTTTGCAGTTATGGCAGACTGCCACATCGACTTCTCGGGAGAGTGTATCAACTGTGCAGCAGATGTGTACGTTGTTGTTGTTGTTGTTGAATGTCAGGGCTGACAAGACGCAGCCAAACTGTTGTTGGGGGGATCTCCCTCTGAGGTAAATCTGCAACACTATGATTATATCTCTGAAGCAGCCTGCTCTGTTTTTGTGACTTTGAGGAACGAGGTGAATCCAAAACAGCCCCACGAAGCGCTGCACTGCCCAGAACTGACCCTGACATTTGACATCGCTACAGGTGATTCAGAAACTTTCACAAAGATCGATAAGATGTATCATTCTGAGTTGTGCTTTCAGCTCTGCTCTGACCTGTCTGTCAGTCACTCAGTAGATCTCCGTGTACTGACTCATGCAGATTTCAAATTGGCAGACTTCAAATTATATAAAAACACATGTCTTCGTGAAGAGGAGAGAGGGGAATAAGCAGCCAGTTTGACATTGGATCTGTATTAACATTCAATGAATTTTCTGTCACTGCCTCAGCATTCATTATAAATATCTTTTTACTGATGATTCCTTTCCCATGTCTGTTTATAGCCTACCCTCAACTATCTTTGCCTCATCTCCCTTGTCAGCTCTCCTCGTGCATTTGGTTTTCCCGTTCTCTCCATCCATGTGAAACGAAAAACTCTGCCTAAATCTGAGAGTGATCTGAATCAGGCAGAGGGAACACTGAGTCATAAACAGCCCTTCCTCTCTACATTCTTTCATTCATACACAGACTTTATATCCATCTGGCTCAAGAGAGATATTTGGGGATAGGAACGTGGGCGGCAGGAACAGAAGCGTGTGGCAATGAGAAAAAGTGAAACAAAAAGGGAGGTGTGCAGAACAGGAGAGCTGAGGAGCAACCCCCTCTTTCTCTCTGCACGGTGAGTCACAGAGGAAAAAGGGGGGCCTTTCTAACGGCCTGCGTAGGTCCCTTTGCGCAGACAACTAGAAATGGAAGAAATGATTGCAGAAATTCTTTTTTATTGATGGGATGCTGAGATCTCATTAGTGGGGATGGAAGGGACGTGAGAAAGGCTGCATCTGTCTGTTTGCCCCTAATTAATGTTGGGAGGAGGGCGAGAGGGTGCAGCAACACTCCCAAATAATCTTCCTCATGATAAATTTACAAGGCATCATTTTCTAAAGAGTGCGAGTGAGAGGAATGATTAGCTCTGACAGGGAGATAGCAACAACAACAAAACAGGAAAGGTGAGATAAATCGGCCCGCAAAATCCCACTACAAAAGAGCGAGTGATAATCAATGTATGAGCACACACTTAATGTCAGTCCCACATGCTTCCTCCTTCCTCTCTCCTCAGTCAGTTATTTACACAGACTGATAAAAGACTTCTGACTTTCATTCCCTTAGGTCAGGCAGTTTCCTGTGATAGAATACTTATCTTCTGCTTTTATTTCTTCATCGGCTACCTGTTTGACAGCTCAAACTATGAACTGAACTCAAGTACCTCATCCCTGCTTAAACTGCTTCATTATTAAAGGCAGCAGACATAATGTAATTGCCTCCTCTAGAAATTATACCATACAACAATACACAGTATATCAAATCAGTGAAATTCAACCATACCTAATCATTCCGTGATAAATCACTTTAATTCTGCCTTTTTAATTGCCCGTGCAACATTATGCAAATCTATCTGCTAGGCTTTTAGCTCTCAGCACCAGGTTCTACGGAGTATTATACCACAACTGTTTTTCAAAGGCTTGGCTTCCCCTTCATCACCCGCAGGAAGTTATTCAGGAAACTTTCAAGTATACTAGACTGTGCACGGAGTAGAGGAAGAAAAGCATCTCTCCCTCTCCAGTATTTCCCGCCACAATAGCCTTGGCGCAGAAGTTATGATGGAACCACATAAATTCTTATCATGGCTCGTCTGGCTGGCTTGGAGTCGCAGTGTCAATGAAAAAAAGACAACGGCCGTGGCCTGGCCATGGCTACGCTAGGCTTTTATGATGATATGTTAATGCCTGTAATTTGAAGCCCCTGCCTGGGAATATTATAGCGCAGCGAGCAGCAAGGAACCAAACTAATAATGTGCTGTATAATGACCATGTTTTAATTGCTAGTGACCTCAATATTCATCTAAATAATGCAAGTGAAGCAGCGCCCTGGATCCGGTCTTTACTCTGGGCATGTACACACGTAAAGTTTGAAATTTGAGCTTGAACATTAATATGCTTGACATACACAGCACCTGGTGTAGTAACAAATGTATCCATGAACTTGAAAGAAAGAAACAGTATTGAAATACAAGAGCACACCTATTAAAATAACACCCAGTAACACAGGTATGTAGTTTGTGCAAACACAATCAATTTGAATGAAATGTGCTTGTTGCTTACACTGTGCCATTTCTGTGCTGCAGAATGATACTGTGTTTTGCCTTATTACATATACCTTCCATGTTTTACCTATTGCATTTACTACCATGACAGTGGTGGATCCAGGTGGGTCCTGAGTCCCCTCATACAGGAGACTGATGACTGATTAGTTGAAGCCATGACATTTTTTTTGTTCGCATTTCATTGTATAGTTTTCTTCCTGTTCCTTAAAGTCACTAGAGATTTCCTTGTGACCCAGGTAAAAGTAAATACACTTGAACTCATTCTGCTCTGTGGTCTTTGTGCTCTGCTCTGTGCAGACACATGAGGACAAACTACACAGCAAAAGCACGCACTCTCAGTGGAGGAAAGAAAAGTCACTACAAATTGATAGGCACATACACACACATACGTTTAAAACAAGGCAAGACACACACACACACACAATGAGTGCTAAAAATGAGTCCCTGCTGACATGTTTGACTTCGGAAGCATATATGATTGCCTCTACTCTACAAGCTGGTAAACAGTTAAATTACCCCCTGAAGCCAAACACAATGTGTCACATTATTGACTATATCTGGAAGTAAATTTCAACAGATACAAGGATTCAACACTGAGTGCAGTGTCACTGTGGAAATGTACTGCACTCAGCTCAGATGTAAAAGTGAAACCTAAGCAGAGAATCTCTATTTGACTATTTCCATCTGACAGTGTGTCAACCACGCTCAGCTGTTAAAGGGGGACACTGTATGAAAATAAGGGAAACTACACACTTTCATCACAGGCAATTTCAGTTTTCTCAGTTCTGCAATCTCCATTTTGAATCATTGGTTTGAAAACTAAATAGCACTTCGAAGCTATGAATAAACTGATTGAAATTTAGATTGTAGATTCACTTCAGGAAGAATCTGTATCTTTTTAGAATTCATTATTCAGAAAACTCATTATTTGTTCAATGTTGTATAACAACCAAATTGAGTTTGTTACACCTCCTGGGTATGGTTGTTTATTGGTTGTTTTATCCCTTTAAATGTATGAGATGTTTTTTTTTTTTTTCATAGATTGCAGATAATGAATATGGCTTTTATGGTTTTAACTCCAAGTGCCCCAGGATTAGGTCTAAGTATAACACCACTGTGACTGCACTTTATTCTACTACTGAAGATAGAGGCGCTTATGGAGACAGAGTACCTAGGTATATTTTTTGCATGTGGGACATGGGACTTACCATATGGAATGACTGTGGCAAAAGTCCAGGGCAGACATGATCTGTCTGAAGAATTTCCTGGCCTCTTTAGGTGTTAACCTGCCTTTCTTCACCAAGTAGTCAAACAGCTCACCACCAGACACGTGTTCTAGCACAAGGTACCTGAGAGAAAGAAGTGGGGGAGGAGGGAAGAAATAGGAATGAGTGGAAGAATGGGAGATAAAACAAGAAAAAACCTCTTGTACACACATAAAAAAAGAATGATTTCACCTCTGATTGTTTTACATGCTCTCCTAGCCCTGTGGAAGAGCACTGCAGAAAAGAAGAATCGAGCCTCCGACCTTAGGGTTGGAAGAACTGCAGCATTGGGAAAGATGCTGATCCCTCACAGCCATTATACACAGACAAAACACCTCAGATCAACCATCTGATCTCCCAAAAGCTGCATCATTCTGGTTGTTTTTTTTTCACTGTCATATGTAAACTGTCCCTACAGTGGTAGTGAAGCATGGGTATTACTGCCTATGTGAAGGGTTCTGATATACTAGACAGTCTAATGTCCCTGGAGAGGCATCAGAGAGATGATATAGATGCATTACACCAAAGAAGATGGAAAAAAATGGTGCACACTGCCCTCAGACATAAAGGATTTAAGAGCATGGGCATTGTAAGCTCCTTTGAGAGTCTTTGTCTCAGCACTCAGTTAATCATCAAGTGAAAAAGACAAAAAGAAGAGGGTACAGAGATATTGGAAAAATCCTCTGTGGTTTCTTGCTATACATACAGGTGTTGCTTTTTTGTCTTTCACTTTTAAACATGCATATACATGTATCATCCCTGCCATTGCATTTCTTAGGGCCATTCTTCAGGTGGCCTTCCAGCCTGCGTGGCTGGGTTAGTAGGGCCACAGAGGGAGCAGTTTGTCAACCTGACTGTATGGCCATGATACTCTGCTGTGCCAAAGGGACAGGGGAGATGGAGATGAATCTCTGCTGACCCAGGCCTAAAGCTGCATCTGTGGGCTGAAAGCCAGCGGTGCCCTACCCCTGCTCTGCACTGGCCGGCTCGTATATCCTGTGCTCAAACTCCCTCCATCTTCACTAGGACAAATTGAAACCCAGACAGGCGGTGAAATACTCTCCTTGTTCTCTCTGTCCTTGCTGTGGATGTGTGAATGTACATGCTCCTCAGTTTTATTGATTACACTGTGGTGTTGCAAACACTACTCGGCCAAAAACCATGTGCCCACCAAACAAACCCTAAACCCTTGAAGCCAGAAAAGCTTACTATGATCAGACCTCAGTAGCTTTGCCATGTGTAACAACAACACCACAAACAAGTAGGCGAATGCACATTAATCTCAGCTTGGAGACTGTGAACTTTCAGTGGAAAGTCTGCATTAAAGTGTTTGCCAGGCTTGGAATCTCGAGTAAAGGTGTAGAATACAGCAACTTCAACAACTGGACACTAGACCCAAGCATCAGGATACCTTGGCCTCTGCTGTACAGAGTTTAACCAATATACAGGTGCATCTCAATAAATTACAATATTATGGAAAAGTCCATTTCAGAAGTTGAAGTCAAATAGTCCCAGCCAAGTTATGGTGTGCATATAAATGGACATGCTGTTCCGCAGGCCAACATTTCTATATTAAAAATGCTTTTTTAAATTGGTCTTTTGTAATATTCAAATTTTTTTGAGACACTGAATTTAAGGTCTTCATTAAATATAAGCCATAATCATTACAATTAAAAGAAATTAAATAAAGACATGAAATATTTCATTCTGTGTGTAATGGATCTATATAATGTCATAGTTTCACTTTTTTGAATTAAATTACTGACATAAAAAAAACTTTTCCATGATATTCTAATTTATTGAGATGCTGTAATTTACAATTAATTCTGAAAATAAAACACCAATACATTTTCAGCAATGAATGTTTGGCATTATTGCGTCTTTTTTTGCACTGCTTAGTATTTATTTATTTATCTAGGCAAAAGGTCACAAGCATTTTCAGTATAAGTATTATGTGATCATTCATTTATTTGCAGCTAAGAAATCACTATTAAAAAATACTGCCGGGCTACATTTCAAACTCTTCTCTTTCTCCTCTTGTACACACACTCACACACCACAGCTTGTGGTGGGATCTTTGCCAGCAGCGTAATAAATCTTAAAAGCTCTGGGACTGTAATCTCCAAACATGCTGTGTGTCTATCAATTATTGACTTTCAAGCATAGATGTCTGGGTAAGAATCTAAACAATATTAGGAGCAAAATTACATCACTGATCTGAAGTTCAGAGACACTTTAGTCACTGGTGATGCAAATGTAAAGCAATTTGTCTTCTGTGACTCTACTAGTGACCAGCTGTCAAAAGCGATGAAGCCATCAGACCAAATGTGATTTTGATAATCCAATTATAGGATGGATCGTAATATTGTGCTATTCCTATCATCTTAAAGGATGAGATGTATGGTGCTGCATGTGCAAATCCCATTTGGTCTGTGAGCTCAACATGAGAATTAATTGAATTTAGTTGGCAAACAGTCCATTGTGCATCAAGAGGGCTCCTATAAACGACCGATGGGCTTGTCACTCACCAGTGTTAAAGTTGACTAATCGATTTATGTGTGTGCTTTTTGTGTGTGCCTTTGTGTGTGTGTGTGCAGCAGCTGTGGCAGCAGACTAATGTGGCTGCCACTCTCCGGGGCTAATGTTTCTGAATGCAGTGGTTTTGCCTCTGATAAGCGTGTCATGGTGTTTACATTGCAGAGACTTCCTTTCCCTATTAACAGTCCCATAGCGTGCGCGACCAGATTAAATGCTTCATGCCAATACTAATGAAGCACCCGTCCCCCAACCCCGCCACCCCTCCCGCCCCTTGAGGCTATCATTTTTGCCCCTGCAATCATAATATACCTAACCCTATCAAAACTGCTCCTATTATAGGTGGGATTTTACAGACTGCTCTCCAGATCCAATTGTGAGCGATCATTAGTGTGAACCACAAAAGCTGTTTACAAACATACAAATGCATAGTGTGTGCAGTGAAAATATGATTTAATATGTGGATAAAAATAAACCAACATCCATTGGTAATACTTACAAGTACTTTTTATTTTCATAGACGTCATGTAGCTTTAAAACATGTGGATGTTCTATGAGCTTCAGAATAGCTATTTCTCGCTCCACCTGTATAAAAGAGGGACATGGAGGGAAAGGGGGAGCAGGGGAGAGAGAAAGATAGATTTGATTAGTCTAACATCAACACAGTTACATTCCTGAAAGCTAGTGCCAGCAGTCACTCCCTCTTAAATTGCAACTTTCCTCTCACTGGGAGAAAAACCAAGTGACCCCAAAAGAGCCTGTGATGAGTTCTTACCAGTGGTTTCTCTGAGGTTACCTGTGAAGGTCACTGTTGGAGAGACAAATCTGAGAGGCAGCTATCTGTAATAACACTTTACACGACCAGCACAAGGGCTTCAGAAGAAGAAGTAAACCAATGCAAGGTGCTGACTGGCACTTTCTACAGTCAGAAAGGACAGAGATAAGCTTTGACCACACTCTGGTTGGTATCCAGGACAGAAAGCTTTGCTATCTCTGGTGGAAAATGTAGTTTGCTTCAAAGAAAAAAAAAAAAAAAAACAGAGGGAAAGCAGGCTGTGTTTTTTATTTTTTATTTTTTAGCTACAAAAACGGTGCTCGCTCTCTCTCTCTCTTCTCTCATAAAGCAATCCTTGCTGAATACTAAGCAATCACATTTCATAATCCTGTGATTTTTGGTTAGGTAAGAAACATCAAACAGAATAATAGCTAGAGTCAGACATCCCTGATTTGAATTTTTCTGTCCTCTATGTGGGTGAATTGAGGTCAAAATGTCCACTCAGGTACACTGATGTCTTCCAGAGGAGGCTTTTTCTTGCACATAGTCTGCAACAACGGTACATATATAACACTATGTCCAGAACAAGCAGACGGCTGAATCCGCACAAAGTTTCTGACTTCTCCTTTTTTTCTGCTTACAGAGTTGCTGAGATACATATATAGCATACTGTGAGAGCTGAATTTCACCAAAATCGAGCAGATCACTTTGGATTTGTGTCAGCATCTCCAGAAGTTGCAGTCAGCAAGTGCAGCTGCCACTGAAAATCAGCATGGAACCCACTTCGACACAAGCCACCACTAATCTTCAGCCCCCCGTGCTCCTCTCCCGTGCTCCTTGCGGTTATCTGCTCGCTTGTCTCCTCCACATTTCCTGTCCACCTTCTCTTCCGCTCTCACTCCATGTCTAACTTTGGCTGACAATGACAGAGATGAAAGGACAGTGTGAGTTAAAGGCTCCTCTGCCTCATCTCAATCTCATCAAAGTCAATTTCGCCATGTCACTTGCCTGTGACAGCCTTCACGTTGCTTTAACGTCACACTCATCGTGGCTTAGCTTTATGAACGCTCATGTAGAGTGAAGTTATGTAAAGCTCTGATCTGCCAACTAACTTTGTTTCTTTTTAGCTCCCACAAGGCTGTTTGCTTGGCCATGCGTAAAATCAAGTTCCACCTAAATTATGCTCTCACATTGTTTTTCATTTCACAACAGCTTGCATTCGAAATCTCTGTCTGCTCAGGTAGCTATTTTGTAGTCTATCCTGGCATCCTTAAAAAAAAAAAAAAACAAAGACAAAAAAAAATCATGTTTTCTGCCTAAACAGCAAGGTCCCCATCTCCACTCCTTATCCACCACATTGTTGTTTGATAAAAACATGCTGAATTAGCTTACATTCAGTCACTGAAGACAAAGAGTACAATGCAGTTGATGTTGAAGCTGCAGCCAAGAAAAAGTCATGGCAGAATAAAAAGCTACAAAGCCAGGCCCCACAGCTTGTCTAAAAAGGGTAAAAAGGTAAACGCATAATTAGCATTAGCATGGAGTATCAGTGGGAGGAATGGCTAGGCTAATCAGGGCTAATCCAGAGACTAATGAGTGCTATCAGCAGCTCTACGCCGTGCCACTTTCTCACCTGAGGCTAAGGTGTGTTGTTAAGAATGAGCCTTTGGTGGTTAGCTAGCTAGCTGGCAGCAGGGCTCCCTGCAGAGAGACTAATGCTACCAAGGACTCGGGGAGAGATGAGCTGTCGAAATGCAACAGAGGCAGCAGCTGGCTTCCTAAGCTTCCTCTAAGCGCCTCCTTTGAGTTAATTGAAATAAGAGAAATGAGGCTTAATGTGAAGACTTAACTGTACAACTGCCTGCTTATTGCAAGATTAGTGGTTGATTAACACACTAACGTAAATCTGTGAAGCAACCCTTGTGCTTTCTAGCATCATATAGTACAACTGTTTCATTAATTACCCTACAATTATCAGTCAAAAGACTTAATTTGGAAACACATTTGCGCATCATTTGCTTTCACCTGAAAAAGGATCTATTTTTGCAAACACTACTAATGCAGACTAACCGGTCACTCATGTCTTATCAAAGCCTCAGACACACACATCCAACATCTCCACAACTTCACGGTTACATAAATGCCAGGTGGCCATCCTCTTTCCTGGCCTGGCTCCTGTACATGGCTCCTCACTCTCTCATTAAGTTTCACATCTGTGAGTGTGGACAGTTCCCTCCAATCACCTCTCTCCATGGCACTTCATTAAGCCTTTATTAGCAGGTGCTTGGACACTGTTCACTGAGGATCTCACACACACACATACACACACACAGACATAAATGTGCACATATGGGCAGGTGGTCAGATGAACGCACACCTCTTTTATCCATCTTGTTCCTTGTGTTCTTCTTGTATTCGGTAGTTTGAGTTTATAGCCAATTTGCTCAGTTTCTCGATAACTAAACAAGGGTGCAAGTGGAAAAAAGAGCTCACCTAATCAGTAACCAGAGGTCGAATGAGAGCACAAAACTGACACTAATCCAAATTGGCTATTTGACAGGGAGATAATTTGTCTTGTAATGTATGGTGGTTATCACTGTGGAGTGGACATCATTAGCAGAAGACCTCAGAACAGGAGCCTGTTGGTGTACAGGCTGATTGGCAATGCTTCGACCCACAGGGTCTCCTATCAGTGTCATATCCTGCCACAATAAATAGATCAATAGGTCGGAACTGTGCATGCCGGTGATTGCTGTTAAGATGTTTACTTGAAGATGATTGTCAGCAAAATAATAAAAAAAAGAAACAAAAATGAAGCTGTGTGAATGATAAAACATGACATTTTAACACCGGGCTCTAAGGAACTGCATTGTGTTCCTCCAAATTAAAAGCTAGAGCATCACTTTCTTCACCCTGGAATTCAATGTTGATGTTGTTGTGTTTGAAAAACATCTCATGACATTTATTACTTGTAATTATGGTGTAATTTGCAGGTGCAGATGGTACGTTATAATAGAAAGCAAGAGAGAGAGAGAGGACGGGGAGGGAGCTACATGAACAAATGAGGCAAAGCAGCCACTGGTGCTCACACGTGTCATCCCGAATTCAGAAGACGAGAGCCAGTTCAGCAGAGTTCCATCAGCTTGCAATTGATTCTTAAAATTACAGCACTGGATAAGAATGGCTGTACGGACAAGCAAACAAAAGACCGACGACATCATCAATAGTTTAATTAGCGTAACTAAGAGTCCATTGATAGAGAAGAGAAGAGAGGATCAGAGACAGCCGGCAACAACAAAGATGCAAAGAGGTTAGATTCATGTCACACATGTCACGGAGACACTGAACAGAGAAACCAGTCCAAAATCTCAGAGGGGAAAATATTGGATCACAGGGTCTTTCATCTCTCGCTCTCCACTTATTGCATCTTGTGCTTTCTCTCTCATGCACATGGAAGGAAAACACAGACATTTCTGTCACTCCCCCCCCACACACACACACCCTAGGCAAGTGACTGAATGGTCTCTTGATACTGAGATCTGGGGATCAAAGTCAACAGGGCAGTCATGTGTGTCAGACAAAAAACGTGGGGTGGCTATGCTAACATGGGCATTTCAGTGCATGCCTGAGCTACTGGATGGACAGAAAAACAAACGAGAGACAGAGGAAGGCTGAGTGAATGCAAGAAGGGATGAAGCATAAGCCTTGTAATTCTCTGCAACAGAGACGAGTTAAAGAGAAATGTAGAGGAGACAGACAGAAAGAGAGCACAGTGGCAGTGCCAGCCCCCCCCCACACCCCCACATGAGTCTTGCAGCTTCTTTTGTTTCTAATTAACACAACACTGGGAGAGGATAGCCTTTTCAGCAGCACTACACAACCAAATAACAGCAGATAAAAGCATGTGACAATCAAGAAAATATGACACCAAATTCTTAACAAAATATGAATGACATTCAACAGTAATGTATTTCTTATTCTGCCATAAGCACACCACCACTTCACCAACAGTTTAGTATATAATGTTTTCCAAACACGTATTTTTATGCATAAGAATCAAATTAGATGCGGACTCCAGCAGAAGTCAACCTCCGATGAGATGTAGTGAACAGAAAGTCCATGAAGAACATGATAAATTTTGCTTCCTTTATGATGTAATCTTTATCTGTGGTACAGGCTCTTTGGGGCTTCTTTTCTCCGTGTTACACAACGAAATCTCATCAGAGGATTACAGGGAAGGATAAAATAGATAAGATAACATATGTGAAGAAAAAGTAAATGGTATAATGGCCAGAGAGAGAATGGGGCGTGGATCCAACTGTCAGTGAGCAGAAGGGGAGGAGACAGCACAGCTTGTCCACTGGCTCACTGACAAAACCAGTCAGCTCGTCATCCATTCATACTTGTGACATGTGGACACATTAACGCATGATGCACACACACTGTACACACACACACACCACTGATCACGGCAAGCCATGAGCCACCTCCATCCATCCATATGTCGGTCAGTGAGCCAGTAGGGCAGAATTGGTGTTTTCTGCCAGGAGCAGAGGGGTAGCCAAGCTGGTGTGTGTGTGCGTGTGTGTGCATGAGTGCATGCGTGTGTGTATCTGTGTGTATGTGTGCAAACATGCATGTTAACGGTAAGGCGTTCATTATCTGTGGAGTGCTATATGTCAGTGTTCGCAGCCATAAGAGTAGGACATCAGTTTGAAGGTCAAATACACAAACACACACACAGACACACAGGCTCCAGAAAAACATTGGTCACAATCAGTCAAGTCTGCCCCCAAGGTGCGAGTTCATGTGCTCTTCCTCTATTGTGTGTACAAGGGCAAAACCTTTGCCTTGAAGAAAATATTAACATTTGTTCCTGGAGGAACCTGCTCATCCAAAATTGCTTTAGAAATTGACAGAGACTGAGTTGAGGCAATGGATTGGACTTGTATTTTGTGAGAGGAGCGTGCATGTTTTGTTGTTGTGTTACCTCCCACGACTGAGCCAGTCCCATTGAGAGCAAAATAAAATGAAAAATCAAATAGTATTTGAATGATTTCATCCCAGTCAAGGTCATTGGGCTAGAAAAAGAAAACTTATGTCCCTTTTTCTTTCATCTTTCTTTGTTTATTGCTTTTCCCTTCATCCTGTGAATCCTACAAACACACACACACACCCACATGTGCGCACATGCAGCTCACAGTACACAGTCAGCCCAGCAGGTTTTTTCTGATAATCACTGTATCAGTCATTCTTTGTGAAGAGGAGGTAAATTCCCTACACGGGGGAGTCTGATCAATGTCAGAGACATGTAAATCGATCAGGACATAGTCTCTGCTAGCTCACTACTCCTTATCCTTTATCCATCTCCCACCCTTTCAAATCTTGCTCATTACCCCTTCCCACCCTCAACCAACTCTGGCACTCCTCCTGCTCTTCTCCTTTCCCTCGTTTATTCTTTGTTTCTCTCATTTTATCTCTCTAATCATGTCTTCGACGTCTGCCTATGCCGCTGACAGATCCATCAGGCTGCCACTTAAACCAGTGACAGGCCACATCATTTCACACTAATAGACATGTCCCTGGATGACCTTGGTCGTAATAGAGTCTAATGGCAGAGGTCTTCCACACCCCGAGGTCAAAGGGTAAAATCACAAACCTCTTCGAACCTACTGCATTTGCTGATAGGTGGGATGGAGAGGGAGGGGCCGGGGAGAGAGGGTGAGTGATTTATCAGTGACTGGCAGGCAGTGGATCCCTTTGGCAGCCATGTTTTTGTGTTGCTCATCTGAAGTGTCTTTTTGTCAGTTCATCCGTTTAGTCACTCACTCCCGAAGTGAGGGATATTTCATACAAAAGGATCGGAAAGGTGACCTTGGATTGTGTTGAGATGTGAAATGTGGATTAATGAACTACAGTACAGTGTAGTGATTAGATCTCAAGGTCATCTATATCTGTTAAAAAAGTGTAAATCAAATAACCTACAGGAGCTTATATTTGCATGCAAGGTGGATGAAATTGCTTGTAAAGTGCAGTGCGGGAGGATGATATTAGATCGTCTCAGGATTCAGAAGAAATCTGTATTAAATGACATCTGCTAACTTATCTCACTAAAGGTTTTTTTTTGGCAGTCAACCTTGAATTTGGCTTATTAAAATGTTTCAGTGTAGTTAACTATCAGTGAGAAATCAGAGCAGGCTTTTTATTTCTTTCAAAACACAAAAATTAATGCATTGGGGAAACATTGGCACAATTTTGTGGCATAGACATTAATTGGTATAAAAGTTATGAGATTATGATTTAGAAGAGTATGTGTGTGAGGAGAAAAATGAAAGTGCTGGTTTTAGTGACTGGACAGTGATGTAAAAACAACTTAAACAAAGAAAGTGAGTAATGAATGACTAATAAAGACTATTAACAGCAGTTACTCAGGTGAAGAGTAACATCGAGCTGTCTGCGATTCACTTCCTCCACTAATTACCTCCACATATGAATACATGGCTTATTCACTGACACATGAGCCGGGACAATAGTTAGCCAGGCAGACGAGTCAATACAGCAGGTCAGCAGGTAAGACTGGTCAAGTGAAACAACTCAAATTAGCTTGAAACTTTGTAAATAAGTTCAGAATTGCTCTAATAATGTAATCAGGGAGTTGTTTTAGCTTCCGCACTTGTTAATTAGGTCTTACACTGAGAGTGAGTCTTTGACACATAAAAGGCACACTCTTGTGCTCTCTCTGTTGGTACTCTATGAATATTAATTTGTCTTAGAATGGCAAACTGCAAAAAATAAAAAAATAAAAAATGAAGAAGTGATGACATGCAAGTGTGTGCACTTTGTTGGCATGTTGAGAGAGTGAGTGAGTGAGTAAATGAGTACAGAGGGGGTGGAGGGGGCATAACACAGTTATTGGCAAATGATCCCTGTGGGGCGGCAGATGACGCACTCGGGGCTGATGAAGTTAAAAGCTTCTCATTTTCGAGGTTCAACACATCGACCACAAAAAAAATCCAAATATACATCAGGATGTGTCCCAAACTCATTAACACTGCCAAGTCAGAGATTTCCACTTTCCTTGTTTATTTACAAAAGGTAAAAGTGGAAAATGTATTCACAGATGATTGTAGCCTGTGCATAATATTCAGGCCTTGTGGAAACTAGTTAACAGCATAATTAAGACATAAAGAAATGTGTAGAGCGCAGTGAAGTTGGCGCTACTTCATAAATGGCAGAGCGTGCGTGTATTCACAGAACCATCTTTCCTCGAGGCAGAATATTAATGCCAGTATTCATAGTAATCACCCCACTACTCGAAGTGAAGTGACATTGTAATCATTACTACTGTTATATAGTCTCATATACTGTATAAGTTCCTCTTCACAGAGACAAAATTACAAAATATATATCTATTACATATGTGCAATGTCACTATTACATCTGGTTTATGATCCTTCATTTTACGATAAAAACACAATATGAAATAGATTTTAAGCTTTTAGTGGAAACTGGAGACTGGAAAGTGTGTGAACCTTGCATATGTGTGTGTGTATGTGTGTGTGGGTAGGGATCACTCTAGCTGTGATTCACCCCACAACCCTGCCTGTCTGATATGAGACTATTACAGACCAAATCCTGCAGTGAGAGGACAGACGGAACATGAAGTAGTGTGTGTGTGTTTGTGTTGACTCTGCGCAACCCTACAGTGGTCACCGAGCTGTCATCCTTGCTTCATGATACATGTGACTGGTACTCCAAGATGCGCACACACACATGCGCACATATATAGCAGCATGGTATATGATTAGACACATTGCTGCATTGCTGTCGCCACTGAGATGACAGTTGTCACATACACTGACACACTTCATTGTCCATCAAATAAAGTTACAGTGCCACATACAACACACACATGCACACATACTATTTTCTGACAATTCCATTTCACTGTAGTGAAGAAAACACTACTCTGTGTGTGTTTATACACTGTACAAGGCCAAAGTGGTACCTACGAAGAACAAAACAATCAGAAAGACATTCAAGTCTTTATTGAATGCACTCAAAGGCAACAAGTTGTGATGCAGAGTAGTGGATTTACTGATATAAAAACAGAGGACAAAGACAGATTTGGAAGTAAAATTGAGGTAGATTTGTCCTCTGAGGGGAATATGATGTAACGGTTCAATTATCAGTCTCTGTTCAAGCAAGATGGATAAAAGAAGATCTCAATACCCAGTGGCTGAGGAGAAACTCACACAAAACACACTTCAGTTGGTTCACAGGTAAAATAAAGAGGTAAGAACTCCCAGCGCAAAACAAAAGAATAAACAGGGATAAAAAAGGAAACTAAACTTTGAAGGGGAACTCTGCTGATCACCCCGTGAAAGCATCATCCACTTAAGGGGAGGAGAATTGGATAAAATGTGCCCTTCACTTACAAAGGAAAAGGAAAAGGGGGAAAAAAAGCAACACCAAAGAAACAACAAATAAAAAGGCAAACAAAGTGTTCTCATCTATCTGACAACACAGCAGCTGTTGCCTTTGAAGAGGAGAAACAAATGCCATCGGTTTAGACGTCTGTCTGTCTTCTGTCGAGCTCAATGGGGGATCCCGCCACATCTTGCGCTCTTCAATCCTCCATTTCATTATTTCTTCTGCACTGTATCTCTCCGTTTTATCTCAATAAGACATATGAAGGTAAAAAAAAAACAGTCAAACAAAGCCATGTGTGTTTGATGAGCTTTGTCACAGCAGTGAGCAGCGTCACTAGAGGTTTTACATGTCTCTCCAGGATGTGTTAGATACCAAACTACCAGTGACAACTATGTAAAAGTCAATGTTTGGTGTCTAGCATGAAACACAATGTGACACGGGTATGGGGTGTGAAGCTGAAGAGTTGTTTACAGTCCCCATAAATCTCCTGCCCCACAGTGGGTGAAATCTATTTCACCATTTCCGTTTCACCTGAACACCTCATCGCCATTCAATAAAAAGAAAAGTGGACATACATTGATTTAGGAGTGGTGATTGGAAACCAAATTAGGATGTACAAAGCCGAGTGACCATCATATTGACTGATAACGGACAAAAGGCTTTGTAAGGACTTACAGGTTCAGGGAAACCCATATGATTTGAGTTCCTACAAGCAACAAGGGGCAAGCAGAACAAAATGTAACAATAACGCAGAATGCACTTTTTGTCAAGGAGGTATTTCTCGCGGTCAGGTGAAGTTTAGTCAAGACGACAACTCTCCACATCAGGAAGAGAACTACATCTGATTAGACCCAAACAAAATGAATGAAATGAAGATATATATATATATATATATATATATTATTCAACCAGCATTTGAATGCAAACACACTTTGCTTCAACCAGCAGAAACAAGTAACAGCAGTCTGCAGACGAAACAGCAGCAGAAACAGAGCTTGTAGCTACAGTCGGCCTGTTGAGATCAAACTGTGCGGTAAGCCCCGGCTTCTGGCTCAGCACCATACAAAGCTGATGGATCAACACGCAGGGGCACAACATATGAAACCCATTTATTTTAAAGGGTGTCTGCACTCTCTGCACTCAGCAGCACGAAACACGTGCGTGCAAACAGACACAAACAAGTATGCGCACGCACACAGACATAAAGTTAAGCGGGACGTGTGCGTGTTGGAGGCATTTCTATATCCAACCCACTCGCAGCGCAACAGAGACGGGAGAAGATGGTCGATCTATAATCATTAGGAGGGAAGAGTGGAAAAAGAAAGCTACAGTGCTGTCGCTGAGGTGTCGGGATAACAAGATTAGACCTTGCGTGATTCATCTGCGGCCATGGCATTCTGCTCCTCCACCGCCCACCACAAGGTCTGTCAGCTGTTGTGCTCAACCTTTATCCATGCTGTTCTCTGCTACTTTAGTCCTAAATTCTTATTTATTATGTCGTGCAGGTGAATTTTACATACACTGTGCTATCCATTCATCCCAAATGAAGAGTTCCCAGATTATATATTTGCATTGTTCCACGGAGAAGAGACAAACTGACATATCCATACAGTAATGATTTTAGTCGTTGAGACTGTAAAACAAAAAATATTGATCCTCATCCTGGTCCTTAAATTTCAAGGCCATCTAAGGTAATGCATCTTTCTTGACCAGCTGTGGCACTGCCTTGTTCTCGGCTCTTATGTTTGCCTTCCTTAGTGGAGCACTTCAATTATTTGCTTCTGGGGGCAATTATACTGCAGAACTCTCCATCTCCAAACTCTCTCTCTCTCTCTCTCTCATAATCACACACATTTCTCATCTGTTATGACTGACATCAAGGACAGAGTCAGCAAACCAAAAGCAACCTCAATGCATTAAAAAAAACTTTCAGAAACAGCAGTGTGTGTGGATATCCAGTTCATAAGACATCCATTGAGTGTATACCAACTTAATGTTCACCATCCTTTCTAACCCTCTCCACAAACACACACACACACACACACACTCCCCTCTATCTCTCTTCATCCTCCACTCCATCCCTCCTCTCCCTGTCTTCCTTTCTCTCTCCGGGCTTGGGGACAGTAGAGTGACTTTGAAGTTGCGCAGCTTCAGGAGGAGAGAGAGTCACTCCGGCTAATTAGTTGTCCTTATCCCAACAGCAGCAGCCGCCACCAGCTCACTGGCTCAGAGGGAGAAACAGAGCAGGCATCAACAGCAACTACCAACTGCTGCATGCTAAAGATACCCTTCTCCCTCTGCTGGTTGTTAGCGCTGTTGGCTAGCAACGATTTAACTCACCCCGAGACTAAACTGCGGATTAGAAAAGTTGCTCCACTCAGCATAATGATAGGTAATATGGTATGAAATGTGGTACAGCGGATCCTCTGCTCTCAGGGAAAGCTTGTCAGACCATAATATACTGCAGTAGCAAGATTCAACTGTCTGCATTCTCCACCATGTCAATGTCACCATTATGACCACGAGCGTAACAGTGGGAGCCTAGAAAGATAGCAATAACCAGCAATATGACAACAGTGGTCAAAGCAACCAACTAAATAAATGACCAACAGCGAGACATTTAAAGGTAGAGTCTGGAGGTTTTTGCTCAAAAATAAATGCTAGATTTATACAAATGAAATCAAGCTTAATCATCACTTATGGGCTTCTAGTCCTGTGTGGTGGTGTGTCTGCAGAGCCCCCTCCTTCCGCCTGTATTTTGGTCTTTTGCTTTGTTTTGTTGTGCATGAGGACGTTTCTGGGTGGAGAGTCGGAGTTTTCTCTCCAGCCAATGACAGAGCAGGTGGAGTTCTGTGCAGCACGAGTAGCCCCGCTAGCTTTCCCGGATGCTAGCGTGTGCTACCGGCGAATGCTATCCGCCACGGCTAACACCCGCTAGCTCGACGCTAACTTCCGCTAGCGGTAGCGGCTAGCATCCGCCCTACTGGTCGCAGCTTAGCCCTTGAGGCTCCCATTGTCGGCGACGGCCGGGTATCAGCCCGCCGCTCCAGCGCTTCACTCGGACCTTATTTCCTTTTCTTTGCTGTGCTGACAACTGCTGCTGCTGTCAGGAGCAGGAGGCGTGCGCAGTTGAGCCCGAGAGGAAGGGCTCAGTTTGAATATTTACAAACTGCAAGGAACAAACCTCCAGACTCTACCTTTGAGTTTGCATCAGAATTAATTTGCATTGAAATAGTTGTTGATTCAAATCAAAGAAGTTGTAATAAGTTTTATTCTATTGTATTCCAGTAACATCTATCTGCTATCTGAAGTTTGCGTTGAGGCAACATTAAAATTAAATTTGTAGTAAACTGTAGAGATATAAGTTTACATCTGCCAATGTGCAAAACACATTTTGTTTTTCCATCAGTAGTGAAACTCTGGTATCAAATTAGCACTAACATTGTAATCTTCCAAAGCATACCAAGCTTTGTTTATTGGAGCTTTTCTGGCTTGTGCAATAAGTTTTATTTCCCAGAATTCTCATGGCACCAGCAATTACAGAGTTGTCACATTGTTGTGACAAGAGCATGCGAGATGCTCCATCTCTCCTCTAAACAGACAGGGATATTACTGGATAGTTAGTGGAATGTTCTGTGGCTTCTGACCTCACTGTTTTTTTTTTTTTTGTTTTGTTTTTTGTTTTTTTTAACTCATGTCTAATGAATCATAAACCATTATTTAAATCTCACTGTTCCTTTTGAGTTGATATATCTGCACTGAGTTGGCCACCCCATACAGTACGTGTGACTGTCACAGTAATGGCTCATGAAGAAAACACACTCCTGACAGGAAACGTGAGTAGAGATGTGGTGTTCCCACTAGGGCGTCTGTGTTATCTCGTCTCAGCAGGGATTCTCACAGCATGTCCATCTCTCCCTCTATCTCTCCCTCTCTCTTTCTGTGCCCTGTGCCTTGCTCTCTTTTGCCCTCCTTCCCTCTTTGTCTCTCTCTACTCTCAATCCCACAGCTCCACAGAGAGAGAGGGCTGGCTGAGTTTCAGACACATTAACTACTCCCTGGAGATACACCCACCCACCAACCCACACATACAGTATATATATGTATATAAATGTTTGCACACACACATGCGCTCACACATACAGTGTCAGTTCTGGGCTTCACTTTGTATCGGATCACCACACTCCATTCTGTTTGGCCCTGGTGCCAACGACTGCTGACATGCTGTCATGTGTGCACATATTGTGTATTCTCTTCCTGTCTGTTTCTCTCTCATCATCTAAAACATGACAGGCAGAAACCTTCCCACTGACGGCAACTCTTATTACTATTCAGCTAACTCCATTGTTAGGTTTTATACTTAGAAGTGAAAAAAAAAAACACTGGGCTGTATTTGCTCTTTGAAGTAGGCCTACTCATGGCTCATTCCCTTGTTACAAACTGACGTAAAGTTCACAGACAAATTCATTATCCAAGACAATTCAATGTCTTTTGGTCTATATTGTCATAGCCAGTGGCTCGGTGGACTAGAGAGTTCGACATTAGTTAAAGTTAAACACACAGTGAGAGGAAGAGAGACCTCTCTGCCAGATATTCTGAGACAATTAATTCAACCCATCTCCTCCTCTCCACAGACCCCTGACTCGCAAGGCCAGTCAGGGGGAAGGACAGACGTAGAGGGATGACGTGTGTCATGGAGGATGTGTTCGTGCACATACATATGAATATGACACAGGTACACACTTTTGTGTGAACTTTTGTGAGTGTGTGAATAACCTGAATGTGTGTGTGTGTGTGTGTGTGTGTGTGTGTGTGTGTGTGTCACTGCATAAATGTGAGTTGTGCGCACACATACACCTGTCCAGGAGAGTCAGATTCTCTCCTAATGGCACCACTGGGACCCCATACATTAGCATATTAAAAGGTGACATTTCACAGTCTGAGCCTGCACTCTGCAGTGGAGTGCAGCCCGATCACTCTGACAGTTGGACAGCCACACAGGCAGGCCAGAGAACAGACACATAGGACTGTGAAGTGCAACACACTGAGAATATGGGGAAGTGGCTGCTACATTTGAGTCAGAAAACACCTGTCCAGCCAAAGTTGAAACCCTTAGAACAGCGGGGAGGGGGTTGTAATCTCATGTCTGACACCAATGTCAGTCTGTCCTGTGACTAGAGTAACTTTGTGACTTCACCAACAACAGTGTGATCTAGTACCTGACAATTCACTGCATAGTAACAATGTACATTGCCACAGTGGCAATGAAGGCTTTAAGCTGCTTAGCATAAGAGGGAAATGCGCAAATCAATACACACATGTAAACACAGAAGTCCTGACACCTAGGCAACACCGCCTGTTACACCAAGGTGTATCCCAATAACATCACCATAAGATCACATGCTGTTACAATCCATACAAACATTGCTCATCACAATCGACAGAAAGAAATACACACAGAAGTTTGTGCTCTAAACCATAACTGAAAGCACCTTGGTCACTACCAGGACCTGGACATCTGCATTCACTTTGTTTGATTAGAATACTAAAACATCAAATAATGGTGATTGATTATGACTTTTAATTCCCAAACTTACAAGATACATATTAAAATACTCTCTTTCAGAGAATCCCAGTTGCCCCGGGCTCCTGCATTATTCATCCCCTACTGGCACATACATGAACACACACCTGCTGTTACAGACACAAACGCACACATACACATACTTGGGCCCAGCAGCTGAGAGAAGAGTGACAATGGCTGAGTTCAGTAATTGGCTCTGAACTGCAGCTTCAGCAAAAGCCTTGGTCCTGTCGGAAGCCTGTCAGTGTTTGGCATCTGTTACTATCATTTTCCTCTGCAGGACAGCACAATGTGAGACACCTGGGTTGGGACATTATACTGCTACCTTCCTCACTGCTGTCACACAGTACAATGGCTCCACCATATTTGTCTGCTACAACTAATAATACTTCTGTCAGCGCTGAGGCAACAGAAATGACCTGTCTTTTCCCTCATGAAAATATTACACTGCATGTTGAAGTGAACAAGAGAGAGAAAAAAGAATGACTTCCGGAGCACGGCTGCAATAAGTGAAAAAGAGTCAAGGAGACACTGACACAGCAAGAGGCTGATTAATACCGACTGTTTATCAAACAGCAATATCTGAGTGCAGAGTGCTTTTTATCTAAAGTCTAATGATTTTGCTACAGAGGTGATGCACAACAGAGGGATTTTCTATTTCCAGATAACCTGTACTGTGAGCAAACCCATCAGCTTCCTGCTTTCCGGCTCATAAGCAAACAATTACAGAAGGCGCTCCTCTCTGCGTGTGTCCTGCGAGAGACAATTTTCAGGTTGTAGCGTCTTGTTGTCCTCTATATTCCTGCTCTCTATACAACTATTCCATTAGCGCAAGGGCCAATTTTGCAGCGTGCCAATTTTGAGTGAGAACTGAATAGAGTTAACCAGCAGGGGCACAGAGATGTGATATAAAAAATCTCTACTGTATCCTATGTGGCTAACTGGAAAAATTATAAAAAGGATTTTCTCTTCTATAAGTCTTGGAGGCATTTTGGAGTGGAGCTGTAGTAATTACTGCTGCAGAAACCTGCTTTATTGTTGTGTTACCCCAGGATTTCTTGGTGGCTCTGGCTCCCGGTGGGGGAGCCAAACAGCTGACTCCTTCAGTTTGAAATTTGAAAAGGATGAAAATCAGCTGCTTCAAAGACCCACTGTCACTAACTCAGCCAGTGATTTGACTCTTCATAGGGCTTATTATGATATAAATCACTTTTATTCAAACAATTTTTGCAGGATCAGCCATTGATTTATGTTGAAATTTAGACTTCACTCAAGCAGTCCACTCCTTCTAATTTCTTTTTAAACCCTAGTTGGCAGCCAGCCCAGATTTTATGTCAAAGAGGTGGCTCTTTCAGGGACACCACTCACTCATAGCTGACAGACTTTTAGGATCGCATCATTCAGCTAGGCTTCTGCATGTTAAGATTCTGGGGAGAGAAAGAGGAATGTAGGTCTGCTGCCAGACTTCAAAGAAGGGACATTGTGGTTACGAGGGGTGTGCCACTGTGCCAACAGGACACCAGGACTTGCTAAATATTTGAAGGCCGCTGGAAACTCGACAAAGAGTAAACATTGCCAAGGATACCCAGGCAAAATGAACACCCGTTGAAAAAGACTTTATGGCTGCACTGCAACAGTGGGGTCAGCCCTATAACTTGGTCTGATTTACTGACAGAGTGATGAAGTTACACCACGTTACATGTCTGAGTGACAAGGTTGTAGCACTGGTCAGCTCACAAAGGTTTTCCCCGTTGGTAGGTGTTCTTTCTGAGTGGTGTGAACAAACAGTGTTTTCAACTTGGTGCATTTGTCATTGTGATTTACTGACTTTTCAGACCTTTTCATTGACTTTTCAAGATAACGCCCACAAACATTTGGGACAAAGGTTACTTTCCGAAGAAGAGAGTTGCCCCTGAGAGATATTGAGTCCAGTTTTTTCTCTGTGGGCTATACTGACAAGTCATCACACACAGCCATTGTCTTAACCTTATATGGCTATAAAATCTGGATTTTTAGTGGTGAAGGGCAGCAGTTTGTTAATGGCCTGGGTGTTAACATATCATCTTAATGGGCCATGTTCAGTCACAAATTCAAACATATTCCATGGTCTGTAAATGAGAGCAGCTTTATTGGGAATTTGGATGTATTACAATACTGTGGGTATAAGCACAGAGAGGAGGGGAGAATCAAACAGATGAAGGGCTGAAATTGGCTGACACTTGGCAGAATACAAATAGCCTTCAATGCCATCCAGTCACGCACTAGGTTTTGACCTAGCCTTGTTTCACAAGTGCATAAACATGAAACATTGTAAGTAGAGAGACACAGCCAGGGTTTTAACACTGAATGCTACTAAAAAAAACTGAAAGCTGTAAACTTACTTTCATTAGTACTGACTCGCTGAGTTTCTCCCGGTTGACAATCTTTATGGCAACTTTCTGGCATGTTACACAGTGTACTCCAAGCTTGACCAACCCTGCAACACAAAACAGGAAACACACACTTTATTAGGTCACATAGGTCAAACATGTCTTCACTTATGCAGGACTAAAAGCAAAATGTGATTAGATGATGGCAAGAACGGGAAAAGTAAATATACAGTGCAATAAATGTGAGCACAATATGCTGGTAGACAGACTGTCACGTTGAAGTGATGTGTGCCATTTTTATTTATTTATTTTTATAGCCTTTGACCTAATGTACACAATGCTAATAATGACTTCTGGAGTGTAGCAATTTCTTTAAATAAACTGCCCTCTGGGGTTTGTTTGAGACGTGAAGGCGATAAGCGAGAGAGCCATTTGTGTTATTGATTCCTATAATGTACTAAACTGGCTGTAAAGCAGTTCTGTTGAGTTCGCTAAAACAAACAATAATGGGTGGCTGTAGCAGACAGAGGTGAGAGGACAACAACACACCAAAAATGCCCCCAACTGTGGGAAAGTACATTAGGTTGTCACATTTCGACAACCAAGCAGAAAACATAACCCCTTACTCCACAAACACACTGTCGCACCAGGGAAACATTTGAGCGTTTGATACACCATGACTTGTCGGTTTTATTGGGATTCACACACAAACTTTCTGTCGAAGCTCACTTGAATCCTCTGATTCGCAACACAGCCACAAGAGCATCTCCATCTCCACTGTCTTCTTCAGTAAATGTCCCCTGGTATCCGCAGTTCATCCACAAACAATCCAGAAAACAGGCAGGGATACCTCAATGAGTGTACAGTTACAGTGGAACAAAGTGCCGTGTTTGTGTGTATTTAATACAGGGGAGCTGCGATGACAGCACCAATCCATTCTCTGGGGACCACAGCACTGCACACACATTACAAAGATGTTTGCATCAGATAGATTACTTACAAACCGAAACAAACACACACCCCTAAACAAATAAATGTCACCTCTCTATTATTGATTTCCCCAATGGCCTCATGGTGCTGCAGGGATTTTTTGGAAACGAAAAAGATGATTTTTAACTTGAGCTCTCTCTCTAATGGCTGGCACTGAGAATTTATAGAATCAGCAAAGCAGAATAATGTGGATGCTTTGATTTGTTGTCACTCTAACACTGGCAGAGATGAAGATGGTGGAATTAAGTTAATAACCTACAACTGAAATGCTGCAGTCACTATGAGAAGTATGTCAATGGAGAGAAGTAATGTCCTATACAGCAAACTGGTTGGCTGTCACGGACTACTCGCTCTCTCATTGACTCTTGCGTGTTTTGATGGTTTCCATGACCCAACACAAGAGAGGAGCATTAGTCAGTGGGCTTTAAAGAAGTGGAGAATGCAGACGGGAAACAGGAAGCGTCGGTGAGAGATGGAGAGGGTAAATATTAAAAAGCATGTGGAGGATGAAGGGAAAACGTGGAAGCGATTGAAAGTCAGAGATAGCACATTATTCAAATGACAGACCACAGATAATTAAGCAATAATGGAGAGCACTGTGTGGGAGGGAGGCCTTGGCTTGGGAGTTGAGGGGCCGTGGGGGCAGAGAGTGGAGACACAAGAGAGAGGAGGCGAGAGAGAGAGAGAAAGAGAGAGGGAGAGAGTGACAGAGAGATAAGAAGGAAGTGAACGCTACCAAAGAGGGGTTGAGGCAGTTGAGCAAGAGGGAGAACAACAGACAAACCCATTAGCCTTGTGATGGTAATCATATGTTAATGGCCGCTATAGAGAAGCTCATAAGTCATGATAAACACATTAAAGAGAAAATATCTGCCTGCAAACACATGAAAAGTTAACTGGATTATTTGCCTCACTATCCATCTTGCTCCAGTGCCTGTGTTTTTGTGAGCAGAGGGCGCATTAGCAGGAGGGAAATATGCATAGGAACACAGCGCATTACGATTTTACAACCACTTTGCGTATGGATCGAAATGAACTTTTACAAGGACATTCGCAACATAACACATAGGGACATAAGCTTCTTTTTTACAACATAGATAAAAATCATTAACAAACAACATCAACAGACCTAACAAAACAGAACCAATCATCACTGCTAAACATCCCCAGTTTACATCTCAAAATGTGGCAGCAACAGATAAAACTGGCCCATTGGCCCATATATTTGTCTTTATCATTACTTTATCAAATTATCATCACTTGGTGGTGTAACAGTACCATGAAAATGTTATGTACAGGCAATCAGCAATCTCTAAGGACCTGCCACACAAGTGTACTTTGTGAGCAATGAATTGTAACATGATCCAGAGTCTGACAAGCTAGCAGCTCAATGCGGCTGCACTTTTAGGCACATGCTGTGCTTTGAGAAAAATATGGAGATAATCAGATAAGTGTTTACTATATTCATAGTTTAGTATGTTGGCATGCTAACATTTGCTAATCAGCACCAACCACAAAGTGCAGCATAGACTGATGCAAATATAATTTGTTTTGCAAGTATTTTGTTGTAAACCAAAGTAAACCAAAAGTAACTAAACTAAAATTTTGACCAGGTGCTAGCAATATATGAAAATGCATGGGGCCAACAGAGTTCTTAATATGCTACTAAATTTGGGATATTTGATATGAAAATTGGGCATAGAGATAGTGTATTCTTGAATAAAGGCTAAACCAGGCAAGAGCATGTTATAATGTGTGGGTGTGTGGCGCAGCTGTTTGCTAATACACAATATTTGTACATAATTTTTCAAAGTGTGCACAAGAGAATGAAACCAAAATGTTCAGGAAAAGAAAAATAATTACAAACAGTTTTCAACCAAGGATAAAATGAACAGAGTAAAAACTAAAACAAACCAGACAACACAATGTGTGTATTTCAACATTCTGTTTGAAGCACAGCACTGTAGGTACAGAAACGTGTGCTGTGGAGTTATTAGCTGTGCAGCTGCAATTGCTCAGAAGCCCACTTTATGCATTGCTGCACAAACATACACTTATCTGTATCTTTACAGAAGCATGCTTCAGCCTCATCATCATCACTGCATTTTTAAGTCTCCATCTGATATCCTTATATAAAACTCAATGATTCTCCCCTCCTGCCTCGTGAACCACCCCAACACCCTCCTCCAGCAGGGAATGTGCAATTAATGTCACAAGGTTTTCTCACAATAAATGTGACTTAACTTGTCTCAAGTATGTTGTAATATCTAATTAACATCAGCTTCTCTGTGACCCAAAATTAACCGCTCAACCCCCTACTCTCTAATGTCCTGTAATGACAGTGATTGCTTTATACTCTTTGTGCTTGTTTTACCTGTCTGTGATATCACCCCAGAGGAAACACTTGCAGCTCTGTGAGAATATCCTGCGCTCAACCTGGAGAGGTGAGGATGGGTGAGAATGGGTGAGGGAGGGAGGGAGATGCCTAGGAAGACACCATGTTTTCATCTAAATCTGGGCTGAGCCAGGTAGGCTGTCTTTGAACATAACTTCAAACGTAAGGCTTTGACTGAGAGCACAGAGGGTAAGAATACAGAGAAGATAACAGTTGTCTGTGTTTCTATATAAATATGTGTGTGTGCACATATGGATTGCAATTCATTTTAATTGCAGGTGTATAGCTGTATGTGCAGCTGGTTCTGTACTGCTGTAGGTGAAAAAGCTGATGTGTGGGAATGTATTCCGTCCTGAGCACAGCACTGTGTTGTGATAAAGTGTCACATACAGGTAATTTATTATCTGGAGCAGGGACACACATGCAGACTGGTATCGTCACATACACTGTACACTTATATACTTTTCATTAGCACACATACGGACAAAAACAGGCTGTGCAGCCGACCGGAGTCCTGAATCTGCGAGTGATCGATCCTTCCTCTCCTTCGCCCTCCTCCCAAATCAATAGCATCAAAAGCTCTCGCCTTCACAACGATGTCAGAATAATGACACCAGCCAGGGACTTATGGGCTGGAGAGGCCACCATCGACTGACCCCTGGCCTCCATCCCAGCTCTGCACTCTCTACTTTCCATGTGCCTCGGTGATTAATGATGTAATGTGGAAGGACTGCCGGAGAAAGACACAGAATGAGAACTTTGGTCCACGGCTCAGCGAGCATCAGAGGCCAGAAGTGGTTTTGCTGCACTGCGCTGGAAGCTGCTGCATTGCTTCGAAGTCGAATGGTTTCAATCATCACCCCGCTGGTTTTGACAAATCAGGGATGAATAATAAAGTTTTTGAATAAAACCAAACTGATTGTGTCCGCAGAACTGGCCCCTAGTCAGAAAAGTATGATGAAAAAACTGGGCTAAAAAGAAAGAGTCACAAGAAAGAAAGAAAGAAAGAAAGAAAGAGGATATAATGAAAACACTGAGAATCTAAAGTAGCAATTCATCATTAATTAAATGAGTTAATTAACAACATCTCCACACAGTTGTGAAAATGTTGTTTATCAACCACTTCTCAAAAACTGAAGAGCTTTCATGGCGGTACGGTGCGTCTCCTGTGCTGCATCATTGAGCCATATGCCAGCATTGATTTGGTAATGAGTTTTTTGTCTCATTTTACTGTCTCTTCAAGTGACTGTGTTTCTGTCTGAACTCACTGACATCAGTTCTGGAAAACATCTTTGTGTTCATCACGGCAGCACATACGTGAACTTTCTGAACATGTGTCGTAAACCAAGCTCAGAGACATATCTGGAACCTTTATGGCGTCTTCTATAGTGCGAGCGCGACGCGTCTCCTTCTAGAATGTGAGCGGGACGGGACGGGTAGTTTATCTGGATGCGTTTTAATACCTTACATATTATGCGACCAGGACTAGGAGTAGGAAGCCTCCATTCCCAGTGAGAGAACCCTTGTCTCCCTCTGTGTTGGCTTGTGACAGTTCTTCCTGTTCCAGCTGCCAAAATACAAATACAAAATAAATCAGTGATCATTCTATCATCAGACAGAGCTGGGACATCTCGGAAGGAGGAGCGGGCAGGAAGGAGAGAGATGGACGCTGTCTGTGAGCCCGATATCCCCTGCCGTCACTCTGAGACACCGTGTGGAATAAAGGAGAGTGGAGAGAAATCTACTCATGTTTCAGTCTAGGAGCGCCACTTTATGATTTCCACCTGCTAACTACACACACACACACACACACACACACACACACACGGTCAATGTTTCCGGCTTTATCCTCACAGCATTGGCATCCGTGCAGTTAAAGATCATTACTGGATAAGTTAATATCCATCTGGAGGGGACTACCTGGAGAGAAGGGCGGAGGATGAAAAAGAGATGTCTCCACTTGCACACCTCTCTCACTTTCAAACTTGATCTTTCAGAAGCCCTAAGCCAATGCCAGCAGATGGTAGTAGCTTATGCTGGCTTAGCTCTCTCTCTCCCTGAGGTGCTGGGCTCTGAGAAGCTCGTTGCCCTTAGGCACAGATCTGTGAGCTGCTTTCCACTTATGCTCTCTAACCCTGAATGCTCTTCATGGGGGCTACAGCTCTGTCCTGGGATCAGTGTTAAAAAGAGAAACCCAACGTGCTAGCAGGGCTTTACTCCGACAACTCCTCCTGGCCACATGGAAAACTACTGTGGCAGGGCGTGGGAATCCCCTCAACCAGGGTAGAGGGCAGGAGCTGAAGCCCCATCATTAACCACCATGGATCTGTGCGCTGTCCCTCTCTCTCTCTATCTCTCTCTCTGTCTCTCTCTCTCTCTCTTGCTCTCGTTCTCTCGCTGTTTTCATTTTGTTAGCTCAACACAGACTTTCTGTAACATCAAACATCTGTGGGTGGAGACTGAAATACCTGTTCCCCTTGTAGTTCAGCGGTATATTCTTCATTACAGTTTGCATGCACTGGTGGTAACGAAGTGCCAAAAACAAATGGTTATGACAAATTAATGCTTTCATATAGTGCAAGTGTAATTATAGATGAGAAATGCACAGAATCCCTCCCACGAAACACCTCTGTTTTTGCCCACTATTGTTGTTTGCATCACACATTATGTGAACACAGGCAGAACTAAGCAACTGTTTTCAAACCTGGATGCAAATATACTGCTGGTACATGAAATTAAAGTAAATGAGAGCAGAAATGAATAACACATGTGGGCATGGTGGATGCAGGTTTATTGATTGTGTTTGATTTTAATTGGCCTGACCCCATTACTCTGAGGAAAACAGTATTGTTATGAAGCATAGGATTGTAGATGTGCAGATGTGCAAGAACAAATCCTTGCCACAAAGTCTGTTCTTGCTTTCGCTCCTTTCTGTATAGTCATCTAGTGAAATGGTCTTTCCTTCATTTCTCACTTTCTGCCAATTTTTTTCTTCTTTCCTTCTATACAGCCAGTGAGTGTTTTCTAACTCGTTTATCTCCCCCTCTTTCACTTCATCCTCTCGTCTATCCGGGAAAAAAAGAGAGAAAGATAGGGAATATGCCAGCAGAAAGCTGTTGAGTCATACTGTGCAGGAGGGAGAGAGCATGTCGAAGATCAAACAATGTTCACTTGCTCCTCAATGAAGGCACTCTCTCCATCTGTCTCTCTCCTGCCGCTTCTTACCACCCTCTTCATTCACTAAATCTCTATCTCCATTCCATTCCTCCACCTCGTCTTTCGCTCTTTTTGCATTTTCAGTCAGCCGTGACGTTAGTCTACCCAGCCTCAATTCCCCTGCAACCCTCTAAACCCTACAAGCCAAAGCAACAGCAACAACATCAGTAACAACAGAGGCCCAGACCAACAGAACAGCTTCAAAAGCAGGAAGAGCAGTTTAGCCCTGGAGTGCTGGAGCGAGGAGGGAGGCACACTGACGCAGGCATACAGAAACCTCCCTTATAAGTTAACTCCCTGCACAAAACAAGGATCTCTTGGTAAATATACAAAAAATAATGGTACTTTACTTAAAACAGAAATTGAGGATGATTGTTCTCCCTTTCCAGGGCATTTCTTAGCTGAATAAAACATTCAGTGGTGTGATTTGATGGAGTAATGGAGAGTAGACTTATTCTTGAATAAGAAAAGGTTGACACCATTAGCAGGTTCAGATATGACCAAATCAGATCAGAAAGCTCAATATGTGTATGAAAATAACTAAAGGGCAATTGACTTCACATGGATGTGTAATCCATTGCACAGATACTGTACAGATGCTGTACAAGCTTTTCAACCTGGGGAGTTGCATATGAACCGATACTCAGTAAAAATGAGTGTGTTTACCTTTGATTACCTGAGATAAAATTATTGTATAAATGACAGTACGGTGCAGATCAGTACACCTGAATGTACACATACACACACACACACTGTACATGTAGAAGAAATGTGTGTATTTCTTCCAGCAGCTAGCCTCTGCATTTGAGTGTACATGTTTGTTTTTGGATTTTTGGTATCGGGAGAGGGTAAATGGGTGTGAGGAGCCAATTCCATTTACACATTTACATAATACAGCCTCAACAAACACAAACAGAGAGAAATAGGATGTAAGGAAATGAAGTATTGGGTGGCTTCAAGGCAGTAATCTATTTTTTTCCCATATTCTGAGTATGAGAACGACTGAGCAGATCGCCCAAAGGCAGCAACTACCCTGATCCACTTAGTTACCTAACGAGCTCTCTGATTGTCAGATATTACGAAATTCCCACCCCTATCTGTATCAGCCTCATCAGCATGAAAATATATGCACAAGTACGTCCTCAGAAGCTCATCACCTGCAAGACGCGAGCTTCACGCACTCTTTTCTGCCAGTATGCCAAACAAGTCCTGTTGCCAGCGGTAAGTAAGGCATGATTGCACAGCAGAAAATAGCTCAGAAAGTTCAGGCTGTCATATATTTGAGTGTGCAAAAAGTTCTTGGATGTTGATGACTTTGTGCTGGAAGCATATTGAGACGTACCAAATGTTATCTTGTTTGCCACATACTCTAGGTTACGTGCACTGAAACTATCTCATATTCGAGTACAAAAGATTTGGTTTGTTGTAGATTTTATAAAATTGGAGAAAAGTCAGGAGGAACTTTTTGGGTGGAGGTTTTAGAGTCTCCATTAAGTTGATCAGAGGCAGTGATTTCTCCTCTGACTCTTTCTGCCTAGATGTCATCGCAGATTCTAAATATTCCACTCTGAATTTCGGCCTGATGTGACTGGAGGTCAGGCCACAGAGCCGAGCGAGAGTGACACTGTCAGAGGAATGTTCCACCCGAATCCCAAATGGGAACATCAGAGCAAATGTGAATGAAGACATGAAGGAAATGAGAGGAGCGACGGAGAGAACAAAAAAAAAGAAAAAAAGTGGAAGGCCAAGACAATGAGGCCAGTGACAGTGAGACAAAGAAATACTGAGAAGGTTAGATAAATAGAGAGATGCTGGGGAAGACATAGTCAAAACATGGAGAGAAAGTGGGGCCTAGAAGGGCGGGGCGTGGAGTCTCAGATCTATTTTTAATGCTTCTGACTGGGGATCAGCAAAAGGAATGTATAATTACACCCTCATTAATAATGCAAGCAGGCTTCTTTTAATTAGCCACACCAGGCCCAGTGCAGCAGCCACAGCAGACGGGACAAACACGTGCACATGTGCATACACATAGACATGCTCATCGACAGTATGGAAAATACTTGTACACACAAATGGATAAGACCGCCGCAAAAAAAAAGGAAAAAAGAAAAAAAAAAAGATGCTACCGGTGTGCATCTGTGTGTCACTCTTGAAACATATGTCTGTGCATGCTAAACATGCACTCATGGGCTCCTAAAGGGAGCTGGAAGTCAAATGAAGTGGTGACATGATGAGCTAAAGATTGGTGCCTTGGTGATGACTCTCTGATAGGCTTCTCAGTGAAAGGAGCCCCTAGACACCATTCAAAGAGCAGCGCGCTGTCTGCATGTCATGTGTTAGATAACCCCCAATATAAAAGTATGAATTATTAAAATACCTTACTGGATAATATTACAAAACCTCACTGTAACTGTAAAGAGACATGCTAGGAGAAGGAAGCGCTTTCTTTCTGTGTTGTTCCACACACATGCACTTACACAATGTACCTCAACTCACACACACACACACACACACACACACACACACAAAAAAAAAAAAAAAATCTGGCACCCAGGCCACTCAGACAGGCCAATTGTGTGGGCTGGAAAAGAGAGTGGAGAGGAAATCTGACTCTAAGAAGCAATTAATCAAACCTTCCTCATCTATAATTCAGCTTGAGTTATTTCATTAAGTATCGGCATTTGGGTTGTCTATACAACATTTTCATTACCAAACATAGATCAAGCCGGAGCAGACTTCAGTGCCATGAGTTCTCATCAACCCGTCTTAATAAGCTTCCAAATGGAGATTGAAACGGACAGTCAGAGCTCAACCAGGAAAAAGCTCAAACAAACTTTCTCTGCACATCAAGAGAAAGCAGGAAGCTGGATGCAAGTTGGAACGATACATCAAAATGCCAGCAGGATGTTATTTGGTTGTTATCTGGAAACTCGGCTTCTCCCATCTTCAGAGTCTTAATTTGTAAGCTAATTTGTGGCTGGCAAAGACAGGCTTGAGTATGGGAGAGGATATTGGATGTAATTCGATGTCTCACTCCATCTTCGTTTGTTGATTGGAGTTTAATTGGCAATGAGGGTGCTGCGTTCCCACTTTGGGGTAGGCAGTGGAGATGACGGCTTTGAGCACATGGACTGAAAATGAGTCCCACTAACAGGGAGAGCGAAGAGCACCGACATTAACTGGCACAAACTTCACCTCAACACAGCTGAGGAAAAAACACATCAAACAGGAATGGCCAAAAAACAAAACTGACAAGTCCTTCTTTTATTCTCTAACTTCTTTGAGCCTCTATAAATAATAAGACTTCAACCTAGGATTGACTTCTACTTGTTGTTATTGTTTGTTTGTTTTTTTGACTTTCAGACGTTTAATAAATAAGCGGAAAAAAGAAAACAGCAGGAAAGCTTGTCCAAGGTGAACACAGACCCCACTATTATGGTCAATATGCACAAGGTTGCTATGTGTACCCACAGGGGTGTGCGGGTTTAGGGCACAGCAATCTTCTATAGGGGGAATATGTGTATGTGTGTGTTTGAGGCAGGGGCCACCTCCTGGTGCGTGACATTAAGACACACACACACACACACACACACACACATTCAGATCAAATGTCCAGAGGTTCAATAACACCGGCCAGTGTTTCCTCTCTTGGCTTTTCTTCCTCCTTCCCATGTCTTTGTAGAGCCTTTACTCTCCACTCGTGTACAACAAATGCTGCACAGGAGAAAGGTCAAAGCGTCAACGTAGTCCAACAGGAAACACCTCAAGGCACGGCAATAATGAAGACAAGACTTTTGCATTTGTGTGTGTGAGGGAGAAGAGCCTCGTGGTACAGTATTACAGTAAAGCACAAGACAAATCTCCACAAAATATTCACAGAGTGAAAACTGTTATCACATGCAGACAGTGTAGCACAGGCAGCTCTTACCCAACTCTCCACTGTGATTCTGTTCATTCTAATGGCTGATATGAAAGCCACTGACATGATGTGAGTTGTTGCATTAATACATGCCTAGATTTGTCCACTTTTCCACTCACACCACCGACAACACATCAGTGAGAGTAAACACATTCTCATTTCTTCCATTATTAAGAGCATATGAATGGATGCATACTACGCCTATAAAGTAATGTAACAATTTTAAGAGAACATTTGAAAGGACATTTTTCTGATTAATACTCTGCATGAGTCACTGAATCACTGTGCCATCATGCTGAGTAAAACAGAAGTACAGCGGTATACAGTCTTACAGAAGCTCTCTGGTGTACCTACACATTTACAAACATTTTTTTTTTTTTTCAGCGTTTGCTCAGTGTCACAACCAGCGCGTGTGCTGAGATGACTCATCTGATTTGGAATGTTTTCCTGTTTTCTCCATTTTTAAATCTATGCATAATCCATGATAAATGTGCATTCTGCAAAGAACGATAACAAAGTCATTTGCATATTATCTTAAAGGGACATGGCTACTTTATGCCAAGAGGGTGTTTTCCACCCAGTTACACTCACTATAGATTTTTTTTTTCATTGCAATTTCACCTTCAGTCCTGCCATCTACTGTATTGCCTCATGCAGCAAAGCATGGATTCACAAAGGACTCCCACTGTAGGTATGTGCATCCACTAGCAAACCTTGCTTATGCAAACCTAATCCATTGGGTTAGGGGATATCCCAGAGGGAGGGGCTGCAGAGGAAGGCGGGAAGGGGGTGGAGACCATGGCGTTGTGTGGAAGAATGAAATGCAAGTCAAGGTGGAGGGAGGTGTTGTGGTGGGTGGATGCGTTAGTAATTACCCCGGCGGCCATTGGTGGAGCTGTTGACATCTCTCTCGAGGAATGGGATAATTTGAGCGAGTCTTCTGGCTAAATCAATGCGTCAGCGGCAGCTAGCTCATTACCCAAGCCACCGTTGCATCTCAATGAGGCAACAAGGGAATTTCTATTAGCCACTGTAAGCCCAATCTCTCCCTCCCTCTATCTCTCTTGCTCTCTCCCTGTCTCCATCTTCCCCCCTCAAGCTTGAGTCCCTCTATCATTTTCACTTTGTCCCCTATTCCCTCTCTTCAGTCAATCAGTCACTCTTCCTCCTCGCTCAGTCTCCCCTTGTTTTTGTTGTTGTCTGATACGTCTCTCTTTTCTTCAACACGCCCCCCTCCCTCTCTTCATTTTTCCCAGGGGACATTAGGAAGGATGGCGCTGCTGTTGCATCATGCATCCCAACCATAACAACAGCGGTTTGTGTGTATGCGTGTGGGTTTATGTGTGTCTGCGTGCATATAAGTAAGAGTTTGTAAGAAAAAATTCAACTCCACAAGACAGGAGACAAAAAAAGAGAAACCTTACTGTGGCCAAAAGACAGCTGGGCTCTGACCCTGCCTGAAACTACTCAGCTCGTCTATATTTATCAGTGATTCTCTGTTTCAATGTGTGGGTGTGAGTGTGAGCAGTGCACATGTGTGTTCCAGTGAGCAACATCCCACTGCTGAATGGAAATGAAAGTGGTTCTGGAAAAAAGCCAAGACCCAGATTGCCTGCTTTCTCAGAGACAGGGCTCACGTCACAGGGCTTGGAATATCGCCTTGTACAAAAAAGTGCAGCTACGTACACACAAACTGGACACACATGCACACAATCTCTCACACACACACACACACACACAGAAGTGCTAAAAGAAAGTACACAAAGCAGAACACCAAGGGCACTTCACCAAGAGTCCATTTCACCTGGCCTTTTTTCTGAACAAAGACTGATCTGAGAGTGAGACGTCTGACAAAGCTGAGGGAAAACTCTGCCTGGATGGGAAAAAGAGATAAGATGAAAAAGATGGAAGAAGACAGGGAGTCTTAAAAGTGTGGTGACTGAACAATGAACAGCAAATTTTATTTAAAAAGTAAACTGAATAGACAGAGGGAAATACAGACAAAGAAGAGAGCGCGAGCGGAGAAGAGAAAGAGATAGAGAGAGAGAGAGAGTGCATGTATTCCACCACCGGGGAGACTGAGAGAGCAGAGAGACATCTGTTCAACACGACTTCAGGGGGCTTTTACTCTGATGTCAGCCTGTCACCACATGCAGGACTGCAGGAAAAGATACATGCAGAGAGCCTGAGTACACACACCTTAGACACACACACCCTATAGCATGCGCTGTCTCTCTTCATCCCCTGTCTCCATCTCCTGCTCTCCTCCGCCAAAACCTACAGGTAGGAGGAGGCTCACTTTATCCTGGAAGCTTCTCAAGTGCTGAACATAAATATGAGTCCATTGACTGGAGGCATTTCCATCAATTTGTATACGATTCACACATAGTAGCATCGAAACCATTAGTTCCAGCAGCAGAAAATTAATCAGCAATACTTTTTGATAACTTATTAATTATTTAACATATCGACGAAGCAAAGATCTAAAACAAAAAAATTGCTGGTTCCAGGCTCAAGTGTAAGAACATTTTATTTTTCCCTCTTTAACAGCACTATAAATAAAATATCTTTCCACTGCAGTTCAGCACAAAGCAAATAATATGAAAATGTCACTTCTTGTGTTTTACAAATTAAATAATGAATCCGCGAAATAATCATCAAATGAACCAATAATAGAAATAATTTGTAGCTGCGGCAATAATCCAAAGTGACATGCAGTGTGGCAGTGAGCATAAGCGGACATCGGATTTCAACCAATATTAAACACAGCATGATATTATATAAAGGTTCATATTATATAAACCAGCAAAGGGCAGCTCACTCCTGACAAGGACCAAGTCATTACATTAACACTGGTTTCACTTTGTCATATGGCCATATCTGAGAAGCACAAACAGAGCATGGGCTCTACGAACTAAATGACCCTTTTTGTCAATTATGGCATGATCAATAATCTCTGTATTGTCCTCATTACCTGTTTTGCATCTTCAAAATGTCACTGGCCTGACTGCGGCTGCAAGCTGACTGCAGAGGCAGTGAACTTTTAGAGACCTCTGGCGTTGTCTTGTTCATTTTCGAAGGCCATCAGTGGAGAAAATACTGCAGCCATTAAAATGATAATGATACAGTCAGAGCAACTGACGACGTATTGATCAGCACAGCACCTCCCCCATCTGTGGCGCTTCACACAGCCATCTGACACGCGGGACTCGCATGTGTGCGATTTCCCGTCTGTGCTTGTATGCACAGAGCGTGTTGTTGTATTTGTATTGTCAATAATACAAGAGCTCTTTACCGCTGGACATAAGGACATGATGATCACTCAAAGTGCAATTGCAGAGTCAATTTGTACCGTTAAGTGATCAAACGACACACACAGACAGCATCAACTCCCACTGTCAGTGCAGAGGGTGGTAAGCATTAGTCTTGTATACAGGGCTGGTGAGGGGTTTTATATATCAAGTTAATGCTCATGAAGCTATCACAGGAGCCTTGCAGACATGGGAGGTATCACTGACACACTTATTACATGTGTGTCCTAGCATCACAGCTATGAATGAGTCTGTCACAATAGAATGATGCATGTTGCATTTCTGTGATGTATGCGCGGCAGGCCGTTTGGATACGCTACATCCCATGACAATCAAGGACAGGAACACAGACTCGACTTGAGATCTCTCAAACATCCATTCACTTATCCTTCACTGGCGAGCGCCACTCTTCATCAGGTTTGCGCTTATGACGGGAGGAACTCAACTTCAAGTAAACCAATTTCTACATTCCTGCACTCGTCCTTCACAGGCCCGGCTCATTCTGAGGAGATGCGCTCTCCATGCATGTCTGAGCAGCAACCGCCAATCAAGGTGTCAGGAGGGTTTGATGGACAACCCTCTCAGCCACAGATGACAGTTGGAGAGGTTTGAGAGGGGCGGGTTAAGTTCATATCAAAGGCGCTGCTAGTGGCTGGTTGGGTCAGTGGGGGTTGCTATGGCGTTGCTATGGAGACAAGACGGAGAGAGAGGTGGTTTATGATGGACGCTGATGGGTGGTCAGCACCCGAGGTTAAAAAAAAGGGGAGACATGTATGTGTGCACTTGCGTTTACTTAAACATGTAGAATTTGCAAACAGGACATGTGTGTGTGTGTGTGCGTGCGTGCGTGCATGTGCATGCATACGTGCGCGTGTGTGCATGTAAGCATGCGTGTGTGCGCGGCCTCATGCAATGCTGCAGTAACAGGAAATCCACACACCACCCAGAGCTTAACATTCAACTGCTGCATGTGGGAGAGTTTAGGTCACACACACACTCGGCCCGGAGCTGATGACGCAAATAGCCTTATAACTCAAGCTTGGTGCAGCGCACAAGTGCAGATAGGGAGGGACAGGAAGGAAAGAGCAATGGAGAACAGAGAGAAGAGGAGAAGACAGTGGAGATTATTGTCTGAGGAGTTCTGTAAGTGGAATACAATCTGTCCCACAAGCATATAGACATACAGAGGCGACATGAACCATCAGGGAAAGTAAGATCCCAACTAATCTGCATGATCTGTGAACCTAAAAAGTGCTGACTCCTAGTCTGAGAGAGATAGCACAGACTGAGTAAAAGCATGGGACAGAGAAGAATATAAAGAGTATTAAAAGGAGATGGGGGTGTTTGGAACCACTACCAGCTCCAGCCAGTTGAGGGCCCCCTTTCCCCTGCACTTTTGCCTCACCCCCTTCCCCCCTCGCCCCTGCGCTCTATTTCTATTTCCCTCATTTCCATTCACACACTCTCCCTGTAGCTCTGCCAGAGGGATCCTTCACATTTGCTGTGTAACTTTGTTTGTATTTGATGCCTTTCAACTACTCTCTTCATCTGGTTGTGTTTTTTTTCTTCATCTTTCTCTCAGTCCTTCTTTCTCATTACTTTCAATCTCACCCCATTCCGTCTTTTTCTCTTCACGATAGTCTCTTTTTGCAGGAGCTGTGGTCCTGTACAGTCACTGTGATTTTACACACAGACACTAAGAAACAAAGAATGGCCAGTAGACCTAGACAGTCAGAAAGAAAAGGGGGTTGAGAGATTAAAGGTGCAGGAATGAGCAGAAAGAAGGTGATGGGAAAAAAAGAAATGAGACAGAAAAGAGGGAATATGTTTTACTGGTTATCAAGGATAAGTAATGTGCTGAAAAATAATAAATATGGACATCAAATAAACAAAACACATGTGTTTCAGAAACCAACTGATCTGTACAGTCACAAGGATTCCGACACTCTTGAGAGGACAGCGCTGTTGTTGCTAGGAGAGGAGCAAGTTGGGAGGAGGGGAGGAAAAGGAGGATGGGGATGAAGAGGAGGAGGGAGGAGAAACGAAGGGCTGATGGAAAGACTGTTGGACAGAGCGAGCAAGGGAGATGGAGGTGAGAAGAAATGTGGTACATGGATGGTGCCCCTGTCGATTAGAGGACAGCAGCAGAGTGGGAATGCCACCACCTCCCTCCCCCCTTCTGTAATGTCAGTGATTTCACATACCATCACCTCACTGCAGAGCCTCGCTCCACTCCATCACACACACACACACACACACACACACACACCATGGCTATAGCCTTAGCCAATGAAGAGGAACAATGGAGAAACATGGAGAAAAGAACGATAGAGAGGAGGTGAGCAGGGTAACAGAAGCGACTGGAGAGGCAGAGAATGAGAATAATGTATGTAAAGAAAAAAGAATGAAATAAAAGAAGAACTAATGAGAGTCATGAGATGTGAAAGTGAGAAATGAGGGGAAAAAAGAGTGATACATACTGCATACTGCTACTACAGTGGACTGGAACAAGGTAGAAGTGTCGCACCTACAAGCTCCTGTATTGATACTTTTCCACACCATACCATTTTCTATCAATAGACCTTCTAAGTACCATGGCAGCCACAGTTGAAGCCCCATCATCACAGGAGCTAACACATTAAAGTCTCACTGCTCAAAAAGCCAGTTCAAGAAATGTTATGGCACCCAATTTCCTTTTCAGAGTCTTTGAAATTAAGTGATACCTGATTTGAGTGAAAAATGTAATGAAGTGTTTCCAGAATTCATTATTAAAGTAAAATGTGTTACTATTTCACACCAACCCTGCAAGGCAGAGAAGACGGTGTAACACCAGGTAAACCAGCTGCTTCCTGCATTAAATAAAGTTTCTTTCACAGTAGAAAAAAAAATGTTCTTTTCCTCTTTTACATGAAGAATAGTGAGATTTCTCTTTATTACTCTTTATTCTAATTTGTATAGACATATACAGTGTAGATATAAACTATTCAGAAGAACAGAATGATCTCGTCACACTTAATGTCCATCTTTACATCTTTGTCAATTCCTTCCTTTTGTCTGATAAATACTTTTCTTAATGTTGTTGACAGATAAGATTCTGCTTATAAAGTTCTCTGACCTGTCTGCTACAGGTTTGACACTGCCTCTATCCTTGGATTGAAAAACACTGTAGCCCAAGGAGTATAGACTATATAGTAGTGTGCAGTGGCCGAGTTTCCAAAGATGTAATTGTTGCGCTGTATGAAGAGAAGCAGGTGATTCATGTATAGTCAGCGTCTCTTACCTGGTGGACAAATGAAAGGAGGATATTGGGGTGGAGGTGTTGTGGTTCCATCCAGTCAGGAGAACCAGGAAAGAAAGAAAAAAGAGAGAGAGAGAAAGAACAAAGGTTAGTGACAAGGTACAGTGAGATTATCAGAACAGCAGATTTTTAAGTCAAAGATTCCTTTATCCTCAAATTTATGACCAAGCGGATCCCATCGAATCACAAATGACAACAAAGTGATTAGGAAGGCGCACATGTCAGCCTCAGAAAGTGAGTAAAGTGGGTTAGGCTGGATTTACACTGTATTACATCTCTGCCAATCACTGGACTTCGCTCTCACCAGAGCCCTCATCCCCTCTCAACATGCTCTCCTCTCTGTCTCTCTCTTCCTTCGCTCCGATCACGGCTCTGACAGTCCCTCATCCCCTACAAAGCACGTCTCCTCTAAACACACACACACACACATAAACATGCATGCACGCACACTCTCCGACTGACTTCCAAAATAAAACCCGGCTGTTTACCAAGCCAGAGAATCCCGAACGGAATCACATTTTGCCTTTCAAAGGTTGTTTGAAGTTCCCGCACAGATGTTGCTGTCTTCTTTTTTTTATTTTTATTTCATGTAAGAGATTTTACCCTTGCTCTTTCCCCCCACCTCGCTTGAGCACAGTGTGACACTCTTTCACTTCCCCTCAACCCCCCCACCCCACCCCCACCCCCACCCCCGATCCCTCCATCTCTGTCCCCATGATCACAGGGAGAAAGTTTCATCCGGCAGAGAACCGTCTTTTGAAAAGTTGTCCGGGTAGTCTCAGCAGAGAGGAAAGGGAATCAGATGTTGAACCTCAGAGGCACATGTTACGTTACCAAGCAAACCTCTGCACATATGCACACACACGCAACCATAACGGATTAACACTTGCCATGAAACCAAACCTAGTTTTTCACAGAATCATGACAAGTGAAAATAAATACATATCCCACTAGCTACCACTTTGCTAAAAATGCAAACATGGCTCTCTCTTTCTCTTCCTGTTACCTTGCGTTCTCTTAAACTCAGTCTTAAATGGATTATCCATGAGCATCAGGGGTGAGCCAAATGTTACCCTGAGACTTGCTTTATATGAATTTAAAACCAAACACATGCTCATCCAAAATGTCAGCCTCTTATTTGATAAGACATATAAGATGTGTGCATATGACTATAGCCTCCAGTGGCTCAAATTTAAACCAGGGAGTCAATGTGTAAAGTATGAATATTTAAGAGACAGCTTGGCTTGTTATATCTATATCATTCACGTGTTTTACAAACATTTATTTAGGGGCTCTAATAAAGTGCATGCATGTGTCTTGACATCAGACTCAGTGCCAGTCAGGTTGCAACACTGCCAGATCTCAATGTACACAATGAGTGCAGTCTTTTTCATAACAGACAGAAATGATGGCCAAACATGCAAAAGTAAGTGTAACTGTATTACACTTTTCCAAACAGGGTTACAGTATACAGTATACAGAGTATGTTCAAATTAAGTACAAGAAACAGTGGCAGAAGAATAAAGACAAACTGGGGGACGGAGGAATTAACAAAATGCCTTATGGAGAATAAACAGAAGTAAGATTTACAATATCAGCTGAGGGAGGCTGGTCAACGTGTAGCGAGGACAGAAAACTCAGTCACCACTCAGTCTGGAGGAAATAAACCTCATTCTGAAGCCCTGAGAGGTCTGATGGACCTATACTATGCAGGATGGGCAAATCACTGATTTATGTTGGAGCTAAACTGGGTTAATACCTTAAAAGTTATGAGATGGATTCTGAATTAATTCTTAATTTGACAGGAAGCCAGATCTAGCTTGTACAGAAATTATGTGGATTCTTAGAGTCAATAATCATGCTGCAGATTTTTTTTAGCTATATATTTTTTCTCGTTTAACTGGAACTGAAATGGAGGTCAGCCAAGCATCTTAAAACAACAGCATTAAGTAGTTCACATTTCCCCTTTCCTATAAAACCTGTTTCACGTGTGGCAGCTCTAAAGCCAGACTGCAGGGCAGTGAGAGTGATTGTGTCAGAAGGTTTACGGCCTAAACAACCATCAGCCTCTCGAGCTGTCATGCTCGGGATCGTGGTACAACGTCGGTCCACTCATAGGTTAACAGTGTAGTGTCACGCCATTAAATTCAATTGGTTTTTTACGACCTTTCCTATCTGTCCCCAAGGGCAGGCTGCAGAAGCGCTCTGAGAGATACCAGAAGAAACAGAAGGGAGATGAGAGGGAGATGGAGCATGCAGCGGAAAAAGGTGAGGGGGAAAATGTGGAAGAAAGGTGATTACCAAAAGGATGAGTGGAGGAAACTAAACTGAGAGAGGCAAAGAGGCCGTTTTTTTTTTTTTTTTTTTATAACTTCCCAGCAGAGAGAAAAGAGAACCATTCATCCTCCCCAACAAGAACGATATGTGTTATGATTCTGACTGAGTAAAACGAGGCCAGCTTTGATTATGCCTCTCTCCTCTATTAAAATGGAGCTCTGCATCACACACATATAATATTCTGTGGAGCAATGCAGGAACGTGGGCTGCTGTACAGCACCGAGAAGAACAAAGGCTGTGGTTGAAAGCTTCCTACAGGAGCTAATTGCAATATTAGTGGTCCTGGCCAGGGGAAGAAGAGGAGAACAACACCACTACTAATTAAAAGAAGAGAGGCATTCTCTGATTGAACAGCGGGAGAGAGAAAGGAGAAGGAAGAGACAGAGCAGAGGAGAGGAAAACAAAAGACACACACACACACACACACACACACACACACACACACACAAAGGTGGAGGGAACGGTCTGAAATGACACACAGTGGAGCAGTGGGTGGAATGTTAGTGTCTGTCTATGTACTGCATGTCCCAGAGTGTGCACGCATGCAGGCGTGCGTGTTAGAGTATAATCTAAATGAGTCTTGTATCTTTAGAGATTAATCCGACCCTGGCTTCAGACGTCACACTCTAATCCATCAGGGTAAAACAAGCAGCGCTCTGCAACTGGTTCCTGACCACTAATTTTGGATGTGATGATACAGTGAGTGCACACAGTCAGATGTGGTGACATGGAGCGTAGGTCATAAGCAGTCATGAGTTACAGTGGGGTGAGGCTACTTTTTGTGAAATGTTAACATAACAATAATAATAACAATGTCATATATTTATCAAAAATAATCTAAGAAAAAATGAGAGTGAGAGTGACAATTAAGACTTAAACTGTGGTGGCATGGCTGTGGTTACCAAGCATCTTTATGACGGGGTGGAGTTTCTTTTTGTGATGATACTGGAGAGGTCGATAGATAAATATAGGAACTGTGCACATGTCGGAGTGTATGTACATACAGTAAGGGGTCATGCCAAACTTTTACTCGTAGGCTGTGTAACATTAGTGTTTGGAAGCTTATACAACTACACCACAGACTGGAGTGTCGACCAACAGTGACGATATAAGAGATTAAACTACAGCTGCCTCACATGAATGGTTCCCACAAGGACTGAATGTGCGTTCCAGCAGACATGCATCATACACATAGAGGATGTTATTTCAGCCTCTAACCACTCCTTTGGCACCATGCTAAAGCCACATTACTGTCAGTAGTAATATTTTCCAAATTAATTAGTCATTTTGGTGAATGAAAACCAGATCGTAAACAGAATGGATTATGTGGCCCCATACATAGCAATTTGGAGGAAACAAATGCATTGAGGATCAGTTCTTACAAACATGCACCTGCTCAAGAACCAGTATTTTTCATGCAGAAATGAACACTTACTCTTCAAAAGAAGAATCGATAATGTTTCTGAAAGGTCCACTGAGTCAGATTTTTTAAGAAGTTACACTCTGCAGGCTGTAAAATGTATAGACATATACAAGGATGCATAAATAGGCCATCACTGCTGCACTTTTCTTTAAGCAATTCACTGTGTGAACACTGACCTCTCAAGAAGCAGGAGGAGGTCACAGAGCTGCAGCGTGTCCAGTGTGAGTGTGTATGTGTGTGTATGTGCTGTGTGCATGTGTTTATGAGACTGCGATCTTGTGCCAGCTTTGGTAACCAGTGAGCAGTCTGTATATCTGGAACCATAACAGAAATTAATGAAACCACAGGGGTGGAAAACATCTCTAATTCCCTGTTTCCTTGGCTTTCCTCTCTTTTTCTTTTCCATTACCTCTCCAGCGAAGACAAAAACCCTTCACCCATCCATGACATAGCAATGAAGCTCCTTCAGCCTCAGAAACTGAAACTGTTACGTGCTTTGATGCTGAAAGGCCCCATTCTCATCCAGCCCTTCATTTCCCTCTCCTTGCCCATTTTCCTTTTCCCCCCGTCTTTTCTTCTTTTTGTCTTCACTCCCCCCTCTCCTCCAATCACCTCCAATCGCCTCATCCCCTCCCTCTCTCTGACCATCTGATCGCCTTGCTGCCTCTGAGCCGTGTTGCGTGCCGCGGTGCGTTGTCATGAGCCGAGGTCAATGGCTGGCACTTGTCCAGTCCATACAATCAGACATGCTGTTCACACTGACCTGACCAGACCCTCTCACGTGCACACACACCCAAGAGAAAACCACATGGCACAGGCTTATTGAAGATTCAAGAGTTCTTTATTGTCATTATGCATACACATAACAACATTTCCTTTGGTTCCTCTCGGCATAAGAAGGCACTCAAACAAAAGACCAAGGCTCTATAAAAAAGACAAACACACTATAAATAATATAAAAATAGATGTACGGTACATACACAACCTCTGCAGAGCAGGAGAAGCATCCGGATCATTGTAAAAACACCATGGTTTATAAATAGCTTCTGGACTATACAGTAAGTGGTAGAGTAAAAGTGTGGGCAGAGACGTCTCGCCAGATGTGTGCTGCTACATGAAGTCGGTGTGTTTGCGTGCATGTGTGTCTCTGTGTGTGTCCAGCTCCACTGCTGTGCCACCTGAGCTGAAGCACCTGATCTGAATCAGAAGCATTTGATTGGTTGAAAGGGGGGCTCAGGTGCATCCCACTGGACTGAGAAGAACACCACAGGGACCCAGGATTCCCTGCCCCCCCCCCCCCCCCCCCCCCCCCCCACACACACACACACACACACACACACACACATACACACACACACACGGCTTTAAGTGAGAAGCAGGTGAATACAGGAGCCGTATATAAATCAATTCCAGGCAAAAATACACCTGCACAAACAGCACCACACAGCCCCACTAAGCTTGTGCTCCTTTTCCATCTGTACTAGTATGCATGAACACACACACACAAACACCATACTGCAGGCGTATTCACCTAGAGGAAGGGAGGCTCCAGTCTCTCTTCTCTTTCTTTTGCCTCTTTAATAAAAGACAATGCTAGTACTCAAATGTAGTTGAATAACCTTTCAGTAAATTAAATGAGACTTAACTGACACCAATCTGAACATTGATTAACTGTTGTGAATTAAATACTTCTTTGCCATTTTTTGATATCGACAATATCAATCAGTTGCGGCTCTCAAAAGTTCTTTGCCTGTTTAGACCTTAGTTTATTAAAGAGGTGAAAGCTAGACCCGTTAGATATATTTAATTAGCAGTGACGACAGAGAATCACCCAGGCCATGCCTGCAACTGCTCCACTTCTTCACCTCAGTTCCCTTCGGTCTGGCCTCTTTCATCACAGCCTGCAATGTATTAAGCTACTATCTAGTCATACTTGCAAAAGAGCCAAGGTCATACGGAGACAATGCACAGATTTGAGTCTGGACTACACACAAACACACACACAGAGTAAAACCCATGACAATCCTGTCTCGCTAATCATTTTTCTATTACCTCATGCACTACTTCTGGGACAATACTCTATTTTCTTTTTCAATCTTCACCCCTTTCTTCTCCTGATTTGAGCTCATTTCCTCGAGCTCCACCGTACTGACCTTACCCAGCTTATCTTACTTTTTCCCTGCTCCTTCTCCATCTCCCTTCATCTCTAACCCCCCCCCCCCAACACTTTCCTTCGTTGCTATCTCACGTCCATCTCTCATTTAAGTTTGATACGCAGAAGACAGACAGTGTGCATGATCAGGTTTTCACGGATAACATGATAGCAACATAAAGACAGCAGATTCCCCTAAACTCAGGCACCGTATGACGCTCTCTGCTCAGATTCTGGGTTATTGCTTGATGGCCCTAACGCAGAATTGATTTGTACAGGCAACATTATCTTCAGTGTTTATTCTGTGACTTCACGCTCTATGCTTTCTTCTCCAAGACGAGTTTTTCCTCAAACATGATTAGAGGACCTGACATCCAGATAACCTCACAGAGACAAATCTTTGGAAATAAGTCTTGCTTTTGAGATGAGCAGAAAATGCCAGTCTCCACTGAACTTGAACTATAGCTAATGCAGCAGGCATTCCATTGATTTACTATGAAGTGGCTTGATCAGACATGCTCGCATCACATGGAGAGAAGATTTTTCTTTTACTCTTCCAGCACAAAATCTGTCTAGCTCGAACAGACAATGGAGGAGCTCTGATACTTTGAAACAAAAACCAATCCATATGCAGTGAATGCTGTTTTCGTATAGTAATATTTGAAAATATCACAGAAGGTTTCAACAACACTGGCACATTTTATTCTTATGATACACAACACACTGCACTCTCTATACTCTTTGTGATATGAGTTTTACCACCTACCTCATCCACTACCAAAAACATCTATATTGTAATTTGGATTTACATCACAATGGCACAATGCCTTTGCTTCAAATCACAGCCTTCAAGCTCTCCAGCTAAAATTAGGCTGCTATTTTCCCTGTCGTACAGTAACTGTGTGTGAATCTGAGCGCATGTGAGTGAGTGTGTGTGTATGCATGACAGGGTCCATTAGGACTGTGAGAGCTGGACTAATTGGCATTAATGGGTTCTTGTGCTGTGATGGGGGGTGCCGATGGTGATGAGGGGCGCTGGATGGGACTCATGTTTGGCAGCTTCTCCAAAGACCCACTCCATGAACGGGCTTCATTAGTGCTCCTTTTCACTGTCCCATAGAAAGATGGGTGTGTGTGTGATAATACGAGTGTGTGCAGCTGCTGCATATTACCTATTGCCATGCATAGCTGAAAAATAATTTGTTTGAACTTCTCCCTCCATGTAAACTTTCCTGCTCCTTCTGAGAGAATCGCCAAGTGAAGTAGTGAACCAGTGAACCATGCAACACAGGAACCCTGGAGCTCGTTTCACCTTTTCACACACTCACACACAAGCACACACACACGCAGGCACTGAGCCAGTCCCATTTGCAGTCAATCTGTCTAATTGAGGAAGCCATTCATTTGTTTTTCAGGAGAAGTATCCAGCATTTTAGGCAAATCAGCAGGTATGCGAGAAATGGAATTACATTTTCAATGAATAATGGAAAGCCACTGTAACTTTTCAGTTGTGGTCCACAATGCTGGTATGACTGTGTGTGTTGAGGTGGGAGATAAAGAGAAAGAGAGGTGACAATACTGTATATTTAAGCATTATTTCCAAATGAATGTTTGTAGTTAATGTATTACATCTCTAGGGGCTTAGCGTGTTGCGGGCTTGTGTGTTGCAAAGGGGCCACAGAGGCAATGACTCGAACTAATGTAAATTACACCTACCAGCCCTGCGTCACAGCTCCCTTCCATCCACATGCATACTGGATAACTCATGCTTTGTCAAGCTGGAAATTTCCCATTAATTCCACACAAACACGCACAATACATGAAGGCTTTTTTCCCCCACTGAGCATTATATTCATTACGTTTAGTTTGGGAGTGGTTCCCCCTTCTCTAATCGATTGAAATGTGGATACGACGAACAGTGCTTTCTAATTTGACTTGAGTAAGTGGGTGACAAATAGTCCAGCCAGAAATCAATGAGGGGAATTATGTATACACAGAGGGTGGAGAGGGGGGTGGGAAGAGAGTCCAATGCAGATGACTGTATACACTGACAAGGCACGAAGGCATACACACTGTAAGCCATGCAAACACAATGTAAACCAGTATCTCAACAAATCCTCTTTATAATCATGTATACTCTGCGTGAGTACAATCTAATAACACAGAGAAAACAATCATATCTCTAGATACATTATTGATGGAATGTATAATCTTGCACTCTGTCACAAAGCTGCAGCACAACTGTAACAAAAGTGACACAAAGACAAGGATATAATTAGATTTCTACTACTGTCATTGATCGAATCACTGCAGGGAACCAAACATTGGATCATTTCTAACTCAGTGTTACTCTGAGGCCTCTGGATAAAGGTGCGTGTGTGTCGTCAGAGGGACACATTGTATCTTTAAAGCAGAGACAAATGAGTCTTGTGTTGTCAGTCTTTAACCAAATTCTTTATTTCTCTAGCGTCTGTCATTACTCATCTAACACTCCAAGCATATTTGGCCATTAGTGATGCATAATTAGTCACAGGTAATTCTATATTACCATTTCCAGAATTAATGGTCATGTAAATTTGGCAATATAGAGGTGATTATCATAAATTCAATTTCCTTAGGAGTGCAGATATTGTACTTCTACAGCTTCTATAACGTATGACATGCATGACCTGTCATCCGATGGATGAATGTGAGAGTGAAATTCTCCTCCTCATGCAGTCAGAGTGTGAAGATATTTCAGTAAGAAACAAGTAAAACTGTAAGAAGTCTGTGCAGAGTTATAAACCTTGGTTGTACTCCTGACTGAAGACTGTGCCAGTAGAAAGATTATTTCCATGTCTACTTTACAGACCACACTGAGAAACTGAACCATCTCCTTGACTCCCTCCATATCTGTGGAGATGCAGCTGAGCAACAGTGTCCATTTGGCACTGGGCACATGCCAGTGTGATGCACTAGTGGTGGTGGTGATGTTATGGCTGGTTTCCAAGGAGAGGAAAGTGGTTATAGTGAAGTGGGAGTCAGAGAGATGTAGTCCAGCGCCCCTTTACACAGAGCACAAACAACCTGCTGGAATTCATTAGAGCTCGCCACTTATGGGACTGTCGACCACACATGCTTACACAGCACACCAGGAATGTGTGAAAATAAACAAAATGACCAAGGGAGTAACATGAATATAAATGTGCAAAAAGGTTCTGTGCTTTCTTCGGAAAATGTTGTAATATATATATATATATATATATATATATACAGACACATATATATATATATATATATGTGTGTGTGTGCGTCTGACTGACCGGGTATGAGAGAGAAACCCACTCTTTATAAACCAGTGTGGCTCCTGCTACCTCTCTACAGGAGGGACTAATCAGCTCATCATTCTTTGATTGCCCCCAACAACATTAATGCCCCTACACACTCGCACACTGGCATCTACACACACTAAAACACACACAGGGTAAATGCTGTCTCCGAGGGCAGCCCTGCCCCTCACTAATAGAGATATAGACCTCTCTTCGCTGGCATTAACCCTCAGCTTGGAGGGTTGCTCTTAGAATAAACACCCACACCCACACACACACTCACACATGCACACACCACTTTGGAGATAGTGCAGGGCTCATGTCGTCCACAGAGAACTCTAGATGAGGGAGGTAGAGAGAGAAGATGGAAGAAGCCGTGGCTGGGATGAAAAAAAGTGTTTTTTTACTGTGCACTGGCCCCCACGGTCAAATTCAACTATAATCCACCTGCACAATGGCCAGAAAAAAAAGAAAACACTCTCTGCTTTTTCGTAAATGAAAAATTCTACAAAGGTGAGGATACTGCAGCTTAAATTGAAAATCAATAGCAAAGGGAAAATTTACATTGAAATAGCACTCAGCTATGTGATACTCACACAGTGTTTTATTGATGTGTGCTTGCGTACATGCTGAAAAATAAATCGGCTAACCTAAATTTCACTTGGGCTGTGTGTGTGTGTGTGTGTGTGTGTGTGGCTCAGCTTTCGTGGCTATGTTGGCTCTGCTGTTGCTAGGCTGTGCATTGCATCACACATCATGTGCATGTGCGTCATCATGTACATACTGTGCATGAGATAAACAAAACAAGGACCTGCTCACAGGGTTAAAAAAAATTGCTGCATAGTGAGGTCTTAAACTCCACAGGGAGCCTTTCACTGAATGCCTTTGGAATTTCTCTGTGTAATGTTTGGTATTTTATAGACTAAATAAAAGCAATAATTATTAACACCAACACTGGCTGTGCATTGGTCGTATAACCTACAAATACACAGCTTTTAACATTTAGGAAAGTCTACATTATACCAAACAATCGGACGTTGCTGGCTGTGTGCAAAAACATTGTTCCTCAGGCATCAGTCAACATGGCATAAAATACTTGCTTCAGCATTTTTGATAGCGAGCCTTTTCAGTTCACTGCTAGGATGAAAACATCCATTACAGACATTCATACATTTCTCACATTTTGTCTCTGTAAAGCTGCACAGCTACATCTTTAGACCCTGCATTCTCCGCTGCCACCACACACACAAAAAAAAAAAAGAAAAAAAAGATGGAGAATAAAGTTATTGATTTTTCAATCCACTGTGCCATCAAACAATACAGTACCACTAAGGCTATAGAGTTACTGACATGAAGCAGAGAGCAGGTGAAAGACCTAATGTTTTTCACACTGCTCTGATGTTGAGGTCGAGAAAACACATGTATGCCTCCAGGGAAAACAGAGCACCAGTGACGTGTGCGTGCATGTGTGCATGTGTGCATGTGTGTGCGTGTGCATGTGTGGACCTGTTGTTTATTTACAAATTTTAACATTTTTTTGAAAGACTTTAAGAACATGTTGTCAATAGGCACATGTGATCCATACAGGCCCTGCTGGTTGTTAAGCAAACAGCCCGACAATCACTCTCATTACTCACTGTGTGATCACATGCAACAACGTTGACACTTTGGTGACAAATTACAGATTAATTTATTTTCTTGTACTTTGCTTCTTTTTTTCTTGTTTATATGGCATTGAAAGTGACAACTGAAACATCAACAGCTGCTGACACTAATGATCTGTGGTGTGTGTGTGTCTGTGTGTGTGTGTGGATGTTTGTGTACCCCTGTGGCAGTCTGCAGAGTACTGCACAATCTCTCCCTCTCTCTTAAAAAGAAAATCTTACACTTATACAATCATCTTTACGTGCCATTCCCATCTTTCTCTCACCCCGTCTGCCTCTTCTTCTCTTTTCAACCACCATCATTCAGTGAACCATGCTTATTGTGCCCGACTCTAAAGCAGCTGCGTCTCAGCGTTACCCTCCTAGGACGAGAAAGGAGTGTTCCCAGCTTCCGAGGCAGCAACACAAAGAGCCAGTAAGCACAAGCCAGCTAGCTGGTTCACAGCTTGCAGAGAGCCACATTTCCAACAGAATGAGTCTAAAGGCCTCAGTAATAACCACCATTCAACTCCCATAGCCAAGGGATGTGAGCAGAGCAGCCGGAAGGGTCAGAATATTATAGGAGAGAGATAGAAAGTAGGGAGTGGGGACATAATGAGAATGAGAGCACGTGAAAGAGCGCTGTTGGGTTTGTAGCCCAGTTCAGTTTTGAAAATTATGGTTTATGCCCCTGCTCAGATGTTGAACATACTTTAAAAGGCCCTTTGGGGGCCCTGACCACAATCTGGACTTCCACTGAGTCCTGTTGCCCGGGCTTAAAACTCTCTGGCCAGCCATGACTGGCAGCCTATGGAGGCCGTGGCTCATTTAATCTGAGTCAAATGTAAAGGCAACAGGGCAAAGAAACTATGTCGGGAAACAGCACAGTCACACTCGTACACACAAATAGTCGATGAAGACGACATGCATGACCACACACATGCACGCACACACATGCACACAAATTGGATGCTGCACTAAAGCCAGGTCAAGCATTAGACCAGCGCTCCGCAGCAAACTCTCAGCTCTATAAATGCACCCACAGTGTCAGAGCAAAAGCCAGGTCAGCCAGTAAGAGGACCAGCTCTTCAAGAAGGATGCAGACAGTGGAAGCTGGGGTCAATGATTTTACCTAGCAGGAAGTTAGAGAGGCAAAGCGAGGAGCTGCAGAGTATTGAATATAACGAGGAGAGGAGAGGAGAGGAGAGGAGAGGAGAGGAGAGGAGAGGAGAGGAGAGGAGAGGAGAGGAGAGGAGAGGAGAGGAGAGGAGAGGAGAGGAGAGGAGAGGAAAAAAGAAAAAACTAAGACATTTACTCCAAAGCAGGCATGAGCACAGCATGCCATAACATATAAAACATATACTTTAAAGAGAATCGGAAAATGTAGAGATGAGAGGGTATTTAGAGGCCAATTTATCTTGGTGTACACTTTCTGTGTGCGAGGGGGGGCTCATGCTATGGGTCTAAGTGGTGTAAGAGAGGAGAGAGCAAAGAGCTCAACTAATGGGGTACCGAGAGACTCAGACAGAGGAAGACGGAAGGAGAGAAAGAAGACGGCAAAAAAACCTTCCTTCCATCAATTATTAAATGATGGAAGGAGATTTCACACAATAATGAATGCATATAAGATTTACCCATCTCAGACCACACAGGACTTAATTATTCTGATTTAGTTTTTCTGCTCCTTACTTGTGTAATGTTGCTGCTATATCATCCAAATAAAATAATCTTCATGCTATGAGGGAAAAACATAAACAGCAGCTGAGCACTTCAGACATATGTGACAAAACAAAGCAAACTAATTCAAAAGTATCCGTGGCTGTGGTGACAGCAAACACAACACGCAGGACGCTGTTGTCCCAACTTTCTGTCACATTTTGTGTTCTTTTTTTTTTTTTTTTTTTTTTTTTTAGCTTTTCCTGTTTTCTGCTGACACAAAGACAAAACTATAATGAAAAGGACACACAGTCATATACAAACAGACCAGCGAGATGTATAATTCCATCTGGCGTGCCTCTGCTAACATTTCCAAAGTGCCGCAGCACCACGGCAAAAGATGACGCATATCCGAGGCAAAGTGTAGAGCTTGTAAAAACTCTAATAAAATCACACCTGCAAATGAGGTCTCCACGAGTGTAGGAGGTTTTTAACAACCTGAACTCTCTGCTAAAAATACTACACATGTTTCTGCACAGGGAGATAAATAACTAACTCATCTAGCTCGCTCTCCTACTTCACCCCATGGGGTGCAACATGTGCCAGTCAAGTGGGGGAAATGGGGTCAAGCATCTTCTTTCACGATACCCCTGTGATATTTTAGGAGAGCTAGATTACGAGAGGGATCATCGGAGAGAATCACAAATCTTTCTCAAAGCCAAATCGGGAGGAAAACTGACCAACAGCCCCAGAGTGTATCTACCATTGGTGGATAAAGCAGTGAAGGTCAGGGTGGGAAGTCTGAATTGAGTTCTTAACCCTCTTGGTGAGGGAAGGGAGCAGTTGGTGAGGTGAGGTTGCAGCAGCAGAGTCATTAGAGGTGTATCTGTGCACTGGAGCTCCATGAGGATGGAGGCCTGAGACAAACAAAGGTAGTAAGACATGTGGCGGTGCAGCTCCACGTGGACATGCAAACATCATATAAGCAGCATGCAGCTACAAGTAATTTACCACACAAGTGAGCAAAAAGAAAAAAAGAAAAAAAAAGAAAACATCACAAACTCATTAATCTCTGTGGAGGAGAGAACTCAAAGCAACAGAGGGTAGATGACAATGTCCCTTGCCAGTGACTGCTTAATGCAGTCACTGGCAGCCATTATGGAGAAGCACTCCACCTCTCCACCTTCCTCCAACCCTCTGTTCCTCCGTCCCTTCCTGCCATCATTATTGCTGCCACCAGATAGCAATGATGCAGGGAAAGCCATGGAGTGGTCCCCACAGCCCACACCTACTACCACAGAGAGGGAGAGTCAGAGAGAGAGGGGGGGGGGGCAGACAGAGAAAGAGGACAGTGAGAGGAGGGGGACCGGCTGCTGAGTGCTGTGACTGAGGCAATGGGTGAAGAGAAGGAGATGAGGGGAGAGAAGGAGGAATAAATAGAAGGGAGAGAGAGAGAGACAGAGAGAGAAAGAGATGGCAGTCGTTACGGGACTGATGTGTAATAAACTGCATGAAGGAGCCTTCAGGGAAGCATTATTTTCTAGCTCAACACACACCGTCTTCAAGAAGACAAGACGCACACATTAGACACAACACACACACACACACAAATCTGAACTCTGCGTGACTCACAACCTTATTTATATTTATAACTATTCAAGCCGATGGTCCTCCTCATATACAAAAGTTTGTTGAAGACTTGACTTGTGTCAGAGTGGTTGATTAATGACATCTGTTGTTGACAGCTAAGGGTCACCAGCAGGTGAGATGCGGCAAAGCATTCTGGGTTTCTGCAGCATATATCTAATAATATAAACTGAATTGGCATCAAGTCTAACATTTTTGACGTCTTACCTCTCTTTTTTTTTATATTTGAAATGTTTAGGGGTGGGGAGTCAAGAGTGTAACAGAAGATACTACACTTATGTCTTCTCATCAGTGACAGGCTGCTCAAGCAACTTTGCCTTCATCATTACAATATATGAGATATTAGAGACTTTTGGAGGCCAGACTTTCAATGACTTGGTGATTTATCTTATTGGTAATGGTAAAGTTCATCTGAGGCCAAGGAGGAGTGATGATGAGAGATACCCTAACTTTCTTTTAAAAAAAAGTTTGGGAAGACAATTTTAGGATTTTTATATCAAATTAATGAAACTTAGTTTTAAAGGGAAAAGTTCAACCTTTAGGGCAATGGGGGGAAGGATTATTCACTTTCTTGCCAAGAGTTAGATGAGAAAATGCAGTTGCTAATTAGAACTTTTACTTGACTCAATATACACACAACTGTGACAGAATGGAGCCACAGAAAAGAAGAAAAGCAAGAATTAACACTGTTTGAATTGTATTACTAACTGTTAATACTACAGTTTAAGTGTGTTTTCACCCATAATCCTGTGTATACAGACTGGGCTTCCCTCATTCCCTAACACACTGGTTGGATGAGGAACAGACACAGAAACTTGTAGGAAAGTTTCAACTTTTCATGCAAGCTGGTGAAGACTGCAAGAATATCATCTGTTTTATTAACTGCCATGATCCACAGCGAGTGCCATCTAAAAGCCACAGTCAGTCCTTTGGAAGGACGAGAGAAACATACACACAGCGCTTATGATGTACAGTGAAAGAGTTCAGGGTCAGCGGATCGCGCATCAGATTGAAATCCATTAGTCTTCACTCTGACAAAAAGCAAGTGGAGAGGTGAAGGAGCACGTCCATAACAGCTCTGTAGGGAGGCAATGTAACACCAGGCTGGCAGTCAGCCCAATAAAGCAGGTCACTCTGCACACTCCGCCATCAGTTAGAGTACAACAGAATACAAAAGACTTAAAGATGACCAAGCAAATCTCTGCCAATCTCAACACACCAGGAGATGTGATTCTAACTATGCCTCTCAGGTGTTTTACCATTAATGTAAAAGTCAACCACTTGTTTGTTTCTCTCTGATCGTCCTATCTTCCACGCATGTGCCTCACTCGCCTATTCTTGTTCTGTCTCTCTCTCTCTCTCTCTCTCTCTCCCACATTTTCTCTCCCCACGGACCATCCATTAAATATCAGCGGGGCTTTTGAGCAGGAGGAAAATCAATGGCTCAGACGTTCCTGTTAAACACCAGTGATTTTTCAGAACCACTTTAAGTGCAAGAGTTTTGAGGAGATTTCATTGATGATTTGGGCACAGTGTGAATCAACTCATGAATAAAAGCAGGAGAGGCACAGAGGCTGGCAGTGGGAATGAGCCTCCTGTGGCTGTTGCAGAACATGCAAACCTCTACAGCTCACAGAGATGGGGATGGGGGGCAGAAAGAGAGGAAAGGAAAGCAAAAAGAATAATTGTTGGAAGAAAATCACAAAAGAGGAGGCTGTTTTTTTTTGGGGGGGGGGGGGTATTCCTTGCTTCTGCCACAACCCCGTCTCTTCTCCCACTTTCCACACTTTCCTCACTCTTCTCCTCCTCCCAGCCTATTTTTTCGGAGATTACAGCACAATGCATCTGCCAGTGGAGACAGCAGCAACATGTTGCTATGACCCAAATACAGCAGTGTGGTGTGATGATTGGCTAAGAGATGGAGCAGGGGTGGGGGGAGTGTAGTGCAGCACATCCACAGCAGCACCTTTAAAATTCAAACATTTATATAAGCAAGAAAAGGACCCCTTTCTGCTTTCATCTCTCTCTCTTGCTCTCCCATCTATTCCTCCGTCATCTCCTATCCCATCTCTCCTGTTCCTCATCTGTTACTACATCATCCCCCTCTCCCCCTTCTTCATCTTCTCATCCTTTCCTTCTCCCTCTTCTCTAGCCCCTGTTCCCATCTTTCCTCCTCCTCCTACGTCTCTGTGCTGGCTTCCCTCAGAAAAACAGGGAGAATGAGAGTGGGAGCGATGGAAAGAGAAGCAGGAAAATAAAGCATAAAAGAAGGACAGACAGCGAGAAAAGCAACGCAGTCATCCATTCTTGATCAAAGCAGTGGCATAAAACTCTGTGGTTCTGCATGACAATCCAGCAAAAGTCAACACACTCGTGCTCACATCTACCACTGCGAATTCAACTTGGAATTCTTGCTGTCTCTCATTGTAGACAGTGTGCCTGCTTCCGTCATCACCTCATTACAGCGAGCTGACTCCCCAGCTCTGCTTTGCTGTAGTGATATTTAAGCCATGGATGAGCTAAGTCCTCTGGGGATTGCTGTCCATAAATGTCAAAGTTTTCAAAGAGAGCTGCCTCCTCATCCACAGTACAGTTTCTCTCTTACAATATAAAATCCGCCCCGATGTATATGTATATGTACATGTACATGTACATGTATATGTTTTTAAATGCCTTGCTCATGTCTCTCTGGCTTACAGCCAAGCTCTCAACCACCAGGCCTCCGCATGATGGTGAGAAACCGCCAGGGTTTTTAAATCAATCCAGGAGGAGGGTTGAACTTTTTACAAAATGTTTTCAGTTCATGGAATCAGTACGTTCAATCCTTTAAGCATAGCATGCCGATTTGTGCAAGTATAGGCATTTTCATGTCAATAATCGATCATCAGTAAATGCAATAAATCAACGCATGCAGGCTATTTTGTATTGATTCATGCACTGAAATTATATGGATCCAATAAATATTGAATGTAACTAAAGGCAGCAGACTCACTCTCCCTCACCAGGGTCTCTAACGTATGCTCCAATAGTTGTCTTTGACTGTGTGTCAGATGGTTTTGCTTTTAGATTCTTGTACTTCATTTAATAAATTAACTGAACTTCATATGTAAAATTAGTGGAAAAAGCCCTTTAAAAAGTCCACTGACGTAAAGGGAGTTCTGCATTTTACGTAACTTGTCACAATAACAGGATTGAAATAAACTGAAGAATACTTAGAATGAGCAGTGATAGTTACAGAAGACTGGACCATAAAGAGTATTAAAACATCAAAAGAGCAAAGAACATTTCTGGTCTGAGGAGTGACAGCTTATCATCAAACAGAGAGGAAAAAGCAACCAATGATAGATGAAATGAAGGATCACAAACCTCCATTTATCATCCACGGTCCTTTGTGCTTCCAGAGCACATTAAACCAATGCAACCTAAAGGTATTGAGCGTTTTTAAAAGTGCACTTGTGTCGATAGGAACCCTATTATTTCTTTCTAGTTATTTAAGTCTATCCTTTGTGTCGCTCAGGAATCACTCTCGACGGCTTCCCCACCAGGTCAGCTCCTTTTTCTGTCAACTCTCTGCTGAGTGCATATCATCATGTAGATGTAAGCAGCCTCCATGACAGCCAACCTGCTGGTGTCTTCTGGGATACAATGACAGGCCCACGCTTCTCTCCCATGTAGCCACACAGGGGGTAGAGAACAACACCGGAGGAATGGCAGACATGTTGCACTCTGTGCACCCCCTCATGGGACAAGAATACATTTCAACACAATTTTGAATATACTGTGTTATTTATATACAAAAGAAATCCTCCTGTTATTGTTCACAAAATGAAAGTTTTGCATCTACAGATACACAAACACATTCATACAAGTGCACACACACACAGAAAGAGAGAGAAACAGACAAACTCTAGAGGTGTAAGCTGCAGCCTGGGGTGACGCCACAGGTTAAATCCCTTCTGCGTAATCTGAGGTCTACAGTCAAAGTTGCCATAATGAGGCTGCAGGGACCGCACGCACGCACGCGTGCACACACAAACACACACTCACACACAAACACACACACACACACACACACACAAACACACACACACACACACACACACACTATTTATATCTCTCCATCCTTCGTTTCCTTCCCACCTCCTGACCGTTTCTTCCCATGTGCTCAAAAAGCTTTTCTACCTCTGAGCAATCAAATGACAAACACTTTCAAAGTGCTGCAATGTGATCACAAGGACACCTCCTTGTTTTCTGTTTCTTCCCCTTACCCTGCCACCCCCCCCACCCCCATCCCACCCCATCCTCTCCACACTTTTTTTTCTTTCCCAGGGGAGAAAAATGAGGCCAAATTTTCTCTTTTCTCTTATGCAACTTAATCAGAGCGATGACGCTGGTAGCTGCTTATAGAGCAGGAGGAAATTCTTAACAAAGAGCACCCTCTTGCACAATGTGTCTCTCTTTTCATGTTTCCATTCATTCTGCCGAACAGTGTGTTTGCTGCTGTCATGTCTGAGCGGAATGTGCATACAAATGCGAATAAGAATGAGTTTGAATCTACAAGCGGTGCACATCTACACGTTATTGACTGTCTGGCATGCTTTGCTTCTTATCGTCACCTAACATTATAGATCACAACACAGCAAATCTCATGCTAACACATCTGCTGTGTCTCCAACAGCTAAAGTGTGAAGGCTGTCCCAGTAGCAAAAACACAACACATCCCTGCTACATTAAAACCCTGATAAACCACTCAGGACTTTGTTAGTATTCAGGGATGAATGACAGCTATATGACTTTTACTCAAACTTCACTAAAGAAGAAGGTAGAATTGACTTAGAGCTGAAACTGTGGATGGTTTTCATCATTTTGATTAATCATTCTTTCTTCAAATTGCAAATTGTGAAAACTGACCATATTTATAAGGCTAGAACCAAGAGACCAGCGACATTAATGACTGTTTATCATGTTTTTTGTTTGTTTTTTTTTTAAATTAATTTTCTCCTACTCATCAAATCATTGTTTCAGCACCGGGCTGCTGGTTGTATCTAGTATGTGTATAACTCCTCAGATTCATTCAGTTCTACTATATGCTGTTTATCTTGACACAGAAATGTTATGGTTAGTTTCACTCAAGTGCTACTTACAGAGGCGCCACATCTTACTCATTTATTGATCAAGTTACTGAGTCTACCCTTTCCTATCCAGAGTCCAAGATACTTAGAGATCAATTTATTGACTAGCCTATCCATTTGACTTGCCCCTGACCACGTATCCATCCCTTATGTCTTTCAAACATTGAGCATGAATGGTCACACAGTGTCTCAGCAACATGAAAGAGCAGTCACTTGGCTCAAACTTACATCAGTAGCTAGAAGGATAGCCTCAAGCGCACAACACTCAGCTACGTCTCCTTCAACACTGCAACAATGTTTCTGTACAAGTGCACAAATCTGTACTTGTCTTCCTGTGCACACACATGCAGACATGTGTTTGTGAGTTCGTGTTAGGGACAAAGGTCGCGCTACTCTGCCTGGAGGACTTCATGAAGCAAGAATGATGGCCAAGATTTGTGAACACCCAGGAGGAGAATCAGTGGAGGACATGGAGTTTTAGATCACAAAGTCAGCTAAGGCTACAGGAGAGGTGCATGTGGGCGTGTGTGGCCAGTACTGTGAACACTGCCTGATGCCAGACATATAAAACAGACACTAGAAAGCCAGATGTGGTGCTGAGAGAGAAGGGGTGAACAGAAAAGGAACATAGAAACAGTCAGTGTGTGGAAGGAGCAATGAGAACGAAACTACATAAACAAAAAGAAGACTGACAAGCAGAGAGTAAAGACGGAGAGAACAAAGTGGAGGAAAAACAGACAGAAGTGGACAAGCAGACAAAACAGCAGTAGGGGGAGAAAATAAAAAGAAAACAGACACAAATTGGACGTGAAAGGCTCTTTAAAACATGGCCAATTTTTTCCTCTTTGCTCTGTATTTTAGAACAAATAAAGCTCACTTTTTTTTTCCTGAGCATGGCGAGACTGAATCAATAGTGCTCCCAGTGCACACCTATTATTTTTCAAAGGCTCCTGCGAGGAGGAGAAAAGGGAGGAAGAGAGGGAGGTGTCTGTGTGCGCGTCTTTTTGCAGCAAAGGGAGAGACACACGGTGGATTGGTAAAATGAGTTTCGCATGTAAGAGCAGGCTGTGATTGAGACAAAAGCTGCAGTCACACAAAGGATCAAACAAACCTGGGAAAACTCATGTCTTTGTGCGCATTTTGGATGAAATCAGACTTACACAATCTCTGACCTCAAACACGTAGCCAATACATAAATAAAGCATTCGTATCATCGTAGCTGATGCCAGTACTATTCAAACAGTATGGATGTATTGATGTCTTTGCCGTCCTGTATTTTGGGTGGATGTTTGAAGTTTTTCCCCTCTATGAGGCATAACCTATAGAGCTGCTTTGAAGCAGAGGTCTGTTTGATGTGACTTACACCTCCAGTCTTAAGGCTTCTTTGTTCAGAGCCAGAGCCTTTTAACCGTATTGCCCTACTCTTTTTTATTTCTTCCAAAACACACCTGATGCACACACATGTAAACACACAGAGGGAGATAGTGATTGTCACACAAAGTCCCCCACTGCTTTCCTCACTTCCATCTTAGTGGCACCACAGCCCGATCACAACCTTACAGTTGGATCTGCACCTTAGCAACCACCACCATCAAATCAGCAGGGTCACCAACCCCACTCCACTGCACCCCATATCCATGGCAGATGTGATGCTCTGGGGGTCAAGAGAGGAATCACCTCTTATTTTGTTCTCTGTAAACTTGCTCTTTCCAGTTGTCTGTATCAAATACAAATATACACAACATTAAGGAAAAAAACAAGACGGGGCCACTCAGACATTCACTCAGTGCTCAGCAAACTCCTCAGACTTCTCCGAACTCCACTTAAAGCACAGAGTGTATTTGTGTGTCTTTTTTTCCCCTCCTTCCTTTTTATCTGCTGCCTTCTCCCAGCAACATGTTGACTTTTAGTGGGAGATGTGAGGAAATACGACCGGCAAACCGAGTGGAAATGTTCATGGAGTTTTCTGTTTCCATTTAACTGCTGTTTATCTTAAGGTCCGAGCAAGTCGGAGCCAAGATGAGAAGTAAGCTGTTATGTAATACCAGCCAAAGATGAGCTCCGCCAATGAACATTCTGATAGGAGACTTCTGCTTAGTAACATAATCGCACTGAACACAGAGAGGAGAGACACAGAGCGAGGAGGGATGGTAACAGGTAGAGGGAGAAAAAGAATGATATACTGTAAAAAAAAATACATTCCAGCCACAACCTACTGTACAGCGTGGTGTGTATTTTCCTCAGCCTGTGGACAAATCCTTTGTTTGATGTCGGCATGTGATCTTCAGAAGTTGTGCTCCGATGGGAGGCAGGGAGGCATCAACACCCACCTCTGCACCCACCTGCAGCTACATGCCACCGGTCTCCTGGGCAACAGGCTGGGAATAACAGCACTGAGGTGTCAGGGTGATATCCAGTAATGCTGATTATTCATGTGAGCACCAAGCAACGTTAACTCCCGCTCTCAATTATTTGTTCACAATTCAATCATGTGTTGGATACAGCTGGTGAAGGAGAAAACCTTTATAAACACAGCCGGTACTTAGAGATGCAGGGACACATTGTTTGAGATCAGGCTATCACTGCTCAACAAATATGTGTAGCCTACTTTTTAACCCCAGGAAACACTGTGACAACAAAAAGATTTCTGCAGTAAACAAAGACCAAAGCCACAACAAGAAGCTTTCACTTCACCGCACCGTCTTTCATTTGGCTGTCACCTCTCACCTCAGGTTAAGTTACTGTACAGTTCACCAATGCGATCCATAAGCCTCTGGACAAAACAGATCAACTCCTTAAGAACTCCAGGAAAACAATCCATCAGTGGAGGAGGAGCACAGTGGTTTAAAATGTATAGCTGGGCATTTTGGGGGGAAATGGTGATTTGATTTCTCACACAAGAGGATCAATACCAATATCAATGTCTGTCTGTCTGGGAAATACAAGTATACTGCCAGCAGATGGTTAGCTTAACTTAACATAACGACAGGCAACAGGATGAAACATCTAGCTAACAAATTCCACCCACCAGCCCATAATAAACACATTATATCTTTTTCATTTAACCTGTAAATAGAATATTTCTTGGCTGGGTGAAGAAACTTCTGCAGTTTTAAATGGTCTCATTTACAACATTTTGTGTCAAAAGCAGCTTATTTAACTAATTTCATTTACTGCCCTGTATGAAATTAAATGCAGACTTTATGCTATGTTACGAGAGTGGAAAGATGAGACGTACTCTATCATACAGCAGAACTGCATTAAAGATGTAATTTTGCCAGCAATCACTAACCCATAACCTTAATAACCAAATGTCCAAATAATGGACAGTGGGCCATTAAGGCAACTTTATTTATTCATCATGGATATAAAGAGGTTTTTTTTTTTTTTTTCAGAAGCATAATAAAGAGGTTCCGCTTGAATACACATAGTCCACTGCTTAACTCTGTGTTGAAGGCAAGAATTGTACTGGGGGTTGGGAGAGGTGATGGCATTAACAAGTGTAGCTTGTGAAACAATGTCAACATAGTTGTTTTATTTCTGCATGAACCTTACAAGGAAGTAGGTTTGCAGTGACATAATATTTTAACACCTATGCCACAAGATAAGAGTTAAATAAGAGTTCTCTGTCATACAGTATTGTATTTTCACCTACTTACTTCAAAGCATATCTTTTCTCTCTGTGTCGTATCACATATTAACAAATTTCCTGCTGTAGCTATATTCAACAGAAGGTGAATATATATATAATATATAATACTTTATATACCCAAGCACTGCTTGTTCTTGTTATTAAAGCAGTTTATTTTTGCAAAGTCTGTGCATCCAGTTTGAAGGTTTTCCAAATAACAGGTCAGCAATTCTTTTGCAAGGTTGCTGTCTGTTAGCAGAAATATACACATTGAGGCAACTGAACAGGTAACTAATGTAACTAAACAATGTGGCGGTCATATACAGTATAGTGCTGCATCTTTGGTTACAATTACAGTGCTAGGGAATTATTGGCCATCTACATGGATGGATGGATGGATGGATGGATGGATGGATGGATAGGTGGATAGATGGATCAATCAAAGCAACATCATTGTCAAAGCAAACACGAAGCAAGCGTTGCACGTTACCAGGCAACAGCATGACAGATTTCACACTATGGAGAGGTGTAATGCCAGATGACAGACTTCAGCTATACATTTTCACCATGTAATGCATTACAGGGTAGATGATTTTGAAAGCAGTATATATATGCATAGAGGATTTGTGATGTCTGAAAAAAGTGGTCCTTAACAATGAGCTGATAAAATCATTTCTGATATTTTGAGCTGCACGCAAAAAAAAAAAAAGATATCCCTCTAAACTTCAAAAATTCTTCATGGGCTTATATGGAAGTCAATGAGGCAACGTCTGATGATCATTGCATTTAAATGTCGCTGTTTTCACGCTGCATTCACATTTACATTGCTCTGAAATAGCTATAGCAATGGGGAAACACCATTTGCGAGTTGCATGATGCAGAAAAAGAACATTTGAACCGAAAGCGCTGCTGCTGCTGAACTCTCTCATTCCCCATTATATACTGAAGTGACTCTTTGACATTTTTCTCCTGCACTGATCCCCTCACCCACTGCTCTATTTGAGAACAAGTAGTCAAATGCCTTGCGTTGCCCATTCCTCACCCCTCCATTTTCGTGCCCTCGTCTTTCTCCTTATCACCTCGCCTCTCATCTATGACAGGACACAAGGGAACAGCTTCCAGGTCCTGATCTGTATCTCTTATACCCTCTCCCTTGGCCTTGCTTCCTCCTTTCCTCCCACTTGTGACTCTCCCTCCCTCCCTCCTATCTGTGCTCTGGTCTGTGCTCTGTGGCTCTTCGTCCATGTCAGAACTGAAACACACCCTGATTCCTATCTCTTTGCTCTCTGTAGAATACACAACGTGAGGCACCCAGCAAATGATATTCGCCTTCCTTCTTTCTCTGCAAGCCTCCCTCTTTCTTCCTCTACATCCTTGTGATGTAAGTCTGTGCAAGTGTGTATTCTGTATGTTATGTTCCCTGTGATTTCAGTCTCCTGTCCCTATGGGGGAGAAATAAATCCTACTTATCAGGGGAGAAGAGGTGTTCTGAGAGGAAGAGGCCGATAACATGTAACACTAGTCACATTCAGATTCAAACACACATATATTCTGCTGCGTGCAAATATCTATTTCTCTGCTTAAACTGCTCATGTACATTCATCCACATTCAAAATAATAGTACAAACAACATAATGTGCGCTGATATGGTTATGTATGCTCAATGGTGGGGTTGGATGGCTCACTTTTGAGAAATCTGTCAATTGAAAGTCATGTCACTTATGTTGCACAGTGCATAGGAATTTTAATGAATATGGAAATTTGTGAGGTCACAAAAAATGCTGCAGTATTTGTGCTTGAGGCTGTGTGTACTGGATGTAAGTGCATTGCATTTGTTCCCTTTCTCCACCTTCATTCTTCTGTGCTCTCTTCATCTTCAGTGTGACTCACTCGAAAGCACTAGTACCAATAAGCAAACACATGCATGGACGAGCATGCGCATGGACACACACACAAACACACAGGTGCTTGGGATGTTGCACTTGTGCTCTGCATTGCTGGCTAGTTGCCAAGGTGACACCACATCACAGAGTTGGGAAACAAACAGCCCATAATATAATTGCAAACTGTAAAACACGACAGCATAGCATGACCTGTCTTGTTACTCTGGAGACCTCTATCCATCCCATCATACTCAGCTGCGCATGCCTCCTCCTCTCTGAAAGGACAGAGGGTTGTGATCGGCGGCTGGGGTTCTACTAGTTGTAGCAATAAAAGAAAGTTAATAAATAAAGAAGGAATGAAAATTAATTCCTGGTTTTAACGTTAGAAGGAAGAAAAAACTTGATGTTTTTATTAAAAGGTAAAATTAATAATATACGAAATATTCTAAAAGCAACTTTTGCTGATTAAAAAACCTAATTACTGTAAAAACTGAATCGCATGGGGAGGAATTCCTGCAAGCCAAATATATCCCAAGAAACTCTGACTTGCAGTGAAAGTGTGAATTAGAAAATCCACGGGAATAAAAGGTTCAGATAGAGAAATGTCTCCTGGTGACTGTCCTAGATTAACACTGAAGCATGACTGCAAGAGTGTTGAGTGACTAAGAGAGTATGTGTGTCTGTGTGTATTTTGGCTTGTGTATGAGTGGTATATGGTGAAAGTATAAGGCGCTGCAGCCTTAGTGTAGCTAGCTCGCACTTGCAGAGGGTTTAATCTCCAGACCTAATAAGGATCAATGTAAATGCAGTGTGATACTGTTCTTTCCAATGACAGGACCTGCCACTGAGCTGAGAGGATCACCCGACACTCCTCCTATACTCCTACCAACATTCACACTTCTGTTAGTTGCACAGTCCAACAGCTGTGTGTGTGTGTGTCAGTGTCTGTGTGTGTGTGTAGTCAGCCAATACAGATAAAAGTAGGAGATTACTTATGCAACAGCAAACACATTAAGATTCTCAACAGCCCTCGTATCAGATTCTCTGTAGCAGTGTCATGTTTTTATGCACCTACTCATGAAACGGGAGGAAAGCCGACTCCACATGCTGATGCGGGCTTCAAAACAATACTAATAATATCAGATTAGATCTCTGCTGTGAAGGGTAGGCAGACATGTAAGACCGCACACTGCAAAAGCAAGACAGATCACATCAGACTGTAAACGTGACTCATCTTCACAGTTCAACAGTTCGCTAAGTCTCGTGAAAGGAGTGTGTGTCCAGACAAAACACTCGGTCCGTGCGCACACACTTCATATGTTATGCTGAGAATGTGCGTGTGCACTTACAGGTGAGGAATATGAATAGGGCTCATGCAGAGCTGATACTAGAGTTGCTTTGATTCAGGTTCAGCCTGTGCTGGGTATTAAACCTCAGTCTCCTTTGAACATTGATCAAAAAACAAGGTCAGATGTTTTATTTTTGTTTACTTTTTTTGCTGGATGATTGTCCAATGCATTAAGAATGGTTTTACCAGTTCTAATATATATTTACAAATATGTATCCCAAGGGAAATGAGGTATTTATCATCAAGTACAGATTTCCAATACATCAATTAGAAAAATACATGCAGTGCACCATGTAGGACAATTCTTAATGTGTTAACAATGTGTTAACTTTCTCATTTTAACCACGGTCAGTGATGTTTCCACAAACTCAGCCAGATTTTTTTTTTTTTTTTTTTTTTTTAAACCACACATATCAATGGTGTGAATTTGTTTAAAAGTTTGAGATTTGCACTCATCTGCAGCACAGTATCAGCAGGTGTTAACTTTACACTCAGCACTTGGTAAATGTGCTCTCTCTGCCTGACTCTGTCCCAATCCATTAAGCCAAGCGCCACTTCAGCTTAACTGCCCTCGGAAGGACCTGGCCTCAATAATGTATACAGCCATACAAGCCTCTATTACTCACAATTAATAATACATGGACAGCCTGCATAGCTATCCCCATCTCACTATTCTTTCTGTCTCTCCATCTCTGCCTGTTAACAGTGAAGGGCTGCACCATCTGGCACTGAAAGAGAGGCCGAGGCGATGAGGGCAGAAGAAGAGGGGAGCGGTGAAGTTCATAGAAAGAGTGGAGTTGTCCACTCTCCAACTAATACACACAACTTTGCTGAAATTAAAAAAAAAGAAAGAAAGATTAACCATCTGAAAACTATTTTTGTAACAAGACGCCGCAGCGACCTTTTCGTGATATCAATAGCAGACAATGTTCATTTCCTTGTTACAAATGAGCGCATGAGAGAAATTAAATTTGAGCATGTAGCTATTTGGAGACTGTGGGCGTATTAACTGTGCGTGGATGAATGTGTATCTAAACCGCACTAACTGTTGAGAAGGTCAGCCATCACATTTTATCAGTTTTTCTTGTGCTGCTGCCCATTGCAGTGAGAGACGCGCTGTGCTACAACGATATTATTAAGTCCTGCGTGCTCCCTCCTGCTCACTATTCCTGAATCTCCCTCTACATACTTGTCCCTCCTTCTGTAAATGTGTTTTGTCTGTGTCCCAGTGCCATATGGTGTACGGGCAGCTGCTCCGTGAGCCTGTCAAGTTAACAAGTAGTGGTCCCTTATGACAAGTAGTACAGCGCCTTGAGTGCGAACTGAACGTGAGGCTGTGTTTGTTTGCATGTTTGAGCTGGTATTTGGTGAAAAAAAGAGGAGAACGAGTCATGCTGTCGTCTAAGGCTTCAACCTACAATTATTTTCATGAATAATGATTTTCAATTAATCAGTTAGTTGTTCAATCTGCCAAGAGTTTTAAAATGTTAAAAGAAAGCAAAGACAGCCCTTCAGAAATCACAAGGTGATGCAAATTGCTTGCCTAACCAAGGTTTAAAATTAGAGGTTAAGGAGGTGAAGGATGTGAAGTATCACCTGCAAGGTAAGATGGAGGGCAGGAAGGAATTAGTGAGCTAACGAACGAGTGAACACAAATCCACATGTGTGTGTGTGTGTGTGTGTCTAAGTGACAAAGAGAAAAAAAACAAGCAGCTGAAAAATTGAGGTCCAGTAGACTAACAGACAAAGGAACAAGAGAGTACAGTAAAGGCCTGTGCTTCTGTCAGAGATGGAGTGTGATTAACAGCAGTTGAAAAAAGGCTGTCCGCTCAGGGCCCTGACATCACTCACTACTTCTAACACACACATACACACACACACTGAAGCAGTCACTCAAGCAGCACTCTGGGAAATGAAGCAGCCGATTCTCAGAACAGGGTGACCTTCTCCCACCATGCACTGCTCTCCATGGTAGTAGGAACACATCACAGTAGTCGCGTTTGATGATGGCGACATCACGTTCTGTTGCTGCTTGTGTAGTTGTTACATTTGACTCTTTAAAAGCAAGTGTAAATGTGCTCCGTTTAGTAATTAATCTGATATTTCTTTGCCCCGACAGAACGCTGCATATCTGCATGGAACATTCACAGTGGAGATATGAATCAAATAGAGCTCCAAGTGTGTGCGAGCAACTTATCTCCAGCTAAACAGAAAGGGAAGTCATCTTTGGAATATAAAATTGTACCCTGGCTTGTGTGTGTGTGTGTTGATGTGGTGGATGCAGATCGGGGGGGGGGGGCAAGGTCAGGGCTAACTGGACAGTTAAAAATGCCAATGTCTACCCTCAACAGCATAACCCTGACAGCTGTAAGGAAGATACAAGAGGACATCTCATAATGCAAATGCCGAGGGTTCACTGGCCTTTGCAGCCTTAGGGCATGCTGTCTGTTACCAGTTTATTTTACACGAGGGGGGGCATGCTTCAGCCAAAAAAAAAAAAAAAAGAAAGAAAAGGAAAAAACAGAAACATGCTGAAGATCCTGCATATGCTGCACACACACATCCTACTGATATCTTCTTTCTGTGTCATACTTTCCTGTCCTGCAGCTACTGACAACAAACTATATCTCTCCATGACTTCCTCTCGCACTCATTCGCCGCTTCCTGTTTCTCCCATTTGCTCCGTCCACCTGCTAATGGATAACACAAGACAAATTACACCCCCAAGGGCCCCTGTTTGTGCGTGTGTGTCTTTGTAGACTGTGCATGTATTCATGCCTGCATGCACATGACAAGGACTGCATGATGCCAAAGTGTGTGTGTGTGTGAGAGAGAGAGCGTGCACGTGGGTGTGACTTTACCAGTTAAAACATGAGTAAATCGAGGTGGCGATCTGACAAAAGTCCTTCTGGGCTCTGTGTGTGTTTGTGTACAGATGTGCACAGTGTGAAATCACAGATAGCTGTGGTACGTGTGAGAATAGGTGGTGAAAGAAGCTGTTACTCCCCTGTATATCACGCTGTGGTGCATCCCCGCTTGTTCGACTCATCTTTCTTTTTCTTGTTTTTATATTGCATTCACCACAGTCTTTTCTTATATGTACATACTGTGCATCTCATTATTTTCTACAAGAATTTCAGTGTAACCCGAAAGTAGTTTATCCAGTTCATAACAATGAAGGACTTTTGGTGCAACTCATTAGTGTTTCCGCATCATTTTTCTCCTCTCTTTCATTATATTTTGACCTGCACTTGCTTATTGGAAGTGACCTTGTTTACTGGAAACTAAAATAGTCAGAGTGTTCTTGAAAACAAATAAAAGAAATGGATTACTACTCAACAAGTGCAGGTAAAATCAGTACAAGCTGACCTTTTTAGATGAGACAGTCATGCTGGTGGCCCTGTGAGGCTCTATGTAAGCACGGGGCACTTTGAGATAAATGCTAACATCCTTAGGTGCAGCAGGTATAATGTTTACAGTTTTATTTTATCAGGCATCGTATGTCAGCCTCGTGGTTGTAGTGCTAGAGGGAAATGCGGTCCTCTCGGGATCCTGAATGTTTTTTTCACAGGAATTCATCCTATAGTTGTTGACGTATCTCAGCCCGGTCCAAAGTGATACACACTGACATCCCTTACTTATAAAGGAGGACCTGACACTTTCTGATAGTCAGCTTAACTTTCAAGATCAGAGTACTCTAAGCCCTCACACTCATCTGTCAGCTCAGCACCAAATTCTGTGAGACAAAGAGTAAACTGTTGTGTATATGTATGCGTATATGTGTGTGTGTGTGTGTGTGTGTGTGTGTGTGTGTGTGTGATCGCCTCTGTATGTTCCTGAAGGGGTATCCTGTGGAGAACTCCATATGCAACTGGCTTTTCCCTGCAGGACTCTTTCTTAGTATGACAGTCTGATTAACATCACATCCACATCTCCTCACACTCACGTACACACAAAAATTCATAAATCACCACACATGGGGAGTCACATCTCAGGGGAACACAGGCGCGTGCACACACGTACACACGCAGCCTCACAGCAAATCATTCAAGCTTATCTCCCACCTGTTTAGTATTTTCAGATACGTGCCTGTGTGTATGCGACATCATATCAGTAACAACCAACACAAAGGGAAGCGTTCACTCAGAAATGTGCACGTTCAAAGAGACTCAAAGCATTAAAGCACAAACTGTGGACACTGTTCGCCCTGCAATAATTAGCTGAATCTCTCTCAGACCACGATGTGGCTATAGTGAAGATGTAAATATCATTCCCTTTGCTTCAATCCTATCAGTGCCACAATCAAAGCCTGGCTGGCATTTAAGCAAATCTCTCACTTTAAGCCCCAGAGAAGGGGGTCACGGCCCTCCTTCCCCCTTCTCCCTGGGACCATCCCCTCCTCCCTCCCCAGAGTTCACGGACTCACAACGGAGATAGAGTTTGACATTTCCCTCAAAATGAAGAAGAAGCAGAGAGCGAGGAGAGGGGGGGAAAAAATAGCTGGGATTAAGCAGCAACGCGCAAAGCGAGTTAGAGATCTGACGAAAGGAAGAAGAAAATGGATCAATACATGAGGTCTAATAAAGGGAGGATTTATTGGCACCTTGGAATAATGTGAAGTGATGTCAATACAGCTCTGGATTTGTCTTAAAGAAGGAGAGGACTGTGAGAGAGAGGGAGCAGAGGGAGCGCACGCTTCCTTCAGCACCACGGAGAGCTCCTAGTGTCAGTTTATGCAAACAGCACCGGGACAGCTCCTTTAAGTCTCCACGTGTGACCTTTCACCCGCTTTCAAGTGCCATTCTCTCACTGCCTGCAGCCGCCAACCTCTCACCCCACGTCTGTACCTGTTAAGTTCATGTCTGTTGCAATTTTCACCATCATACCCTCCCCACATCCTGCCTTTATTTTATTTGTTTAATTACTGGGCAGGTGTCGTCACAGAGGAGAAAGGTATGGAGGGAGCAGGGAGGGGGGCTCACTACACACAGACAGATTCATTAAGGAAACAACAGAAACAGCTTTATATCAATAAATTCACAGCAAACATACCAATATAATTTTCATTACATATAATATATGTTTGGTTTTGACTGATATTAATACTAAATTCTATTATGTGATTAAAAATAAGCTTTATAACCACAAAATCCCTTAAGAACAGAAGCAGCCAGACACACACACACATAATAAAATACAAAACACTCAGTAAATAAGCTGCTGTCAGCAAAAGTCCTGAAGCTACTGTCAGCATAGTAGGAATCAGTAGGGTTCATCTTAGAGTCTCTATAGACACACACACATACACACATACAGAGAGCAAGAGAGACAGAGAGAAGGAAGCGTTTAAATTGTTCAACAACTCCCTTAGGATTGTGACTGTGTGTGTGTGTGTGTGTGTGTGTGTGTGTGTGAATACAGGCTATCTAAATTTTGGATTTTTGACAAAATGAAAATTCTCATTCTCACACACGCGTGCACACACACACACACACACACACACACACACACACACAGACCCAGACAGAGTTACAAAGGGATCGCAGGGCTGACAGAAGACTTTTACCCCTCTCTCCTTCATCATCTCTCCCTCTGCTTCTCTCCTCTCTTCATGTATCTAGACTGACAGGACCTGCAGGATCCCACTTCTTTCCACAATCGCTTACCCTCCTCCTCCTCCCTTCCTGCCCTTCCTCTCTCCTCCTCTTAACTCCTCTGTTCTCTGTGCCCCAGCTCTCATAGCTCCCCTGCTCCCTCCATCTCTCTCTGTCAGCTCATTAAGCATGACTTATCTCACAGTGCAAAGCGGAAATTAAATCCTGGGCCCTGATCCCCCTCCTATGCTTCTGAATTTGCCCCTTACCCATGTAACCAAGTCAACGGAGGTAAATGACGCTTTTGTGTGTGTGTGTGTGTGTGTGTGTCTTTGTGTGTGTGTAGTGATATTGTTGCTATGTTTGTTCTTAAATGTGAAAATGCCTGGCTGCTCTCTAATGGTCTTGGTGACCTGAAAGACAGAGTATGGGTTTCACTGTGTTCACCATTATGAAAAACAGTACCATTACATTGGCTGTCAGTTTAGTGATGATTTGGAAGAATAAGTCTTCCTGTTCCCTTTATTCTATATTATACAGCCTCCTCCTTGACTTTAATGTACCTTGCCTTTGGGTTGAGTTTTCCAAAACCTCTCTCTGCTGCTTTAAAATCAGAGGAGAGTAAAAGTTAATGTATGCAATAGAAAGAGTAATCAGGGTATTCTTAAGCAGTAAGACCGTGCTGCACAGGGACTCGCGGTAGATTAAGGAACTGTATTTGGCAGTATTAACATGAAATCGTTCCATAAGCTCTCCTAATTCAACTTCACTGCAGGAGTGGGGAGGATCTCCCCTCAAACAACACCCACATGGTCCCTGATACTAACATACCGCAGAGATACACACACACACACACGCGCGCGGGGAACCACACACGCACACACTCCTGCACACTTGTAAAAGACACTAATCTAGGCCCAGCTCCATTCTGTGTCCTCCAGCTCATTCATATCTGACAAGCTTAAGGTGTAGTTAAGCATTTAGCCTCGCCTTGTCCTGGCACTCAGCTCGGGTGTGACGCATGCCGCGCAGCGCTGGTGATTCGTCAGCAGCCTATAGGATTAGCAACGCTGAGTGTTGCATTGTGGGTACACTCACGCCTGGGAGGTATGGCTCAGTCAGTGAGGCAGACGTTGGTGTTTAGATTTTATTCAGCAACAATGAATGGATAACCAATGAGAACAGAGCAGAAAATGACAGCAATGGAGAGTGTGACCTGAATCTGCTAATCCATTCATTGGTAGTCAGATGTCGCACTGTGACGAAAGGAAAACATCTGCAATGTGACGGATACACAACGTTTTGTGTGGCTCCAGGCTGAATCTAACTTTGTGGTGAAGATCGCACAACCAAGAGTACACTTGCGACTATCACTCTCTTCTACAAGTCATCCAGCAGGGACAAAGGGTTGTAGAAGATGCAGTAAGAGTTTTGGATACTGAGCTAGAGACATTGCTTTGTAAGCCACCAAACTGTATGGAGATGTGATACCCAGCCAGCCCCATATTCAATACAGTGGTATCATAAAGTTTGTTATTATTGATCAGTGGAGCAACACATGTAGATGATATGGTGTCTCTTGATTTATAAATGAAGTGCATGGAGTGGAGCCAATATGTTCAGTGTTTTGGCCTCGTACTTTAAGATTTAACTGGAAGGGAAAAAAACAGTGGACATGTAAGGTCAAAACAAACACATTCACAGTTCGTCCTGAGATCAAACAGCCTGCAGGGGCTCGGGGAAGCAAAGAGGAGAGTGAGGAGAGACACCTGGCCTGCAGTGAACAAGGAGCACCCACTGTAGACCACACAACAGCCAGCAGCCGCATAGAGAAACACACACCCACGTGTCGACGCTCTTACATGCAAAAGATACACTGTCATACAAGAACATAATACACACAGAGATACAATATTTACCCTCCATCTGACAAGATACATGTATTCAGATGGATGTGCAACCCCGTGCAAAAAAAAAAAAAAAAAAAACTACACAGGCACACATCATCATGCCATCTTTACTAGATACACAGATGAACAAACAAACAGAGAAAAACAAATAAACAAACAGCAGATCCACATAATGGCAGCCACAGAGACAGCCGACCATACAGTAGCTCTCATTCTCTCTCCCTCTATCTCTTTCTCTCTCTCTGGGGACAGTAGAAATAGACAGAGTGAGGGATTTAGAGAGAGGGAGTGAAAGAGAGTGTGTGGGTGAGTGCCAACACTCAACAGAAAGCAAAAAACATCAGAACATGTCTGAGTGGATTATAACTATACCACGTCACAGGGGAATGAAGCGGGTGGAGGGGAGGAAAGGTGGAGAGAAATGAGGGGCTGGATAAGAGCGGCTGAGACTGCTCTGTCATACCTTTCAAACGTTTATCACTTTGAATAAATACCTGCACATGGGAACATACAGTACACAAACATACACTGATAAAGACTCTGAACTATTCATTCCCACCGCCCCCCTTCTCTGACATACACATACACATACACATACACACACACACACACACACACACACACACACCACAGCAATACTAATCTCCCTCTGTGAGTTATATCCTATCCTCTCTCCACCCCACACCCCACCCCCCCCACCCCACCCACCCCTGCCTCCACCCCTCTCAATCCCATCCAATGGCCCCCATTTTAAAAATCTGCCTCTGCAGAGGGTGCCTTCAAAGCCCAGTAATCTGTCTGGGGAAGCAGCAATGAGTGAGAAGGGGGAGAATAGCGCTGGATTAGATCCACGCTCTCTCTCTCTCTCTTTTTTCTCCTAAAATAAAACCCCCTCTTTCATTTTCTTTCCCTTTGCCTCAGCTCTGGCCCCACATCTACTTCAGTATGCGATGCGACTCATTTTGCAGCAGGCTAACCTCTCATCCACACTGAAAGCTGCGTGAGTTTCAACATTCCTCCAGTGGTCATGTTTTACTAAAATCTTAACATTTCCAGCCATAGACAACAAATAAATACCACAGCTCCACAGTTAACAGATGAAACGATTTTGCCTTTTTGGAAAGAAACTTGAATGAACAGTTTGCGATTTCAGGAATTACACTTGTTCTCCTTCTTTCTGGAAGTTTAATGAGAGAAATCCAACTCATTTCTCTCCAGAAACATATGGCCCCAGCCAGCAGCCAGTAAGCTGGCGACTGGCAAAATATTCCTATTAATATTGTGCTACTGATTTCTGCCATATTGCCCACAGTACATGCAAGAGCATTATTTCAAAATCAATCCAGTTTCATTCCAGAATATTTAAGACCTCTCTTATTTTTCATGCTAAACAGGAACATGCAACTCATCGCTCCTCCCTGCCAGAGCCCAAGCAATTGAAAGAAGCCTAAGCCCATGAAATGAGATCATAGTGTGATTATGAAATGTCTAAGTCCCAGAAACAAGCATCTTAAATAGCCCCTCACAGGCAATCACAGGAGAGGTATTATTAAGTTGAGGTGTAGCTTAAAAGATTACACTTGGAAGCCCTTTAAATTAGTTTCCCTTATTGTTAACATGAGACTAAAGGTGGTGCACAAACACAGAATTAGAGCACAAAAGAAAAAAAAAAAGTTCAAGCCTGAGGGGTGGGGGGTGGGGTTGCAAAAGTATAGCAAATACCCCAAACCAGTGCCTGCCCACTCAGAAGCTGCTATGAAAAAAAAAAGGGAGCATGAATGAGATTAGAGCATGATGTGTGGTCAGGAGAGATATCTTTCTCAAGAACTCAACAGGCAGAAAAGAGGATATGATGAAGAGGTGGGGGCTGGGGGATGGGGCAGCAGGAGGGCAGAGCAGGGTTGAGGAGGAATACTGGCCTCATTCTCCTCCTATGAATTTCATTCATATTTTAGACTATTTTTGCAGAAAGTAATTTCACATTCGGAGACATGCATGGATGCAAGAACAATAATTATTATTATAAGTGGCACTGGCACTGAATGTTAAAAAATATATATTGGTAATGAATATAATCTGAGTCTGTGCAGAATCGCCTGCAATCAACATTCTGCAGAGTCTGTGGAGTAACAGAGCTCTAAATGCAGGACTGAGAGCAAAGACAGGATGGGATCAGGGCTGAGGGTTGGAGAGAGGGCAGAGACGGAACTTTACAAAGCCCTGCCTCTGCTTATCACCACCTATAGACCTAGCCTGACCTCTCCTCTAAATCCACTTCTCCCTATTAATATTCTCTTTTTAGTTCTCTCCCTCTCCATTTTGGAGTCTCTGACATTCATCCACCTCTCTGTTTTTTTTCACATCCTGATTCCTTAAATCTCTATAAAAAAAAAATAAATGTACCACATCATGTTTAAAGAAAGAGATGCAGCTGGAGGTACTCTATGAAACGCCTGATCAAAACAAATCAGACGAGTGCATGGGCCTTTAATTTCTATTAAAACTTGGCCTGAATATGACAGATGATTATAAAATGTAGCGGATTATTAGAGTCAGTGCTGCACTAATGATAAAACAGTCACATAGTGATGCACCTGCTAAGCAGCAAATGTCTCTTCTTTTTTTTTCTGCCAAACACCATCAATTAAAAACAACAATTTAAAGTTACACAACCGCACCACATTAAGCCACATTTTATGGGGCATTTCAGGGGAAGCAACACTACAGTAATGCTACGAGCAGACAGTAATGGAGTCTCTGATGACTACAGCTATCCCTGAACTGTAATCCAGTTTTGACTTTTGTAATCATTCTCTCTGATTCTGTCCTAATCTGCAGCCTCCTATGCTCTTTCTCCTACTTTTCCTCTCCCCCCCGCTCCTTGCCTTTGTTCGGAAATCTTTATTCTTGTCCTCTCTGTCCTCAATCTCCCTCTTCTTCTTCCTCTCCTTCTCTGTATAACCCACTGTGGATTAAGGTGTTGTAATATGTGATGCTGGAGGCGTCGTTTTGAACACGTACTTGAATAAATCCCACCTCAGTGTTGAAACCATGACGGGAGCTGAGTAGCTTAAATCTCCGGGGACACAAACGCAATACAATAATACATGTTGGGGAGTACACCTACCCATACACACATACACACACTCACGTACACAAACAGAATCATGCCACAGTAATGGACACTGCGTGCCAGGGAGGGAGAAATGAGATGAGTGTGCACTGAGAACAAACACATGGCCTGAGGAGAGATAAGTGGAGACGTTGTTACAGAAATGCCTGTGATCATTAGCAGAGGCATGGCAACAAAACTCTTTGTCTTCTGCCCCTTTGAGTCTCATCACTTTACATCTCCGACAATAGCTACTATTACAGAAGCCAGAGTTTTTCTTACAAGAACCTAAGATAAATGTATACATGCTGAAAAACAAAACTAAACAGGATGTGTGGGATGTACAGTAGACACAGAGCAGGAAAAATGTTATTTACTGTGAACAATATGTAATTACAGCAACACTACAGTGTGCTTGCTCCACAATGATTAAATCCATCAGTGAAACCTTGGTGAGAAGAGAAGAGAAGAGAAGAGAAGAGAAGAGAAGAGAAGAGAAGAGAAGAGAAGAGAAGAGAGTCTATCCACCTACAATATGTGCTGATCTTAGGGGAGGGGTACATTTGGATAGTAGCTGTCAAGCGAAGCCCCTCACTGTGTGCTTTGCATACGCAAGCAGGTGGTCGTCTGCAGATGTCAATATATCCTGTTTAATTGAATTGGATAAGAAATGCTGCCACTCTCCATCCATCTATTATCTCACCCAGCCCTGCACACGCACACACGCACACACGCACACACGCACACACACCAAAACAACACACATACAATGCATATATACCTCCATATGATCTTATATCCATATAAACATATGCACTCAAAAACCTGCAAGCATACACATATTTGTGTACACGTTATGTGCACCCAAGGAAAGCCACTGCACACACAAATAAAACACACACACACACATACACACGCACTCACACTGCCCTCCAGACCTGTCATTCTAAGGTAATTACCTGGCCTCACTAACTGACAGGGTTACGGCATCTACAGACCCCAGGTATTGGGAGCTGTTAACCCTATAGTTGCCCATCACAGACTAACACACAGATATACACAGACTTTTAAAAGACATGAGATGTGGTGTTGAGGCACAGCATTTATTGTACACATTAATATCTATTCTATGTGCATTAGGGGTGAATTTAGCTGCACAATAGTTTAACACATACATGAGGATTTTGCACATTTACAAAAGCCTGTATGAGAAAAGCAGTCAGCATTTTCCATTATACATGGGATAAATGGGGGCAAGCTGAAAGAAGGATGGGATGACCATGACCTTGAGAATGACTGGGACAGCTGTGTGTGTGCTTGTGTGTGTTAGAGACAACTACATCGGCCATAAAGGATCACAATGACCTACTTTCTGTGATTCAAAAAGGCACAAATAAATGATTTAGATGCAGTTCATCAACCAAAGTATCATAATATTATTACAGATATTCTCCCGGAAAGTGTGAGGAAAATTCCTCTGAATCATGCACACAGTCGTAACCAAATGAATAACTGACAGCAAACAGCCATATCAAATAATTAGGATGGGAATGAACTCTGATTAGACATACTTGAAACAAGCAATTGTCAGCTTATTTGAATAAGTCCCAATCAGTGCACACCTGGGCTGTTAACTTCGACAAATTTTGACAGCAGATGTGGCGACAGGCTCCCGAAAACCCTCACGATCCATCATTTAGAGTTCCATTATTTTACTCAGGAAGGGAGATTAAGCATACTTAATTTGCTATATTTCATCCTAAAACCTCTTTGTCAACGAGAGCTTCCCAAGCTGGCGTTACATGAACAAGCTGTAGAAAACATTTAGCTATTAGGAGGAACAGACAGGCTCCGTGTTCTCCTCCTCCACTCCCTCCGCTCACTTCTTCTTCTCCCCATCGCGGCGTGAATTAGCAGGGTAATGGCTAATACATCTACAAGATGAGGAAGAGATAGAAAGACAGAAGAGAGAGAAGGGGAGAGAGAGAGAGAGAGATGGGGGGCTGGGGGGGGGGGCAATGAGTGAACATTGATCAAGGTTGGTGAACAGGGAACGTTCAACTGATGAAATGGGAAACATATCAGGACTAATTAACCCTCCAAAGCAATACTGCTTTCATATGTATACACATGCACACACACACAACCACAGCTGCCCGGTGCAACATATTAACCATGTCAATTGCACATGAACTCTTTGCTGCACCCTCAGGTTCTGCAAGTCCTAAGCCCAGAATATTTTGCTGATGCCCCCCACATTAAAGCTGTGTGATGCGCACCTGTCAGCGCAGCTCAGAATCAAACAGCAAAGTCTTTTTAAAAATGTGTTACTATTTCACTATGTTGGCCACGGCCAATATTTGCAGTGGACTTTGCTCAATTACAATAAACTGCCAGAAAGCAGCATGCATCAAAGCAGCTATTCCGCTTTATAATCATTATTAGAATCACTCTCTGCATATGGGATGTTTATATCCTTTGTAAACACACACTTTCATGCATGAATCCAATTCCTAACAGGCCACTATAACACTCAAACAAACAAAATATTAAGCAGGGAGTAAGCAGATCTTGCTGCAAAGCGATCTGGGACAGGTGGAAAACATCCACACTCTCGCTCATTGGGAATTAGCAAGTCAAGTCTTCTAGCATGTGCTAAGTACTGTGTTTGTGTGAAAACAACTGAACTTGAGTAAACAAATTATTTTTGTCCCCGAAGGCGGCCAAAGAAGAGGGATTGTATTTTTCACCCTATTTGTATAACATACATAATAATGGTATCTATTATTCAATTTGAAGTTCTGAATACATTTGGTCCACTTTGCTTTCATTCCTGGTGAAAGGGAGGGTGTATGCATCTCTTCCGAAAAATAAATAAATAAATAAACTCCTTTGGTATGCTAAGCTGCCATTTCCTGTATTAAGGTGGGAAATGGGTTTTGGCTTGCACCTATGGGACTTGGTAATTGTATCATTCATGTCCCCTGCTCAAAATTGCATGAAGTCCATCTGCGCACAAAAGAATAAGACACCTCCGTCTGTGCCACCTGTGCACCATGCTCACATCCCCGCCTGCCACAGTATTAGTTCATCTTAAGGCCAATCTATATTCACAACAGAAATGCCACAGACTGAATAAACAATCCGTACAATGTTATTTTGACTTGAATATTCTGCTCTGTTGGACAGATGGAGGTCAGTTGTGATCTTGTCTTCTCCGTGTCTCCCTCCTCCTGTGCTCCTCAGGACACAGTTACAACTGACTCAAACTGACCCGAGATCTGCTTCACACAAAGAATCCTCCCTTCTTTGTCCTTTGAGGATGCAGCGTCCACGCTCTGCCACAGCCTGGACAGGCTGAACGCTATCAGTGCCCATGGCTCCATTCAGATACTCTCTCTTACTACTGGTGTCAGGATGACAACACTCTGACCCTGTCAGGATCAGCCACTCTCCGAAGGGTTAAGAGCTGGATGACGCGTCTTCAGGGTGATGGCTGCTACGGGATTTCTCATCCAAGGAATCAATGGATTCTGACAGCTTCTCACTTCGCTGCTGAATAAACCATACCATATTGAGTTAGCAAACAGGTTAACACAAGCAGACATGTCTCATTAGAGGCAATGTATGGCCACTGCTGGGACACTGCTGTGACACCGGGGGCAACTGTTGGTTTTTTTCCCCTGCACAGGTATCCAGCTGACAGCTGATAGTGGAGTCAAAATGGACAATATGTAACAAGAGACACAAAGCCAACACCCCTCAAATATTTTCACTTTCAATTCTCCCCCCAAAAAAAAATAAAATAAAAAATACTTCAGATGCAGAGCTGATGCTGACAGTTTTGCAGAACCTCTCCAGCAGCTCAACAAGTTCTTTAGCTCTCCCTGGTATTTTCTGCCTGTTCCTTCCCTCATTTCAATAACTTCAAAGTGCACAGCCTTTTCTTCTGCTGCTTCCCTGGCTGTGCTCTAGCCTCTGGTCGCAGGTAAGATGGGCAGAAATTAAAATGGAGAGAAGGCCTTTTTGCCTCTTAAGTAATGATCAAAGAAGTGCTTCATCCTCATAAGGACTGGCTGTGCTGTTTCTGGAACCTCTGTTGAGACCAGAGTCATTTCCCACTTGAAGGCCTGTTTAGCCAAACGCTGAGCAGAACTTCTGCTCTTTCCCCACATAATTGTGCCTGTAATGTATATACTGCCGGAGGTTTAACATGTCCCAGTTGATTTTTTTTTCTATTTCTATCAATTCTCTTTGAGAGCCATTTGAAACCCACTTTGCAGGCACCAACATAAAAAGATAGATACAAAGCTTTTCGTTCAGGAGGCAGTGAGAAATAAAGACTAAAAACCGAGGTTAGATGGAGAGAATGGCAGCCGCTCTTGCCTAAGCCTCTGGTGCAGAGCTCCTACTGAACATCCAGCATATGTCTGTGACAAATTGTCCTTCTCCATCCCTTCATTCTGAACTGTCACAGACTACGCGCTCCAGGCCCAATGCATCATGATCAGGAAACAAGGTATGTGTGACTCTGAGAGCGGTGGCAGCAGCCGCAGCAGCTGGAGTAGATCATCACACCTTCAATTTCTGAGTGCCACTGACAAGTTTATGACCACACACATACAGTAAACACACACAGAAATATACTACACATAAAAACACATATGCTGCATAAGAAATACAAACCTGTGCACACACACACTCACTCTTGAAAAAAAAAAAAAACACACACACACACACATAGAATCCAAAGCTTTTTTATATATATCCGAGCGTTATACTACTGCACACTTCTGATGTTCATAGGCCCGGCTGGGAGAGGCTGATAAGACTGGTTTTGGGTACAGAGGGTTAAGGAGCTACTCAGAGACGCACCATAGCTTTTTCAGGAATATTCCTATTGATTTTCAGGCCTAGCCAAGGCAGAAATAGCAATGTCTTACTCTAAAAATGTTTCACTTGCTACTTTCACTTGCAATGGTCCCTGCACAGAGTTAGAGAATAAAAGATTGGAAAGAGAGACTGTAAAACCCATCAAGCTAAGAGACTCAGAGTAAAGCCGTCCTCGTCTGAGAGCCAAAGTTCAACCCGAGCTCTAAGAGGGCTTTCCCCTTCCTGCTCATGCCTTGACTCATGCCCGCCTAGCTAAGCCTTAGCCAGCACATACCAGGAACCTTGCCTCTGCACAGCTGTTGAGAATAGACACACATTTATTAGCCTTAAATTTTCTTTCACTGGAGGATGCACGGGCCGTGAACCCTTTTTCTTTCCTTTTATCGCTTTGGTTTATCCCTCCATTGAGGCATGAAAAAAAAGGGATGTTCTCCTCTATGTGAACAGCTAATGAAGTGAGGGAGTTGTTAAGGTATGCAGGGCTGAGATAATAACACCAAAAAGTAAAGAGAGGGGTGTCATGAGCGGGAGCAAGAAACAGAGCAAGACAGGAAGGAGAGGCGCTTGAGAGAAACTGGAATGGAGACTGACATCAAACAGATTGGACAATAATCCACAAATGGATGTAGTGGGAGATTTTTCAATATCTGCGCTCAAGCAGAAAACACAACTTGTAGTGACACCCATGAAATGATTCGCTTGCAAAATGGAATCATAGGTATATCTCACGGCGGCAAGACAGAGGAGAGATGAGAGATTCACTCCAGCATGCACTAAATGTTCGAACACAGTGAAATCACGCCGTTAGACATGCAGACTGGAGGTAAGACGCCTGTTCTGCCGCGCCAGGTGGTGTGTGTAACGGCTCACGTTGAAAACATCTTTTTGAGGCTCAGTTACTTCACAATAACTGTCATAACAGCAAAAACGTAACAAAATGGTGGAGAGAGAGGGATGTAACCTGAGCTGACTACGGAAAACGAGCATAAAAAGTGACTCAAGTGACTAAGACTTGCTCAAGTTCTCAGGTTTGAATGACTGGGTTATAAATATATGCACTGACCGTAAAAAGAGAGGAAGTGGAGAAATTATTTCACAGTGTTTCATAAGGATTGACCTGCGGCTAGAATGCAAAGGGGCCTGGAGGTGTGTGTGTGTGACTGGAAGTGTGTGTGTGTATTCGTGTCCTTGGCTGTACGTATGAATGTGGGAGCATGTGATCGAGAGAGCAACAGAGAGAGAGTTAATGAGAGAGAGAGAACGAGAACAGTGTTCCTGCAGCCTCGGGCTTCTTCTGTACCTCTCCAAGGCATGGAAAGTCACAGGAAAAATGGGAGAAAATAGGGTGAGAATACGAGGGAGAGAGAACAAGTAAACCCAAACGTAATGATGAAACAAGACCAAAAAAAGAACAAATCTCTTCACCTTATTTTTTGCTTATTCCCAGAGACTGTAGAATGGCATCCAGTGCAGACTGTATACCATACACATCCCTATCAGTGTTAGGGAGGAAAACTCAACCTTGCCCGCACATGGAAAATAGAGGCAACTCTCTCCTATGGAAAGTACCGAAGGTTTGTCCATAAAATTATAGTTATGGTTCATGATGCTTCCTGATGTTTAAAAAAAGTGGCTTATTATATCTGGCAAGTTATTAAGGTGCAAAGTTGGCAGAACTACCTGTAAACATCCCTAGATGACTTAGAAAGAGCACTGACCAATTGGGAAACTCATCTCACTCAATTCCATCACTCAGTCAGCCAGTCAGGTACATTCACGTTTTAAAGGGCTGGCCCTGGTGTTGCAGTCCAGCCAGAAAAGAAAGACCTGTTAATATGTAATAGTTGAGGTTCAGAGGTATAAGGATTTTGCTCATTAATCTTTTTAGATTGTACAGTAACTCTCCAACACATTTGCCTTTCCCCAGAATTTGTCACCACAACTCTACCTCTTGTCCTACATGATCCTTCATCCCTCCATTTCTGCTCCATGTGAAAAAGAGAAGTGATAAGGATACACTCGGCATATGTCCTACTCTTATTTACACATTCCTATAAAAATGCCAGCCGTTTTAGTGGCCCTCTCTCACACCACCACTTTACTTCTCACACCCTCCACATCTTCCACTAAGCTGGGGAAAATGGGAGAAAAGAGGGAGAATGGGTTGGAGAGGCTGAGGGTATAGCATTGGGGGTTGGTGTGAACATTTGTCTGTGTGTGTGTGTGTGTGTGTTCTCGCGTGCATGCACGCAGCAGTAAGAGGGAACTGTTGGAGAGGGGAGAGCGTATGATGTTCCAGCTGCAGCAATAAGCCTGTTCAAGGACACAGTGTCTTTTACACACACACACACACACACACTTTTACATCCACCGTCTCAGATCTACCTCCCAGGGAAATTAATCACTGTAGCAAATAATATGAAGTTAAATACATTTCTAAATACCCCAGGGACTAAATGAGAATATTAGGAGAACGTGGAATTTATGACTGATCAAACAACAGCGCCCGGTGTCTCTGATCTATATGACCTTTATCAAGGTTTATCACACCAGACATTTATAATCCAAATCAAGACTCAGAGAATTGGTTAAAGATTTCTATGGAGGCTGATCACAGGATGCAGACGAACATAATCAAAGCAGCTTGCAGGGAATGTGTATTTAGTGGTGTGATAACAGCCAAATATGCAGTGAGCAACACACAGGTCTCAGGTCACTGAGACACACGCGTCCAGAGTAATAAATCAAAGTCTATGAATTCATCACATGGTTCAGACTGAATGTGAATTAAAGTGATGGATTTATTTATTGTCAGTGACACCTTGTGTTTAAGGGTCTGAAATTACATTCAATAATGTCAGGAGCACCACTGGGCTATTGTTTGTCTGTCATGTGTTGAGCCTGCATGATGTGACAACACAAGGGGAGCCATTGTGAGCATGTGCATATGTGCATGGGTGTGTGGGCATGGATGTGTGGGTGTGCATTACGTGGGGTGTACAGCATAAACAATGGGTTGGGGTAACCTGGATTAATGCATCATTTGGACACCAGGGCACAGCCGGAGAGCAGGCCAGATTAACCAGGACAATAGAGGGGGAGCGACAGAAAAAACAGAGAGAGAGAAAGGCAGAGAAACAAAGAGGAGAGGGATGGAAAACGTGCGAGTGAAAGAAAGGGAACATCCAAAGAGAGGTGGCTCTCCTGTAGGCAGAAGCATATGGAAAATCACACAGAGGAACAGATGGATGAAAAAGAAGATGAAGAGACAAGAGGAAAAGAAATATAGAGAGCAGGAGGTCAAATGAGGGGACAGAGATGAGAAGAGGGGAGTGGGTGTATGTACCAGAGAAACTGGCAGATTGACAGAAAGACTGTGAGTGAAGACAGTACAGAAAAAACACTTTGACCTTGGACTGTTAAGACTGTGTGACTACACACACATACACACATACACACCAGCAGCAGCAGCAGAAACACATAGGAGGACACAGTCAAACGCAGTATTTCTAAATGCCCGCTAATATGTTTGGTTAGATAAGTGTTTTATTAATGGTATTGTGGCTGTCGTGCAGACGGCAGACTGTGTGCTTTGTCTGCTCCAATAAAAGCCAAGTGAGTGTGATTGAGTTTGTTTGTGAGGAAGAGAGAGAGAGAGAGAGACAGAGAGAGTGAGAGAAAGAGGTTTCTTCTAAAGTCTGCACACAATTCAAATTGGAAAAGTACATCTCACCAAAACAAACACACATCCACACCGGACAAAAAAAGTTGAACTCCCATCGCTTCATTCAGTCCGGTTCAACTGGGAGAGAACACAAAGCAGGATAGCACAGAGAAAAAGCCCAGTCCCACCCCCGACCCCCCAACACACGAACACACAAAACCAGTGAATTCTCTAGTTGCCCCGACCCCCCCCCCCCCCACATCCCCAGCCACAAACTCGCAAATCCTCACACTGCAGCATTTCTCAGGGTCAATGGACCCATTATCATTTAAATCTTGCAGTGGCAGCCTAATTTAAAAAGTCACATTAACACATTAACACATCCACCCACACCCACACCCACACCCACACCCACACACACACACACACTCCACTCACAAAACAAATAAATATTTGCATGCTTGAACTCTATAATAAAAATTGTCTCCAGACACACACACACACAAACACTGCAAACTGGTCTTTTGTTGCACTGGACGACTGATGTTCCCAAGGCTGCAGCTCCCTCAAGGCCAACTCACACAGTCAGTCCCCCTCCGTTCTCCACCGCCACATCACAGTCACCCTTCTGAAGTGACAAGTCCACCCACCCCCCACCACTCGCTTGCTTTAATGGGACTTCAAGAGCACAGATGCACATAAGACTCACGCACACACACACGCACAACACATAGCATTTCCTCAAAAATCTCAAAGCCCCACACCAGTAGATTGTCCAGGCACAGAGATCAAGCTGACCCCACATCACACACACACACACACTCTCTCTCTTCCTCTCACAGCACCACCACCCGGGCCATGTTGCCAGTCACTAACCACCTGCCCTGCCCATCACCCACAGCAACACTAACCCCCCCCCCCCCCCCCCCCCTAATCACCTCACCTCCTCAGTGTCCTTTCATCCCATCATCCCTCTGTTCCTCCTGTCAGCGCCCTGCCGTCCTCTCCTGAGAATTTCAATACCTTTCTCCCAGATCTATTGCTTAGCAATGCATCACCTGATCCAGCATGCATACATGTGCGTGTAATATTTCAAGCAGTGCCTTGTGGCAAAATGGGGCCAACATCTCCCAGGTGCCCTATAGTGGGTTCCAGGCTTTTGTTGCAAAACAATGTCAGTCTAAGAGTTAAATTAGCTTGTACCAGCCAACAGACGCTTCATAATCAATACCCTTTGGTGAAATATTAACATGATTCCTGTCTAAACTTGATCAGGATTGTTCCTGGTGTTTGGTTTATGTTTTCAAACTAGAAAACACAATAGAAAAAAGACGTCAGTGGTAAATCCCAACTACACATTTGACAAAAACTTTTGATTCTAAAATATTTTTGACATGACAGCATTCATGCTGTTGCTAAGAAAGGCTGTCACTGAAAATTCATATTCTCCAACCTTTAGATCTCAAGTTACTCTTGAGGTTTAAAGGATGAAAGAAGAGGATGCCCTTGCTCATTTCAAAACGATTCAATTCAAACACATTGCGGCTCATTGTCCTGATCATCTACACTGATTGGTTTTGCCAGCAGGCAGATGGTCTCACAGATTGCCTGTAGTAGTAAAAGACAAGATAACCAACAGTAAAGAAGCCTTAATAAATGAGAACCTGTAGCTCTGATGTATAATTTGGGTTTGTCAGCTCTGCAAAGACCTCATGTTAAGGTCATCAGATTTTTGAGTGCATAAATGAGTGTGTACAGTTACTCTTCCTCTTTCAGAGTCTCCTGACTCTCAGGTCTTGAGTCTCCTTCCCTCTCTCTCCCCCTCTCCCCTCTCTTTCATTCGCACTCTATTCATCTACAATTGACCTCTGTATTTCAATCAAACACAGCTTTTCTCTTTGCTCCTGGTCTCTGATGCCAAAAGCTTGCCTTCCAGCCTTTTTGGCCTTTCTGAACTGCCAGCACCCCTCCAGTCTGCCAATTCTGAATACACACATGTACACCCATGTACACACATACACACACCTGACTGACTGACACTTCCACTCAGACCATACTAGCGGGAAATCCGGGAGCAGCGTTTAAACGCTTGGTCAAGCCCTGTCTGAGTGCGGTGCTACAGGCCTGACAGAAATCAACTTCACTGGGACTCTGCACGTCGGCAGCACACACACAAATACACACACAAAGACACAACACTACCAGCCACAACTCTCCGCCCCCTTCCCCCAACCACTGACAGCCCTGATCTAGGCCAAGAAAACAAATCTGCAACAAGAGGATTCTCCTCCATCAAACTTCTAAGTCTAATGATGGGAAAACATCAACAGTTCAAGTGCATTAAAAGTGATGATGCGCCAATCAATGCCCACGAGTCCCAATAAAAAAAAGAAAGTCATTGGTTTTAGAAAAAAAATGTGTATTTCATAAGTTGGATAAATACCAAGAGTATTCTGGAGTCTCTATGAAAAACTAAAGAAAGATTCTGAGTCCAAATGATGGTGTAGGCATGTACGTTGGGAGTTTACAGTCCATGACCTGAAATGATACTTTGCAGTGCTAAGATGTATTCACCCTGTCTTCACCCTTACCTCAGCCTTCCTAAGCACCTCACTGATCCCTCCTGCCTGGGGCCATACTGCGCCTGCCTGCCTGTCTGTGTGTGTGTGTGTGTGTGTGTGTGCATGTGTGTATGTGAGCATATATCTATGTGTGTGTGTGTGTGTGCGTGTGTGTCTATATGTCCATGATTATGTTTACCTCTGCATTATAGACACAAAATACATGTGTATAGCATGTACATCCCCAGGTGTGCTTGTTCAGTGTGTGTGTGTGTGTGGGGGGGGGCATGTGCATGTGTGTGTGTGTGCATGCATGAGTGTTATGGCTGTTTGAGATGCACCTAGGGACCACTCAGGAAGAACTGCCCGGGGCACAAACACTAAAGACCCAGCCTAGAGCAGAGCAGTGGTTGGTTTGCACAATTGCAGGGTCCCCATGCTGAGTAGCATCCATCCTTAAGAAGCCCTGGTTAACACACTCATAGGTCAGACGCATGCCAGAAAGAGCAAGTTGATCAAAGCATTTAACTCTAGCTGAACCTGGCTCAGTCAGAGTGATGTTTAAAACATAAATCTGTCTTCCTGGTGGGGGGGGGGGGGGGGGGGGCAGAGGGTGCTGAAAGAGCATCTCTATGTTTCTCTTCCTTTGTAAGCTTTAACCTTTGTTTCTCTCACTTGCCTTGCCTCCCTGCATTCATTCACCTAATACAAATCCGTATCACACCTTGAAATGAACAAGCAGGACTATGTTTTAGGAAGATGTTTTTGCAAGAGCTGGGATGAATAATCATGAAGGGTTTAAGTAGAAAATACTGCATTTTTATGCCTGCAAAACAAAAAGTGAAACAGGTGTTATTTGTTTATTATATCAAACTAATGGTCTGCCATGCTGGGAAACCTTCTGCAGTGGGCCAGAGGAGAGGATCAATCCCTGAGGGATACATTTCAGCAGCTGGTTAGCCTGACTTAGTTTAGCTTAGCACAGAGACTGGAAACAGGTGGAAACAGCTAGCCTGTATCCCGACAGTAGCTGCACATCTAGCACATATACAGAAGCTGTATCAATTTTCTTATGCAATGCTAGGCAATACTGCAAAGAAGCACATTTCCGAAAATGTTGAGCTAGCTGAACACATGTTTTTATTTCTGCTTTTGTCTCAGTCACACACGTCTGCATGATTGCATTTGTCTGTGCTTGGTCTCTCAATTTCTGACCTTTATCTTCGCTATCTGGCATGTACACAGTGATGAGTTCGGTCACATGAGAGAGCATGCTTGGCCTTTACCTCACTCATGTCCCTGTGTTTAAACCAATCACAAACCTCGCTGGTGATAGGCCTCCTATAACACACACACACACACACACACACACAGGTCTGTGACATATTAATGAGTTATCACAGTTGACAGAAAGGATGGAGGAGAAGAAGAAGACGAGGGAGGAAGGGTGAAGCAGCAGAGCCTCTTTAGAAAGGCAAATGCGCGCTGGTCCCTATTGTCTCCTGGCTGACAGGCAGCCATGGGGGGGCCAAACGTGAGGGGGGGGGGTTCTGTCATGTCGGGGATTCACCAGTAGCAGAGGAGGTGGAATAAAAATACAAATACAGAAGCAAGGGTTGAAAGGGTAGGTAACATCTAAAGTGAATGCATGTGTGTGGCTTTGTGTGTGTGTACGTGCTCTGACAGTAAGTGATTCAGAGAGGAAAAGTGATGACGGTAATGACTGCTCTCACACACACACAGAAAAAAAAATGAATGGATGCTAGACTATCATTATCACTGTCTGTAAAGGAGTTTCAATGTGTATGCGGTTGTCCATGCGCATACATGTGTATATTTGCAATGCATGTATCCATGTTGGTGTGTCACCCATATTTTAGGCTGGCCTCATTCACCTCACTGCCAGAGGTTGTGCGCCTCCCCCACCCTGCATCCACAGTAAGTAATGGAGCCCTGATCATCCCAGGCACCAGTCACAGCCTGAATATGTATGCATGTGCAAATATGGACATATAAATAAGAGATGAACTAAAAACCAGAAACTAATAGCAGTCAAGAGTCAGACAGAGAGAGAGAGAGAGAGAGAGAGAGAGAGAGACAGACAGACAGAGAAAGAGAGAGAGACAGAGAGACAGAGAGAGAGAGAGAGACAGAGAGAGAGACAGAGACAGAGACAGAGACAGAGACAGAGACAGAGACAGAGAGACAGAGAGACAGAGAGAGAGAGACAGTGGCTGCTGAATACTTGTTCCCCTGGAGAATCCTTGCACTGAGACATGCCAGAGATTGTGAGCTAACCTTAGACTAACCTTTGCTGCATTAATGGCCAAACAGTGTACCATCAGTCAGCCTTTTGTTTTGGGAAACCACTAGAGATGACTGTGCAACCTATTTGATTTATTTTTTCATAGCATTTTTTTAAATCACCCGAACTATTTTGAGTCCGTATTTTTTGAAACACTACCAAAATGTTGCACAACAGGCCGTGTACAAATATGATATGTTCAACTTTTAGTCACTCCATGCTCATATAAACACTCCACATAAACACACACATTCCCCAAAGAGCTTTTAAAGGCCCTCTAGTAGTGAGTTAAAAATCAATAGAAAGCCTCTAACTTCTGGGTCACATTCAGACACTACTTCCTGGTTTCTTCTGACAGTAATTCTGTCTAAGCCTTCTTTATCCCCCCGCATATCTAGTTTGTTTTTTTTTTTCCTAAGGATCCTGTGCCACAGCATGGTTGAATTTCCACTCACACCCCTTGGAACTACACTACAGAATAAAATGCTGCTCTTACTGCCAACATGAAGCCCTTTAACAAATGCAATATATGTTATATAGTTTAAAGACCAGGTATATCCCTGCAACAGGCTGAAAGAAATGACTAGTGTGTGAAAACATTTAAGCAATGACACTGAACTTGACGTTTATGTTACGGGAGCTCCTTTGGGTTATCTGTGTTCGCGTGAATGTGTAAATGAGTGTGGTGTCATGCAGACCCAGAGGGGTTTGGTGAGATCACCACGTTGTCTATCTGCCGGTCTGTGTGACTTGTAATGGAAACCAGTGAATCATTGTGGATAATTAGTTTCCCATGTTGTCTGTAGTCTCATCCATGAGGGAGCAGGGGACAGGGGACAGGGGACTGATGCAAGGGGGAGTTCATGAGTCCCATGCCACAAAGGTAGCTGTCAGGCAGATGGGGGACAGCATGACGACTGCAAGATAAAAGAATCTCACCGAGATTGACAGAGGCCTTTCTGGAGGACTCACTCTCAAATAATTTATGTTCATATTGACAGGCTAAAGTGGCAAGAGAAAAGATATAGATGATCTGTGACCAAATGACCAAAGAAGCTGAAGTTGACAAATGATTTCCTCTAAACAGAAAAGTCTCCTGATGTAGCCCTCTACAACAACAGAGTACGGAGTCATCACTGAGTTCTAATGGAATGAAAATGTGTTTTCAAAATTTCTGTCACATTCTCCAAAAATTTTAAGAATTGTATACATTTTCTAACTGATTTCGATTTTGGACAACTATTTCTCATTTCACATTCATTCCCATCTCAAGGCAAAATTTATAAAGACCAGAGGCTCTCAGGTTGCCAGGTTGTAGAATATCCTCCTCCAACATGATCTTTGATTTGTCTTTTCTAGTAGGTCTTTATTTCATCAAGAAGTCTCTGCAAATTGACAGTCAAGCTAACGTTGTTAAGTGATAGATTTTAGTCCATAACATTTGAGGAGACCCTGTGGTCTGCAGGTGTTTTTTTTTAACCTGCCAAGTGAACTGAAATGCTGCCATTATTAATAACTGATTTAACTGATCCATAGTCAATATCATTAGTAAAACTTTATTTACCATTGACCAAGATATTAGATATAGCGTATCAGCCCTCATTAAAAAGTGCTTTATTATGGGGCCCATTTTTGTATACACAACATATTATTTATATACATTATGCATGAGCGCAGTTTAATTCAGTAGTATCTTATTCAATGATTTAAATAATATGTAAGTAACTGCTAAAGCTGGCCACATATTGTTTAGAATTCAAATTATTGTACACTCAGGGCAGCAGATATGGTGCAGAGTGTTTCTGCATGTTCAACCTGATACATAACTAAGGTGAATTATTTTAAATATGTACTATGGTAATACCTAGTCTGACCTAAAAATGGTGTGTTCCTTTAAATAAAACATATAGTGCATCTATGTATGTCTGTCTCAGAGCAGCACAACGACCAACCGCAGTTAATGGATTTCTTGCCCTACAACTGCCCCATATTGTACCATACAGACTTTCTCAATGTCAACTTGTCAGTGAGTACTCTAAGGGCCTGACTCCATCTGACACCCAAGCACACACACAAGCCCTGCCACCCCCCAACTCCATGACACATACTCACACACACACACACAAACCCCCAGACCATTCCCTCTCTTTTCAGCGGCCTCTGACATAGATTGCCATGGAGATGACAGTCAGCCCTGTTGGCATGGTGACCCTGCCATCACCTAGTCAGGTCACCTTGGCTCGCCCCAGCACCCCTACTGGGAGTGGTGTTTTTGTATATGTGTGTGCATGCGTGTGTGTGTGTGTGTGTGTGTGCATGTGTGTGTGTGTGTGTGTGTGTGTGCGCTTGCTTATCTGGCACTTCTCCAAACCTCCTGGCACTGGGCCACTGCCCTCCCACTACCTGCCAGTCCGCCTGTCTTCCCTCTCTCCACTTCCTCTCTGTTACTCCGCTCATCCTCTTTTTTTACTCATCCTTCGCACTGTTTGTTTTTAAAAACTCTCAACAGATAACTCAAAACTCCTCCACTGGAGAAACACACACTATAAAAGATAATATAATGTGTGTATGCTATGTGTGAGCTTGTGCCTGTTGAAACCGCGCTGTGCTTCCATGTGGACTGCTTCTCAGTAAGGTTGCATAACAATACAAAGGCCAGCCATCTGCTTCACCCTGGCCCTTGGGTTAGCAGTGAGGCCTAATCCACAACATTGTTGTGTGTTTATGTGCATGCAAGTGCGTGCATGGATGGGTGTGTGCACGTGTGTGTGTATAATCTGCCTGCATTCATAGCACTCCAGTGGGCAAGTTGGTAATCTCACAGGGCCAGGCCACAGTGAGATTTAATCCTTGCAGCTAGGCCTCCATCTCTTCTTTTTTCTCACGGGTTATCTGTCCATCTATTCTGGCATTTCTTTTATAGTTGCTTTCTTTTTTTTTGACATCTTTCCTTTTAATTCCCCCCTAAGTAAAATCTATAATAATAGCTCCCTCTCCTGCTGCATAAATCTCCATTCCCATGTTTTGACCGAGCAGTCTATGCTCTTTCTTTACTCGCCTCAACCTGTCTGACATCACTGTGGACTCTGACGCTGCTGAGGCAATTAGTCCATCGACAGAAAATTAATTGCCATCAATTTTGATGATTGATTAATTGTTCAACTCTTTTACCATGAAATGGTTTTTCCATTTCCAGGCTATCAAGAAACCCCTTTTGGTCCTGGGAAACTGTGTTAACCTTTTTTAATTCATTTATATTATTTTATTAAACCAAGTGATTTATTAGCAAATCAAAACAACAATTGACAAAGTAACTGATAATGAAAATAATCATTAGTTGCAGCCATAGACTCTGATCATGTCTACATTTGGGTGAAATCTGCACAGCCCCTCATGGGGTTTTGATGACATAATATTCCCTTCAATTAGATGCAGCCCAAGTGTAATAGGTCCTGGGGTTTCAAAGGCCCAGGGAAATTTACAGAGGATGAGTGAATGAGGTGCATCATCAAAAGCAATAGCATCACCTATCTCTATCTCTCTTTCTCTCTCTCTCTCACTCTCACACTCTCCCTCTCTCTCTCTCCATCTCTGCCTCTTTCTGATCACAGCTGTTGGGGAAAATGACGAAGCCTGTAGCCATTACTGGAATGAAATGGAATGAGAAGTGCATGATGGGAAAATCAATGAAAATTAGACATAGAAGCGAAGAAGGACAATGAGTGCTTCAAATGGTAAAACTGTTACCAGGCTTCAATGTAATCATCAGTGGAGTCATATGCCCATACATCTAGTATGCTGGTTACCATGGTGACCATATGCGACTATAATGGTGTCCACCTAACGAGGGTGACCAGGTATCGAAGTGAACAGGTGCAGAAATACAAACACAAATGGGTATATAAATAACTGGTCCTCCCACTCTCTTCAGCAGCATGTGCACCCAGAGAAAGCAACTCAAAACAGCCTCTCCCTGCTCTCAAGTACAGGGTGGACATATATTAATGTTCACGTGTCTACGTGTGGGTAGGTGGGGTTATCAGGGGGTGACTGAATACATGCACTGAGGGGAATCTGACTACAGAAATCATTGTCTTGATTGTGAGCGCTCGCCGTGAGATGCTGACTTGCTGTCTGAACTCACCGGGAGTGCCAGGCCAGCACATGGTGTTCTTGCATGTGTGTGTGAGTGTGTGTGTATGTGTGTGCATGTGTGTGGGGGGTTGTGAGCAACTATTTTCAGCTTTATAAAAGTGGCTTTGTGACCAGAGCACAAATGCATTTTCCTTATGAGCCAGCCTACAGCCAGTGTTTTTGCATTCTAATTGACAGGCTACCCATACATTGCAAACAAAAACAAACACACACACACACACACACACACACACAATGACAGCAGTATGCACAGCTAACCAACAAAGCCATCTGTGTGGGCAACACCATGTGTGACATTTCTGACAGGTAGAGAGGTTTGAGATAGGAGTGTATACACGACACATTCACACTAATACACACATACTCACACATACAGACACCTGTGCGCGCGCACACACACACACACAACCATACAGACCTCCTCTTATTCTGTGCATTGCAACCTATACAAAAACACTCTGAATCACTAAGGGTCACTGATAAAAGTGTAATATTGCCTGTGAGAGAAAAGAAAGCATTAAAGAAGGTCGGGGGAATAGGCAGGCAGGTAGTGTTTGTACTTCCTGAGTATACAATATTATATACGTCCAGCCCTTCTCATGTTAGGCTTGGCTGCAAAGACAGAAATTTAAAAAGGATTGTGGGAGGTAACAATACTGATGAAAGGGTAGATGCATTTACAGCCTTATCGATTGCATACAAAGAGTAGGATTAAGTGTGAAAGGAGGAGAAGAGAGTACAATAATCTTTCAAGCAGTGTTTCGAAGCATGAACCACAAGAAATTAAGATTGCTGTGACAGAACAACAAAAAGATGTCTGAGAAGAGAGGGGCTTGGAAAGGTGGGATGGGTAAAAAAAAAAAGGCATGGAGGGAGTGGCAGAAAGGGAGGGGTCATTCTTGCCCTCCATTTCATTAACTTCACAGCGATAAGTGACGATATAGTAGGGAGCAAAGCCAGAGAGGGAGACATGTTCAACGGTGATCCCATTAGACTGAGAAGAGGTAATACAGAGAGATGGAGGAAGAGCAAAATAGCAGGGTGACACTGAAAGCCACAGGGAAAGCAGGGAGGCTAAGAACAGGAGAGAAGAGTTGGACAGGCAGGAAAAAAGGGACTGTGGGGTGAGGACAGAGAGAGAGAGAGGAGAGGGAGCTGATGGAGGAGAGCAAGCAGAGCAGGAAAAAGAACCTATGAGAAAGAATGGGGTTGGTAAAAACCCATTTAAAAGCCCTCAGCTCTCAGCCCTGCTCCATGGCTTTAACTCATACATCACCGCAGGACTGGGGAATTTGGGGAACCCCTATTAATACAACACAGCCAGTGATTTTAATGTGTTGGGGATCATTTGCAATTTTTGATTTGGAAATATGTGAGCAGTCAGACAATTTAAAAGCTATTACATGTCCAAATACAATAATATCACATAGGGCTAATGTGGCTTGGTTTAATTAACTTGTTTGGCTGCACTAAAATAAACACAGACCATTATTTGTGTTCTTATAATTTGACTAATCACTCATCCACATGATTAACATTTCAAGAACTCTGGAATTTAAATATTGCTTTTGTCAAATAATGCAAACACACACAACCGAGTGTCCACGTGCTGTGGAAGATCGCTCTCTGGGTTTAGGGTTAAAAAAATGTGACAAAAGTCTTGAAAAGTGATAAAGGCTTATATATTATGCGTAAAATACATAAAGCAAACACGGCTGTTTTAGGTTTATATCCAACAGAGCCTACAAGGCGCATTTAAACTTGCCCTGCGACACAGCACACTTAAATTAACCAATCCATCACTTAAGGCTTTTGCTAATAGGCACATATAAGTGTTGACAAAAAACCAACAGGGTATGTTTAAAATGAATAGGAGGTACCCTGTGGGAGAGAGCTACTGTATCATACAATATACTTTGTTTCGAAGACCCCTTGAAAACCTGCAAAGAACTCTCTTCTCAAGACAAAAATATGTGGACGGCTACGTTATAATGTTATGTGCAAGAAATGAATGCAATCACATTATGTTCTTAAAACCAAGCCATTTACAAGACAGAGGAAAGATGGAGGACAGAGGAAGGATGAAAGTTGGTTCACTGGTCTTGTTTGTATGCCATCCAGTCCACATGAAATCTTCTGGTTTGTTCTCAGCATTCCCTGACTCGTCTCCTCATCAGTGATAAGGTTACTGGTGTCCTGAGGATTACAGCAGGTTGAGGAGGAGAACCTTGATGAAGGTTAAGCCCCACCTGCCTCACTGCTGCTGTCATTACCTCCACAGGCACCTCCACCCTGACCTCCTCATAACCACTGTTCCACCACTGAGATTAATCACACACCACCTAACACCAATACACAGTGTGCATGTGTTTGGCTCATCTGAGGGTGATTATTAAACACCATGAGAGCCAAAAAGTCTTTATCCAGTTTATCAGATCCCCACCACCGAATAATCTGCCCCTAGTGAACACACACACACACCCACACACCCACACACACACACAGGCCTGTCCCAGTCTCTTTTTCAAATGGTAAAATACATTTAAAACACATTTAACCATATTAAAACACAAGCTGCCTACAAGCTGTTTTTGAAATGAGTACCATTCGTTTGCTTTAGCCATCTCACTAGGAAGGAGCCCAAAGGGGGATCCAGTAATCACTTTATTCAGGACTGCTTATACAGCCAGACAGAAAGAGGACCCTTCTCCCCTCTCCACCAATCAGTCTCAGCCTCTCAGTGAGACATCAGGGACCTACATGTGTGTGAAGCGCATGTAAAGGCAAGGGCCACGTCAGGCAGAGAGCCTCTGTGTGAACCAGAATAGACCTGATGTGAGTCCTGGGACTCACTTAATGAATCACTCCGTAGTCTGGACACACATTCAAAGCCCCAGGAGAGGACCTGTGTGAGCTCTCAGTACTCATGTCTCACCCCTCTGCCCTCATACATGGGACTCCTCATACCTGTCATAGAAACTGCTACAGTATAATTCAGAGGGAACAAGAGCACTTCATTAAGAGATCTTCAAAGGGGACCAGGGAAGATGGGAGGATCTTTTTCCTCAAGTCAACAGGACAAGGGGGGTATATTAACTACCTCCTCTAAACATGAGGAATCAGGTGGTACTCTCAAAGTTCAAGCCCTTTTATTGGACTGGTTTAATATACAGCTCACTGTATACATATATATACAAACATATATATATATTAGACAGGAACTGTGTGTTTTGTGTTTGTGTCCATGTGCTGCTCTGTCTGTTGTCTGTCTGCGTGTTTAGAGCAGAGAAAATGTGTCTTTTAATTAAAAGGTCTGCTTGATTTAGTGCTGGAGAGACAGACAGAGACAGAATGAAAGAAAGAGGGAGAACAAGAGTGAAAGAAGACGAGAAGAGGCCCAGAGTGAGGCTTACACACACACACACACACACACACACACAGGCAACAGGCAAATCTCTCTAAGGCTTAATGAGCCTGAACTAGCTTGGACTCCTCATCATCTGGGATGGTAAATTCTGGAATAACAAATCATTATGCCGACTCAAATTATGTCCGTCTGCAGGTGCGTGTAAATGTATTCCTGTGACTGTCTGTCTTGTGTAGCTGAAACTGTCAGTGCTAAGAGAGAGATCAAAAAGTACTGATGCACACCCAGGGATAGAGCTGGGAACACACACAGGAAGACAAACACACATGCACACACGCTGAGCCTCCTCCAGGTAAAGGTTTGAATATTTAATATAGTCTCATTAAGGAGTGAATATAAGAGGTGGAAGTATAATGACACTGGGGAAGATGCAGTAATAAATTCAGGTCCCATGCAAGCCTAATCAGCCCAAGTTGTTCAGACACAATCACAAGCTTCAGGGCATTAGAGACATGAGCGAACAACACCAAATGTTCCCCATTTCCAGCATCTCCGTGTTTTGACTAAACTTTTACAGAAGGTCTTTATTTGTCCTGAAAAGAAAGAGGCATCTCTCTAAAAAGAGCAACAGGTTAGTGGGTTTAAATAAAGACCACAATCATTTTCTCATGTGCTTTTCTTGCCGTGAAATTTCTTATTATGGAATGCTGTGTAAATGATTGATGCTGATAAACACAGGCAGACTGCGCATCTTGGCAAACACGATGTTGTGAGACTTCAAAAAACTGATAAAAATAACAAAAGTAAATGAAAATTACATACAGGCTCGCCTTATTTCGAAGTCCAATTACTACTGCCATCTTCCCCCCAGAGTTTGTAACGTGAAGTACGATGATACATTCTGCTCAGATCAGACAAGCAATTACCAGCGCTAGCCCAATAAAGCCAAAAACAGGATATGCCTCTTCCATTAGACTTACAATGATAGGCTCCTTTCACAATAAATTAGCCCTTTTATACACACACACGCGCAAGCACACACTTGCAAATTGTTATGTGTGCATGTGCGATTTTTTTTTTTTTTTTTTACTTATTCTTTTTTCCTATCATAGCTGGAAAGATGTGAAATGCGAGACAGAATAGAAGAATGGGTGCAGTCAGGATTCTGAAAACAAAAACAAAAACAAAACAAAAAAAAATCACTGCATATGAAGCCATAGGCAGCATATTATACCAACTGTGGATTTTTTATATGCATACCTGCTTATGTATCTGTGTGGATGTGTGAAAATGAATGAGTGAAAATGTGCGCTGATAATGCATGGGGAGTATATACCATATGTATGTAAAAAAATTAATTGAATTCCTTCTGCTATTGTGCAGACAGGCCCACAACGCTCTCACTTATCCAGCCCTGAGTTGCTGCCAGTGAGATCTAATCATCCTGCATGAAATGAGCCCTACCTGAGCAGAATGGCGGTGCGAGGTCTGGAGGCTGCAGGGGAATACTGTACCTCCATTAGGCAGGCAGCAGAGAAACAAGGGAGCGGGAGGAAGAGGGAAGGAGAGAGGGTCAAGAAGGAAAGTGGTGGCAAGATATGTCGGGGAAAAAAGGGGATTATAGATACAGAAAGAGGAACAAGGGGTAGATTGTAGTGTGTCTAATAAGGGCATCATAATAAACAGTTTCTGAGACAAGATGAGGGAATTCAGTCCAGTTGCTGTGTGAGGTGTGGGTGTTTTTGTGACATGAAAGCGTTGGTTCTTTCCTCTGTCATATGAAAACATCCATTTTCCGTTTCACAAAAAAAAAACAACCACCTCCAAGGTTAGTTACTAAATTGTCCAAGGTTAGTTTCATCAACTAGTGAGTAAGTAAGGTGGGATGCCATCCTCATCTCATGAGCATAAAATGATGTCAATGCCATTTGCTCAAGTGATGTGCTCTAAATGTTTCCAAGAGGCACTGTGGTAAGATTTTAGCTGAAAAAAAGCTAAAAGAAGAAGAAAGTGGCTGTTGCCCAAAAGAGCTTCTGATTACAGCCTTAACTTGACATAAACCCAGAGGCTGCTACTGCAGGTCCACTGAAGGTGCAGAGAGCATTACACACACAGAGAAACACCACTGCCATAATGACCATAATCATACACTCACATGAGTCATGCGGTGCTACATACAGACCTGCACGTGTCATCAGTCTTTTCTGAAAGCCACAGAGGCTCATGGATGTGGAGACAATGACACACATAAATGGTCACAGTTGCTCACATTCACTCATACACTCACTTCATTATACTAACCATAATAAATCAGAACAGCACCAAGGACAGCAAACACAGCTGATCATCCAAAATAACAACTAACTCCAGCACAGCCATATTCAGAATCTCAGCATGTGAAACAGCACAGAAGAATGTGTCTCTGTGTTGCTATAGCTACCGACTCTTCACATCGATGCAATGAGCCGGCTGCAAGTCACTACATCAACTGCGATAATACAGTTTTCTATATACAGAGTGTATGAAACAGTTTACAAAGTGTCTGTACACACAGGTAAACTCTTGTGAGGTTAAACTGAGGACAGCATTGAAGAGCAGAGGAACAAGCTTCCTATACGTCCTAAAGGCATGGGGGGGTGTGCATGTGTGTGTTTGTGTGTGCGCGTGTCCTCAGGCTTCGTACTCAGAGCAGTCCTTCTTGCTGTGGCTGCATCTCCTCCAGTGATGACGTCAGAGCTCTGCTGCAGTCAGAAGGAGAGCTGGGATTCCTGTAGAAACTAAAAAACATCCACTTTACTGCTGCACAGCACATTCCCGTGGGTGTGTGCATGTGTGGTTATGTGTGCTGGATTTGAATGATAATAGAGGCACTGACCCTGAGAGATGCTTTACTGCTGTGACTCTTTTTCTCACTCAGAAGCTGTCTCCTTTTGTGAGCCTAGCCCCCTCCTCTCTGCCTCTCTCATGTTCGTCCATGTCCCATGAGTTACAGCTTTCAGACGCTGTTATGTATCGGCACAGAGCCCATGAAACAGGAGCATGCAGCATGCACTAAAACACTTGCACTCAGTCAAGTACACATACACATGCACACTGCAGCGCAAAACACAGCAACATCAGGAATAAGCAGCTTTTAGTGATGAATAAAAAAAATCATCCATCTGGGATAAAGAGATGAAACTGTCCCCTACTTCATCGCTCTTTCCCTTAATCACTCCATCAACTGTTCCATTAGTCAGGAGAGAGTGCAAAAAAAAAACAAGGAAAGACACCTACATAGAAAAAATGGCAGCAAAAAGAAAATGAGCAACAGAGAAAGACAGAAAAAAGGAAGCGAGAAAATGGTCAAATATGCTTTTGACACCTGAGAATCATTCAGTGCACAACGTTATGCACAGTCCCTCATTATGTCTTCTGACCTTAGAGCAGTATGGAATTGGATTTTGAACCGACTGCAAGGGAAAAAGCAAACTATTTATTCTTCATAACAAAATAAACACAAGTCTGAGAGTCTTAATCTCATTTTTTGAAACCTTGTAATGATTTTCTGGTTAGGTCATACGGGAGCACATGGAAAAGAATGAGCAGTAAAGTGGAAACACTTTGGTGATGCATAATACATTATGAATAAAGCACCTGATCTTGACATGTTTATAAAATATAATGCTGCTCTTGCATTAATAGAGGCTGTATCACAATAGAGTGGGAAAGCTGAGTGCTGGTTGGTCGACCATCAGCCAATGAAAATAGGGCAAAATCCAAATGGGAGAGCGTGCTGGCCGTATTAAAAGATTTATGCTGAAATACTTTCACAAACCAGTACAGCACCGCACGGCTGGAGATTTGGAGGAAAGTAGCACAGGCTGAACCCACAATTCAGGCCAAAGGGAAAAAACACAAAGACAAAGATAGCAGACTCTCTGCCTGAAGAATGACAACTTCCTGTGATCTGATTTCATCCTAATACATAGTCATGACAGAGGGTTTTGACCTGGCAGTGGACTCAAAGCACGGACCTATTCTCTGATGAAGTGGCAACACAGGAAAAGCAAACAGAAGAAACAGTTTGTCTTGGCCAGACCACTGATGCAGTAACACCTGTGATCCAGGTGTTTTTTTTCCCCCATAAACTGGCAACAACACTCCCCAGCATTATCAGTACAGCAAACTGAAGCCACCCTCCTTCCCCCCCGTACATGAATAACGGACTCCTTGATGTTCCCAAGCTGAGATAAAATAAGTGAAGCTAGCAAACATAGTGCTAATTCTCTTTAGTCCTGCCAAGTGTCAGAAGTCGGTGCCACAGAAGACGAGCAGCCAGCGCAGGTTGTTGATTTGTGACCAGTCATGCTCATCTAACCTAATCTCACTGAGGCCTGTCTGCTTCACTTCACATGCCAAGCCACATCTCAGGTGTTTCAAGCATGGGCGACATTTGTGCTTCATAGCCTAAAGAGCTGACAACAGAGCAAGTGGCAGTGGAAACTCTGAGTGCATCACAATTACTCTGTCCCTGCCACCAGGGATGGGCAGCACAGAGTAAATGAGTGTACGTTTTCATTCATGTACTTTTTTTTTCCTCGGGGAGTTGAAAGCTGGTCTGTTGAAGCAAAGGCACTGTTTCATGTATGAAATGGATGTAAGTCATGAACTGTATTCACTCAGGAAGGAGGATATTGCAAGTACACTTATTTTCTTGATGGTAAGACATCACAAGTGAAATGGCCAATTTAGCTAGACATAAACTACGCCTACTAAGATTATATATATTTTGTACAGTTAGTTTTGCTTTTTTCTCAATACACATTTATGTGTGAATATTCAAGTTCAAGAAAACAATCAATCAATCAATCAATCAATGAAGTTCAAAAAATATTATGTTTTGGATTTTGTTTTTTGCTTATTGCATCAACAGATATTAATATATTTCTAAAGACAGAATGAAGAAAAAAAAACATTTTACTAAATTGGTAACTGAAGCAAGGCTGTGGCAAATGCCATCGTGTGAATTGTACATGTGTGTTGCAGCAGTTTGAAAACTCTCCCAAAGTCAAGGTCACTGGCCCACCCATCTATTTGTTAATGGATAAGGTACAGCAGGACAGACAGCAATGGGGGGATGAGCGCAGAGCTTCCCCCCTGATCTGAGGACAGCCTGCCAAGACTAGCTGAGCTGACAGCAACTAAAGCCGAGGCTCCCCACATGTGCTAATCTCCCAGATTTAAATGGGAACACAGCACACAGCGCAGAGCACAGAGCAGGGCAAGCCTGTCTGATCCATGACCGTATGTCTGAGCGCACGGGCTGCACAAGCATGCACACACACACACACATACATACATACACACACATGCAGCTTACATGTGAAAACACGCAGTCATACATTCATTCACATACTTGTTTCCACAGTCGCATTCACTAAAGGCAACGCAGATGAAGAGAAGGAAGTCAGAAAAAGACAAACTTGAAAGCGTGGAATAGTAACAGAGGATTTTTCAGCCTGACTGTTGTGATGCTCACTTCAGATTGCAGCCACGTAAAAGAGCGAGAGAGCGAGATGGGGAGAGAAATGCGAGCAGCAGAAAAAGAGAGAGAGAGAGAGAGCATGAGAGAGAGTATTCTCTTTCTTTCTTCGTGGGGGCAGACTGGGAACCAGCAAGGAGCAGGGAAACCATGACAACCAGACAACCAACCTTGGCAACCAAACCCAGCGTTCTCACAGTCAGAGCCAGACGGGTGGCTCAGCAAGGGTTAATCTGAGCTAGTGAGAGAGAGGAGAGAGAGAGAAAGAGAGAGAGAGAGCCAGGCTCTCTCTGTCAGACACACACATTTAATCTACAGTACATTTTAAATTGACAAAGATCATGAGAAATGACAGCTGATTTTTGTGAGCAGCTCAATGACTGACTGGCGCGAGGCCTTGGGGCTGGTACAGAGATGTCTAGAGGCAAAGCACCACAGATTTTACTGAAGAAACAGTGAAGTCATATATAAATGTAACAATTTGATGCACCGGTGAAAAGAGAAATGGTGCGTTTCTGCTTGCATTCCCTCTGCTGCGGCAGAAAACTAGCACCATGAAATTCTAAATAACATGAGACGATAACACATTACACGAAACACAGCAGCCGAGTGGGCTGGGGACCTCAGCAACAGAGAGAGAGTGAGAGAGAGACGATGTTTGTATGAGCGTGTATGTGTGTGTGTGTGTTTGGTGTGTGTGTGTGGAGTGTGTCTTGGTATAACCAGGATAAAATGGACCATAGCACCATGTCACCCTAACCTGATTCTCCACGCTATATAACATGGCAGAGAAACAGTGACAGTGGATGCGCTGAGTTAGGATGAAACCCAAATAGGATGTGATGGGGCCTGTCCAAAACAACACACACATACACACACACACAACAGGCACACGCTCATTCATGATTGCCCACAGAGACTATTCCGACAATCTCTCACTTACTCAATGACCTTCCATCTAAAGATTGAGCCCTATTCTCCCCTGGAGGTCAGCAATACAGAGATGAAAATCAGGGGGGAGGGGGAGGAGGAGGGGAGAATAATGAAGAGAATGATCAATACTTTGCCTTAATTAATAACCTCCGCTGCAGTCAGAACATTCAAGACCACTTCATGCTATCTAAGTTCAAGGTTTTTCTTTTTTTCATTCCTTCTCTCCTTCTTCTACTCCTCCTTCTTCTCCTTGACTTCATCCCCCCTCCAGTTCTCCACCTCTTTCCTCATCATTAATCTCTGAAAATCGTTGGCTACATACATTCCTCCCAATCGATGCAATTCCACCGAGGTCTTGTCTGATTTACCACATGGCTGAATCCCTGTATGAATCTTGACTGGCCAAGGGAAGAGAGGGACAGAGAGAGAGAGAGAAAGGATGGAGCGAGGCGGATGAGAGGAGAGGTGCACTAAATGACAGAGACCATCACCATTATATAACCTCAGCCAAAGTCACAGACAGTGAAAAGACTATAGGCTAAGTCCTAGTTTGATTTACTCAAGGCATGGCTGCTGTGCATTTGTGTGTGCTTGATGTCACACACACAGTAAGGCATGCATATTCACACAACATACTTATCAGTGGACACATTCGCACACCAGTCTCCCAGCATTTAGGAAACATTTCAGGGCTGAGAGAGCAGGACTTTGGCTTTAGCCACACAGTCAAACAGCTGAGACCGTGCTGGGGCCTTGGCTTCCTGCTCCACAGCTCTGATCCAGCTTGCTAACACAGGGTACTACACAGCTGGGTGGAGAGGGGTGGGGGGGGGGGCAACCTACCACAACCATTGGGTCGGCGCTGCTCTGACCTGAATCTTTGAACAGACCCATTTAAACACGGGTCTATCACCACAGCCTTTCATTTATTCCCCCTCACTCACCAATTTTAGGTCAAAGCTGACGACTTGGAAGATACACTCCTGTGTTTGAGCTCAACACTGGTTTCAAGATTATTTTAATAGCACAGAGGCTACAGGTCAAACACAGTTTGAACACCTGCTCCGTTCACAAGCTACACACACACACACACACACATTTAGTTTCTGTGGATTTGCCAAGTGTTTTTTCATTGACAGCATCGACTGAGCATTCCCTCCTCACTTGTCATCATCAGGAATATCATGTGCTGTGAAACAGTATGGATCTCTTCCACCAGACAGGAAATCTTTGGGAGTGCCCATTGATCCGAATCAACCATCCCCGGCTCACCAGCTATCAATCAACGTCGAATTAACGGTTTTACGTTACTATGCAACATACCAGCCTCCTGCAACCATCTGGTTAATGCATGTAAGCGTGCGCATGTGTAGTTAATTGAAGAGAAAGACAAATGAGAGTTTTTCTTTCACCCCCTCGTACACAAAGGCAAACAAACATGACCTCACGCACCAACTGAGAAACCCTCACTGAGAGTTACACACTGGACGGCGCTTTGCTGACATGAAAACACAAAGAACAGCTGGACTCTGGCTAACATGCCTTGTAAACCAGGGGAACCCTGAACAAGAACTCTCAAGCAGTTCGACATAAAACAGAGAGCACTAAACAGAGAGACTAAAAAGAGAGAGCAAGACTCAACAACGCAGGCAGCCTTTTTGTCGGATGAACTGTCAATATAAAAGGCCCTGAAGTGCAGATGATTTCACACTCTAAACGTCAATCAGAGAATCAAGGAGCCCACACACCAACCTTCAACCCTTAGCCTGTCAATATCCAAGTCTCGTGAAAAACAGGGAGTTTACACTGGATTAACAGGCAATGTTTTCCAAACAATAGGCCTCTATTCCACTAATCAACAGCCTTCAGGAACAAAGTCAAGGCGAAGCACGGCTGTGTTTTCCAACGCATTAGTGGAACAGAGCAGTGATTCAGCCTGTCTTAAGTCAGTGCACTGGCAACAACACAAATCCACAATCTTCAGCTTTGTCAAACAAAGCTTCACGAATCTGAAATACAAGAAGGCTGTTACTCCAAACCCTGCTGCACCGGAGATGTTCAAAGAGAGTTCTACATTTTTATAACTGTTACCTCAGTTATAGTAGCATCGTGACATGGATTAGAGGCTTGTGAGGCTAATATAGTACATTATACAACCTAACAGGCAGCGCATGGGGCTAATTCAGCATTTAATAGAAAATGGAGCTGATTTGGAAAATTTGTGAGACAGTGCAAGAGTTTTGGAGAAAATGCTGAGGCTCAGGTGTTTCACACATTCATTCACACACATACACAGTATGCAGGACCTACATGAGACATCTCATAGACACAGTGCCCTGGCCAGGTTCTGCCAATCAAGCTCAATAACTCTGTCTTTTGGCTTGGAAAATGGCCTCCATGCTTCTGTGGCTTCATCCTCAATCAGTGGCCAGCCATGCTGACACTCCATATCTATAGATTCCATCAGGCCCTGATGCACACCTGACTAAGACGGGACTACACACAGTCTACAGATACTGGAGAGAAAGCAATATAGCTAAAGGAAACAAGTGGTGAGAGATACAGAGGTATATCACTGACTGACCAACAAGTCTGGTGCACACTGCGTGAATACTTTATCAATCACTACTGACTGGAAAAAAGTGTAATAAGATCTTACATCCAATTTGTTGTGTATATCATGGCTGTAGGAAAACTGTAGCTGATGCAATGTGGCCTGTCTAGTGCAGCTGAATTTTAGCAGTTATATGGAGGTGCTACATTGCCAAGCTAAAGTGGGCAAGCCCATTCTACCTTTGGGCCACGTGAGTGCGTGAGTGAGAGCCGAGGGGACTTTGACTGTGTAGGGGATTAGATCAGGAAGCCAAACCAGAACCACCGTGGCAGCCATGTGTGTGTGAGTGTGTGTGTGTGTATGTCAGGACAAGGCCTAATCACTTAATGAACACGGACCAGCACCACTCCTCTGAGCAGGACAGCCAGATCAACCAGAGGCCTTCCGCTTTCTCCACTCTAATAATACCGGCCAATCACAGCCTGGGAATGCTCATGGAGGGATTTAACCCACTGGACGGTCCCAGCTGCCATTCATGATCCAGCCTGGGCCATTGGGCGATTACAGTTGCCAGGCCAACCCCTTCCGTGGGGGGCCTGGGAAAGAGATCTGACAGATTAACCAATGGTTAATGGGCGAATGGGATCTTATGCACTGTCATTAATGTGAATAGGTTTGGCACGAGTCAGCTACACAGACGCCAGTAAGCAAATGATTTTTATAACAGAGGACACACACGCACTCATAATGCTGAGACCTGTTATTGCTGCACATTTGTTACATGAAAACATAATTGAAAAACCAGGCCCAAATCATTCAAAATGATTATGTGCTATATGATTCCCGCCTGCATGAAACATGGTTCAAATTTTGCAAATTGAAAGTTAAAACAATCAGACGTGAGCACCAAGGACACAATGCTACATGCGCTTCCACGGGCCTGACATCTCAGGTGAGCAAGAAAAATGCATCCAGATATGCCCTCAACGTTGCCGTAAACACATCCTAAGGAATGGATGATCTCAGCGAAAACCATGTCATTTAATGTCTGTACCAAACAAGGCTGCTGCCAGCTCTATACCACCATAAACAGCCATTAGACACTCCTGAAATCTGCTATCTGAAAGAAAGTGGAGTCTGGCTGTGAGTGAGAGATCCTCCTGTAAACACACATGATTAAACATGAGTCTCAGGAGAAGGGGATTCGAGTTCAGGTGTTTTTAATATCGTGTTTGTTGTGTTTAAATGTTAAACTCCCTTGTTTGATCATACTACAGTCATCATACTGCAGATATTGGGCACTGAGCTTCACTTCCTGTGGATGCAGCATGCTTTGTATTTAACTCTCATTAGGGATTTCTGCTGGAGAGACACACTTGTGTGCATTTGAACCCCCCTACAGTCAAAAGAGGGGCAATAAGACAAACTCTGTTAATGGCCGCTGCATGGGGATCCAGACAGGTGAGTGAGGTGACCAGGAGAATATTTCAAGAAAGCATACTGTCTGTGAGAACGCAACACAACATTTACACGCACACACGGCTGCTCAGCATGACCAGCTGGACCGGGTAGGGGAAGTAACGCCTATTGTAGCCGTTTTAGACAACAGATGGGAGGAAAATCTCTCGGCAGAGGAGGAGGAAAAGTCTCTGACTCTCTCTCTCTCTGTCTTTCTCTCTCTTTCAGGATGGTGAGCTTGCAAAACATGCTGCATCTCTCCTGCCATGTCTGCCTACACAGGGCTGTGCCTGCCTCTATTTCAGATGGCTCCACTGGCTGCATGTAGCTACTTGACCGCACAGGCTTCTCACTCTACAGTCACCAACGCTGACAACAGCAACTGAACTACAGACCACAGTTACTCACACATGCACACAAGCCATGCCAACATACATGCATCACCTTGAAATTGCATGAATACTGTGGAACTAAGACCCCTCCTCCTCCCTTTTGTCATTAAATGCACATGTGCTATGCAACTTTAACAAACTGCAGTGTCACTGCTGTCTATGCTGAGATGAAGCATGTGCTCCTTATTCAGGAAGCCCAGTTACATCCCCTGGGGTATATGAATATAGATCAGTGTAGCTCTCTGAGCAGCTCGTGGTGTGATCTGTCAAGGTGGGACCTTCTACTCTAGCTGAGGAAACCCACGTATTGCAGTCAGAGCCTATAGGAGAAACGCCTGCCTGCCTGCGGACTAAGAATAGATCAATGTATCAGGCAAATCGGGATTAACGGCGTTGCGCTCCAATCACAGGACACACACACGCACACACGCGCGCGCGCACACACACAGGGGCAACCAGGACACAAAAAGTTGATTTTCATCATAACCCGTCGCACTGTCATCATTGTTGGCGTTGAACGCTTTCCACGCTGCTTCTCTCCTGGATACACACACACCCAGTCCAACGCCAACGCACGCAGCCAACAAACCAATGTAAAGCAACATCACCTAACCCCCCCCCCCCCCCCACACACACACACACACACACACACACACACACACACACACACCTTAACCCACCCACCCTCCTTCTGGTCCCACTATGTGGACATAGATGTGGACAGTTCACCGGTGAATAATGAAAACAACCAACCTCTCCAAACACCCCCACCAACACACACACACACACACACACACAGACTTGGACAGGCAGGTGTTTAGTTATCTATCACCTGCAGACACCCAGCCGGCCAAATTTCAACTCGCTGCGGAGCGCTTGGAAAATAAATTGTGCAATTATAGGGGGGGGGGCAAAGCTGTCCCAACTAACCTGTCTGTCCTTTCCCGAGCGTCTTCTCCAAACGGTAAGGTCCCACGTAATTGGCATGTTGGGCACCGCTGTTGTCTTTACCGGACGATGACATGTCGGATGTGCGTTCAAATTAAACACTTTGTAATAAAGAGCAGACAATTAAACAGTCCTCGCTGGAGGTCCAAGCCGCTGCTGTCTCTCTCTCCTATTCTTTAAACTCCACAGCTTCTTCTCTTTCTTCCTCGCGCTCTCTCCTCTGTCGCTTTCTGTCTCTTCTCCTCTACCTCACTCGCTGCTTGAGGAGGTGAGGTTCTCTCTTTCTCTCCTCTATCGCTGCAGACGAGCCGCAAGTGCCTTGAATATCATTGTCGGTGGAAGCTGTGCTGCCGCTGTGCGTCTGTGGGAGGTGCTGCCGAGTCGTCGCGGGTGATTGACGGGGGCCGCAGCCAATCAGAGAGCAGGATACCTTGCTAAAGTTGCCGCCCCGTTTTCTTGTTGCTGGACTATCTTTGCTTTCTCTCTCCTGAAAAAGAGTTGCAGGATGAGATCTTTAGGGAGTTGGACCACATTAACTCAAGGTACTGAGTTAATGTAAGAATAATGGAGTTCAAACACATTCATAAGATATGATGCTGGTTGGGGGAAGAAGCAGATTATTTATCCTCAGTTTTTTTTAACAGTTGAAGTTCAATCAATGTTGAGGTTTTGACTCTTGTTGTTAATAGTAGAGTCTGTAGGTTTGTTTGTTGCAGCACCATTCCAATTGGGCCACTCCTCTCCAGCTGGACTGCACACGCCCCCGGCCCCTGACAGCAGTTGTCAGGACTCAGCTGCTGTTCACACTGAACCCTTCTCCACTTCGGCCTTCAAAGTTCTCCTTTGAATATTTGCCACTTCCACCAAGACAGTGACTGGACACCGTCTAGATGGGAGAAATGGCGGATACACACTTAGCAGCGAAGTGAAGGAAATACTGTCTGAATGAAGCGCTAGAGCAGGTATGTCCAATTATTCCACAAAGGGCCGAGTGGCTGCAGGTTTTCTTTCCAACCAAGCAGCCACACACCAGACTTGACTCATTTAATCAACTGATCTCAGTCTTCAGACAGCTGATTGGTCAAACTGCGTGCTCTTGACTGGTTGGAACAAAAACCTGCGCTAGAGCATCGGGCCTATACCCAGCCCACACTCCAGTGCATATTTGCCATTCCTTTTGGTTTCACAGCCTCCAATCACTATGTTGGTGATAGTTTTTATGCAAGCCCACAATGCCACACACCCAACTTCACCAAAAGCTGTATCTACTTATGTCAATGAAATCTCCATTTGACAGTACAGTCTATGTGCTGGATGTTTTGAGTTTCCCCATCACACCCGTGTAAGATGCATAATGGACCATGTTTGGCCTTCAAACTAGAACTTGCAATATCAGTAAAAAATCGATATACATCCATATGTTATACTGAAAAGTTAAGTTTAACATAAAGAAAATTTCCCCTTCAGTAGATGAGTGTGAAAATAGTTGTCCAGTGTCAAAGTCCGCACATGCACCATTCTGCACAGTCAAGCAACCATCCATCCATTGTTTATCCGTGCAGGGTCTCAGGAGGCTGGAGCCGATCCCAGCTGACATAGGGTGAGGCCGGGGTACACCCTGGACAGATCAGCAGTCCATCACAGGACAGACATATAGAGATGAACAAGGCACACACACTCACATTCACACCTATGAGCAATTTTAGAGTCATCAATCAACCTATAGTGTTCATGTCTTTGGATTGTGGGGGGAAGCCAGAGCCCCCAAAGAGAACCCATGTCAGCATACTTGTTTTTACCTCTATTGCGTGTCTATTTTGATGAGTGTCCCTTTGCTATGTATTCTGTGTATGTAGTGTGCACAGTGTGTGCCGTTTCCTTCAAATTCCCCTCATGTCCCAACAAATTATGGAATAATGCTCAACTCTTGTAGAATTGCAGCGTTTCCACACAGAACAAGTGCTACGCACACAAACACATGTGAACTCACAGCCCTTCAGGGTTGTAGGCTACAAAATGGTAATTGCCAGCAAGCTGCGTACTGGAAGCTGTTGGCCGTTATTGGTTTGGCCAGCACAGTGTGCTAAACCACCATTATGCCAAACACCATCTCTCACCAGAAACTGTTCCAGCGTTCATACATATTTATACTGACTTTATTTACTGAGGTGCTGTCACAGTGAAGAACCACAGTGGAGGAGTTTTTTTGTCTCTGCAACCTTGTTCTTTCTCCCTCTTTCTTTGTCCTTTCTCCGTGCTCTCCTTTCTTTCCTCTCTCTGGCACACACATCACACAAGTGATTGTGTGCGCGTGTGTGCAGCAGGGGGAGAGTGTGTTGGCCCTCTGATTCATTTCACACCCCACTGGTCTGAGACCTGTGACTGTGGCTGTGGCCTCTGTCTGTTCCGCACACCCTGAGAGAGTACAGGTGTCAGGGGACACATGCAGGAGAAACACACACAGATATTCATGCACACCTACAAACACACTGTGTGACCTCTAAATATTCTTTAACAGAAGGTTGAGGGGGGCTCGCTGAAATATTAAGCAGCAGGAGTTGCATCACTCTGTCAGCCTCTCCAAAGCCAAATCCATTCCTGAAAGATTCCCAAGCTTTTATCACCATGTTCTTAACAATACCGACTTTCACCTTTTGTCCTTCCTATTTGTCCAATAATTCATTTGGTAAGAAATTAAAATGTTGTAGTGCATCATCTAATTTCTATTCATCTTCCCTCAGCATGTATACAGGCAAAACACGATATCGTCTAAACATTATACAACTGTGCTGTCTTGTCAGTTACAAGCAGAGTGAGGAGGTAAAATTCTATTTCAGGCATAAATCCTTTGGGTTGGAGAGAAAGATTCGCACCGATCAACTCTTACGCAAAACACAAGCAAAGTAGGAGAGGAAATGCACCACAATCCTTCACAGGAACATTTCCTGCCTCCTCACTTTTCATTCATGAAGCTAAGTTTACTAACTGCACATGCCCCAGTTTGGTGCCTTTGAGGTCTGTGTTGAGCATGTGTGCCATTTCCCCTGATGCCCTTCATCACGCTGGGAGCTGGGTTTATGCGGGGAGGTGTGACCCAAAGTGTCACCCACGTGACTGCGTGGTGCCAGGTGGACCGGGCATGTGATGTCAGCGGCAGGTGCCAGGTGGGCACCATCTCAATAATGCATCATGCCCAACTCTGGCACTGGCAGGCACACCACTTTGAAGTGTTCCAGAAACATCTGTAGCTTGAGTTTTTAATCACCTTGCCTGTACCTCCCTGCTTCCCATCAATCCTTCTGCACTTCTTCACAGCCTACATCCCTCTCTCTCTCTCTCCTTCTCTCTCTTCCTCCTTCTTTCCCGCAAAGAAATTAATGAGAAGTCTTCTTAGTTTGTGTTTGAGCTTGTGTATTATAGCGTGTGCATGTGGACTGTGTTTATGTGTTTATGTGCGTGTGAACACAGAGCCACCAAGCCACAGAATTCAATCAAGAGGATGAGTAAAAATTCAAAACGGCTCCTTGTCTTCTGGATGTTTGCAGAGTGGCAAAGCAAGAATTATCAAAGTGTTGTGATAGATAACACAAATTTACCACTGGCCAAATAGCAATCAGCTGCAACTGCAGGCTCGCACACTCACAGGATTTGCATACTAATAGTCTCTTTCCAAACAACCGATCAAACTTAACAATGCTGTAATGACAAAAAATCAATCATTTCGTGAAACAGTGTGTACAGTCAGTGCCCAGACTTTTTTTTTTTTCAAATACACATTATTGTTAAGTTTATTTTTGATCCCATCTGCGAGAGAGAGAGAGAGAGCGAGAGATGTGAAAACAAAAGCAGAGGGAGGGGAAGAGATAGAGGGAGAGGTTTACCAAAAAGTGGAACATATTTAATGTGTGGCAAGAGTCCAATAACCTCTGGACATGAGCCCAGACTGCATAATATCTCCACCATACAACCATATAATGAATAGCTTCGCATCAGAGTCTGACCGATTCAACAGGGGGCTGTAAACACTCTACCTTACACTAAATATGTGCACATACACAACCACACACTGGCACGTACACACACACAAATTCAAACGCTTGTACTATTACGGCGCTTCCACCCAGGAACAACTGCTGCACACACAGATGCATACATGTGAACCCGCAGTCCTTCAGGCTTGTACGAACTGGTTATTGCCAGCTAGCCGCATACTGGAAGCTGTTGGCCGATACCAGTTTGGCCAGCATGATGAGCTTGATTAATTAGTGTGTCATCCACAAACAGAGGAGACTATTAGTGTTCATCTGCAAACATTTAGAAAACTGGAGAGGGGAGGAATGAATGAAAGGGTGGTGAAGGTGGATTTTTGGCAGGACCAGGCCTTCTGCCTGACAGATATGAGAGTCATGTCGACTTCTTGGCTCAAGAGCAGCATCCATGGGAGAAAGGGGACAATTAAAAGAAAAAGGAGAAGGCTATCAGGGACAAAAGGGACAGAGTCTTCATATTCTGCTCAGGTGATGCTGTTTCTCACGATATAGATAGAATACCCAGCAGACACAAAAGACAGGAGGGGGTGTCAAGAGGGGCGCACCCAAGGGAAACAATAGGACAGGTTACTCTCACATGTGTCTCTGCTCGACAGATAACAGACACTCAGCCTCTCATTTCCATCCATCACATGCAGGTGTGTGTGTGTGTGTGTGTGTGTGTGTATGTGTGTGTGTGTGAGCACGCAAGTGTGAACAGATGCTAATATATATCTGCCTATATATCCTCAAAGGAATGAAAGTTGCACCAGGAACTGAGAAGGTAATCAGATATTACTGTATGAAGATGAAGCTTTGAGGGTAACACGAGAGGGTTTGTTAAAAACACACAGCAGGAATGTGTCTTGTGGTCACATGGACCACCCATGTACATGGAGTCTCATAATGATCCAGAGACTGGAGGACACTTGTGCACGTCTCCGATTCCACACAAGGACTTTGGAGTGTGAAACACTTGAGCTCCTGCCACTTATGTATGCAAATCAGTGGCATCACACACACACACAGTAACAGAGATATACACACACACACATGTTCCAACACCCAGTATGAGTATGTTCATGTCCCATGATCAGTGGTTGACTGGTGTTCATTTCAAATGTCACCACAGTGTGCTGGTTGTACACTGACATGCCCATGAGTAAGTCTGCAGGGAATTCTCTCCAGGGGGGATAAGGCTCACTCTCCACACACACACACACACACACACACACAAAGATACAATGACACACACTAACACACACATACAGATACACAGCTGCAGCTCCACTGCCCCCTGCTGGTTAGAAAAACTCACATTCCTCCTTCCCTAAACACCCGACCTCCCCCCACAGGGACCTCCATAATGCTCTAATAATAGGGTGTGGGGGGGAAAAAACTGTTTGTTCCTGTGCAATTACGACAATAGACACTTTTATCAAAAATTTTATCAGACAAGATGTCAGCAGAGAAACACAGAGACACTGTCTCACACTGTTCCACACGTCTCACCTCTCTTTCCAGCGCTACTGACATCATGAAATCACAACCACAGTCATCTGACCCAGTTTGCTTCTGTTTCTTTTCTGTGGTGCTGCAGCCTTCAAGCCCTTAACAGCTCTGTTAACAGCAAAATCTGCTCAGCCATAAAGATAGATTTCTCAGTCCTGTTGTGAGTCTTAAGACAAAAAAAAATGGATTCAACTACCTACACAGCAAAGAACCACTGCAATCAGCCCTTTCATTCATACATTTAAGCACTTATGACAGAAACAGGTGGACAGTGTTGTAACTAATGTGTTTAGTTTTAAGCAAAAAAAAATTTTTAGTTTTGTTTTTTTTTTTTTGGTTTTTAATTCCAAACGTTAATGCACATTGATATCCGAACACCTATTTAATCATAGCTTTCGGCCATTGCAAAGAACATAATTGCAGTATAAGAAGCAAACTGTTAGTAATCATGTAGAGGGTTTGGCTGCAGCATTGGATAATTAGGTTGGCTGTGTGTTTCTCACTAATCATAGGGACATTTAATGGCAGCGTGGGGTGAAGGACTAAAACAACTACATTTAGCTGTAATAAATTCACTGATCGTTCATTCAGCGTGCACAGTCCCTGTTGCCTCTCACATATCAGTTCCTGTTAGGAGACACAGAAGATTATAACAGGATCCACTTCTTCTGTGTTGTAGGTTAAACACTATACAAACAGTCAGTCTCCAGGTGTCCATGTCTTTTCCCCCCCAGGCTTTTATTTTTACAGTTTTTACCATACATATATACATTGCATGCACCATTTGACCCTCAGTGCCGCTCCTACTTTAGACCCTATATATTCTGTAGATTCCTGGACAGACAAAAAAACAGTCATTTTAAAAGCACTGACTATTTGCCAATACCCATTTACTCACTATTAAGAGCAGTTGCTTGTGGGGCTGGCTACACAGGTGACCTTTCCCTGTCGCACACCAGCTGAGTACCCTTGAAAATGACTCACACCTATACTAAAGCAAGCTTTCCTCTCTAGACAATTTAAAATCTGCCGCCGGCAAAGTCATCCTCACTCGCCTTTAGAAACTCACTGTGTGTGCTATAGATCCTACATGATCTAATGGACTTACTTGCAAGAAAAACATATGGCACATCGTGTATTCATGCGCATCGTAGTGCATGATTTTCCTCCCCGCTCCCACAGCCAGGCCGCTAACCTTTTACCATCATCTTAATTACTTTCCTAATAGTCGCCATGTTCAAATCTTTGTCCAATTTGTGAGGAATACTTAGCACCTCGCACACAGTGGAGATGCAGAGGAGAGTGTATGAAACAATGACATAAAATGTTTTCTATTTTTACACTCAAAAATAAATCTTTCTCCTCTAATTGGTGTAGGAGTTACATCAGAAGATATGAAAAGCCTCATTTGCAGATATCCAAAGAAATGTTCCTTGGGGACATTAAAACTGTCTTGTAATTGCTGAAAGGCAAAATATTCTCTTAAGAGGAAGGAGATGAAAGCTGATTGTGCCCCTGTGTTTCATACTGAGAGATTCCTGTGCTGTTCAGGACTCATTCACATTAGGCAAATCAGACCATCAAGGAAATCTGCTTTTAAGATGTAGTCTGTGAAAGCTGGTTTCATTGAAAACAACAAAAAAACATGTCTGTCTGAGGGTCGACGGGTTAATAATATGGTGGCGTGGTGTTCTGCAGGATGAAGTTGTGTGAGGCATGTGGGAAACAGAATCAAGAGCACAGACCTCATTAGCAGTGATGTAAACCTCTCATCTGGCGCCGGAACAACTATATCTGATATTAAAAAGAAGTGTGTAAAAAACGATTCAGGTATATGTTTCTGCAACTGACTGATGTCAACAAGGCAAGGACAGCCGTCACAGTGTACCATTCAACCTCAGCATTTCTACCCACAACCACTAAACCTCATGGCACCCATGCAAGGAAAAATACAACTCAGCCAATGTATAAAAAGGAGAAAATGTCAATGATGTGAGCACACAGCCCTAGATATACAGTACGCTAGTCATTAGTCATATAACAGGCTATATAACATCCTTTTAATGAGTCTGCCCTGTCATTTTAGCTGGTGAGAAAGTATTGATATGAACATGAACATGGACACGGACATGTTAGAAAGGATGTCTTGTGTTTGAAGAACGCTCATATGATGTGAAGGTGCTGTTAAACAACACCACCGCAGCCAAGGTCACATCACCTCCTTGTGGCAGCGGCAATAGAAGTGATTCTACGGCGTTCCCTGGCTTTAATAGCCTGCAGGTCAGGCTGCAGTGTTCACATGCCGCACAGCTCTGAGGAGAGCACTAAAAACCACGCTGATCGTCAAATAAACACAGGTCCACTTTTCAAGTGACTGATAGCTTCTGGATGTCTGCTCTCGTGCTGCAGAACAACCAAGTGAAAACCTTGGTCTGTCAGAGATTATAGTGGAAATTGGACGCTTTCTACTATAATCTTTCCCTTTTACAGTCCACAAATGAGGTTAAATTGAATCCAACCACAGATCACAACTAAATTACCAAGCCTTAATGACCTCTCCCTATACCTTTGTCATAGCCATTCAGTTATAATAATTGCATTATAGTTGTCACAGTATTATGATAATAGTATAAGATTGCCTCCATAATTTATAGGAAACAAGACAAGTCTCTTGAAAGATCCACAAGTACCTCGAGTAACAATTCAATAAACAGCACTGCTGCTGCTTCAGGTAATGGGCTAAACATGCAAAGCTTCTGATAATAGCTATTTGCACAGTGACATTTAGGGACACTACAGAGGTGCAGCCGTTTAGAGGTGAGGCTGCTCAGATGACACAAACAGCAACGTAGCATCATCTTGTTTGAATAACAGCTTCAAAGTCACACTGTAGGAATTTGCAGTGGCTTTTGTCTTTGTCTCAGAGGGAGGGAGGATGAGGATGGAGAATGGAGGTGGGGTGCAGAGCGAGAGAGAGATGGATGGAGAGGAAGACGGAGGCGACAGACGCGGGCGATGCAGGAGTGGCTCAGGTTGTCGGGAGCAAGCAACAGTGGCAGATGCATTACCAGCGACATCTCCATCCCTGCTGATGCCGGACCCTCTCTCTCAGTCGCACGCCCACCCTCATACGCACACACGCATGCACAAACACACGCGTCTACATTGATTGAAGCCAATGGTTTGGCCCCACACCAGGCACAGGAGGTAATGGCTGTCACCCTTTTTTCCCCCATCAGCCCCCTGCGTTAATCGACACACACATTCACACACACATACACAGTCACACAGATACATATACACATATATATCTCCTATTCTCCCCCCCAAGGCTCCCTCCCCCATTCTCTGAAATGTCAGGCTGGCAGGGGGGTGGGGGGTTGCGTGGAGTTCCTCCGGAGAGCAATAAAAGCTGATTGGAGTTAAAACAGTTGGTCAGGCCTCTCCGCCCCAGCATCTGTTGGATTACAGTCAGCCAACCTGTCATCTGTGAAATGAAGGCTAGTATGGGAAGAGAGGCGAAAGGCCACAGGAGGGGACAGACAGACAGGACGGCAGATAGAGAGGGATGCGTGAGACAGGGACAGGAGGAGAAGGGCGCACAGATTGGTTTAGTAAAGGTTATGGTGTAAATTAATAGGACATACTGTGAAAAAAGAGTCAATTTGTTCACATTTAGCTGAGGAAAAATAACAGAGAGGGACAAGAGGATCATGGGGGGGGGGGCAGCGATGGGTGAGGGGTCGAATGGCAGGAGGGAAGGACACACCTGACCTTTAGATGAATCATTTCATTTCTCTGTCCTCATGTATCACTGCCTCTGAGCGTTGGGGGCGAGGAGCAATCCCTTTGACCCCCACCCATCTTCCCTTTTACCCCTCCATCTCAACCTACTCTCCTGTTCTTTCTCTCTCTCCCCCGTCACCCACTGCTGAACCCACCCATCGCCGCCGCTTGCTTTGTCCCCCTGAGGGAATCATTTTCACTCTAACAACTTCAATTAACCTTACCCCTTCATGCACACACACACACACACACACACACACACACACACATATATCTCCCCTCTTATATCAGTCACAGGTGTTAAGGTCACTGGACTGGGAGACAGAGGCTTTGCGGAGCTTCTCCCTTGACATGTAAAAGAATGTGAGGCCACCTGCCGCAGTCCACAACACGTGTGTAAACTCTGTCCTCAAACAAATAACAGTGACAGCGTCATAAATCCTCAGAGATAATTAGAAGAGGGATAGCCAAAGGAAATGTATTTAATTTCATGCTCCAAGAAATGGTAAATGTCTGTCTCATTTTGTGCTCCAGGATTAACTTATGGAGGTCACTTGGCTGAGATACCACAAGGTTGGAGGAGACATGCATGTTCAGGGAAACTAAAGGTGAAAGCAGGGTACACAGACGCTTACACACACAAAATTACACTGCAACCTTTTGATGCTGAAACTGCAAGAATGAATTTAAATCTACTGCGCTGCGTTTGAAACTTGAAAGAGCCAAATGAAATATGCACTAAGTATAATCAGTCATCCACTTTGATTTGTTTGGATTGGATCATTGTTTCTCAAGTCAGTCTAATCTGATGCATCCACACATACACACATGCGCACAAACACACACACACAGACACACAGTTTGGCAAGTTTGCTGGTGTAAAGCAAAATCTGGACCTGAAAGACTGGTTGGCTTCCCAGCTGCACAGCAGTAAACAGCTTCCAGGTGCTTTGGTCTACCATTTAAGAAAGACACTCCTGCTTGTGTGTGTTCCTATGTGCATGTACACGTGTGCACATGTGGGTGCGGTTATTTGGATGCGTGTGAATGTGTGCACAAAAAGCAGGGGGGGGGGTATAAATCCACACAGCTGTTCTTCAAATCAGACTTGGCTGGTGTTTTAATTCCTACAGGCAGGAAACTCTGCCCTTCTACTTGTTTTCATCATCATTTAGCCACTTCATAACAATGCCAGGCTGCTGTCTGCGAAATCCAAAAACTAACAAGTGCCAACTTTGTAACTGAAGTGTTTTAATATGCTGTAATGGCGGGATAATAATCTTCAACCATTACAGTACCCTAAGAGAGAAATGATGCACCATATGGATTCAGAACCTCTATTTATTTAGCTGGTTTGCTGCACTCATGCTGGAGGATACAGCGCTGCCTGATCATAGCTTCAGTTACCTGATAAGAAACCAGGGGACTGAGACTGATCTCACATCTGATTAGAATAATATAACCTATGAAGAGATTAAGACTGCAGGCAGAAAAAACAAAGTAGACCCAATCAAATATACACGTATAACACATGTTCATATATGCACAGACACACAACCTTTAATCCTGCACTAAAACACCCCCAATCAGTCTACAACTGCCACATCCTTTTCCCCACATCCAGCAGAGCTCTCCCTGGGCTTATCAGTGCATAATTGCCGTTGATTGGTGTATTATTGCTCTAGTTAATCTGCCTGTGGGTGGCTAATAAAGGAGCTCCATCAGGGATGTTATCAATTGTAGGCAGAAGGTGTGCATGGAGCGAAACTGGAAGCAAAGAAAAGGAAGGAGGGCTTTGAGCAGGGGAGGAAGAAGGAGGGTTGGGGGGTGTGAAGGAAAGGAAGGTGAGAGGGGGAGGAGAGTGTGGGATGAAAGAGAAAGAGGAATAGAGATTTTCTGATTGATGTTGAAAGACAGGGAAGGACAAATTAGCACAGTCCTGGGTTTAAATGTTTGTGGTTGAGGATGTGTCGTGCTGAGGTAAAGTAAGGTAACATTAGTGAGCTGGATGTTGTTCTGACAGAGTTGTGAGAGTGATCTCTCTCCCCAGAGAATCCCTCTATGATTGATGTGGCCTTGTTCCTCGGCCTCAGTTCTATTTCTAAACAGAAGCTGCAGAAGGAGGAGGCTGCGGCGAGGTGATTAGATTCCTCTCCATTACGAGACAGGTAGGATATCGCCCACAGCAGATACACTTCGGTCCCAATGCCCTGTGCAATAACAGCATGTTGGCAACTGACCCTGTGGTGTGAGAAGTGAAGCTAACATGACAAACTAGTGTTTCTTGATTCTACTGGGGGGGGGGGTGATTGAATTGGTACATACCCCAGAGACAATTCAAAGCGATGGTGGAAGATGGGGACAAAGACGAGTAATTCAGTAGCAAGGACGAGCAGAAGTTGCTAAGAGTCTGGGAAAGTTTGGAGTACATTGCTGTAGGCAAACTGAGGACATTAAACTATGGGAGATGATTTCATTTCACACACATCTAATGTAACTTCATCTGTTTCCAACAGCGTTTTGTACTGTCATATAGTCGCACACAGAGCGCTCAAGTTTATTACTTTTCTAGACACAGGCCATGTGATAGATGTTGTTTAAACTGAAGAGCTGGGACTGCCATCTGAGGAGCATTAGCCTCAGGTTGTGAGTGGATGATCTACGTTTGATTACACAGTATTGTATATTGTTTGGAAAGGGTAGATTTCTATCTACGTTAAAATTGTTTTAAGTATTCTAAGGGACCGTTTTTCATCTGCTATAATCCTCCAAGATGACCTGTTAGAAGCCCTGGGGATCCACAATAGCAAAAACCAGTGTGAACCGTAGGTCAGCAGGTGAAGGCCTGATTTTAACACTGCACATACAGTGCAGCTCATTGATTAATTCAGCATTAATTTTTAAATGTGATAAATATTCTATGACTCAATTTGAATCGATCGCATAATTATACGTTTATACCTGAATCCATTTATTTCAGGCCTACTGTGGTCAAAGCTGTGGGACTGATTCTCACCTGAACAAGCCTCAGTCATACACACTCTGTACATAGACAGGGCTGGAGCGTTCGTGGCGATGATACACCGCCACACGCTTCACATGAACAGGCGTCAGTCATTTACACTCTGTAAGAGACCGGGCTGCAGGGTTCGTGGCAGTGGTACACCACCACACACACTTCACATAAACAAGCCTCGGTGATATACACTTTGTGCAAAGACTGGGCTGGAGCGGTCGTGGCAACTGTACACCGCCGCACACTTCACATGAACCAGCCTCATTCATACACTCTCTGTACAGAGACCAGGCTGGACCGTTCGTGGCAATGTTACACCACCACACGCTAGGGATTTTGGCTGGCAGTCTGAACGCGGCCTTAGGGATGCAGAGTTGATGCAGCCAAGATGCTCCAAACTGTCACACAAAACAACAAAACACCTGATAGAAACAAATAGCCGGCCGACAGCAGGGTGAGAGGGGAGAGAGTCCGTGTGGGCAGAGACGACCGTTCACCCATTAACCCTGTCATACAAAAAAAAAAAACACACACACACACACAAGCTAAACAACAACCATGTCAGTAACTTGACAGCGTCACATCTACATACCGTCAGGTGCTGAATGAGCATCAACAAGGCGAGGAAGAGAAGGACTCGGCGCTACAGCTTCCTTCTGGCAGGAGCACTCACTAATGCCCGCAACTCAGGGAGAGGGGGGGAGAGGGAAGATCCAGGTACATGAACTGTATAAGGGACAAAAGCCAATGTTGAAGATAACTGCCAAACTTTAGCAAAAAAAAGAAAAAAAAACGCAACAACTGCAACATATCTAAGAGGAGCGACCCAGCGGCGAGGGGACCAGGTGAGGCCACCAGGTGTGCAACTAGGGAAGGCGGGGCACCCGGAAGCTCTCGGTGCACAACTACCCACTTTTAAAGGCAGCGCCCCCAGTAGATGGGCCGAGACGGCCACACTAATTGAGGCATGGCTTAGATCCCAGACTGCCACACACACACTCTGTGCCGAAACAGGGCTGAAGCGTTCGTGTCACGGTACACCGCCACAGCTTCACCTGAACAAGCCTGAGTCATACACACTCTGTACAGAGACGGGGCTGGAGCGCTCGTGGCGACGGTACACCGCCACACGCTTCACCTGAACAAGCCTCAGTCATACACGCTGTGTACAGAGACCGGGCCGCAGCCTTATGGCCGATAGCCATAACAACATATTCTAATGCTGACGCTTGTAGCTATTGAATGAAATAGTGAATTAATTTGCTGATGCATAATTTAGCAGCTGACAAGTAAAAACCATAAATACAGGTCGGAGCTCTCACAGTACAGTTACAGTTAGTAACGTGGTCTGCCTTTGAAATTCGCTCGACTCTCTCTCTCACCTGACTTCTCTCTACCTCCTTGTAAAAGACTCCACACGCTCCCATGAGTTGATGACATAGGGAGCTAATTTGAAAAAAATAAAAAAGAAAAATCGTAATCATTATCTGTAATCCTGTGCATCCCTAATGCAAAGGAGCAGCGGCTAAATCATACATAATTACAACTTATAAAACTGCTGCCACGATAAAAACGGCCCGTGCCGAAACAGCGCCACGCCGGAAATCCGGCACCATGCCAGAGAACTTCACGCCCTGTTTGTGGTTTTAGTAGGAACCGTAGTATGAGTGACCACCGATCGTCATCGCTTCCAGGTGATACTTACTGTTATTCAGGTAGAAACTAGTCTTTACATTAGGATTCAAGCCTATGTAGCATAGTTGGTAAAGAGAGCCTGAAGATGTTCTATTGGCTTTATGATAGCACCTCCTACTGGTGAGCTGCAGGTATCAAGCCACTGGTTCACAATAACTGTCCAGATGATAAAGAGAAATACAAACAAGAGGCTAAAAGGGAAGCTTTGTAGATTAAAAACAAAGAAGGAGAAAGAAAAAGCTCATATAACAATAAACCAGTAAAATACATTCCCCATACCCACTGAGAGATCAATCACAATCTGATTAAGCCTTTGTTCTGCTTTGTTACCTCCTCCAATGGTCAGACTCATATCCCTTTGACTACACACACACATGCACAAAGCATGGCCCATACAGTCCTGTCATCCAACTCACATCTGATTATTTTTTGTTAACTGCTAACATTTCATTTGGAGGCTTTGTCCTCATCAAATGAGAGAGGACAGTATTAACATCCTGACCTCATGAATGTCCCCCTAACATGAAGAACCTTATAAAACGCTGCACGCTACAGCAGCAGTAAAGCAGACGTGGTTTAAAAATACTCAAAGCAGTGATTCATTAAAGACACCACTAAACTACTGTGAGTAAGTGGGAGGTGTGTCATGTGTGAGCTGTGGACACATCTGCCTGAATCATGTGACAATGTACTTGACAGTTAAACTGTGGCTGCTTACTTTAAGTTAACCAGTCTTTTGAGTAAGTACAGCCCTGGTAGATCTGTCATCCAACTCCTTGTTGGAAGAGTGCTTAGTACTTGATACACTTTTATTTATTGTCCAGGTTATGGAATAACATCATTCACAGTATCTGGTCTTCTGGACTTCATCAAAGGAAAGGATGTCATGTTACCACTGGTAGGGATTTAGGCCAACTACGTAATTATATCAGTCACAGAAAGAAGGAAAGAAAGAAAGAAAGAAAGAAAGATAGATAGATAGATAGATAGATAGATAGATAGATAGATAGATAGATAGATAGATAGATAGATAGATAGACAGACAGACAGACAGACAGACAGATAGATAGATAGACAGATAGATAGATAGATAGATAGAGGAAATTAAAGAGAGAGAGAGAGAGAGATGTATTTTGTTTCAACATCTGACTTCCACCCCAATGGAAACTATGAGAATAGAAGAAGTGTATCTGGGAGTGGGTAAGTCTGAGAGCACGTAGGTTTGTTCTAGAGTAAGATAGAGAACAATGAAAGAAACAGAAGTGCTATGTTGCAACTATCATGCAACGTCTTTGCCCTTCGTTAAGTGATTCAGCTCTATCACGACGACAAAATTCCCTGAAAGGAAACACAAATGACTTGCTTCACTGCAGAGGGTTGGTTGAGTCATTACTTAACCACGTTGCAATTACTTGCATACGACAGCAGGTGGCGTTAACACTGCTGCTCGTCCAAACACATATTCCTCTTGTCACCAGTTCATCTCTACAAAAAATAAAAACACACCTTAGCACGTTGACCTCAGACAAGCGGCCTTTAGTGATCATTGTAGAGAGCATTTGCAAAATATATAACTGCTCCTCTTAAGACATTAAGACACATTTAAAACTAAGTTTGAGTTCAAACTGCATCTTCAGTATGAGTCATGGTGTGAAAGACTCACATGTCAGGAATTCCCATCAACACGTGGATTGTTCAGATCCTATGGGCCTCTAATGTATCCTTGTAACCCTCCTTAGAAGCTGGATTATACTATATGTTTGCATGTTTATTGTCACTGTATCTTGGAAAATGGAAATAAACGGATGCTCATGCTGCTTTTATAACTTCTTAATAAAAATGGTGGTGATTTTTCCTACAATACATCATATTGCATCATCACTATAACACAGTGTATCAATCTGGTTATCCCTCGCCTTTAAAACATGAAAGTGAAAGTATGAATATTGATGCGAAACAAGATGGTTCTCAAAACCATTGTCGCGTCTATTCTTCATTTCGTTACAAAGTATCTCCAACGATTAAACCTAAGTGGTTCCACGGAGGATGTGAATCGACTCACTGCAGCATCCGCCCTGGGACGTGACATTAGACACATCTCGGCAGCCAAAGGCCCGCCCGATCTCATTAGCATGTGCACGTAACGTCCACGGAGGAGGCTGTCTTTAAATACGGAGAGTCACCGCCTCCACAGCACCACTTCTGCGGAAAAGCTGCACTCAGGAGGAGACACATTCCAGCTCGGGTTTTCGCCCTTTTAACTAAAGACTAAAGGTAAGTGAAGGCATCACACTGAAACAGTAAGCCAGCATAGCATATTGTCCGTAGATACACTTCAGGCTTTCCCCGAAAACTCGCGTGTTCATTGATAAGGCTAAAGCAGATGCGCATTTTAAGATGACACGGGGGGGGGGGGGGGGGATTACTCAACAACGATGTAGTGACAGGTCACGATTTACAGAAACACACGCACTGGTGTGAAAAAATGAAGTTTTAAAGGAGGAAGCAACAGGATGTGCGTTTCCCCACTTGTTGCAGTCACGCTCATGTCACTGAAATGAATGGTAACTTATAAATTATGGACATGCATGTGCTTACAGGAAAAAGAAAATATAACAGTAAGAATAGACATATGTTACAATATTAAAGGGGGTGGTGGTTTAAATCAGTTTCCATCTTTGCATCAGAGCATTTTGTTGATGTAATATATACGCAGTGTTTCACAAGTGCCCTCTGCTGCTGGAGGCGACCATCTTCCAGACAGCAGGCCTGAACCTGGCTCAGGAAATGCACTGCTATCACATCACTGGAGAGCATGTGTCAGTGAGAGTAATGTTGATGCTGCAGATATAATATCACTAGCGTTTCAGTGCTTTGGGAGACATCACTTTTGTGAACACATGTATCTGCTGTCATTTTGCATTGGTTACACGTTCTGGTGTAATCAATCTAATGCTTTTCTTGGCACAGTGTTGTGAATGAACTGACGGTTGTACTCTGTTGGCAGCCAAAGGTGATTGTCTGATAACATGGTACGAATGTACCGTGCAGAGAAAGACTAGTTTTTCCTGCTGGTGAATTTTTTCAGAGTAAAGGTGAGGTGTGTTCACGGTTACCTGCAAAATAGCAAGGCGGAGGACCAGGCCGTACTAAAAGCCAGGCGGTGATAACCTGACACCCTGTCAGAGCTCAGTAAACCTTTACTGACCCCCTGGTGATCAAATGGAGTAAATGTCATGCACACACATGCACAAAGCCGTCTTAGTGGTTCAATTGTGTGAAAGAGCTACTTATTTTAAGTCCCAGAAATTCATATAATCCAAAGCTTGACGTAAAACATCCATCTCGCTCTCTCTCTCTCTCTCCAACCATATCACATTAAGTCCCTTTAGCTACTAATAATCCATCTTGTAATCCTCATTCAGTCAAGCTACTGAGGAAGTCACTTGGCTGGTTTGTACAGCTTATTGAGACAAGAACACTGACCAGTAAACTCGTACTGTGAGCTGACCAAGGGTTGCCTTGTGAAGAAGAGCAAACCTAGCCAACGTCTGGGTCAGGTTCTGCAGTACTATAAGCTTTTAGCTCCTGCCTGAGTGACAGATAATTGGATAAAGGGATGCTGGGTATGACTGTCCCACTTACGATATCTTACTATTGTGTGCAAACTCGCCATGGAGAGGTTTTAAATATCTTCTCGAGGAAGGTAATCCTGTCAGGTACTCTACTACGTGCTTCACTCCACCACACAGTTGTGCTGATGATGTAAACGCCTGCAAAGAGAGAGCACCCAGCCTTACCAGCCCAACCAGGAAACAAAAATACTAGAGTGTGACGTCAGCTGGGGTTGGTCTGTGCTGCAGGAAGACAGACCACAGTGCTTTCTCAGGCTGTAGTTGCCATGGAGACTTAAAGGGCCACTGTGAAACAAGTACAGTCCCTGAACCATTTGCGGAAGTAAAGATGGTAGATTATTTATGAAGAAACTTGAACTTGTGGTTGATCGAAATGGTGTTTTTTTGGGGGGTTATGAAAAGAGCACACTCTCATTTCTGTTGCAATGATGAAATTCAAGGGAAAGCCAAGGCTGACTCAGTGTGGGATGTGAAATCAGTCATGTACGCCCTTGCCAGGGCTTGGCAGTAAGTGCCACATGCACTTTACAGGCTTTACTGACTCACTCCTTGCACTTTCACTTTCCTACTACACCCTTCCTCTTCTTTTAATCTTCCTTCATTCTTCACCTCTTCCCACATTCTTTTCTCCATATGTCTTTTATGTCACTTATGGTGTCATACCTCTACCTCTCTTCAGATGTCCACCAAGGAGAAGCTGATCGGTCATGTGATGAAGGAGGAGCCCATTGGCAGCAGGAACAAGGTCACCGTGGTGGGTGTCGGCATGGTGGGCATGGCCTCCGCCGTCAGCATCCTGCTCAAGGTGAGACGGAGAGAGAGGAGGTGTGAAGTGAATAGAAAGAGTTGGGTGATGTGTTTGTCTTACTGAATGAAAGTGGTGGGGAGTACAGATGTATTACTAGCTACAAGAAACAAAAGTGAACTGCTGGGCTGGTGTGAGGAGCCAGGCCCACAGCGTTGGCAGTACATGCAAAATGGTTTCAGGCTAGAAAAAGGTCAGCCCTTGTTCTTGAAGTGAAATCAACTTCTCTAATATTTAGTATTAAATAAAGCTTTTTTGCTACCTTTTTATATAAACAGGAACTTGCCTTCTACTATCCTGTTCCACTCATAATAATTAAGCTTGATCAGTGTCAGTCAACAAAAGAGGCCAAGAGAAACCAGGTTGTGGTTACTACTAACAAGTCTAGGCAGAGGTGAATAGTGTCATTCTTAGCTTTCACCTCCATATTTTTTACTGGGAGTAACCCAGTGAGGTCAGGCACTTATAATATTCACTGTAGTTTAATAGCTTTGTTGTAAGATATACACTGTTGAGCTGTCAGAAGGACTTACTGTGTGTGTATCATTAGGACTTGTGCGATGAGCTGGCCCTGGTTGATGTGATGGAGGACAAGCTGAAGGGTGAGGTCATGGACCTGCAGCACGGATCTCTCTTCCTGAAGACACACAAGATTGTCGGCGATAAAGGTAAAATATATGGAAGCAAAAACTAAAGTGACTTTTGATAAATTTGTTGGAAACTGATTGATGTGTAATGAAACGATTATTCTTTTTATCACTTTTATCACCAGACTACAGTGTGACAGCTAATTCCAGGGTGGTGGTCGTGACTGCCGGTGCCCGCCAGCAGGAGGGTGAGAGCCGCCTTAACCTGGTGCAGCGCAACGTCAACATCTTCAAGTTCATCATCCCCAACATTGTCAAGTACAGCCCACACGCAATCCTGCTGGTGGTCTCCAACCCAGGTTAGACTAGGAGGGAGTGTGAGTGAGTGAGAAGAGAAGGGTGTGGGCCTCAGACTTGTGGATATAGGTCCAGATCAATAATTGATCATTTCTCCTGTTGTTCTTCACACTCTCAGTGGACATCCTGACCTATGTGGCCTGGAAGCTGAGTGGTTTCCCCCGTCACCGCGTCATCGGCTCTGGCACCAACCTGGACTCCGCCCGTTTCCGCCACATCATGGGAGAGAAGCTCCACCTCCACCCTTCAAGCTGCCACGGCTGGATCGTCGGAGAGCATGGAGACTCCAGTGGTATGTAGCTTGGACTAAAAATAAAATCTGAAGTTAACTGGTCTTTTACTGTACCTCGTGGTTACTCTTAAGTACATCTTGATTTAGCTAGATCACATGTATGTTTTATGTTAACATGTCTGGCGCCATTGATAGAATTTTCATATTCAACATCAACTAACTGATTACTATTGATTACTACCTGTTTCTCATAGTGCCCGTGTGGAGTGGCGTGAACATTGCCGGAGTTTCCCTGCAGGGTCTCAACCCCAAGATGGGAGCTGAGGGCGACGCTGAGAACTGGAAGGGTGTTCACAAGATGGTGGTTGATGGGTGAGTACAGTTTATATTTCAGGAAAACACCAATGAGATAAAATCGCTCCCTAAGCTCCCCTGCAAACCACATTTCCTCCTCTCACACTCCTCCATGGGCATAGACACCATCTGTCCAACTTTGGAATGATAAACATGATGGTTTATTGAAACAGATCTTTTGGGTTTAATGCCCCACAGTCACAGCTGCTTATTAAGACTAAAAATCCTAGCAGGCACAATTGACTATGGTGGACCTGACTAACCCCAGGAAGGAATTCAAATAGATAAATGAGCCAAAGGCAAGCAGAGGCAGGCACACGATGCACTGCTGTGTTATAGTTTCACTAGAGCCTGGCGCTCTGTAATATAATAGCCATGTTTACTCCCTGTTACATAATACAGTAGAGCTCATGGCTTCAACTTAGACTCCCAGGTCTGCCTTAATGAAATAAATGGAAAACTTAAATCCTGACTACGGAAAAGTTTTCCTCTCAAATAAATATAATCAATGTGACCAATCCATGATACTTAACTTAATATTGCAACATTGATTTCTGCAAACTTTGATATTGTATTATTACATTATCGCCCCTTATCGGCCAGACAGCCTGACCTATCTCAGTTAGGTGTTTAAGGACCGTCGTGTACAACACAATAGGTGATTTATCATAGATGTTGGCAAAGGTTTCAAGTATAAAAGAAAGTATGCCCCAAGTGAAAAGAAGTGACAAAGCACACCCTCCTCATGAACTCAGCCAGCCGAGGAAAGGCCTTATTTTATGTAGACATTGTTGACACTTTTGTAAATGTATCGGGTAGTTACGAAACTGCGCTTTCTATCTTGGATTTGTGGTGTGCTGGATTCATCGTCAGACATTTGAATAACTCACGCAGATTAATGTATGTGCCACTCTCTGCAGCATACATCAATCTCAGCAGCACAGCAGAGGCTCTGAATTCACAGTTATAAACTAATAGCATCAGATACTGAACTAACATCTGAGCTTTTTTCATGTTGCTTCGTGGTGATAAACAGCTAAATCCTCAGCATGACAAGATGGATGAGGGATATTAGAGGAAAATGAGAAACATAGTCCTAAATGCCAAAGTGAACTGGCAGCTTGACTTTCACTTCAGTCCAGGAGAGAACCAATTCTCACTCTTTTCATATTATTTGTGTGCACTGCAGAGCCTATGATGTTATCAAGCTGAAGGGCTACACCTCCTGGGCCATTGGCATGTCTGTGGCTGACCTGGTCGAGAGCATCACAAAGAACCTGCACAAAGTGCACCCTGTGTCCACACTGGTCCAGGTGAGGAAACTGAGAACAAGATGGGGAAATCCTAGATGATGATAATCATCCTGCTGATCCTGCGCCTGAGTCTTGAGTTGGCCTGCTCACTCTGTCCTGTCTGTCTTCTTCTTTCTTTCATCTGTTAGGGCATGCATGGAGTGAAGGATGAGGTCTTCCTGAGTGTCCCCTGTGTCCTGGGCAACAGCGGCCTGACAGATGTCATTCACATGACACTGAAGCCTGATGAGGAGAAGCAGCTGGTGAAGAGTGCCGAGACCCTGTGGGGCGTGCAGAAGGAGCTCACCCTGTGAAGAGCTTTCCTCTAAAGTCTTCAATCCACACTGAACACCACGTGGTCAACCCCTACCTGCTGTACCTCCTGTGTCCCTCATGGCAATGGATGAATGAGACCTTTGAATATCTTTTAAAAAGAAGGCCAAGTGTTTGTAGCTTAACTAGTGGAAGCTAGATTTTACCACCAGATATTCATGCACGGTTGTCCCTGTCCTTTGCCAATCCCTCACCTGTGTTCCTTTCTCCCTGTCATGACTGAATTTCTGGAATCACATCTCATATGTTTAGCCTTTGATCTCAGCCTGTGCTGGAGAGAGGAGGTTTCTGTGTGTCTGTTGTCAAGTGTAAAGGCTATGCATTTTGAGCGTATATATTCCATGTTCCGTGTGTTACTGTATACTGTTGCTGTTCCTTCTGTACACTCCGTGTTTGTAGTTGGTATGTATCCAGCATATTCTGTGATTGTAACCAGTTGGTCTTTCCCACTTGGTAATCTCTGTTTATTTTTTTTTTTTATTTGGAGTATAATGGAGACATTCCATTCTCTGAGGAGAGCTTCCTATCCACCCAGAGGCATAACAACAAAGTTATAAATATATCTATCACAGGGCCAAAATGCTGTGATACCAAAGTACCTTATCACTTGAGATGAAAAAAAAAAAAAAAAAAAAAAAAAAAACCTCAATGCTGCATCTTCTGGGTGGCATTGAAGCCTTCTCGAACAAACCTAACCACAAGTGCACTGACAGAAAAACCAATTTCAGAGGCAAGCTGCTGTCAAGAATGGGTACATCTCAGAGAAGTAAAGGTGTTGCCAACAGGGTGACTTGCCATTGTTTAACTCAACAAAGAGATAACAGAGAGCCAATGGGAAACAGTCAGCTATGATAATGACCACAGGTCAGGTTATGAATCATAGCTGAATGTAACAATCCTGAAGAAGGTGTTGTTTGTTTGCGCACCCTAATTACCCTCAAAGGGTTTTGTATTTATTTTTCTCCACCTGACTCTGGAAATAAGGATATCAAAAGAGAAAATGATGATATTATTTATCACTATTAATACTGTTAAGATCTATTTATGTATTAATGTTACAATAGATGGTGACAATCCCTCACTGACTCACTGAGGACTCTGCCTGTCCTGGCACGTGGGTATTGATTTTTATTTGCTGTAACATCAAATAAATCTGCCAGGATAATGACACAAGTGTGCCCCTTGTCCTTTTCTGTGTTTCGTCATCCACCCTGGTGAAAGGTAGTCAACATGTTCACAGGGGAAGATGACTCATCTGCTCTCACTGCTTATCTATTAGGGATCTATTAGATTAAGTGTTTTGTTTTTTTTCTGTAGGAAAACAAAACTGGGACATTATGTACATGACGCTGTGCCTGCTGAAAATAGCAGCATCAAAAAAAGAAAAAAAAGATCCCAGAGATGAACATTAAATCAGATTTTTTTTATTTGTACTGATTTACATAAATCTACAGATATAAAAGAACAGGTGGTTGAAAGAAAAAAAAATAACAGCAGATATTCTATCATACAATTCAAAGTGCATTTAGTAAAAGGCTAATTTAAATGAGACATGTTTTGCAAACTTTACATAAGTTAACTTTTTGATTAGTACAATAGTTCTTTATTTTTTTGTACCCTCCAACGCTCTGGCTTTATTCACAACGTTTTACTGAAAACCTAAACTTCCCAGCAGGACTGAGAATAGGTGGAAAACACAAAGAAAACATAAACATAAACCAAGATACAGATTTTGTTTTTTAATACCTTATAGAAATATGTCTGTCGACACTACCTCCCATCTAAATTTGAGACCGTGTACAGAGTGAAGAGATCACTTCACTACATGATTGACTGGTTAATGCAGTCAGACTGGAGGGTAAACCTGAGCAGCTGACACACAGTGAGAGAACCTCACTCACACCATCCTAAGGAAATACAAATAGATCAGGGAAACAACTTACAATAGTGAGAGCAAAATTCAGCTAATTTAACAGATCCAAACAACACAGAGAGGATGCACAGTTCAGGTCCTCGACCATCACTTCTACTGTATGAAAATCGATCCATTTGACTCCATCGCTACTTAACATGACACAGAACTCATACAGCATTAAATCCTGAGGCTGAACCCCTGTCCTTCCTTCCTGAAAGGTTGCCTAGGGTATTTATATCATAGCCTAACCTTTTCATTATGAGGAGTATGGACATGCAGGGTTCTCTACAAAGCCCCTCTTCACTAGCCCCTAACAATTTGTGCTTACTAGACAAATGACTTTGTCTGGCAATGGTATTGTTAGCAGAACACGTTGGCTATCCTGCAGTGCAGCAAGCACAGGTTGACACCCTCACTCACTGCACGCCATCCCATCACCACAAACACTTAGGGCAAATGCCGCATACCCTACACACAGAATGGGTAGGGTCCTCACTTTTACCAATATGGTATGTGTCATACAGTTTGCAGGATTTTATGTCAGCCACAGTACCTGGTTCACAGCGAAGTGACTGGTTTTCTTGGATATGGCATATTAGGGGACAAGAGTAGGATGTGGGTCACGACTGTTAATGCATAATGATTTCAAAACTGTATTTGGTCAGATCAAAATACAAATGTTGTCACACAACAACTGTGGTGAAACAGTTTGAAATGTCACTGTGCTAAACAAGAAAGCCCAATTCTTCATAAGTGTTGCTCTTCAGATTTCATAGGGAAAGACAGAAAAGGAGAAAGAAGGGAGAGGAAGAGAGAAAGGAAATATAGAAGCTTCCAGGTAGTCAGTGTGGGTCAGTAGAGGTCACTAAGGCCGGCAGTCTTACGGGCTTTCTGCATGAGGGCACGAAGCTGGAACTGCTTCCTGGACAGAAGGCGTACATGCTGTAACAAAAGAAAATAAGAGTCAATTCAAAAAGACGACGGCTATAGTGTGTTTCTAATTGTTTCTCTTATGGTTTGCTTGTGCTGAAGTGTTCACCTTGAGGAAAACTTCCAGATCTATAACACCCCTACGCAGGGCCTCTCCCAGGTAGAAGATAGTGTCCTCAATTGCATTCTCCTCAGCATACAGGTTCAGGATCTGTTTGTACAGCGGAGCCGTGGGCACAATGACATCATCAATGTCATTGTTCTCTGATTGGTTCTCCATCTTCTCCAAGGCCTCGCTCAGCTCCTCGTCCTTTCTCTTGAGCAGCTCAATGTTTCTGTCGACCTCGGTCTAGCAGAAACCATAGAATCATTGTTTACTTTGGTTCTCATTAAAAACACGCTGATAAACCGAGATTCAACACTTTGAAAGAGACATCTCACCACTTCCTGGTCCAGTCTTGAGACCATCTCCTCCAGTTTCTGGTGTCCCTTCTTCAGGTCTTCCTCTGTTCGCTTCAGGGCATCCAGCTCAGCCTGAGCTCTATCCATCTCCTCCTTCATCCTCCAGCGAAGTTTGTCACTTACTGCGGAAATCAGAGATGCACGGATGGTGTCCTCACCGATGGTGCCATCTCGGCTCTGACCTTTAGACAAAGAGGTAAAGAAAGTGAGGTGACAGTTTTAAATGTGAAATTGTTATGTTTGGCAACGGTGCAAGTCCTGAAAATGCCCTCCACACACCTCTACAACACTCCAAATCTTTCAAACATATCTAGCCTCACTGAGATATGTAACTGTGAATGACACAGCATATGACTCATCATTTTCCCACTGCAAATATTTAGTGACCCCTTGTGGTCTGTATGGATTCATCTGCCTCTATTATGTTTCTCCTGGTATTAATTTGGGCTTCATCTTCATTTTATAGCCCGCCTGTAATTAACTGAGATTAGATGCTCATTCATTTAGGTTATATATTGAATGGTATCCATGATGAGTGTCATTAGAGATCTACAAAGCACATGGGTGTGAAAACACAATGATGGTGCTTGTAATATTTTCATTTTGAGCTTTAAATTCTGACAAATTCCAGATTATGTAAGAGAAAATACACTGAGAAATGTCTTCAGTGTCAAGATCACCTCATGTGCAGTCTGGAGTCAGCACTACAAATGTCAGAGTTGATCAGCCTTGAGATCTGAGTAGTCTACAGGCAAAGCCATTTCCTCCTCCTTCACTAAAAATAGGACATGGCTTAAACTCCTCCTGCCTGCTGGTCCGTGACCAGGATTTCACTGGTGCTAACTGATGTTGGGGCAGCAGATGGGTCCCACGATCATGGGTCTGTCTTTGTGTGGAGTTTCTGTTCATATCCTAAACATAGCACTTGGTGCTTCTAAAGGTATAGAGTTTGGGGGCTGGAGGAGACAGTTTTTTTCCCCTTCAGGCCCATCCTACCCTTTGGCCTTTAAACCTCCCCACTCTAGTTACAGTAACGACCTTTTGGTGATGGCTCAGCGAGCCACTGAAGTCACACAGAGGGTGAGAGAGTTTGAGTCAGAAGGTCAAGCGTCTTCACTGCGGGTTAAATCAAGACCATGGAAAGGCAGAAAGGCATTGTTTTGTCTGGAGTGAATTCATGATTGGTTTAATATATAATTGAATCACTCTACTCTAATATTTCAAAAACCAAATATTTTTTATACACGGAGGACATTCATGGAGAAATTCACACAATAACTTTTTTTTACCTTTCAACCCGGTGCCATTTTATTTTTTAATTTTCTAATGCATCCTTAATATAAAGCTGAAATAAACCACCCTTAATACTAAATGTCATACATACCAACTGTAGAGACTGGAGTCTGGGTTGGGTAATGTGTAGGGCCTGCAGTGGCAGGATAAGAGTTGCCTCCTGGGTACTGGTAGCCTGGATAGCCTCTGCAAATAGTTATATTATCAATAAATTACTGATGCTTCCAAACCAAATTCGGTTTCACAGCATTTTTAGTGATTGCATGTGAGATAGTGACAAACAAGCCAGGACTGTTTTTTTTGGGACATATAGGACACATGCATTAGCTGCAGGTAACTACTTGGCAAATGTCTTACCCTGGACTAGGATTTGGGCCGTAGGGTGACACCGCAGGCATGCCAGGCATGTAGGAAGCTGAGGAAGACATAGATAGTGAAACATTCAGATCAAAGGACATACAGGTCAAAATATTTTTCATCTCTCTCACTAGAACACATCTACTGTCAGTGTCAGTGATGTGTTGTGAGCTCCATCTGGTGCTGCAGAAAATAAATGCATTATCTAGAGGTGTTTCTAATATTTAGTCAACCATCCATAAATGAGATCATTGGTATATTAGTAACATCTTACAGTACACTGAGCAGTGTTCACTATGTAAATAGCTCTACAGGCAACATACGACTTTGTATGAAAACAATCTGTGATTTAACGTGGACAACACATATAGGTTGCTTTATTTATGACAAACATTTGTGTCACTCACGGTTTGGGGGTCCAGCTGCTTGGAAGGCTTGGTAGGGAGCTTGTGTAGTTGGACGTGAAAACACAGGGGGCTCCTCTCCAAACACAACAATCATCACCTGTATCAGACCATACAGGTCTGACTGAGGCTGTAAAATACAGAGTGGATGTAATTATTAACCATACAACAATTGCTTCTCAAATTATCAAATGGAAAGTTACAGTTTAAATATTACTTAGAGCTTCAGCTACATTTATGGCCCTTGTCATTTCCCCATTTTGTGCTGATGACTAAAAACCTTTAACATATCAAAAATGATGTTCTTACACTTTGTTTAGAGCTTCGACAGATTTCAAAAATGTAAGTGCTGTAGTCAACTTTCAAAATGTCTGGAACAATATTTGTACTTCTTATAAATATTATTTTCCACAATCTATGCACATTTTATACATTCCATATACTGTCATTAGAGAGAAACTGTGAGTAAAAATATTGACTGATAACCTCATACTTACATGCTTCCACTCATGTAAATAAGGCAGGTAGATCTTGCCATTGGCATCGATGTGCTTGCCAGTTTTGATCATCATCGCACTGGTAGGTTTGACAAAACATATAGGAGGGTTGTAGGGATATGTGTCAAGCAGCCATAGACACACTGGGATGTTGTAGACATTGCCTAATGGAAACAAACACACAAAGTTGAAATGTGGCTGTTAAGTAAGAAAGGAACATATGGTTTTATACAGAAACTGTTATTTAGAAAAAAAGAGAACCAATCTTCACCTCTGTAGCTCACTGGGACTGTTCCTGTTAAACTCATGAGGTCTCTTGTGGAGCCATCATTAAACACTGAAACACAAGAGGAATCCCTGTTAACAACCAGAACAATAGTGATACAAAGTAAACAGTTATATAAAAGGCATAACTGTGATCAACCAGTCAAACAGAGGAAATCAGTATCATTTCATTTACCATAAGCATCCATTACTGGCTTCAAGTCTTTGTACTGGGAAATGACATTGGTTATCTCACGGACGGTCAGATCTCTGTATTTGTATTGCTGCACGATGAAAGAAAAGAGGAGGGGGAAAATCACATTTAGTTTCAAGGTTTAGAAAACATTACACCTAACCTTTCTCTGTTCAAAATCCGATGTCATCTTTAGACTATATTTCAAATATATGAAAGGCCTGCATGCAGGATTGCAAGTGTAGACTTTCAACAAGTGGTACTTCCTTTAGTATAGTTCGTGCAACAGCCAATTAACATGTAGAAAAACTTGAAATTTAAAAACAGCCATACACAAACTCGGGGTAGTTGCTCTGGAACATGTTTTTAATCAATCTTTAGCACTAACATTTAGCACTAGCTACGTGGCTATACGAGATAGCCGGAAAATGTAACAGCTAGATTAATAGAAAAAGTATTTACAAAACCGGCCACATTACAAAACTCAAAGATCAAATCCAAATGTAATATACCAAACCTGTCTAGAAAGTGACTGATTATTAAGCAGAACCAATTACTGGAACTGTTGACGGGCTACCTAGTTAACAGCGCCATGTTTGGTATCGGTAACATTTGCTAACTTGCTACTGTTGCCCACCAAGTCCAGCAAAACAGTTCAAGCAGGAGGCTTACCTTCAGCATTTTCTTCAGGGCACCTTCGTTGACAACTGCCATGGTTTCGGAGTGTTTGTTATAAGCGGTCTTTAAAATGCGTTAAATGGGTGAACAGCTGTTCTTTAGGCCAGCTGGGGTGACAGCTAAGACAAGCTAACGCTAGCAAGCAGGGCTTCACTGAATGCTAGGCTAACGTGCTAGCCCAGCTTCGGGCCTGGCTATAGTCAGGACAGTGATTTGGTTTCTATACGAAACCTTCCAGTCCAGCACAGTTGGGTTCTCTGTTGTCAAAGCACCGAGATTCAACAGCTGAGAACAGAAAACAGATACAAGTCAATAGTTCTAAATAGAGGCCGGAAAACAAACACCCGAGGATCAACAAAAGGAATTTCCGGCAGAGTACCTGACGACTTCCGGTCCGCGTGCGTCATTAGTTCCACGGTATCGTCCAACCGGTCAAACCAGAGCCCAAAAGCACAGATGACAAAGCAATAGACTACTTTAGAGCTATATATTAAGAACGTGACCGTATTTGATTATAGGTTTGACTTTCTATAGCACCTGTAGAACAGTTTGCAATTTATTTGCCAATAAAATAAATTTGCAATTGCAGATCTGATCTTTGGAAACAGTTGGACTTTATTTTCTTAAAGGTTTGGGTTAATCAAGGCTTTTAATCTTTTATATATATTTTTTCACACAGTGATTCGTATATACCAAAAAGCAGGATTGTTTCACAGAATTTCTCTTGTATTATGCTCTTGTGTGTGGCTGTGTTGTGTTTGCACCTCGATGTATATGTGTTGTCTCTGGTCCAGAGACCAAATCTTCTGTGGCTCAGGCCATAACAAATGCAAATAGCAACACTTTTATGAGCTGTCTGTAAAGACATAGCTGTTCAAAAACCATTTGTTAAAAAAAAGAAAGAAAAGAAAAGAAAAGAAAAGAAAAGAAAAGAAAAAAGAAATCCTAAACATTTTTATACATTCCCATCAAACACAGCAGATATGTTTTCATAAGGTTCTGTTTGATAATTATGGGCATGGCATGTTGTCTATTATCTGAGGTTATTAATTCATTCATTCATCTATAAAATAATCAATGGATACCACCTGACACTGTACACAAGATAAAACACACAGGCAACACCATAATAGCTCCTACACAAATTATTGTCACAGTTACTGTACACAGTAGACTAACAGTTGGTTTCATTTTCCTGCTGGAAAGGTTGACCATCTTCTCTTGGTAAAGACAGATATAAACTCCCATCTGTTGTTGAAAGCACCTCTGCTTGCCTCTGGAACTGTAGCCAACCTAAAGAAACAAAGAAGGGTTCTTATCAGTCAAAACAAATTCATAAACATGTTGACCTAAGAAAGATATCGTGAGCCTTAGAGATATGAGGGGTGAACCTAGATTCATGTTTAATCATGTTTGGCCCAGATATGAATCTTGATTTGTATTATCAACATCAGCTCGTATCTAGGGCATCGACACCGTGGTTGTTTTGAAACAACATGGAGCCTCGCTGTCTGCCAGTTTGAGTGTTACTTACATGAGGCCTGCTGAGGTTCTGGTTGAGGCTGCATGCACACTGGAGGAAAGTCTCCAAACATGGCAGCCATCACCTGTAGCAGGCTTATGAGGTCACACTCACCCTGATAGGGAAAGGAAAAGTTACACACTCACCAATGTAGCACGGACTTACAGCTCTGAACCACACGACAGTGCCAGCAACTATCATTCCCTTTTCACCCTTTTTAAAGAACAAGACAATGTTCCAGTACTCACGTTCTTCCAATCTTCCAAGTAAGGCAGTGTCACTTCACCATTGCTGGAGATAAATTTTCCCCTGAGGATCATCATCTCACGTGTGGGTCTGACATAGCAGATGGGTGCAGTCTGGGGGTAGCTTTCCTCAAGCCACAAGCATATGGGGATGTTATAGGTCGTGTCTTTTATAAAAACAATGGGAAAGGGTATATTTTATTTTACATATTCCCAGCGATCTCTTTTTGTTTTTGATTTCAAATGACCAGAATCAACATGACAGTGAACATCTGATTGAAATACATAAACAGGATTACAAAATGCAAAGTGATTGTTACCATTGTATAAGACAGGAATGGTTCCAGTAAGAGTCATCAAGTCCTTTCTGGTCCCATCATTGTAAACTGTGTGAAAATGGATTGTATCATTTCAAGTACTTGTTAATATCAACCATATGTTGAATAAGCTGAGCAACAGATAGTGAGCTAATATTTTGCATCTTACCATAGTTATCCATTATGGGCACAAGATCTTTGAAGTGAGTCGTTGCAACATATATTTCATGAGCCACATGTTTGCGAACATAAGCCTTGAAAACCAAAGGACAGAAAAACAATAATTCAGTTCTTTGATTATGTACAAGTTAGAGAGAGAGAAATCATTCTTCTGTCAATTGTTGATGATTATTCTTACCTTGGGAAGCATTTTCTTAATCGTATCCTTACAGTATGACATGACTGTGGTTTATCCAAAAGGAAAATACTGCTTTTACCATGTCCCGATCCTCACCCTTATGTCTGTCTGTCTGTCGATGTATCTGTCTCTCTGGGGTTTATGGATAACCTCCTAACTTTTACAACCTGTAACAGCCAGTAACAGGAGAGTTTCACAATTATGCAAATTGTCTGCCCTAAAAAGTAATAACCATGCTACATGGCTTGAACAAACAAGATTGGAAGACAGGATGATATTGACCCAGTGACTTAACATGTTCATTTGTAATTTATGACCAGTAGAGAAGCTGCCCAGTGTTTTTTTTTTTTTTTTTTTTTTATCTCATTGGTCAGGGTCAATAGAAGGATCCCCTGCTGGTGTATTAGTACGTAAGTCTATTGCTGTTTTGTACTTCCTCACCACTTACCATCATTTTTGCACAGTGCTGTCAATAATGATATTGACCTGTAACCTCTGTCAAACAAAGACTGATTGTTGTCCACATCTATGCAATTAGCTCAAGTCTTATTTTAAATAACATATGGACATATAGACACTTATGAATCAGAAATAATCGTATGCCATGCCTCACTGCCCTTCTTGTTTTTTTAATTCTACAGTATTTCCTGCGTACTTCCTCATTCCCTTTTCAGTTGCTGGAAGTGACCAAATAACAATCAGAACTGATATGAAAAGATACATTGACACCAAGGATGGATTACATGGGGAAAAAATAAAGGAAGAGTTTATCTGTGAGATCACTTTTTACTCATTTGTTTTTCTCTTTATACACTGAAATGCTACAATAAGTGTCCCATGGTAGAGGTGTGGCCTGTTCAAGCCAAAATGTCGTAAACAGCACTTCTGATGGTAAAACTCATGTCAACACAAGGTTTATGAGTTACGACTGTCCTTTGAACCTTCATCACAGCTGGACTTACCCACACTATGTAAACTACAATTTACCGCACATTATGATTCCGCCAGGCAAACCGGGAAAAGACATGTAAAGACTGTTTATATATGTACATCTGCTGCATTTACACTCACTGAGGAACAGTTAAAATCATTTAGATTTCTTCATTAAAAATGCCCTTGTCAATGATTGTTATACTCAATACACAGAGTAGCCTGTAGGTGGCAGCAAATCTCAAAATGTGAGAGGGACATGGAGTGAGAGTTTGACAGTTGAAGGATGGGGACACAGTTTCATCTTGACATCTTTATTCCTGTCCTGCAATACATTTTGCCACATTTTCAAAGAGTAAATACATCTTAAATAGCTAAACAGTTGACATTTTCACAAATTCCTTCCACGCATCCATTCCACAGTTAGCAAGGGGAGAAACAAGCCCTTGAGCCCACTGTATCCTTGTGCAAAACTCCCAATGGTCCGTGCAGTCTTTGTCATGCTCGCCAGGTTTTCTGACCTGTATACTTGTTGTGGTTTGCTGGCTGGAGTATCCCTGCGGAAACATGACATTGATATTCTAATGCAATGGGAATTTGAATGCATAGATTTGTGGAATTCTATGGTATTATTATGAATGTACTGTTTAAAGATCGACAGGGAGAGGACAAGCATATGCTACTATTGGGACCGTAGTTACATGTTACAAACTCCACGCTCTTTATCCATTAGAAGGTTTGAGTACAATGGGTGACAAAATAAAAGTTAGGAACAACACAGCCCAGAGTGGGACCAACCCCTGCATTATTTCAGTATTGTAACTTTTATAAACATGAGGCCTCTGTCAAACAATATCCAAAGACTTAAACACATTCACAGTTCATATGCGTCCTCTAAGCAGAGAAATGAACAGGTAATTGATAAAAACAAGTTGACCACTTTCATCCATACAGTAACTAGACTGATCATATTTTTAAGCCATGTTATTATAAGTGAAAAAAGAGTCACTTTAACTGTACACAATCAATAAAAATAAAAACTTTGTTTCTATTGAAAAGAGACAATGGCAAAATTACATTTGATGTCTTTCATGTTAAGAGGTCTGAGATGTCTGAGGTTTGCATCTTAAGGTTGTTATCGAAACCTGCCTGTAGTGTCTGAAACTCCATACATTGTCATACATTACCAATTCTCTAAATCTGTTATAGTATGATCCGGACGTGACATTTTCTAGCAGTTATCATCATATGTCCTAATGTAATGGGAATTTAATGTCATATGGACATGGGAGCAAGACGAGTTGGCTTCTTCTGGGCGTTGTCTGAAGAATTCTCTCTCATTTGTTTTGTTTTCAGTCGTGTTAAACAGAATCACATTCAGACTCACATGCCCTTACAAAGAAACACCTTAAAAAAAAAAAAAACAGTGTAGTGTTTTAGGGGTCTGTCCTGTCATTCAAAGTAAGTCTGTACAGCGCATGTCTAATATCAACACACTTCTATATCTTTTTAGTTCCACACAGTCAAACATAAACAAAACAATGCAGCAAACAGAACACACAATCGTCTAAGGTCGTGCTTGCTGCATACATGAGGTACAAACTAGCTAACATAAGGCCAAGTAAACACAGAGCAGTCCATTTCATTTAGGCAGTAAATTAATGCAGCTGTGAAGAGCACAAGCTAGTCATTGTTAAGAAACAAAGCGTTGCGCTCAGATAAAACCATTATCCATCACTTGTTACACACAACAGTCCCACACATGAAGTAAATATGGTTATGACATAATTAGCACCTGACATTTTATTGTTCTGAAGAGCTGAGGTGGCAGAGAGAGAGGAGAGAGAGAGAGAGAGAGAGCAAGAGAGGAGAGAGAGAGAAAGAGAGAGAGAGAGAGAGAGAGCAGTTTGAGGATAGCATGGTGTGTGGGAAAACTGAAGTTCGACTCTGAGGCAGGACTTGTGCATCTTAACACTCTGCAAAGCTAACTGGTGACATCCTGGGTGAAACCCTGGTCTCCAGGAGACCTTCCTGGACCCTGATTCCTGAGCCTTATTAACCACAAGGAACAATTCTCACAATCTAAAAAAATCAACCGCTTCTTTTTTTATTTAAAAGCATAATCTGCCACTGTGTAACTGTACAACTGTCGGGCTTTCCTCCTATTCTACAGATAACCTCTCCAGTTTTAGGAATTGCAAAGATGTCTACATTTTCATGCACTGTACCTCTCCTTCCTAAACCAAAGTAAAACAGGAAAATAAGTAGTCACGAGAGGTGGTTTCTTTCCCAATACTTGTGTAAATCGGACAGTAAAGAATCCTATTGCACCAGAACCTACGTACACTAGCCATTACTATTATTATTCCACGAAGACAAGTCTTAGCTTAAAAAAAAAACATCTAAAAGGAGAGAAGGCAGCTGCATTCTGGAAAGTGATCTATCTTCACATTCTCCTTTCAACATATCTACCCTGAAAAGGAATTCCAACTACATTGGGCAGGTTATGAAAAATGTCAAATCAGGTGCCATCAGAAATAAACACCCATGCTCACATAGTGCTCAGTGACATTTGCATCTTCCAATCACAAAAAGAAGCTCCATATCAGAAACAAAATTGAAGACCTTTACAGATAGGCTAACTGTTAAACAACAACGACAAATTATAGCCATTCCCACGTCAGCCTCCACCCCCTGATTTCAGTATCATGAAGGGACTACAAAGCCATTCGAGGGGAGCCAAAGGCAGGCAGAGTGGGATGGAGATGTACATTTATGTAAAAGGTGTTGGGGTAACTAAATGTCCATTCCAGTCTTTTCCATTTAAGTCAGTCAGTCCTTCCAGTGGTCAGGTGGGGGAGGAGTGGAATTAGGCGTTCAAGGTGGGAGGGTGGTTGGTGACACCCCCTTTAAGACCAGTGTTGAGACTGAAAACAATAAGTTAGCAGAAAACTTGTGGAGCTACCCAGCGAGACCACAATGGAGTTGACAAAGAGTCATTAGTGGTGTTGCTCACAGGTCGACGCGTGGACCAAAAAATGGGACCAGGACCAGGCTAGTTCGGCTAGCCGCTTCGGCAACAATCCAAAATCCTCCTTTCCATAAAGGTCTATGGTTCAGTCAGCTCTGGTGGTTTCCTTGAGAGCGTTTACTTCAATCATCCTCTTTTTGAAAAAGTTTATATTTCATCATTGAGTTGTTTTATCTTTCTATATTAAAGTCCATGCTGCCACTACGCGCTGTAGCATTTTTCCTCAACGTGCAACAGTCAGCTGCAGAATGAAATGACACAAGAGAAGAACGGATGTTACTGACATTTGGCTGTTTCTGGGGAAACTGTCACACAGTCGAATTTACTGGGAGAGATATGGATTCACATTTATTTTTCCTTACAATTCTAGTGTCACACTTCAGTATAACAGACCATTTACTTATTATATTATAGCATCAAGAAATCAATGTACATTTTGTCTTACCTGCATCACGATACCACACAGCGACAGCTCATACAGTCCTGACCGCTTTCATCAGGTGGGTTCAGCTTCCTCAGTTTATGCTGTCTAATCTCCCTGACCAGTGTGTAGAAGGCGTCCTCTACTCCCTGTAAACACACATAAAACACACAAGTAGTGTGTTACAATTATAAACAGCACATGCTGCATTCACCTCTTGGAACTGACATCAAACCTCTCAGGTGTACTCACCATTGAGAGGTTTTGCAACATTACCATGGCAACCCTGACCACTTCAGGTCCCCTTAATCAAGAAATCATAATAACTAGAACGACGTCATCGCTTTATTCTTTACATACCCCACCATTTGAATTCAGCTTGTTCAGTGATGAATGTGTGAGTCTGTATGAACCTACATAAAGTGTCACAGTGTGTCAGACAGTGGGAGCTGTGTGGTGACTTGTCCTTCTGAGGCCTTTCACATACTGTAGCTCTGTTCTCTAGCTAAGGTAACCTGGCTATGAGTCATCGCCTGCAGCATAATAAAATGTTTGCAGCAACACAAATCACATCGTGCCGCAGGCCATTCACTGTGCTTCATGTGTTAATACACACACCATTACACACCTCTCAACATAAACAAATATTACAGGGCTGTCACCAGAACATGGTCATAAATGGTTGATTAGTGTGATGCAGTATGGATCAGGTAAATTTGGAAGTTCATAATCTTAAATGTCAGGGAGGAAAAGTGTAGCATACATCCTTGACAGAGGTGTAGCATACACCCTTGACAGCTCATGTGCTGTGTGTGTTCTTGTTCACCACCTACCTGTCGTGTCTTGGCAGAGGTCTCAATGTAAGGGATGCCATAGGAGCGTGCAAGTTCCTGGGCTTGCCTTGTGTCCACTGTGCGTGCTGGGAGGTCACATTTGTTTCCCACAAGCACCATAGGCACATCATCAGAGTCCTTTACGCGTTTAATCTGTTCTCTGTGAATTGCAAAACAAGGAAATTGCAATAACTGACATTTTATTTGCAAAAACTGTGGGTGTGTCCTCCACCCCTCTCTGCGCTGTTTTATCACAGTGACATATTGAAATCCTCCCAGCTTCATAAACAACAGCAGCTTCACCACTGGAGAACCAACCACCCAGGGAGCTCTAGGACCCTGAGGAAGAGCCAGGGCCCGCTGGTGCTGGGCTGTGCTGCACTGCTGAAGGAGGGAGGTGGAAGGGAGAAGGGAGGAGGGGAGGGAGGGGTAGGGATGGACAACAGGCAGGCGGCAAACAGCATTACCTCATCCCTACAGCAGCCAGCGCCAAACGCTAGGCAGCCAGGGGGAACTGAGTGAGAGGAGTGGGTCAGATCAATCAGCTCAGGCCTTCTTCTCCCTCAGCCACAGTGCAGTGCAGATATATCCACTACAGTCAGGCTAGCCCAGCTGTAGTCAACACTGATTATGGTGTTTATGAGCGCACTTGCTCTGAGACTTGATGTCAAAGCACACAGGGTGAAGCAGGTAAAGTCTTAGAGGCACATCAAGAATGCCTGAAAAGCAGATACAATATTTTCAACCAGGTGCAATCTGGAGAAGTGTATAAAGGTAAGGTCAAGATGGACTGTCCAGTTTTAAGCAGTTGCCACGTAGTGTAAGAACATGACAACATTGGGAAGTTTTGGAAAAATGCCTGGGCAACCACCTATTCTAACACCCAGCCAAAGATCCATGCATGCTTTCACAAGCTGCACAAAGGTTTAACAGTGAAAAAAAAAAAACTCACTGGCCTGCAGCAAGTCAAACAAATGTGTGTGTGCAATAAACTCAAAAACCCGGCATAACTGTAAAGGAAGTGGCAAAGCAAATATGCAGCCTGATACAGGCCATGTGCAAAACTGGCATGTTGGTGTCTGATGTGATGAGGAAGACAGAATGTGGCAAAGACAGAGAACACTGTCATCTCCATCCCCCCTTTCTCCCTTTTCTTTCCCCTTCCCTGTCCTTGGGAGTGCTACCTCTCCTCGCTCCTCTAATTGAGTCAGGATCGATTTCATTGGCATCGTGCTGTAATCCTCCAGTTGGGGGCTAAGCTTTCTTTAGCCGTGTTAAACGCTACAGCATGACATCACCCCACTACTGCAGAGAGCTGGCACAGACACGTATACACACCCCTCTCCCCCCCCAACACACCCATGGGAGTCCCTGTAACACACACTGCATATACAAATGCACATACACAGAAGCTTAGAGGAGGACTAACAGAACAGAAGCGATTTTTGTGCCTGAACCCCACCCTGACTGGTCTGTAACCTGACCAGAGAATACACATGTTCACATCTTCAACAACAGATCTCTACATGGTCAATGTCAATATCACAATGCTGTGCCTTCTGCTCTCTGTCCTTGTTTAATACACACACACCTGTACTGGTGAATGTCCTCAAAAGACTTGGTGTTGTTGATGGCAAAGACGCACAGGAAACCCTCCCCTGTCCTCATGTACTGGTCCCTCATGGCGCTGTACTCCTCCTGACCTGCAGTGTCCAGGATGTCCAGCAGGCAGGTCTCCCCGTCAATCACGACTTGTTTCCTGTACGAGTCCTGCAGGGAAAAGGGCAGAAACTCAAACATTTAGAGAAGTGGCAAAACCGTGAGTGAAATGTGTAAATGAGCAGAACTTGTGGGATTTGAGGCAACTGTGGGTCTATCGCTGAGGATGTCACATTCGTGGCCTTGGTCCCTGTGCAAAGGGCAAAGCAGCATGCACATACGCAAAGATCTAGAGACGTGAAGTCAATTGACTGTCTATTAAGTGGTATATGTTATTAATTCCCTGTCCTCTTCGAGGTCAAATGAACAACAAGGGATCAGAGGAGCAGGGCATCGGAGCCAATGTTTAGCCTTCCAACACGCAGCCACAAAAACATGGAGTGCCGTCCCTTTGTTTGTTAGAGCATAGGGGCCAGGAATGCAAATACACAAAAAGGACATTGTCTGGCCAGAGGCAGGCGTGGTGAGAAAGAGAGGGATAGAGTAGAGTCAGAGAGGGAGAAAAAGAGAGAAAAGGCGAAAAAACACTCTCACTGGCTTCCCTCTTCTCTTTGCAATGTCTTATTTTCACGAGAATATAAGAATTACAAAGAAGGGCGGAGCGGATATTTCTTTCTTTGCTTGACCATTTGACTAACAATTAATGAAATTATATTCACTTGGTTTTGGACTGAGCTGTCGTCTCCAGGTTTAGACAATGTTCTTCAGCAGTGACATGGGTCTGGACGATTGTGTAAACCAAAAACACATAGGTGTAAAGAGGTGTACATCCATGCAACGCTTCAAAGGGGAGCAAGGAAGAGCTTGTGTCTGAAACAGTATGCCTGCAGTAACCTTCCACTCCAACCAACCTGACGCAAGAATAATGTTCAAAACACTCAGAAGAGAGTCATACCTCTATGGTGGGGTCATATTCATCCACAAAGTGGTTCTGGATGAGCTGAATGGTGAGTGCACTCTTGCCCACGCCTCCAGCTCCTACCACCACCAGCTTATACTCCGTCATCTTTGCCGCTGCTGCTCACCGCACACACACCACTGTTGGAGAGATGAAAGGCAATAGAGAAAGGTGCAGGTTAGCATACTGACAAATAAAATACACATATACATTACCAGAGCAACTGACACACTCAACAGCTTTGGCAAGATATTCTCCGCCACTGCCCTGCTATGATGCGGTCTACAGCCAGTGGTGGAGACAAAACATATACATTGTCATTACAATCCAGGGGTGAGAAACATTAGTGTTTTGTGTGAATGTGTTGGAGTGTATGGGTGTGAGTGTGTGTGTGTGTGTGTGTGTGTGAGTGTGTATAGTGGGGGCTGAGGTTGAGACCCTCAAAGGGGAATGTGAAAAATGTGCTGAAGGTACTCAATGTTCCAATCCTCTCCCGCTCAGTGTGAGCAGCAGAGAGAGTGTGTATGAGAGGGAGAGCTAGGGAGGCAGCGAGGGAGAGAAAGGAGGGGCATGACACTGGCAGACTGATCCTCATCACTCAGGCTTCACATTACTCATGCCTCTTTTGAACCCAAGGTGAGAGACGCCTGAGCCAAAATTGTCTGTTGAAAAACACCAAAAGACTGAAGTAAAAACAAGAGCTGAACAGGAATATTGAAGAAAAAAATAAGATCTTAAACATGTGTGAGAAGTTTAATTTTTTAATTCTCCATTTCTGACAAAGCTAAGCTTTTGCCATATTGTTTTTCTTTTCTTGGTCTGGCTTGGTTATTCCACAGGGATCAATCTACAGCAACAAAATGAGAGACCTAAAACAGGATTTTATGACACCATGTGTACCTGCAGTTGCCCCCTATGGACCCACTGAACTCACCTAATAGGTCGTCTAGTCGATGTCCTGACTATAAATCACAGCAAGTTATTAAAGGAACATGTGAGTCTCTTGAGAAAGAGGAAGTGTTGTCCATTTTGTGAAGGCTAAAACTGACACAGGTGAACAATGCCTTTACAAGAATTTATGAATCTGGGCTGAAAACAGAGTCGTTTAGGTAAAGCAGTTCCCACATTGATGGATAAATTTTACAGTGGTTGAATTTCAACTCGTGTTTTGCAGATTACTCAAAAAAATTATGGGAAATGTGTGTCCCTCAAAAGGAATTTCCCGTCCCCATTTATTGAGGGATGGTTTTTAAATAATTGGGTGTGGTGTGTATTTTCTCTTTCAACTTGGGTAAAAAGTTCAGAGTTGCCACAGTTTATTGGCTTCTCATCCCTTTATCAACAACCTACTGACAGCAGCACGCACAAGTAGAACGCAGAGAGCTATAGGTGGAGTATTGCTAACTAATCCGGATTTTACCACAAAAAACTGTTTTCTTAGTAAACGTGGAAATTTTGCTAAAAAGCTTGGGTCAGTTACATTATCACTGTTTGAGCTGTTGAGTCAGCTGGGGCCACGTATCTGTGTACATGTATAGACACATGCCAGTACAAAGGCACGCACATCATGCATCCATCCTGACATCAACAACCCACCACAGCACTGTCTGCTGCTGGCCAGTGAAATTCCATGCATGTTGAGTCAACTGGTAAAGAGAGAAGTCATCTGGGCGTTATCATTACATAGAGTGACAATGTATGACTCAGCTTATTGCAAATTTACCAAAAAAAGAAACCAAATCTATGACCTAAAAATGACCTAGTACCAGCCCTGTCGAAGACATGATGAGTCAGCGATGGAAAAACATGAAGCCATCCAGGAATCAAATACACAGGCCTGGGGCTGGCGTGACCAAGATCCAGATCCAGCCGCAACTGCGGGAACCTGCTGTGGTTACAGCCTCAGTTTGACATCATACAAGCAACAATTATGATTATCACATGACAGCTACATCTTTAATGACACACAGGAAAATCACTGGGGTTTCCTATACCTGAGAAATTGCAAAATCCCTGAGTGGCCGTTTAATTACACTTTCTGTTTTGACACGTTATTTAAAGACTGAGTTCCTGATGATTTCACGCCACTATACGTCACACTTAGGACAGAATCAGACTCATATGAAGCCATCTTTGACACATCAGGTCCACCCAAACACCAAGTGAAACCTAAAATCTCTCTTCCTTAAAAGCAGCCTCTTGTGTCGTCATTAAGGCGGAGCAGTCAAGAATGAAAGGTCACGTGAGGTTAAACATCTCAGTCTGCTCATTGCCAGTGTCTCACTTTGCTGAATGCTCCTGAGCTGACAAAAATAATAATCACCATCCTGCACCACCTGCTACAGTGTGTAATCAATCTGTCAGGATTTCACGAGCGCCGCAGGTCACATATGCTGTTTTACCTTCTTCAGGACACCAACTGCCGCCCCAAACATAAAATGCACTCTGCGTAGCTCAGTAACACAAACTCCTCGCTGCTCACTCAAGAGCGGTGAATGTCAACGCTTCAGCCGGCCCGGGCAGCAGACACACACACACACACTCACCCACCCACTCTCTTGTGGTTTACCTCCCAGGGGAGTACACACATACACACACACAGCTGGAGTGAATTTTAAACTAGACTTGTAGAAAGAGAGGAGTAGTAACAGGTGTCGTGATCATGCTTCTGTAGTTTCATGAAAGGACGACACGCCACCTAAACTTACAGAGCTAATTCTGCCGTGGGAGAAAGTAACAGACACTGCTCCTAAATGTGTCTCTGGGTTTGGTTATCTGCATTGCACCTCTGTAAAAAAAAAACGGTCTCTGTGTTATTTGTGTCTGAAAGTGAGTGTAACTGTGCACTAAGATTAGCCAGGACTGAGACTGGCTGAGTGATGTTAATGATTGACAAAAAAAGCAGACTTGTTAACTGAAGACAAGACACAGCCATTTAGCCCACACATGTTCCCTGATCCCGTAAGCCACTGCAGGCCTTAATGGAACAGGTAGCTCTGAACGCCATCACCAATATCAACAACGTCCGCCTTGTAAAAACACCCTTGCTGCTATAATTCTTAAGCACAACAGGAAGGGAATTATCCTGACCCCTCAATCTTGTGGCCAAACATTTAACTTCCTTTTCCCTCACTGTAAATAAATCAACCTGGTACACAGTGTAGTTCGCCCTGGCTGGAGTACAGAGAGCATGACCGGGCCGCACAGCCAGCCTCGCTGCTCAGAGCCTATTCTAGCCAAATAAACAGCAGCTGTGCAAAGAGGGAAGACTTGTGCACGGCAGGCAGACGGCGGAGCACCTTTGGTCACCGAAGGCTACGAGCTCAAGACGGGACAAGAATTCACATCAGTCGTTCCCAGGAACTACTTTTATGCGTTTGTATAAATACAAACAGTATGAACACGAAATAATTTGATTTTTCTTACATTATCAATCGACCAATAGTATTACCTATTAAGTGTTAAGAAATTGTTCACCACAATATATAAGCCAATATTGGCTAAACAGGTTTATATGCCAGTCAAAAAATATTAAGAAACTGGAAAACAGAAATACATAAATGATCAATATCAATCTATTTCTAACATAAAATACAGCAACTCTTTACATCTGAGCAGAAACACACAATCATTAGTTTCTGGATCTGTCTTCGCAAAAGCTACGTCCAGTCTGATATATAAAGGTGACAGAATAACTTCAGATGCGAAATGAGTGAGATGATCTCGCCAATGTTCCTGTTCTTAAACTTTCTACCAAGATTCACTTCACCATCATATTCTTCGCCTCATCCTTCGTTTACTGACCTTGATTTCCCTGCGTACTGAGCTTTTGTCTGACAGTAACAACCAAGTCTCTTATATTAGTAATATTCACTGGCTTTGTACCAATAAAGCAAAAGTGAACTGAACTTGTGAGTAGTCACTCAGTAGACAGGAAAATGTAGGACACACAAAATAAAAACAGAAGTGATTGACACCCGCACTCTCGCGAACACCCACCACTCTTCGGATTCTGACATGGCTGGTTACTGCGTTTCTTCCACATAACCGCATCTCAAGTGTACATCTGCCAAACCACTGGTATTAACAGCCTAAAATGCAAATTCAATACACACGTGCCCACTACTGGGAGACTAAAGAAAGAAACACAGACAGCAGTGCCATCTCGTCTCAAACTAGGCCATGTCAGCAGCTGATTAATAATCCACACATACATATGGGGATGAATAGGAAAATTAATCATTGATAGAGATTCTGTTGCCTTTTTTCAGAGCCACTTGTTGTCGGGAGGGACTCACACTGAGCTGGCCTTTGTGTAGACAGAGACGATGGATGAGGATACAGCCAATGCAATCATCAATGAAAATCTTTCTCTCTCTTTTTTTTTTTTTTTTTTTTTTTACATATTTTATCCAGACACAGGGACCTAACATAATAATTTTTTGCCTAACTCTTTCATTTTCCCTGTGGCAATGCCACTCCTCCCCTGTTATCCTCTAAACTCCTGATTTTCATATTGTACAGTAATTACAGTCAGTGCATGATTAACCTGTACAGTCAGTAATTGCTCCAGATGTGCAACAGTTGGCCACATTTGTACCCGCCCCACCCCACCCCTCCCTCCAGACACACACACGTAATAATAACAGTAACTTCTGTGTAAAAAAGAAAAAACATGAACACAACCACAATCATTTCTGAAACTGGAAAGGATCAAATTTTCCCATCCATGGCTCAGCTGAAAAATTCAACAAACATTGGCAGCCTCTCATCTCTCTCTTAGAGTCAATGAAATCTTTCCCATTGGGCTAAGGTGTGGGAAACATGACTGAATGCAGACACAGCTGTGTGCATGTACAGTACAACGGCTCAGTGAGTATGAGTGGTTATTGTCTGCAGATGTAACAATGTATCTGCATTAGACAGTGACCTTGTAGGGTGCAGGCAGTCAAAATGAGGCATTGATTTTGTCTATGACCAGCTGTCCATTCTCCTTTCTCCCCTTCTTTTTGTAAGTTGTGCAAATATTCTGTATTTATTTAATGTCTTAAATTATCAATATTAGCAGTATTGATGCTATTGAGGTTGCTGGGGGAGGGGAAGTTTGGAAAATTGGAGCATGTAGTCTAAAAACTTGAATCTGTGATACTGCATGTGCAGATTGTTGAATAAAATTTGGTTATTAAAAAAGCTAGCTATGTTCTGTTTTGTTTTTCAAAATTGTACATGTAAGACAAAATTAATAGTCCTGTAGCAAAGTAAAACCAAAATAGAGAAAGTTTCCCTCCTATGCTGTTCACAGTCATGACTCTGAGACAGCCATTAGCTTGAGACTCGTCTACAAGTTGGTGACCTCTCCTCCCCAAGTCCCCCAAATCTTTACATGGCTGCTCCCTTTCCGATCACAGAGCACTACACAGTATGTCTGTGTTTAAGGTTATTTATAGCTCGCCACCTCCAGCCTGGGAAATTAACAGTTCGTTTTGAAACCCTAGACCCCTGCCTGGACCGAGAGGATAATCTTACATGACAGCTTACGGAGGGTGCAAGCACAGAGTTGCGAGAGGGGTGATGGAAGGAGAATGGCTGTGGGCAAGGGAGTGAGAGGGCCGCTCTTGCTATATGCCAAGGGCACAGGCAGCAACAGGAAGGAGGGGTTGACCTGGAAACTGAAAAAAATTAATAAAGAATTCAATAATGAAAATGCAGAACATTCTGCAGTATTTTCTGAGCTAATTCAACCGTGTGGCTCTGATAACTACAGTCAATACTACAGTCAATGACTCCACATAACCTGAAAAGCAACTCTATGACCTCAACACACGGTGCAAGTCGGAGGGTACATGAATGGCCCTCTTCCTTGACATGCATTCTGCTCTCCATTAAAGTGCTTAATTGGTTAAAGAATCCATACTGGCAGAGCCACAAGCCCACTGCAGAGATAATAGATTTTTAATGGAGCGATGATGGTAAGGAGACCCTCTCTGGGGAGGCACCACAGTCGAACACTGAGACTCCAAGAACCATCCTAAAGCCTCGGTAGCCCACTGCACCCTCCCACTGCTCACCAATGACATCATCCCCCTAAACAGCATCCAAGCATATGTTTTGATCAGCATCTGAATAATGACTATCCTGCTCTCTGGGGCCAATGATATACAAGTGAGTGAGGGTTTTAAGTGATTCTTCATCATAAAGTCTATCTGATAAATCTAGTTGTTAGATTATAATACATCACTAATAGGACCATCCACTTAATAATTATTCTAGATTTTTCACTTGCATAAACATTTAGATGGAGAGTGGAAGAAGGAGTGCACACACTTAAACAAGCTGCTCTTAAAGGCACTGGAGTCCAAGTGACCTTTTCCCTACTGGGTCATCCTTTTAGCTTGTCAGACTGGGTGAGACAGTGGAGGCAGCAGCAGAGATGAAAAGGCCAGCTGACCTCCACACAAAGGCCTGCCAGTTAGAGGAGCCACAAGGCTTATCATCAGACACCAAACACCCCGAAACTCATCAGTTGGGCTAGTCTGACGAATGAGACATTCTCGTCCATTTTTTTTCTTTTTCTTTTTTTTACTTCTTGTTTGAGTGGCACGTAAAAGCAATGAAGTGCACAGAAGGCAGAATTTGGGTCATGTAAACAAATCTGCTAGTTAACCTGCAGAAGAGCCCCATCAGTTTCCCAAAGAATCCCAAACAAAAACAAAGAGAAAACCTCCTCACATGTACACACAAACCTTCCGTGAGCCACACACTGCACATCTAACATAGTAAACAGCTGTAAATGAAAGCAGTATAAAAAGAGGAGGCCATTTGCAGAATCTTGGTATCCAAAGGAGTCAGCTGGAAAGCACCCCGGCTTCAGCCAGTCAGAGAGAGACACAACAGATCACACCTCCATCACTGACTGAACTATCTCCAGCTGTTTTCCAGCTGTCACAATGTTTTACCTTGGCTCTGAACACTACAGGTGCCGATGTCAAATTCAATGCTGACAGTGGACTTTTACTATGCGCTCTACTATGTGGTCTATGCAGGCGTTACATATTATGTCACATATGATGCTTAGATTAGCCACAGTGATATTGTAGTGAGCAGAATAAGATATGAACAGCTGTCAATGACAATTACACGCCAAAAAGCCACAGAGAAACACTTATATCAAACACACTCCTGCCATCAACTCCGACTTAAATGTTTCTATTCTACTTCTTATAATGAATAAAATGAATTCTGGATGAGTTCATAGTCTCTCCTCTTGTACAGAAGCCACTATGGCCAAATTTGAGTAATGGTCAATGAGACATCTGTGCCGTCTTTGCCTTCTTTTTTCCTTTCCAACTTACAAAACAGTTTGAACGGTCAGCTTCCAGAGTAGAAATTATTCCTCGTCAGCTTTATAAATGCCTTGTAATGGAATCTAACTTCCGCAGTGATACATTCGGTTTTTTACTCAGTGTGACGGGGCGTCACCCTTCTTGTCTGTGGCCACTATCGGCAGCAGCAACCTCATACTCAAGACTGTCTTTACACTGGGCAAAAATACAGGCCGCACAAAGTCATTTCGCCAGTATATAGTCATGTTCATTGAAGTGCCTTCGGTTTCTTTTACAAGTGAAAAGAAGGGGAAATCCGCGGTCCAATTAGATTCCTCCATAACCAAGTTTCAATACCCGAACTCTCAGACACTGTTTCTCAAAATGGACATTTCTTTAAAAAAAAAATATGATGTGTAGGTAATATCCATATTACATCCAATTTCATATGTGGCCAGGGCTGGGGGAAAAGGCGAGCATGAGTTGTTGAGCTCGACAGATGACGTTAAAGCTCGCCGGGCGTGAATTAAAATGTTATGATAGCTAGCTAACATGTTTTAACAGTGGACCGTAATTTCCAGCCGTGTCCAAAACATTGAAAGCATTTTAAAAATGAAATAAAAAGCGGCACTACCATCAGATAAATACAGAGACTGCCGACATATTTCGGACACAGGAATGTGCACTGCATACTTACAACAAGCAGGCGTCTAATTAGCGACAAGAGCGACGTTTCGTCCACCGAAGAAGAAGAAGAAAAAAAATCTTCCAACTCTGTTGCCTCTCAGCTGTATTCAAGAAGGAAACAAAATGTTCTTGGTTTGCTTCCCGCCGTCTTCGGATATCTGCACCTTTTTCTCTTTCCCAGTGAGTGTTTAATTTTCAGTAGGTAAAATGCACCAAGGCATTCATTGGTTGTGGGTAAAATGAGCCCGCGTTGAACAATGTGCTTCCACAGAGAGAGAGAGCGAGGAGATGAGGAGCGTAGAGCCCACGCCCAGCTCTATCAAACATAGAACCGCCCCGGTTACCATGCATGTTACTGCTGCGTTCACACGCTGTCGGAAAAATACCCACTCGGCGGTGGACACCAGCTGACCCTAAACCAGCTGTTCATGACTCTTAATCGAAGTTTACAAAATGCACTTATGTGGTAGACAACAAATTCTGGCAGATATTTGAATATGGTGATGAAGATCTGTTTAAACAGACTAAGAGCCAGCAGGATACTGAGGTCATAGGTCCAAATTCCCCAAGTACAACCCCACCCACCTGCAAACACCAACCATCACCAAAGCTCTCTAACATGATCATGAAATGACCTAAGCGTTTTTTTTTTTTTTATCAGTAAACCTTCTCTTCATTGTCTGGTGTCCTTCTGGTAGAAAACACTGAACCGTTTTGTCTGTGAAAGAAATCTGAATCATCACAAAACGCTCACAATATGCAGTGGACCTGTATTTGAAATAGCACGTGAACTCCTTGTTGTTATGAAAACCCCAAATTATCATAATTATTTCCAATGATGAAACTTCCTTAATAAAAATTAGTCACATGTACTTAAAACATTAATTATCTCTACGTTGGATATCTTGCCCTTCATTCCTTTGAAACTGAATTAAAAAAGTTACATGGTGTGTTATTGAGCTAGACAGACAACAAAAAAAATATTGTTGTGAATCCCTTTCTACCCACTGGAATGATCATAATTGAGACACGTGAATTTTTCAATTTTTCATTCACAAACCCGAAGTTTACAACGGCCATGTGAATGCATCACCAGATCAAGGTGGGTGGATTTCAGCATAGACAGTTCAGAGGGTCATGGAAGGTGAAACGGGGATTAAGAAATTATTTTTTGATCAAAGCAGCTCTACGTGATAACTATTAGCCATACGCTGTTCTCAAGAGTCGAATTTAAAGCGTTGTAATCAACGCCACTAATTTCTTGTGCACTACATTTCCCAGCGAGCCACGGGTCTCGCAGTATGGTAACCAGGAAGTCTTTGTGGTCGTCAAGCAAACTTTTGCTTGTAAGCAAGGCTCCTCTTTCTGTAAATTTGTAGTCTGTCTCCGTGGACTACAGTTTCTCGTAACAGGTAAATATAATCTGAGTGAAATGACTGTGTACTATACTGTTAAAACTACATTTCGTTGGAATTTGTTCAAACTGGAATAACTTTCTTTCCGTATTATGTCAGCATTTGAGCAGATTAGATAGGCTAACGGTAATTTGTTAGCTAATTTGATGCTAGTTAGATTAGCAAACATAATTAATGCAAATTGGATACGAAAGACATATTACTATTTATAGTAGTACTTGGTATCTTCTGAGTTTGTCAGAAAGTCATTCGACCGAGACCCTTTCATTTTGTTGTTTTCAGGAAGCAGTGAGAGATGAGCTGCTGTCATGGGCCTGTGCCCCAGGAGGTTCGGCCTGGTACAGCACGAGTTCTGGTCACTGAGCTTAGTGGTTCAGGTCCTGTCAACCCAACGCCTGCCACAAAAACCTGTGAAGACTTGGAGACAGCAGTGGAGCTTTACCTCTCTCCAGAGAGGCTTGTAAGTTTTCAGACGTGCCTGAGGATACAGCCATTGCTCATCCCACTGATACACCCTGCTCTCCTTTGTCTTTTTTTTTTGATTCACGTGGTTAGTCTGTTGACTCTCAAGTTTATTCCAACTTATCTGTTGAGGCTTGGCTTGAGAGATAACATGGGACCTTCCAGCATGGAGAAAAAACATAACGTCCTCTCTGTGTATTTCCACTGCATTATTATGTCTACTCTGTACTGTGGCAGCACAGGCTGTGGAGATTGCTGTTTCAAGGTGAGGTGGGCAGACAGAATAATTTCACACCATGGGCTTTACATGATTTGTCACATCAAAGTCATAGGTGTATGTTCAAGGCAAATATTGAATAATAAAATGAAGTCAAGTAAAGGCAACATTCAGTTCAGTATGCCAGTCAGAGGTCAGCTGTTGTACTGAATTTACATTCCTCACAGGAATTGCTGTGTGGAACTCGGGACCTCTCTCATGTGACTTCACTGGAGATCTGCATAGACACACAAGAATACACGCTGGGTAACTTTGGTAAGATATAACGTACACCAAGGCATTTATAAAAGCTAACCGTGGCTTATTATTTAAAAACTTATTGTATAAATCGAACATTTGCATGTATACTTATGGCTGTATTACAGGTCACTGTTTGTCATTGGCATGGATTTTCTTTAGTACTCAGTGACTCCTATTGTATTCATATATGTGTACAAAATGATTCATAATAGATTAAAAAACAAAACAAAAAAAACCCCACCAAGACAAGCACAAAGCAGAACTAGACGAATTGCTCTCACGCACTGTGTCCAACAAGATTTCCTGTCAGGTGTGCTAACCTGAGGGCATGAATGAACTGATAATTGTGGAGGAACTCCATAATTATAATCATCTCTGTCCTCAGAAAATCCTAGATTACACAATGGACAGACATGACAAAGTGTTATCTGTACATCTGTGAGTGATGCGTAGTCCATCACCATAGATGCTACTCCTATAAATCCAATTTAGTTTGAACACACAATGTTGTGCATTTGGAAATGAGCCAGGAAATGATCACACCACTGTGATGTAAGCAGGGAGAGATTGTTTTGTTTATCTGATGATCTTCTAGGTGCTTTCTTGCCCAATATGGTGCAGCTGAAAATGAACAACAGCATGATCATGTCAATAAGGTAAGCATAAAATTCCAGAAATACTATCTTGTTTTTTTCCCAAGTGTGTTGAGAAGAAGCTTCTTCACAACACACACTCGTAGTATGTCGCAATTAGTGTGTTGCAGATTCTCGAGAAGTTGCAAATCCGGAAACCTAAGGTCAAATGTGAAACTGAACAAAACAGAATAAGTACCACTGATGTATTATTCATTTTTTACAAAACACATATTTAGAGTAAACAGTTACAAAAAACTGTAAATTGACCTTCAGCAGGGATAGAACCATGGGGTTTACTGTCATGCTTTACATTGGCTGAATGTGTGCAACAGACGACTAGAGTAAAAAAAAAAAAAAGATTGGGCTTTGAAGTAGAAAGACAGGTCAGGAAAAGTGCAGTGCGGTGACAGTGCAGGTCTGGAGCAGTGCTCTGCTTTGGCTAAGGTTTTCCAACAGGGACTTGTAATACTCTGTTTCTGTATGGATGATGCATGTTGAAGCTTGTAAACCAGATAGCAACAGATGTTCTGTTTAGGTTCATTCTTGGAGATAGACACACATGGAGAACAGGTTCACCCACTTCGCTTTGTAATAGGACACAGAGGGCTTTGTGGCATATCAGTTTTCAGATTCATCCATTTGGAGTTTTCCAGAAAAAAGGAGGAAATCTGCAGTGTCCACTTTGATTGCAGCCACAGCCATGTCATCAAAATCAGATACAGGAAAAGCAACAACCTCTAATTGTCCCTATAATAGGGCAGGTGGAGAATTGTGACTCCAGAGACTGCTGAAGGATAAGAGTATACAACAGAAAGATAGGGAGCTGTCTGCTCCACCCTGAGAGTAGCAGAGCAGAGCCAGCCGGACGTGCACTGCCTCTGATAGCATTTCCTGCTCTGGGCTGAGGGAGCTGTTGTGGAGAGGGTGTAACAGCGTTGTAGATATACTGAATGAGCTTCTGCTGGAAGAGTCAGAGCAGGCTGTGCTGTGCCGAGACAAGTGGGAGGCAAAAGAGAGGCCTGCATCTAGGGAGGAGAAAGGAGCTTCAAGCTTCAGTGGCCAAAGGACTGCACAGTCTTTGTCATGATTCATAGTGTTGTGTAACTCCCTTCCATTGCTCCATGAATCAAATTTATTCAATTTCATCTCCTTAGAGACCTGGGAACCACCCTCTCCCACCTGCAGGTGCTGTGGATGTCTCGCTGCTGCCTACAAGACCTAGATGGCATTTCTACTTTTTCCTCTCTTAAGGTAGACTTTGAAGGTTACAGGTGGTCATGTTGAGAGACAATTCAACAACTCAGCAAACTCTTGAAGTGGAAAAAACTTAATTTGACAAAGGTTTAAAATATGTGTGTATTGATTTAATGTAGAGGAAAAAATCAAGTCGTTCTCAAACAAAGACAGTATTTATTTCAAAAGGTGTGTCTTAACTTATTTTCTTATTTTGCATCGGTGACAAATAGTAGTCTCACAGGTCATTCCCATTCCAAGTAATGTGAGAATAGAGCTTGATTCATAAGATCCCAGTCTCTGTGACTTTGGAAGAGTTCATCTGTCTCTCTCTTTGTCAGATAACTGCCCATATGTCCCCATCTTCCATCTCTCACTGACTATATTTTCCTCTTGCTGGTTTTCATATTTGTATTTTTCTTGGACTGTTCAGGAATTGTATGTGGCCTATAACGCTGTGTCAGACCTGAGTCAAGTCGGCATGCTGGAGAACCTGCAGCTGTTAGATCTGGAAGGAAATGATGTGGATGACTTAGTCCAGGTCCAGTATCTGGGATTGTGTGGCAAACTCCAGACACTCACCCTGGAGGGAAATCCTGTGTGTGTGCTCCCAAACCCCACTGCTACTCAGGTAAATTAATATACAGTTAACATTGTACATAAAACTGAATAATACTTCTATGTCAACATCTGTGAAAAGAGCTTTTGCTTGAATAAGGTCACACATATGGTAAAAGTTATATATAAAATATGATATCTGATGGAAGTATGTGTGTTTTATGTGTTCTTATGTGTATCCATATTACAGTTATGGCATTAAGAGAGAGCACCTAAAATCCTGGGTTCACACAGCTTGAAGGGAAAAATATCAAGTAGTGCATGGTGTAGTGCATCAAGTAGTGCCAAACTGCATCAGAGTCTGCAGTTTGGCAAAACAGAGCAAGGAGGTGAATGAATAGTTGAGCAAGGAGCTGGGCAGAGCTCCTGAAAAGGAAGTGTTGTATTCAGTTGATGTTGTAAAAGCCAACTTGCAAATGCAACTCGGGTCTGATGTAGGTATCATTCAGTTAGCTGTGTCTCCCATGCTAGCATGCTGTTAGCCCTCATGGTCTTGTCAGATAATGGCCAAAATGTAATTAGCGTGTGCTGAGACATGAAAGTATCCATGTGATGTCACCGCTCTGTTTCTGGGTCTTCAACACATCAGACAGGAGATCGCGCGAGCAGGAGGCATCAAAATAATCAAACATAACAGCCTCATAATTGATGCACCCCTCTGTGGGGACACCATGACACAGAGATATTGTTTTTTTTTTATTATTATTACATCGCCGTGCATATTAGATCTCTTTCAAAACTGCCTAATACATTATTAATGTGATGTAAATGTCCAGTACATAAAGCAGCTCACCAACGACCATTTCAGTGACATAGAGGGCAGAAGCTGCATTTTCACCTTCCATGGATTTGAGACACAGTATGCTTTTATTTTTTGGGCCACTGTGAATGTGTTTATTTACACCCACCAGCCGAGCATTAATTAGGAAACTAGGGCAATGAGAGGAGATGCTGAGCTGAATATGCATTAGGCCTGTGCTTTGTAGTGACTGAGGGGGTCTTGGGTTTGCTCTCTTGCCAAACTATCACTCCTCTTGCTCCACTACACACACACACACGCACACACACACTCACACACAAGAACACACACGTCTGCTTACTTCCTCTCACTCGGCCCTCATTCTCCTCCTCTTTTCTTTTTCGTTTCCTCCTTGCCAGCCTTTCTCTGTCTGTTTTTTCATTGACTGCATCTGTGTGGTTTGGTAAAGGACAGGAGAGCCATGCTCTAATTTGATCGCTCAGTAGCTCAGTGATTTACTAGACTCTATCTACTCTCTCACTCTCTCTCTCTCTCTATCTCTCTCTCTCTCCCTCTCTCCCTCTCTCTCTCTGTCTGTGTGCTGATAAACAACCAGACCTCTGTCCGAAGTGCCCATTGTGGACTGGTTATTAACCTGCATAGTTTTATGTAGCTTCACTCAATCTTAATATGTTGGGGTTCATAGACGAATTAAAGCATTATAATGGTCAAAATCAAGTGCAAAAAGATACCATACAGATGGGTAATGGGCATACTAGTTACTATTGACACATTTAGCACTGCCCTACATTTGGACTGCAAGAGTACCAACGGTTTGGTAGACTATATAAACCTTTTTTTTTAATGTGGGTCAAAATGATGATGTCATGATGATGAGTCACCTGACATCTCCTTTGCAACTTATCCTGGTTGTTTATCACATGTGAGGCATTGCGTAGCCCATATTGTATAGTTATGCATTATTTAGTATAGGTAAATTACAGAGCACTTTATGTATAATGAGTATAATGAAACCTAATTTAGAGTAGAGGAGCAATGATTCAATTTTTTTTGGAGCCAAGTGGAGAACAAAGCGCATCATTAAGTGGATCAGTTGATGTCAAGCATGCATCTGAGTAGTCTATTTATCTAATTAGTCAATTATGAACTTAGTACACAGCAAATATTTTATTTCATTTTAACCAGCTCATAAACTGTATCCACTGCATGGCTACAACAGGAATATATGCATTAGTGATAGATTGTCATATATTAAGCAGTCCTAAAAATGCTGTTACATAATGCACTTGTAGACTTTAGTGCACAAAAGGACAAAGACTGCACATACCGTTAATCTAAAACCATAAGATGTTTTAAATAACAGGTTTTATAGTTCACTTTATAAGCTCCCCATAAGCCACCTGAGTCTGGCACAAAGTATATTTTACATTCTCTCCACACTGTTTCAGTTTCTACACATTATACATATACTGAGTGTATAGGAGTGAGGGGGATTCTGTTGACAGATTAGATTGATAATATTCATACTTGTTTCTGCTGGTGTACAACCACCTAAATTAAGAATTATTGCGTTTTCAACAGCTTACCGTGAACCTTTCATGTCTACATTGACATCAAGTTCAGTCCATCATTTTGCACAGCCATGTTTGTATAGTAGTGCAGAACAGACAAATAAACAATGACTTTAGAGTGGGCTTTTCCCATTTTTTCATTACCTGAAGGCCATGTTGGCTTTCCTAATGCCTGAAAAGGCAAGGGTATTCAGTTTGTCACGAACTGCACCACAGTTTGTGTAACATTTCACTTTTCCTCTCTTACCTATGCTTCTTCTCTTCCCAGCAGAGTGCAGACTATAGATATCGGGCTGCAGTGAGGGAGTTGGTCCCTCAGCTACGTTACCTAGACAATGTATCGGTGGAAGAGGATGAGCTGAGCTGCAGCAGCACCATGGGAGAGGACTGGGCCATTCTCCGAAACTCCATCAGAGACCGCAACTCCTCTCAGCGTGCTACAGAAGATGGTGTGTCTATGTTGTTTTGTGTCAGTGCAGACCAGTTAATTACACTGGTGCATTTAATGGGCCATTCACTTTTGTCTTTGTAGAGGGAATAGCAGACAGTGCGGGCCCTTTTAGCAGGCCCAGTTCAGCCAGACGCCCTGCCTCCAGCCGCTCCTGTGTCTGGCCGCCGTCATCAGCGGGCTCCAGACCCCACACTGGCTACAGACCCATGTCAGCAGCCAGGCCTGGAGTTCTGTCCCCTCCTGGATCCAGACCTGGCTCTGCGGACTCGGATCTTGCAGCAGTGGAAGCAGAAACCAGCACCATGACACATGGTAAAGACCCTCAAAAGCAGTCTCCACTCAACAGTGCCTCCTAGAGGATATTTTTATTTATTACTTTTAGTACTTTTTATTTTTTATTACTGAAATCCCTCTCATTTGTTGATTTTTTTAAGGAGCAGGTAAGATCTTGTTCTGTGGGAACCCAGCTCAGGCTATCCGAGCGAGGAGAGAGAAGCTTCGGGTATGTGGTGTGTATTTGAATAACAGAATCCCTTCACTTCAGTGAAAAAACATTTTATTCTTGAAAACAGACTTCCTATCTACACCAGTCTACAGTTTTCTTTTGCGTGATGATTCCCTTACAGTAGAGTAGTTTGTGTCCACTGAAAAGAACAAGCTCTATGGGCTTCGACAGGTCATTATGGCTGTCTGGCACCAGCAGCTCATCTCCTTAATATCGTGTCAGTATAAACAGAAGGGACTAATTATTAGAAACCTGAGAGGACTGGCGCAGTGGTGGGAGTGTGCAGGGTGTGGAGATGTGTGTGGATTTGACAGATGGAGCTCTCATTGCCAGCGCCATGTGATCTCTTACACTTGCATATACACACCACTGCTGTCCCTCTCTGTCTTCTGCTTACCTCCTGTTTGGCCTACCTTTGTATTGTCACTGTCTAATCATTACCCAAGTATATATCTTTGACTGGTGTATTCAACTCTTAGGCCTCTATTCTTCTGTTTGTTTACTAGCTTCCTCTCATGCCATCACGCTCATTCTCCCTCTCTTCTGTGTCACAGACGGCACCCACCAGGTCAGTATTCCACCCCTGCAACCTGCCCATCCATGTACCGGAGCGGACATACGACCTTGAGGAGCCTGATGCTAGAGAACGTGGTGATGTCTTTGCTGAGCTTAGAGCTTGGAGGGAGGAGCACAGCAAGTACGCAATGCTTACACAGCTTTCTATCTTTCTCTCTCTGACACATGAAATTATATGAAAGCTGATTCTTAACCTCTTGCCATAACAGAGTGACGGTCCTCTCTTATGATTTACAGGCTTCTCCAGGCCATAGAGACAGAAAGATTGCCACAGGTCCTGGTTATTCAACACAGTGATGAAGAAGAGGAAGATGATGATGAAGAGGAATGTTTTGGTGGCATGAGAAATGACAGTAACGATGAAGGAGATAGAGAGGAGAAGCGCAGAGACAAACTAGATGCTGCCTCACCAGATTCCTCGTTCCAGTCTCTTTCCCCAGGTGAATTCTCACTGAAATGAATGTGCTTCATGTTATTCATGAAGAAGAATGGAGATGTGACAGCATATGAAAATCTGATGACAGTCTTTTCACAACAACATCTACTTTAAGTTAATAAGAAATAGTGTATGGCTGGACTGCCTCTTAGGCTATTTGCATTCTGTCTAGTGTCAGGCAGTTTGATGAGCTGTACAGCCTTATGTTCACATTGCATAGATTAAAGAAAATGCAATGCAGACTCTTGTAATAATGTAATATCCATTTTGAGAGAGCAATGGGAAAACGCAGCACATGACAGACATTGATGGCAGCTACTGAACCATATGTGATGATTGTGCTTTCAGACCTGTGTCACAGAGAAGTCTTATCTCCTGACGTGGCTCAACCTCCCGTATCTGCAGACAACAAGCTGTACCCTTCTCCCCCTGCCAGTGCCACTGTAGCTTCTGGTGGTCGGAACTCGCTAGGGATTCGTGCACGTAGGCTTCGACTTAGCCAAAACAAATCAGAGCATTTGTGTGATTCCAGTAGAGAAGGATGCTCCCACAGGACAGGCACAACAACAGGAGACTCAGATGGGACACACGTGACGAGGACCAGCGTACCTCTGTTGCGTCAAGCAGCACACATACCTCGTCGGCCACCAGTAAGAGCTCTGGGTGAAGACCTTGTATCATGGTAAGGTGTCATTAAACTTTGTGTATAGATCTGTGTATCACTGTATATGTATTTATACAGCATTCAGTAAACATAATATAATTATTTCCTGTTTTTGACATTTTAAACTCCTTTGTGACATGATTTAATTTTAATTGTGGGACTTATTTAAGTTAAATTCTATCAAATGCATTTCAGAAAACAGGTGATCTGGACTGTAGTGTTAAATATTTTTATACAGTTATAAATTTCAAAAAGAGGAATCATTTTATATAGATTATGTAACTGTGATTTAAATCATTTATTTGTTACTGTGGAGCATTAAATGGTTGTTTACATAGCGTGGTACCAAAGAAAGGATTCCTGTCTTTCAGTGCAGACATGGACTTGCAGTCTGACAAGAAACACCTTCACACTCCTCAGAGGGCAAAACTCTTGGACAGACCAGTGATCACTCGTCCACACACAGCCAGAGCAGCTCTACAGACACAGCGCCAGCACCACATGCTCCAGGCCTGCAGAGGGAGCTCACAGCCAGACTGACACCAGAGTGGGCTGCTGTTTGGCCGCCTTACAGTGATACATATGATGTGTAAGTGTGTGACTGTTTCATACCCTGAAGAAAAAGAGTTGTAGCATGAAGGCTGTTCAAGTGGAATGTTGAACCTTGCTCATCCCTTGCCTTGAGGTGTGTTGGGATTACCACTATTTTGCCACAAGACTGTCTGTTTTTCTTTGAAAGAAGATACTGAAAGCCGTTCGAGTGCAGTTAGGAATAACACACCCGCCTCTTTTAACATGAGCAATTGTGTGCTCAAGTATAAATAATATGAGTTTCTGTGTAGTTGGAGGACTAGCTATAATGAGATTGTTTCATTAATGTCACCGAATTGGTGTTTTGCCAGATGAAAATCAATGTGGGATGTAATTACTACCCCACATTTGCATTTCTCAAGCTAAAATGTTTCATTATTATAATGCCAGTTCTGCCTTCTGTTTGACACAATTAAAAAAAAATCTCAATCAATTTCAGATTATTGTGGTTTTCTTTCATTGATACTGAGATGTAATGTTCAGATTCAGATTCAGATTCATGCTTTATTGTCCCCGAGGGGAAATTTGTTTTCACAGTCAGTACTACATTCAACAAATAACATTCAGCCGAAAGCATTCAATAGAAAAAACACACCAAATTGTAGCCTTATACTCAAGTTGTTCACGGCATTAATGGCAGATGGAATAAAAATTTAAATAAAAAGTTTGAAAAAAATCCGATGGTCATCTTAAGACCTAGACAAGATTTCTTTCAGTGAATGATTCATGGTGTAATAATGTCATTTTGCCACTTGGGGGCACAATCTGTAAACATGAAATCAAACACCATTTTTCGCTTTAACCTCATTACACAAACATTCCCTTAAATCCACCTTGTTGAAAGATAAGATTCATTTTTTTCTGTGTAGATGCTCATCCAAGTCATTTACATTGGCTTTGCCTGTGGGCACTACTAACAGAGGACAAAGTGTTTCATTACATATCAGCAGATACGTATCACGAGGAACTGACTAGTACAAATCAACCCCACATAGAGTATATATGGTCTAATAGTGACATATTCCTTAGCTGTCCAAGAAATGTGGTATAAATTCACTATCCGTTGCAATGTGAAGGGAAATTTTAGACAAGTCTTATCCTGAGACTGTTAGCAGCGACAGTATTTTGGACTTGAACACCTCAGTTGGTCTTCAGGATGTATAATGATGGGAGAAGCTGTTTATTTTGAAGCTGTCGTGTTGATTTTTACCTGGAGTTCAATTACAGTGGAACTGCTACAACCAGCACTCTGACATTTCCAAACTTGCCCAGTATGAATACCTGACACACAGACACAAACTGGAAAGCACTTCCCATATTTCTGTCAGTGAATGTGTCACTTCTGTACACAGAAACAGGATGTAAATACATGAGACCAAGTGCCAAAACACAGGCAGTCATTAAACCTTCAGGGCGCTGCTAATACTTCACTCTACAGTGTTTGATTAAGAAGTGTACACATGTCTGACACAGGAATGTATGATGTGTATATACATGTAAGTGTCCATGTCCACTCAGCCATTTGACAGCTGTTATATAACAATGTATTTTTCATCTTCTATTTATTCTTTATTTCTCACAGCTGTTTCATCTGTGGGATTGTTTCTTTTTCCCACTGGTGTTTTCAGCCATACTCCCATCACACTGGTGCTATTAAGTCTCAAGACACAAATGGAGGAGAATGGAGTGAAAAGTGTGGCTTTTCATGGTGGGAAAGTGGATGGCGCCCATGTTCTCTCTTAGTAATTTCTCAGAAAGGGATCATTCTCACATATAGTCAGGACCTACTCTGGCCTGTACTTCCACTTGCCTGTTATTACCTGAAAATGTAACAAACCAGTCAGGCTTGGGCTTTATCTACTGATTTGAGATAGTAGATATTGTGAGAAAAGCTGAAAATTGGATTGCAAAGAAGAACAATTTCCTCTAAAATGTCTGATATGTAATGAAACAACAGTTTCACAGGAAATGTTTGCCTCTAAAAGGTATACATCTCGAGTCTTCAATCTGATACAACTTGAATTACCACTTTGGGGTTATATGCCCCTGCCACTAAGACAGGTTTTGTAAAACATTCTTGTTTATTATCATCATCATCATATAGAATGTCAACCATTTGTGTGACATTTGATCACCAACATCTAATCACTGAGTCCAAATACACATTTGTATAAAATTTGAAAAGATTCCCTTTAGGAGTTCTGGATATTACATTCACAAAGCCATAGTCATTTTTAGTGAGCTCACCATGACCTCTGACCTTTGACCACCAAAATCCAATCATCTCATCATTGAGTCTTTGTGAATGTTTGTGCCAAATTTGAAGAATTTCCACCAAGGCGTTACTAAGATAACATACACACAAAAATGAGACTGCCACAGCCTAAAACAACAAGCCTCTGGCTTAACAAAACACAGTGGGTTAGGAAAGTAAGGGCCAAGATGTCAAAAATCAAGTCAAAACAACACCTTTGCCACTAAAACACCCATCATAACTTGGCTTTCCCTGACAATGATACAAAAGCAACAATAATAATTCCCTGTCTGCCACAAATACATGTTTCAATCATTTCAAGTAGTTAGATCCACCGGAAGAGGTCGTCGAAGCTATCACAGACAGGAGGTGTTCAAAATAGTCTAATTGCATGTTGTAGGTTACTGCTTCTCCTTGTCATGTTCCAACAGCAAACAAGGTGGGCATGTGTAAATGACAAGGAAACACCTCACTTCCAAACACACCAACGCAACACAACAGTGAACATTATCAAAGAAAGGAATGCTATTTTTCCATTTTATTATCAGGCAGTAATAACACTGACTTGAGGCAGGTCACGCTGCTGACTGAAAATACCTAGAGTATGAGTTCAGACAGGTTTGTACAGTACACGCAAGACCACAAGATCCTGCCGGAAGGAACATTCCATTCACTGGGAGGTATTTGGGCTGCATAACTCAATTTTATGTTGACACCTTTATAACCACATGCAGACATACAGTCTTTAATGATATACAAGTCATGCAATTATTTACAATTATTCATGTATTGAACTTGGGTTAATGCTCTTTGTGATACGGTGTAGTCATAAATTTGCATGACAAGGCAATATATTTTTATATCAATGCTGGTTTTCCTTCCACTTAGTTTAAATAAATTTGTGATTTTACCAATAAAGTATAAAATGGTCAGAGATGACAAATAGAGATTTATATTTATAATTTTCTGCTCATTCAATGTCCGTGATGAACACCACATATGTGTGTAGAAATCATTTGGCCTCGACCCCATCTCCTGCCGCACTGCCTCTAACTTTTCTTTTCCTCTGCTCACATGTTCACAACCCATTTAACAAGTCCTGACTTCTGTCTACATATCCAGTTTCTCCTGAACTGACAGCTCAAAACAACTGTAAAACCCATGTAAATCAACACCAACAACACAAAAGCAGATAGTAAAACTAATGAATACACCACACACAGACATTAAGATAAGTAAAAACATGCAATAAGAGGATCAAGTGAATGAAACTTAGCAGTCACTCATTCTCACAATTACCTGTTGTCCGAGAGAAAGAGAAATGCCACGAGGAGCAGAACAGAAGCCTGTTTTCTGGCCTACTAATGCTGCATATATTAATTTTGAATTACTGTATCTTGGCATGCTTTTAGAGAAAGTACAGGCCTTAATAATATGTGTTTAATAATCTATTCCAACAGAAGAAAACCACAAACAGCTGTTGTGGGTTTTCTGCTTTGTGATTCTTTTTCAGTTGTCTTCTCTTTCAGAAGGTCTTGTTTTAGAGCAGTGATTGTAATTTGTGGGACAAATACAAAATTTATTTTAGTTCTGCATGTGCTGGCAAAACCACATGCCTCTCAACAAATAAGATTTTGTAGTTTAAGGAGTGTTTGGCCTAGAAAGATGAAAGATGAATGTGGGACATTTGCAGGAGCATTCACTGAGAATTGAGTATTGTATTCTTTCATTTATCTGTATTGGGACTGGTAACATATAATGCACATTTTGGCTAATAATAACATGAAAATAACAATCATATTTTGATTCACTAAGTTGTGTGTAGTGATTTTGTGTTTTTGGCCTATTCTTTATTCAACATTAAAGGTATTTGTTAAACCTCAATCTAATATCTTAATATCACTGAGAATTGCTAGGTGATTTCCCTTCCCTTTGTTTAGGAAACAGACTGTTCCAGATGGGAAAAAAAAAAAAATATGGGAGCAATTATAACTTTTTCAGTCTAAGTCTTTTTACGTCAAACACATGCTGCAACATGTTACATATTTTGAAGATAGCATCCTCAGTGATTAAAGACTACAGGTGTCGTATTTTGTAGTGAGTTTAAATTTAGCCAGGAACACTTTTTTTTTTTTTTTTTTTTTTTTTTAAATCAGTAATACATTTATTTATTAATTTAGTCCGGTTGTTTTAACGTTTTTAATTGGCGCTTTTAATTTGAAACTGCTGACCGGATACTGTAATATTTCTATTTCCTGGATGGCTTGACATGAGCGGACACTTGACGATGGGAACTAGAGGATGAGTCACTCGGTTCTCCACCGGACCTGTATCGACTTCCACATCGCCTGTAAGTTGTTTTCAGCTTGTATCTTTGTTTCCAACAGAATAATGCGAACTTAAAATGGTTTGGGGCTGTTGGGATGAAGGATGCAACAAGTGTTGTAAAGTGAGCACGCAGCGCTGCACCTGCAGGGTGATGTCATGCTAACCATGAACTGGACTACAAAACTTTTCTCACTGACTTTGTCGGACAACTTTAAGTTAAGGCTATACTAAAGGCATATGGACGAACCTGTTGTGTTTAAGTTAAACCTGTTACGTTTCCAGCATGTAGTTATTTCACTGCCAATATGGATTATTGTTGTTCATTAATTTAGCTCTAAGTAAACATCCAAAACACAGGGAACGAAGTGCTAACTTAAACGCAGCTCCGCTACTTCTGATAACTGCTATTAATGTTGTAGGCTAGGTTAAGATACTAATATCAAACTGAAGTTAAGATGAATTAAAGAAGAATGGTCCACGCAGCATGATGCCAGCAGCCACATTGTAATAGTTACCACCATCAGCATCTGCTCATGTAATAGATTGAGTGAATTTGCATTTTCAGTGAAATCAGCTCAGTAGCTGTTAGAAAGATGGATAGAGCCTTTGTTGTGCTAGAAGAATAGTTGGATTAATATATGGAGAAAATTGCCAGTTTACCTATTAGTCTTGGTGTGACAGTACCATACTGATCTCTTGCTGTGGTCCAACCACCCATTACTGTCATCATTGATTGTTTTTATGAATTGATTAATTGAGTCTCATGAATGAGTGGTATGTTTGGTGAAAAAATCATTGAAATGACTAACACACATGTGCTTATTGTTTTTATAATGATTGATAAAGGCTGACTGACACTGAGAGCTCTGCCTTTTGACAGAATATGTATTTGTCTTTCTAATCTTGTTTGTTTTACTTCCTCCTCATCACGTCAGCATCATCCTCTCTTTGTACCATTTTTTTTCCGTCTAACTTCCCTCTGTTGTTTTCTTCCTTTTTCTATATCTTTCCCACTTCACCAATTGACCACATAACCAATAGTTGTTATGGTCTCTTCATGCCTTTGCTAAAACTGTTTCATGCATATTTTATTTATGTTTTGATTGAAGTGTGAAAGCTGTAGTGTGTGGGTTTTCCTTCTGGTTAGTGTCTGGTGTCTTTGATGGATTTTATGAGATAATGTTTGCAGGAGAAAGTTTCTGAGGATGAGGCTGAGGTCTGAAGATCTTTTGTACTATTTTTATTTTGGTCAGCAGACTCTCTCTTTGTCCATTCAGGCGGATCATTAATGCAGAGCTCTTAGAAGATCATATACCGGGGCAAATTTAATTTAAACCGCCATATATTTTTATGTGACTCTGAAGGGATTTAAGCTCATTTAGCTGCAGTTGAAATATTTGGTGATTTAGTGTTTCCCCTCTGTGTTTTCCCCTTTATAAATTTGCAGCTCGCTCTGCGTTCATAATGCTGGAGTAAAATGGAAAGTGGAACAAAAAGTTGACAGTCAAGTGTTTAGTTGCTTGACCTCTTTGTCCCCGCCACACAATGAAATCCGTACATGGTGACTCATCTGTCCAGCTGCTCAACACCACCGAACAGAAAGGCTTCTCCACCAGCTGAAAATCTCACACACCCCCATGCCCAATCTTCATCTGGCAGATACTAAATCATTGCAGCACCAGCCCTCCTCTCACCCCTTCTGCTTAAGTATCGACTCTCACTAATTCTGGGATAGTTTATCTTCACTATAGCTGAACTTGCATGGGTATAGCTTCCTTAGATTGTGCCTTTTATCATAGCCGTCAGATCTGCTTATTTATGATCCTCATGCCTCATGCAAATTTATTCACCATCATCTGAACTGTGGTAGAAGGAAACCTATATCTATGTCTTCTAATATGCTGCAAGTATTGATTCACATTTTTGTGTTACTTTAACATGATTTGATTTATTTGCATTCATAACTCATTACAAATACACTGTATGAAGTCTCCTTAAGAAGAGGATGGAAGAAAGAATAAACAGCCCAGCATGACAGAGGAAGGGACACATATAGAAAAAAAATATGTTAACCAAATATCCATTCATTTACCCCAATTCCTATCTTAGAGCTTACTCATACTTCTTTATTTTTCTTTTGTCTAGGATGTATAAGCTGGAATTCCTCAACATAGAAGTGTAAATATAGCTCTACAACCTACACTTTGATTTGATTCAGCTAAACGTTATCATACAGGAGGTTGTTGTTGATGAATGGATAGAAAAGTCAAAAAAGTTCAATAAAACTGTAAATTATAGTTTTCCAAAACGAGGAACACGCGTCTTTGATGACATTTTTCGATGAGATCTAATCTCCAGGGTGCAATGGTCAATCCACAAAAGTATTGGGAGACTCTGCAGTAAGCCCAGGGCCAGAATGTGCCTATTATGTATCAACAAGCTGATACTGGATTGTTAATCCTCGAGTAGTCCTCTCTCCTTAGGTTTCCACCCCCCCCAAACAAAATCAATGTCAGAGTCTTAGACTTGTCATTGCTGTCCATGTTCTGAGTGCTTGTCGGCGTTGTCACCTTCCCTTGCCGTGGTTCATCAGTTATCCCGTCACATTCACAGCGTAGAGAGGTAATTCAGTTCCCCTTTTTTACTTGGTAAATGCTTTTCCTGAGAACTAGACCTGCCCGCCCGCCGCTGAAGTAGGGTAATTTCCTGGCGCTGAGGCGATGTATTACAAGAGAGATGATTGTGTTCAAGTGTACAGTACATCGCTGAGAGAGTGATAGATGTGTGATTTCAGTCCTGAGTAATAAAACTGCTGCCATTCTTCAGCGCTCGCAGACCACATTGTCTCCCTGTTCTGTCGGAAATTTATGCCGGAAGCCCTCACTGTAATTTAGATTACCACCCTGGGCAGATGCCAGTGTGCATAGTGAAAACATGAAGGTTTTGAAGTCTTTGTTTTGTGCAGTAGACTTAAGTTAAAACATGTACAAATATTTAAGATGAATGTTTTTGTCTTGTTCAAGATGTAGGATGAATGACTCATTACCGGTACTTGAATGAGTTTATAATAAAGAACGGTTGCCTAATTCTGCTCTAAGATAACACAAACCTGCAGGGGAGGGTTTGTACGATGGTTTCAGGGTGACAAGATTAATATGGGATGCAGTCCTCTCTTCAGTGGCCTGCTGATACTAAATCAACCCTGAAAAAGGGGATTTATGCGTCACTGAGTTTTGCAGATGATGGAGCTCTGCTGGTTTCATTGGGGCTCCTGACTTTCACTGTGCTCCAGAGTTGTTTATAGGTGAGTAAAAAGTGTTTGGAAGTGAGGATCAGCATTTTCCAAGTCTAAAACTGCAGTAGCCTTTCAGAACAGTGGGTGGGCTCCTCTGGGTTATAACTTCTTCCGTAAATGAAGGAGTCTCTGGGTCCTGTCTTGAGAGATAGTAAGACGGAGCCATTAATTAACTGACATCACACCGTCTCCAGTGAAGAAGAGAGCTCTTCGTTATCTCTCTGAAACCCTGGACAATCATTATTTTGTTTACACAGAAAGGCTGAATCTGCATTCTGCTTCAAAGAAACCATTGACTCTTGAATTTTGTCTTAACACCTGCCAAAACTGGCACCATGACCTTTATGATATAAAAATGTGTGATCGTTCTCCCACCTGAGCAGAGCTGTATGAGGCATCCAATGATGATGCATCCATTTCTACATCAAACCAAAGATGACACCAATCCATTTGCTTTTTTAACCATAATATATAGCTCCTACTTCCTGTCACAAATCTGTATGTGATGTGCCATGCAGCATGTTAAAGCTCCTTAGTATGTTTTGCATGACACAGATATGTCCTAATTTTATAACCGTAGCTTGTAACAGTGTGATCATCACATGTGACATGTGATCAGCTGATGGTATATATATAACATATACACTGAAAACACCTTAGATCCATCTAGAAACTGTAACAAAACTTTCGGAAGTGCTGTTGGTTATGTATGAATGATCAACACTGTACAAGTTGAACAGTGTAGGAAGGAACTCTTCGTGTTTTTCGTCCGCTCTCAGTATAAATGGCCCAATATAGAAGTTGATAGGAGCTGTGTGAGTCTGCCAGCTGGAGATAGAGCTGCACCATTAGTGTCACACTGTGCTGCTTGACGTTGCTCCTCTTAGCAATCACAAATGGGCTGCAGCCAACCTGTTCAGTGAGGAGGCCGGTGTGGTGAGGTGATGGGAGTGAGAGGGGAAAGATGAGGTGGAAGTAGTTTTGTACACTCTTTTCTAGGATGGAGTTACGCATGGTCATCTGTTTCCTGCCTCAAGTCACTCATCTCAAATCCACCAGCCAATATCTATCCCCCCCCCCCCCCATTTTTCTTCTTCTTACTCCTTGCCTCTTTATCATCCTCCAGCCCCACTACACTTTTTTTCCTCTCTTCCCTTCTTCTCACTGTGCAGGCCAAGGGAGTGGTGTTTGGCCAGTCATGTGACTTTTTGTCTGAACACAATTGCCGGTGTTTGCCATTGGCCGATTTCCTTTGAAAGGGACGCTGGTTTCCCGGGTGACCGGGAATGGCGGCACCACTTCACTTTTTCTCTGCAGCTGCCCACCCCCCCACCCCCCGCCCTCCCCTTCAGCACTGCTCTGAGCCCGTCTCTCTCAGTCACTCTTGTCTCTCCCACAGGCTGTTGTGGATCAGGTGGCCCCCGTGAGCACGACACACACAGTGACAGTCGCAGGGCTTCCTCCTCCTCCTCCTCCTCTTCTCCTTTTTCATCAGGCAGGCAGTCAACAGAGACCATTACACTGCAGGAGGTGAGTGAGACAAATAGCCCTGTGTGTTGAGTTTTCACTTTTTTCACTGAGTTTTGACTTCTTTCCCCTTCTCTGCTCCAGTTGAAGACATGGCTGAACTTATTTTCAAAAGCCAGGATAGTTTAGTCATCGATGCTCTTATCAGCTGTATTAGTCACTATGGTTACGTCATTTAACATGTTTCAGAAAATGCTCAGCTTTGGCAATGTAGTATAATTGGTAATGAATCATTCATTCATCTTTTTTGTTCAGCAGTATGATGATGAGCCGTGATGTCTGCTAACTTAAGCGTGTGTGTCAGGGGCATGTTTTATACGTTTGTTATAATATGAACACAGCCATGGTTGGGTTGGCATGGCTTTCAAATGTCCAACAGGATAAACGGTGACTAAAACCATGTGTGGATAACACAGTCAAGATGGGGGCCAAAGTTATTTCTCTGCTGTAATGAGAGCTGTACAGAAGGCTTAGTTCTTTTTTATGTTCCATGAAAGATTCAACAGCTGTGTGCTCCCTCTGCTCCGCTTGGCTCGTCGTGGCGCAAACACAATATGGGTTGTGTTTGGGGAAGCAGGCCACTTTGCTTTTTTTTCATGAGGTTTTTCTGGCATGCTCACCGTCCTGAAGTGGCAGACCCCCTGAGCTCTGAGACTTGTCGGGCTCCACCAACCAGGTGGTCGTGTCTGGGCCTGGTCGTCATGACAACATTGCAAACCGAGTCCCCTGCCCCTCCTTCAGGTGCACTTTATCTGATGATCTGGAGGATCCTCTGCACATACACACACACACACACATACCAGCATCTGTCTGCTGACACTTGACCCCTCGCACAAACAAGGGGCAGATGAAAGAACAGTCTTTAAAGGTAGAAGCAACTGATTCTTGTCAAAATAATGTTGTTATATTCTTGTTGGGCTGATACCTGTGAGGTCCACTGATATTTTTTTTCTCCAGGTCCTTACCTCAGGCTACATTATTATCTCTTTGTAAACAAGCAAGTCATTTCTGTCAGTCTGTTGACCTTAGGCCAACTCAAACAGGTGAAGGGTTCAGAGTCTCAGAGAAAGCCACTTGTATTTTATTTCACAAAGTGGACACATTTTATGACTGTCCTGCAGGCAAAGCAGGTTTGATTCAAAGCTTCCACATTTGTGTGCGTGCTTATCTGTACGGAGCGTCTATATAATCATTAAGTGAACTGGTCATACGCCTGGAGTGAGTGTCATTGATCTGCCGCCTGGTAGCGCATAGCTGATGCAACCAAGAGGAAACTGGCGCTGAGGCCGTGTTGTTGTTTCGGACAGGCTGCCATGATGTCACCACTGCTGACCCGGCAGCCCTACATTCCTGCTGATAGGGGTTTATGCAGACATGGAGCAGAGTAAGTGGGAGATATGTGGGAGAGATGCGCAGGCTTGCACACATATGGCCTTTGTCTAAGCGCTGATTAGTAATCTGCTATATCCACCCACACATGCAAACACACACACACACACATAATCATTAATTCAGTGTCACATTCATGCCCACTTCAGCACAGATTCAAACCCTCTACCACCCAGATAAAGATGGCAGTGGCAGTCTTACCAGCCTTGTTAAAATTCAACAGGTCTTTAAGTGTCTGTACTTGAAGTACTGGTGAATCAGTTTTGCATTATGTCCTCTTCTTCAAAATAAGATGTCTGTCGTTAAGATGGCATGATTAGAGAGACCCCATTCCGATCTAATCATCAGCGTTATTGTCGCCTTTGTGTGCGGCACATGTGTGCATACATCTCTGTTTGTGTGTGTACTTTTAGAGCATAATTGCGGCTACAAAAGATTTTCTTACTGTAACACAGCTACAGCTTCCCTTTGATCCGGTAAAGCCACAGAAGGAGAGAGATGACAGGCTTGGTGCAGTGAAAGCTTTTAAATGCTGTTGTTCCTGCAGGTGCTTGGACCCCCCCCCACCCCAGACCAGACCAGACACTGTGGAATAGACCAGCATTGTAAACAATGTTTTACATAAATGGACGAAGAAGTAAGGATGACATCTTAGGCTATATGGAGGACAAATAGAGAAGCGTTTATCCTTGACAAACAGATGTGACAGTACACTTTTAGACAAACAAATTGCAGCCTAAAGCAGAGAGAGAGAGAGAGAGAGAGAGAGAGAGAGAGAGTGTAGCCAGACAGACTGGTTGTTGGTGTGATTACATTTGGGGGGCCTCTCCTCTCTCGCTATGTGTGGGGCTTACAAAGCTTTTGTTCACCTCTGACCCTTGGCCTGCACCTACCTGATAGCTCCCCTGTCACTAACCGGCATTTCCTGTCCATCGGATGCACCCCCCATCCCCACCCCGCCGCCATACAGGCCAATATTTTTGCCCTACTCTTTCTTTGTCTTTTGTGCCCTTGATCTCGCAGTGTGTGTGCATCCAATAGGGTTGAAGTTGAGGAGGAGGGGGGGGCAAGACCTTGTTGACGGCACTTTAACTTTCTTTTGTCCCCCCGACCCACTTGCGCACCAAGCATGGCAGAGGAACACAGAGAAATGATGAGGTTAGAGTGGGAGGTTACAGTGGGAGGTCAGGTTCACCGGCATCAACATCCCATATGTAAGAGTTAAGTCGAGTCACTGCTTTCTCCCTGTACTAATCAGACTGGCTGTAGCCTACTTCTGTTTACTGATAGGAACAGTGCCGAGAAGCACAGTGTGATACTAATGGTACAGCTTTATCTCTAGAGACAGAGAGCGACTATACATCTAGAGGCAGGATGGAAACAGACTGGATTAGCTGGAGGGGAATAAAGGAGATGGTACGAGGGACTAGTTAGCTTCCTCCAACAGGACCGCTTAAAAGCAATGACGGATAAAGCAGCAGCTTATGATCGAGGTCCAAATTTGTTTCCCCTCTAAAAATAGTTGTTCATGTCGAAAATAAAACACAAAGCCACGTTAGAGGTAGTGGATTTTTCTTTTTTTTCTGTTTTTTTTGAATGTCGGTAGCTTCGTCCTGAGCCAGTCTAGGCTGGTTCTGAATAAAGAGGGAGGAGAGAGAAAGAGACGATGGAGAAAGGGCGCAGGAGTCCGGCCAAGGTCCTGACAACTTGGAAGCTGCTAAAAAAAACCAACCGAGATTCTCTTATGTGCTCTGTTAGTCCGACCTGAAAGCAGCGTTCAGAAAGAAAAAATAGGGCTGTATGTTTTTTCCCCCCTGGTTTGTCTTTTATCCCATGTTTGGAGGAACACAAAGTTTGTTTACCAGCTGTGTATATGTTGATCCAGTTGAACCTCCCTTCCTGTCATTTTCACTTTGTACTCCTCCTGTCATGTCTTTGTCCTCAGCTTCACCTTGGCAATCGCATTTTCAATCCAGCTGTTGTTATTTGTAAAGAGATGATATAGTGACAGTCATTTGCTTCGAAGACATGAATCATCTTCTGAGCCACATTTCTGGGAAGAAAACAAAAGTCTTTGTCTGTTCTTGGTGTGGGATGTGCTATATTTATGTCACAGCAGTGCAATTACCTTCGCTGGCGAAAGCCATCTCGCCTGTCATAATGATACACAAGGCATAGCTACACTACTGGAGCAACAGCAATGGCCTAACCATAATGAGATAGGAATGCTATACTTAGGCGCATTTGGCACAAACACAGCATTACTACCTTATGTTGCCTGCCATGAGTACGAAAACCGATGTCAACAAAAGTTCAGGATTTTGCAACTTGTTTTGGTTTCTGAAAATAGAGCTACAGCGTAGTCCGCTCTCATTCCATTCACCATCCAGGCTTTAGTCTTGACCGACCTGTTGTCCACCTGTTGAAGGCTGTTTTGAGTGAAAGGCTGCATAAACGCGGAGAGAAGAAGAGGTGGGGGTTTCATCGGGGGAAGACGTGGAGGGGTGAGCCGCAGCACCAACTTAATGCTATTCATTCGCGGTGAATAATGGCCAACAAAGACACTATCAGCATGTATTCCCCCCCTCTCTCCCTCTCTCTCTCCACTCTGCTCCCCTCCACAGAACCTATTGAACTCCTGCCAGGCCCAGCCAGTCTATTTCTCAGCCTGAGAGCCATCTTCTTGTCTCCTCTGAGCTGAGTTATGGCCGACCAGCCACTCTTTGGACAGATTTATACCTGCTATCACTTGTTGAGTATTAACTTGGTAGTAGGTGGTGATTGAAAGCATTCAAATAGCCATGTAGACCGCAGAGCTGAGTGCATTTTCAGCTTTTTTTGCATCAAACAATAAGTGGTAACTAAGTACAAAATGGGGAAAGGGATTTCCTCTGAAAGCGCAGGTTTTTAAAGGTTTTAAGGGCTCGTCTTTGTTTCCTTGCAGCTTCTTTGCTGAAAGCGGAGGGAGGGTCGGAGGAGGAGGGGGTGGGGTCGCAAGAATGTTTGAGTCACGCAGAAAAAGAGGGATGATATGTGGGGTTTGACAGGGGAGGGTGAGATGAGGGAGGCACAGCAGTGGGGAGGTGCCCTGAGGAATGCCTGGAAGGTGTCAGCGAGGTCTGGGAGGTTTTGGAGCTGATAATCCTCCACATCACGTTACAATACCCTCACCCACCGATCTAATTGTTTTCGCTCTGTCTTCAGACTCCAATAAGGAGGACCCCTTGCCTGTTTACCTTTGCCTGGTCATGTCTTACAAAAAAAAAAACCAAAAAAAAAACCAGAATGAACATGGTGTGGTTCTGACGATGGACAAGCACATGATCCCACTGAGGGGTAATGGCCTGTCACGATCCATAAAGTGTACTTACTTCTCTGCTGCTTTTAAAATGTCACTCCTCCTTGGCACCTCAGCCTTTTCTCAGTATGATCTCTGGTACCTTAGCAGTGCCTCAGGAGCCCCACCCTCCCCACTTTTATTCTAGAGTGTGGTTTAAGTGATTTGTCAGACAACACAGCTCTCAGATGTGCCAAAAGCTTTGCTTTATAGACTGAACAGTGAAACAGTTAACGTAAATGTGAACTGACTCTCAGTGGGCCTCTGTGACTCAGCTGGCTAAAAGCTACAGCATTCTTCACTGTGGTCTTTTGTTTGCATGATTTAACTCATCAAATTAATGCAATTAATCCAAGACATCTATTTTTGGAACATCTGCTTTATACAATGTGCTCTCTGGTTATTAGATGCTGTGACTGCGTGTCCTCATTAGTCTAGTTCAGAAGACAATCTCAGATAAAGGCAAAGTAAACACATGGATAATGTAGGTATTGTCACTGGCCAGCTGCTGCTGAATCATGACTACAATGGTTTTATGCTGCAGGCAGTGAAATGTTTTTTTTTCCTTTCACTTTTTAAATTCCTCTATTGGACTGAAACTATTTTGTGGCAAGCATTTGTTACAGTATTTATCTAATGTCCTTGGCTCACACAGGAAACTGAGCCAAGAAATGAAAGCAGCAGTCAGATGCTCAAAAATTCCAGGTCCAAATTGAATTGATTTGTCGGCCAATATTATCTTATCATCGATATATCGGTATGGGAATACACTGCAGCCAAAAATGCTTGAGGTAGTTGAGAGGGTTAGTGATGTCATAGTTTGTCCCTGGTGCATATCTTGTTCTGTCTAGTTCTTTAGAAATATTAGGCCATCTTTATCAGAACATTTCTTTAGGTTAGGTCATCCACTGATGATGTCAGCAAATTCATTCTCAACAATGTATCATCTACATTGCATTCAGAAAGCCTCCCCACTTCTTCACTTTTTTCTCAATTAGTCATCATGTTGCTGCAGCCTTATGCAAGAAGTTTTTTCTCTCGTATCAAACTATGCTCATTTCCCTGAAAACAGAGAGGCCTCTCTGCCATGAAGCAGTGTGCTGGTTGGTGTTTGGTTGTCCTTCTGGAAGTTTCTCCCGTCTCCACACAGGACCTTATCCCCCAGATTGTTCACTATGGTCGGGCTGCTAGCTTTAGGCACAGTCTTGGTTCTTCCAACGTGCTGTTTCCTCCGCCTCACGAGTTTCGGTATAGACTGATGAGAGATTTTTTTCCTTTAATTTTCACGTAAGGTTGCAACAACAACAAGAAAAAAACTTTTCAAATGCAGTGTAAATTGTTCTGTTTTTATTTACACTGCCACCAGGGTCAATACAGCCTGTCTTCCATTTGAATTCATATCTAGGACGTCTCCTTGGTATCATGTCCAGGCTTTGGTTTCAGGTTTTGGGGGGAGGTGGTGGTGAAGGAGAGATGAAGAAAAGGCTACAAGGAAGTAGACATGAAGATGGAGAGCAGGGTCTTGTCTGTGCTGAAGGGCTCATGCATATTCTGCCTGATCCATTGGTCACACGTGTCTCCGCTCTGTGCTTGTGTGTGGGAGGTGGCTGTGGAGATAGGAACACAATGCACAGCTTTATAAATGATTATGGAGTAGTTTGTATAATTGATGAGGCTTTTGTTTTCTAAATGTGTTGCTTTCTAGTCCAGGGTGGTCAGATTTAAGGTGCTCCGGTCTTATTTTCCCACAGGGCGTTGTCCAATGCAAACAGGTACACACACACTCTCTCTCTGCACTATTGCACCTGGTCTGTCGGACTATGACCTCATTCCAGGAAAAGGAAGAGAGAATCACCTGATGGCCTCATTTGTGTAATCAGCTGTTCATGTCACTGAAGGCCAGAGGGAGGATGTATGATGCCACACGTTATGGGTTGTTGAAACTGATCCTCACATGTTAAGTGCACGTGCATGAAAAGTTTCAACTTGATTTTATTCTACTTGTCTCTGAGTTTTTTCTTCAGAGCAGTCTTTTGTATTATTGGGAAATGAGGAATACAAAGAGAATGTGTGAGGAAATTGATATGGAGGGAGAATGACAAAGCTGAAAACGCGCTTTCAACTACCTGAAAAGGGGGGAGGTACCAGATCTGTCAGCACAGCCAAAAAGGGTGGAGAGAGAGGGAGAGAGAGACAGAAAGAGAGAGAGAGAGAGAGGCAGGGAGGGTGTGTTTCTGTGTGGGTGCGAGGCACAGAAGAGAAGGAGGAGGGGTGTAGACAGCAGGAGAGAGAGAGAGAGAACTCAAGCAGTCTCTCAGATCTTGGCTGTGGTGAGGACACCCAGGAGAAGTGCATTCCTGAGGCAGCAAGAAGAGGAGAAGGCAGCAAGATAGAGCGGAGGAGAAGTCGCGACATCCTTTAAATCTCCTCCCGTGACCACATCTGACTGCCTCTGACCTCCGCTGGACTCGCAGACTCCTCACACACACACACACATAGACACACACACACACGATCACTGCCTCGCACACCAGCCACACAACCGGCTCTGCTGCTCTGTCAGAATTAAGGATTTCCCTGAGTGAAGGAGAGAGACGGAAAGAAAACAACTGACAGAGGAAATTAAAGGCGCCGAAGAGAAGGAAAAGATCCTCCCGCTCGGTGAGTGTGAGGTCTCAGTTTATGGATCGTTTGAATGTGTCCTTGCCTGTTTCTGAATGTCGGAAGTTTCCCTGAAGTCAGATGATCTGTCTGTTGTATGTTCCAGCATGCTTGTAGGGAGCCATTACTATTATTATTAATAAGCGTGAGCCTGTGTGGTTTCCGTGATCGTCAGGGAAACAAAGGCGATCTTGTGTTACCTTGTAAAGGTGGTGAGCTGTGTCTTCACATGTACCTGTTGACACTAGACCCGCCACCCAAGTGTTCCTGGATGAGCCATAAGGACTCAAACCTGTTTGGGTGAAACTTCACACTTTGGTGTTTTTTTTCTTTTTGTTGTTCTTTGTGTGTTTTTTTCTTTGTGTTTTGGAGTACTCTTGTGTGACTGAAAGGTGGCCTACATGTGCATTTTTTTTTTTTTTTTTTTTTTGTGGTGTGAAAGTATTTACAGTGTTAGAACTGTGAGACAAGTGCAGGCTCTCTCTTTTACACTGGTCTCCTGTCACACTGGCTGCACCTTTTACCGCTGTAGGATTAAAGATTAATTCATTGGAGGGCACGGGCAGAGTTCAGCTCACTCACTACGTGTTCCAGCTGCATTTAACTGTTAACGTGCTACACATCTTGAATGGCAACGCTGCATGCATGCAAGTCTAATGCACCAGACCACTCGAAGCCTATTTAAACACTGCCTCATCAATATGCATGACTAGCTTCTTATTTAACATTTCCCAGCATGGTATGTGTCGGATAGTGGAACTCAGAGCTCATTAGCAGGCTGTATTTGTTATCCAATCAGGGTTATTGATTGGATCCCCCTGCCCCCCAACACACACACACGCAGAGTACCCCCATGGGAGGTGATTATTTTTTCTCCTGAGTTACACTTGTGCATTATCTCTATTTGTTGCACACAGTTAACTTGTTTCCAGAGAGATAATGTCAGCATAATAGATGCTTGCAAGGAACCAAATGGACGACTTTGTTTTTGGCGCCCAGATTCAAATCTATAAGTCCAAGCTGACCTTTGCTCATTTAAGTGTCTCAAGACACTGATAAAAGGTCCTTGGGAAATCAGCCTGAGTGCAGTGTGTTTATTAACTTCAGCCAGTGAAATGTAGGAAGTCGACCATGTTTGCTTCACTTCTTTGACAGACAGAGAAGAGAAGTGGAGATATAATGTGCTGCCGTCTTTTCGTAAGTACTGTGGGTATTTTATCTTAAGTGAAAACCAGACGGTGGAATAATGATGCAGTTGTCAGTAGTCGCAAGGCATTAAAAGACTTTCAACTTTTCTTCACAGTCTTGTTTAGGTAGCACTTATTTTCTCTCCCTCCTTCGCTTTGTGTCTCCCTCACCGCTGAGATATTTCTTATTTTCTATCACATGAATGAGTCTGTTTAGCATGGAGAGAGCAGAGTGTCCTCTGAGAGTCATCGTGCCTTGTTCTCTGCAATGTTATTTTTACTGCTCTTTCACTGCTCGAATACACAGATGGACTCCCCTCCTCTCCTAGACTAGTGTCTGTCAGTCTTTCTGTCTGTCTGTCTCTCTGTCTGTCCGTCTGTCTGTCTGTCACTCAGCTCGCATGGCAAGGAAAGCAAGTCCACCCATGCACAGCGAGATATCTCTTGGGATTCTTGATGGGAATTTTTCAAAGTCATTCTTCATGCTGTGATGACTTAATTTCTCGCCGTTCTTATCAGGAGTGTCTCCCAACTCCTGCAGATGCACTCAGAGCCAGAGGTAATTGGAAACGCCATAACAGCATGTCGGCAAAATAATATGTTTGCATGTTTGGGTTTGTGATTATTTTTGGGAAGGGTGGTTTGAACCACTTTCTCCCCCCTCTCACTCTCTCTGTCCCTCTTCCTCATGTGTTGCTCTGTCTGCCTCTCTTGCTCCCTCTTGTTCCTTTCCGTGCGTCCTTCCCCTGCCTGTGCAATGTGACGGAAGGTAGTGCTGTGCTCTGCTCATGTCGGATCCATTAGGGATGAAAGCACACTGCAGTGATAAAAGATTGATCCAGTCTTCCTTGCATCACATTCACATCCCTCACACCCTGCTCCCTCATCCTGCCTCACACCCCTGTTTTCAAGTCAGCCCATTTTTCAATTTATTAAATCATCTGTACTTTAAATAAATCATAAATCATCCTCACCAAAGTTTACTATGGCAAACTTTTTCCTCACAGGATTTCATAAAGGGGGACATTCTGTTCTACTCAAGTTCTCGGCGATGCAAAGAAAATATATTCCTTCCTATTAAATTTTCCAGACAACGCATGGGACGCTTCCTCCTTCAATCCCAGGTGTTTTTGTCGCACCAGGAAGGTTAATACGCACTTGGAAAACAGAACCAGTGAGAGACTGGCAACCATCCCGGCACACACAGACCTAACTTCACCTGTTGTATCTGTGGAGGCAAAGATAAACACAGCAGACCTGTAGTTTGTCAGCTGGGAGGCTATAATTACTGAGAGGAAGGAGGGCATTTGGAGAAGGAATTTCACTTGTGGTTCTGCTTTTAGATCTTCGGAGATGTGGGGTTTTAAGAGCACCTGAAAACACAGTTTGCGTCGTAAAACTGTGCAGAAATTTCTGGACCGATCAAAAACAAGTGCATGTCCTTTGATCCCAGCTGGGGGCTTGAGCACCATCGCCCTTAAGAGAGCGGTATGTTTGCCAACTACCAGGCTTTGTACTTGTTTTGGTCTCCAGTCGACCTTTTTAGGGAACGTTGGTGGAAGAGTTGGAAAGGTTTAGGGGCCAGTGAGCGACAAAGAGGTCCTTAGCCTGAATCTTTCTTTATTTATCCAACTGGTGCGGGTCAGGGGGTGCTGTCAAAATGTCCTCACAGAACTCATTCCACTGAGGGACATGCTACCACGTGACTCCAGCTGACCATAAAGTTCACCTGAGTGAATGCTGTCACGTCATGTCAGGGTGAAGTTCCTGTAGCCTTCATGGGTGTTTGCTCTGTCACATCATTAAATCCAGCTTCACGTTTCCTTTTCTGTTGTATCTGTTTGAAACTACTGGCAAGTCACCTGCCGGGGGTTATGGACGTCGGCCCGTGTCTGTTTGTCTCTTCATCCATGGCTCTCGGGTCTACTGCGTGTAGTGATTGCAGAACGGTAAACATCTCTGCCAACCCCCTGGGACAGTCATGTGACAGCGCGCGTGTGTGTGTGCAAGTGTTTGTCAGCAACCGCGGATGTGTGTTTTGTGTGCGAGTGAGCAGCAGGTTGCTCCCTTGTTCAACCAGCCGTGCTGCGTTGACTCTACACTCACAGGGCTCTCTGGGCAGTAAATAACACGGTGCCTCCGCCAAGGGCCCCGAATGGGTCCAGGAGGGGGGTCAAGACGCCAGCAAAGAAAAAGAAAATGTCTGCCTCAGGGCTCGTGACTACTAAATCAACAGACAGGAGAGAGGAGAGAGGCAGGTGGATTTGACAGTCTCATCCCTCACGCTGAGAGGGTTTGATGTCGAAGCTGTCATTGAATGTAGATGTGTTTGATCAAGCACACTGGGAGAAAAGCAAGCACATTCAGGTGACAGATACAAGTTGCACAACAGCACATTGATAAGCGGAAGTGAGCTGGGCCAAAATCAGATACTGGAAATACAGGTGGGAAGCATTAGTGATTATCATGTTCAAAGCCTGATTTGTTTTGATCGGAGAAAGAGTACATGTAGATAAGGTGGAAGTGTGAGTGTGACAGCATGACAGATGGGCTTGTTGTGTTTTTTGTGAGGTGACGGCTCTCAACAATCTGACATTGCTAATGTAGGTATAAGTGTATGTAGTGAGCACACACACACTTTTCCACTTAATGTGCACGTGAGTGTATAGTCTAGGCCACCATGCTTCCCATAGGACAAAAAGACCAAAGCAGATACTTTTTTCATCCACAGAGATGAGCAGATAAGCCAGATTCACAGTGTCAGGTTTCTCTTCTCTTCTGTGGGCTAAGATGCAATGTTTGACTCAAACCTTGGCCCTGCTCCAAGACACAGATTTACTGAGTTGCCAGGAGTAAAACCTGGAAGCCCTTAGAAATGTGGAACATGGACTGCTCCAGGTTTTACAAAGTTTATTGACCCGCTTCATGAAAGAGTTCCTTTATGAAAAACCTCACTCACACTGGCCGTAGTAATTGTTTGGTCGGTTACATTTTGACATATCTTAGGCTTGCTTCTGTCTGTCTGTCCTGCCCCCCCCCACACACACACACTCACACAACAAACATTTGTCTTTATCCAGCCTCTCCTTCATCACTCCGTCCCCCCTCCTCTCCCTCCTCTTTGCCATTCCCAGGGGGGTAGCCAACTTCGTCCCTCATATGTAAACTCAGCAACTGCGGCCACGTCGGTATTAAGCTGTGTGTATGTGTGTATCCATGCCAAAGATCACCCCGGTGATCTTCAGTCAGCATTGAAAGGCAGCTTTCTGGAGGTGGAGGGGCGGGGGGAGACGACTCAGACAGATATACTGTCTTAGTCCCAAAGGTGCACCCAGGGTACTGGGAATCGGCTATAAATCTGCATCCTGGCCTCCTACCTTTTCCTTGCTCATCTTGACTGTCCACACATCCTCTCTGCTGATAGGTGTGATCGTTACTCCTCCCCAGGGTAATGACAGGGAGTGAGAGAGAGAGAGAGAGAGACATGTGTGGCACCTCCCCATCAAAGTGTAAATCAAGGCCCACCCAAAGCCTTGTGATCCACATGCAACACAAACACATTTGAGCCTTTACTTTTTGTGTATTTTACATGGGTACATACAGGGCTGAGTATAATGTCACGTACTAAAAGCTGGCACTGGTTCTGCAACCTTGTACCAGATATTGACAATTTAAACAGTTACATACCCAGCTCAAGTTATATTTAACTGAACTAACAAAAGATGTTTGCTCAGAATTTGACTAGAATACCTGGCCTGCAGGTGAGCAGTGTGTGAGCTCGGGTGGACGTAAGTGAGCTGACAGCACAAAAGCTTCATTATTAACTATAGTTCATAGTTTTATGATGTGCTGTACATTCCACAGTGCTTCTCCAATCAAATGCCCCCACTGCAAGAGATGCAGCAACATTTTTGTGGAATGAATCTTCTTTATGGTTACGAAAAGATGATATCTTATCTGTCTGTAGCATGGTCATGGTACAATAGGTTACCAGAAGGTCGACACGCAAGCACACACATGCACCGACAGACTGATTCATGATCTGTCTCCCTCCTCGACTGTATTTACCTGTTTCCCTCTCTCTCTCCAGGTATGTTGGAACTCCCTAGGTAAATATTGGGAGGGTTTGAGAAGACATGTTTTGCATAGCAGAGTGACCTTAGCGATGAAGCAACATGTTACACTGGACAGCAGCCTGTGGTTTTCTTTTAAACTCGCCCACAGTTGTTTCAATAATGTCACTGTCAGGAAGTTTGTCTTTCATTTTCAAAGTCGAATCTAATCTAATCCAGAGGTGAATGGACTGCATTGGCTGCAGTAGCTGTGTGAAGCGGTGGCTTGTGTGAACGGCCTGCATGCTCTTCGTGACCTTAGATGTCTTGGGAGGAAACCATATGGAATTCTTAACTTTCATCTGTGAAAACATCCATACAGGAGACGAGCCTGTGTTTCCTTTTTGTGTGAGCCCTCTATTTCCCTTTGTATATTAACGTTACGACCCCGCTGAAGAATGTGCACCTGCTCTTTCCTGGATTGATCACCGCCTGACCAAAGACTGAAGTTCACTCGCGTATCACTGTAGCTCATGATGTGACAGAGTGAGCTGGGTGCAGATGATGTAGGTGTGAGGCTTTGAACTCTCTTGTTTGCCATTTTTCTTTGCAGCAACACATTGATTTTCTTTTTTTCCTTGGGCATGCTAATGGCAATATTCCCTTCAGCTCAGATGAGGACTGGCAAGTGTATATTGCATCATGGATTGCATGAAATTAAAATATGATGAAACACAAGTCTCAGTCACTGACAAAACAGGCCTCCTTCAATGCCTCTATCATCAAAGGTGTTGCAGCTGTGTGAATTAAATTATGCTCAGTTGTTTAGATTGAACTCATCAATCAACTCGTGTCTTTAACGTGTCCTCCTTCCTTTCTGTGTAGGATTTGATTTCCTATGATAGCATGGTTTTAACCATGACAAACCGTTTCTTATTTTGGATTTTGCTTCCAGAATCTAAGTTTGCAAAAAAAAGAAAACAAAAAAAATAGTAGTGAATAATTGATATGAGAAGACATGGAAGCGACCTTTAAATTACTAATGAGTTTAGCTTCAACCCTGTGACACTGGAGGCCATGGCATTCCTGGCTCACTCAGTGACGCATGCACATGAAGCCACAGTGGAGCAGCCACACACGTGCTACAACTGTGTGTTAGTTAATTGGAAGTTACTATTTTCCTCTTATGTTTTTTGTTAAATTTTGTCCTCTTTAAATCAGCGGGTTTGCTCTCATGGTCACATGTCGCTGTAGTCAGCCTGTCTGTCGTCTATGCTTCAGCCATGTAATATATTATTTCGGCTGTGTGATAACTGGATATGTCTCAGTCTATATATAAAGTGACTGAGATCCCGTTTTCCCCACATTCTAATGTGAACGTGACCTGAGGCTCCTGGCCTGTATCTACATGAGTGTATACTGTACTTTGTGCTGCTGCCAGAGGACTGACTGGTTGGAGCATGTGTACAAGTGTTCTTAATGAATTGTCTGGTTAAGGTACGTGCTCATGTACTCAAGCTATGCTTATTACTTAGCCTGTCTGTTGCGCTACGGGTTTGGCTGGGAACAAAGCCATGATTTCCTTCCCTGGCAGGCATTGCTGAGTCAGGTCGGGAGTATACGATTACACATGGGTGCCCATCAGCAGTCTGAGAGCCTTCTTCCCTGGCTCACCCCAACAATGCAAACTCCTGTGCTCACAGGGCTCAGCCTGCAGGCAGCCAAACCACTCATCCTGAGCCCAGCTCTCGGCGGAGGCCAGCTTTGCCCGGCCTTCAACAGGCTATGTGCAATCCTGCATTATCATTCTCACCATTAGCTGCCGGCTCTGTGGGTGTATCCATGAGTCAGCGCAAACAAATTCCTCGTCTCTAATGTGCTCGCCTCCGCTCAGTGTCCGGGGTGGAAGTGAACAAGTGTACCAGTACAAACCAGGTATGAGTAAGTCTTTCTCTCGGTGAGATGAATAATGTGGTAGTACTTGACTTGTGTAAACAGTTGTGGTCACCTTATGGCCTTCCACTGGAATTCAAAAGTGTGCCAGGTTATTTCCAAAGCAGAATAACTTTTACTTCATAAGCATTTTTTTAGCTTTATGAACTGCGGTTATGTAAAGACTCTTTTTTTCCTCATACCTTTCCTCTTTCATTCTCTGTTGTGGTTCAGGCCAGGTCACCATCTGTCTGTGGAAGTGCTGCTGGTGATTCATGGTGACTGGGATTTCACACTAAGTGCTGTTTTACACACTGTGTCCGTAGTGGTAGTGACAGCCACAGGTGAGGGCCAGAGTCGGAACGACTGTGTCGAGGTCTGCTTCAGATCAAGTCGAGCAATGGACTTTAACCTTTTTAAGCTCCTCCATCAATCACCAATTATACGCGTGGGGTTTACACATCTTGTACATTTTAGTGACTGCATGAGATCTAGTAGTAAATCTTAGAATAATCCCGTTTTGTTCAGGTGATCTGTGATATCAGCTTGCAGTCTCACATGAAAGACTCTCCTTTTGTAAATACTACGTAGCCCATATTTGCCCTTGATTTGGAGGCAGTGATGTCCCCTGTGTTAATGAACCACTGATCCTGTCTCATTGAGATTTCACACTTGGACGAGCCAATCATTATAATGGAGAAAGGCTGAAGGCTTCAGCGACAGATCCCTGTATGCAAGTATGGCAACAAAAGCTTATTAGTGCTGTTGCCGATTCCTTTGCGCTGAGTCATTAGCATGTCAATAGACTATAGACACATTTGAAGGAGGAGGGGGGGAGGGGGGTGGTATTTTCAAAGAGCTAGTCGGTCACAAGCATTTGGACTTTGTTCCGAGAAATATTTTCCAAATTAATGTGCTGTGAAAAAATGCATTATTCATCAGGTGTGTAGAAGCCTCAGTGAAGCTCCGTTAGCAGGAAACCAGGCAACCGTTGAGTCTAATTACCAAGCAGTGTGTCTGAGAGCCTGCTGCAGCCTGGCCCTCCACTGTGAAGTGGATGATGCATCACAGTCACTGTCATAGCGAAATACACACTTTAACACATAAGAGGGCACCAATGCCTACATGCAAATTAAATGTTGTTTTGCCAGCACAAACCAGATGACACATAACCCCAGCCACCATTTAAAAACAGAGCGACTGAAGTTGAGCGTGTACCACAAAGTGAGCCGACCGCTGTCTGATGTTTTTGTTAGCACCTCCCAGACAGAATAAATAATCCTGCTGTGACTTTTATTTTTTACTGTATTTCACTGCGAGATGCTATAAAAGCAAAGTGTCTCGTGAGAGTTGTGTTTACATTTTAATGTCTCTGGTAGAAGCCCTCAGATCTTTGATCTATTTTCCACATGTGCCCAGTTGATCACTTCCTGATCTCTGACCACAGGAGCTGGAGTCCTACTGATAATGACCCCTGCAGGTGGGGCACGATGAATTGTTTGCGGAGCTGCTGGTGACTCTTTGGGAATTTTCAAGAGCAAGTCTGTCCTTATGTACAATCACGAACAGATAAAAACATGAGGCTACCAGGCCGGGCCTGTCAGTGCTTTTAATGTCATGTAAAGCATCTCTCCAAATATTTTCTGAATGTGCTATGTGATTGAGACTGGCCCCCGGAGGCAACTGTTACTTTTACGGAGACTTCTGATTTCCTGGAATGAGATGTGTGAGTTGAGCAGAGCTTGTGATTGCTCTTTGACCCACTTTCTTTCTTCACGTCGATACTTGTGTCCAAATTCAAACTTGTACATAGGTATTTTAAAATGACTCCACAGTTGAATCCCTGAAAGTGCTTCAGTACATTTCCAATGTCCAGCAGACATTAGATGCTTTTTTCTTTTTCTTGCTGTATAATGTATAATAAAGTAACTTAGACTTATGTGATTCATTACAAGATCTCCACACAGAGACAATTTTAATGATAACAAATAATTATTGTGCTGCTTTTAACTACCCACACGTTATGGACTTTTTATTCTGTGTTTTTGGTCTCATTGGTCCTTGAGCACACAAATTTAGCTCACTTGGTCGACTGAAGCACAGGATACGAAGGAGGAGGAGGAGAAATAAAGAATGCAAAACACAGTGCAAGAGAGGGCAGAAAAAAGTATCTGTTTTGCCTTTTATTAGCTTTATCAGTGGTAACATGTGGACATGGCGGAATGGCAGTAAAAGCTGGCGTGGCGCAGCGTGGCCAACGAGCCAGCAATGCCAGAGGCCACAAAAGAGACAACACTGTCTGCTGAGTGTGGAACCAGGACAACAATAGCGTCTCTGCAGTACAGATGAGACCAGGCTGCACGGTGCCAGCGTGTTACTGGCTCTTTGAGTGTTTGCGTGTCCCTGCCAACCTGGAGCAGAGTGGCACAGAGGACACAGCTTCACCCACCACTGTTCATTGTCCTCTACCAGTGATTTCTAACTCATTATGTGCTCTTTAACCACCAGCTTGGGCCGGAGGCTGCTTTTCCCCTGCTGATACTGATACAGATTGCTGTTTCTTTACCCTTTTTGTTTTTGTGTTTGTGTATCCATCTGTGCTTCAAAATCTGAGTGAGTGTGTGATGTGCACACTCTGCCCTTTTACCCTCCCATTGTTCCTTTAGACTTCTGTTGCTGCAGAGATAGCACAGTGATGGCTCTGGGCTGGAGGAGCCTCTCATAAAGATAGGCTTAAATGGCATGTATACCTTCAAACACACTTGCACATACACGCTTGTGCATGAACACATGCATACCCAGCCTTTGACCATTGTACAGCAGTACATAGTAGTGTGTATTTTCCATGCACACATTACTCACCCAGTAAGCATACTTCTTCATATAGCCTGAGGGCTCGGGCGTTGAACGGCTACATTACGTTCAAAAAGCTGGACTGAAATTTTCCTGTCAAGTTTTACTCTCTGATGGATGTTTCCCACTGATGCTCATGACTAACAGAAATTGATTGACACACCTTCACAAAGGAAGTTCTGATATGAGGGTGTGTCTGTCCAGCTGCGTGAATACTTGTTGAGTATGTGGGGTTTTTTTCTTGGCTTTGCCTGTGCATGCTTTGCGTGCATTTTTGGATTCTAACATGCAAGAAAAACAAAAATCGTTGGTGGAGAGTAGATTTTCTACACGTCTCCGACAAGATCCTTGTCTGAACCAGATGTCTCGTGTTTGTTTTAGTGCTGCAAAGTCATATCAGGAAAAAAAAACAGCCAAATTGGATCAGATCACAGATGTTTATTTTCAAGCCTTGTGCATACACAGTGGTAGTTTTTTTTTTTTTTTTTTTTTGGCATAAGCAAGCTTGTCCGTGTGTTGCCTGTCCAGAAAGGGTCCATCAATTCACAGGCCGCTGCTGTTGCTCACACAGAGTGGCACACACAGACGAGCCAAATCATGCCCTGTGTGCGTCTGCAGGGCTGTGATGCTAACCACTTCTGCCTTGAGTCAAATTCACAGAGGAGCTGGGAGGCTGTTATTGAAGGGAGACAGACAGAGGGACAGACAGGGTGATGAAAGACGCAAAGCGGGCTAGCTGGATGGGTGAGTGATGATGAGAGGGGAGAGAGAGATGCAGCGGCACATGGCTCCAATCACTGTTCTTTTCTCTACCACGCTCTCTCTCTCTCTCTCACTCCCCCTCTTTATCTGTCCATCTGCCAGCTTTTTTTTTTCAGTCTCTCTCCCCTTTTTCTCATTTGCTCACTGTCTGTCTTCCTCACTGTCTCCCTTTCTCTCCCTTTCATCATACTGTATGACTAGTCTGTTTTTCTGTGTTCAGCTCGGCAGACAAGCCCCTCAAGTGACTTTTTCATGGGGATATGGATTGTGTTGTAGCTTGGAGATTTTAGATTGCTTCAGTTTGTTGTTTACCTAAAAAGGATTGTATGTTTTTTTTTTTTTTTTTTCTTTCTTTGAGAAAACATGTGAGAGTCAAAGAGTTTCAGCTGAAACTGTGGCCTGTGTTGTTTGGGTGGGTGGGGCATGGGTGAAACTAGAAGTGGGAGTTTGGACGTCTTTTTTTTTTTTGATTATTATTATTTAGGGGGGAGGTGGTGCTCTGAGGTTGTCGGGGTGTGGTTCAGAGATGTGGCGCGGAATGGGTTTTAGTGGGACAATCTTAGTGGTTTGTGTTAAAATGGGTGTGTGCGTGTTGTCAACATGTGCAAAGCAGTCTTGTTTTGTCCATGTCATTTGCACGTTGACTCTGAAACCGATCATGCTGCAGGCAACTCATCACCCTCGTGTCCTTCTGGACAGTGAACATACTCACTGGCAGACTGTTCGGCAATATACGCTTGTCATCCTTTTTCATTCCCATGTCCACGTAAACGATACGCTTCATGATTTTTCCTCTCACAAACAATGTAAAGGTGACTCTCCTGTATGTGTATATCGGTGAGAAGTGACACTGGACTCCAGAGCTGCGCTGAGAAAGGGAGCACGGTCAGGCGGATGTCTGGTTCTCAGTGCTGTTGCGCCTGCGACGGAGAGAATAGACAGCAACCTGAGACACGCAGGCCTGTTTGTTTCCTGTTGGTGCAGATTATCACATTTCATCAGCCCGAAGGGACAAGAATTACCGTCATGTGAGAGTGGCATTCTTCACTGGGAGATGTTTTTGTGTTTGTCTTCTCATGTAATGTGATTGTTACCGTGCATAGGAAACATGGACAGACTTAAAAAGAAAAAAAAACTTCAACCTGGAATTTACGTCAACTTCAGTTCAGTAGATAGGGGATAATCTCACTATACATGCAGGCAAGGGTTCGACCTCTGTTTGTGCTCTGTAAACGTGTTCTTCATATTCCCCCTAGGTATGAAGAAGTACAGGGAGAAGAGGTAATTCTGGTTCAGGCCTGGAAAGTAGCGTTTTAGTGCAGGCTTGAATATTTTAAAATATTACCTCCTGTTCACTTTTTTTTTTCTTCTTCCCAAAAAGATGAATAAATGGTTCTCTGCTTACTCTGTGACTCATCCGGTTCAGCTTAATTATGTACTCCATCACAGAACATTTTGTGCCCTCTGAAAGGGAAATGTTGACATCTCTCCTGCTTTAAATTTCTGTTGTTTGATTTTGATAAGCGCTGCTGCTTTTCACATCAAGTTTCACTCTCCCTGCTCGGGTCGCTCTAAGGAATTTCTTCCTCATGCGATCATCCCGTCCCTATCTCCAATGTGTTTCCTGTGATCTACTGCTGCAGGTTCAGTCTGTCGTCATTCCCCCTGTATGTGGTGTCATTTCCATGCTGTTGCCACATCAGATAGGCTGTTGCTCCCCAGCAGATTTTTGTGTTTGGCATCCAAACACCAGTGAAGCAATGGTGGCGCGGGGCAGCCAGGTCAGCAGCAGGGGAGGGAGAAGGGGGGGGGGGGGGTGAGGGCTTTGTTAAGAAAAGCAGGAATTCTTCCGGCTGGCAGATGAAGTCAGTGCATTCCTCCAGGGCAGCTCCCTATAGGCAGCCAGTGGAGCAGAGCCAGGCACTGAATGAGCAGCAAGATAATGGTGGAGCTCAGTGTTAAACACCTCCCATTGAGAACTGGAGACAGAGAGAGAGAGAGAGAGAGACAGAAAGAGAACACCATCTGTCTGACAGTGGGTGAAGAGTTGTCTTTTACCCACCTAGGCTACAAAGTTTCATTTGCTGTGCCAAGTTGTACAGATAATCCTACCACTGCCCGAGGCGTTTCACTTTTTATGAGCACTGCAGTATTTCATTACCTTGTTTTGAAGCTTAGCTATAAAAGTGCAGACAGGCGGAGTGAGTGGGGAACATAATGATATTCATTTAGGTTAAACCTGCTGCCCAGACGTGTCTTAAGTCTGCCCGCTGATCTGCCCTCTGAAGGTGGATAAGACCCAGTTCTGGTCCTGCTGAGGCGAATCAGACTCAGGGACACAAACACACACACACACACACACATACACTTGTTCCATCTCCCCCGCTGTGTTTCTATGTATTTCTCCCCACACAAACACACTCTTCCAAACATAGACACACTTGAGTTGCTCCACTTTCCCTGTCCATTCCCCTCGGCAGTAAGCTATCATAACGGCTTTGAAGGAGGGCAGCAGAGCGTTTAATTGGGTTACAGATTGGCATTTATGCTCCCAGGTCCACAAGATACTGCTGCGGCTCTTAACTAACCACTAGGAACTTCACAAAATGCTACACTGCTCTACCCGTCAGCTGCTAGTGTTGAAATTTCCAATTCAAGGATGCTCTCACTCTGCAAAAAACGTGTTAGACGTCACTAGAAGCCAGTGTTTCAACAAAAGAAGGGTGCTGTGGACCCGTGTATGACAGCTCGCAGTGCGTTGTGTTGACATTAATAATAGGTTGTGTCATATGTAGGGGTAGGATTACCATTTACAATTCAGTGAGATAACAATCACACCTAGGAAGTTGCCTTTTGTTTCTTCATCTGCAAAAGTACACTCTTCCAACCCAGGAAGGATTAATCATCAGTCTCATTGACACACCTCTGAACTCTGCGCCTCTGCTCTTTGTCTGTTACAGAGCTAGTGCCATGCAGGATTGACCTGAGTCAAGCCAAAAGCTGAAGCGATCTGTTTTGAAGACCATCTTACCCTGTGCCCTGCCTTGCCCGGTCCCAGATGGAGCTCAAAGTGTGGGTGGACGGAGTGGTGCGGGTGGTATGCGGCTTATCTGAGGAGACATCCTGTCAGGATGTGGTCATTGCCTTGGCACAGGCCATTGGTGAGTATTACAAGCTCTGAAATCATTGTGTCTTCAATTTGTGAAAACCAGTGTCCAAGCTGTTGTTAAATGGCACCTCACTCGTCTACTTGACAGTCTGTCTAAAGGCGCTGAGTGATTAGATAACGGCCCTGCAATGAGACTTTGATGCAGATAAAACAATACTTACACATGCCAGGGTTTCAGCAATCCTCTGCTCCTCTCACCTTTTCATTATCCGCTGACCCAAATGGAGAACTCTGGTGAATCACCAGGGGGGTTAGCTTGGATTTGAGCCGGCTCTCTGTCCCTATATCCTTCAGCTTTATTCAAGCCATATGAAGCAGCAGCATTGAACAACATAACTCCAGATTTAGTGCTCTCCTGCTTCTATGAGTGAGCTGCCTGCCAACTCATTAGGGAGGATTTGTCCTAATTTCAAGGTCCTTGTGGAAACTTCAATTTATTTGAACATTTTTACATGTTGTGCAAGTCCTACACAGCAGTCTTTTTATTCCAAAGGCAGAGGCTTGGAGGTATCAGGCATCATCATAATGAGTCTGATGTCATGTCTACACGTTGCATTACTTGCATAGATCCAGTGGGAGGAGTCAAACACACTGCTTGACTTGCACTGAAAAGGGAAAAAAGTCTTTAACAAGTAACTCATTTACACATTTGAATATGTGTGTGTGTGTGTGTGTGCAACTTCATAATTTATGTTGTTTGTGGTACATATGTTGCCTTGAACTCTCTTTGTGTGTGTGTCTCTCTCTCTCTGTCCTCAGGTCAGACGGGCCGTTATGTTTTGATCCAGCGTCTCAGGGACACTGAGAGGCAGCTGTTGGCCACAGAGAGGCCTCTGGAGTCTCTGGCTAAGTTAGGCCAACATGGCAGTGAGGTTCAGTTCTTTCTCCGCCGCACTGGCCCCAGCAGCAGCGACGGGCCTGGCTCAAGACAAGACAGGCCAACTCCACCTCCACTACCCAAGCATCCTGAGCCAGAGCCATCAAAACGCAGCCAGCCCAAGAAAGCACTCACCTTTAACTTGGGGCCATCGACCTCTCCAAGAACCAAAGCCAAACAGTTTAAGAGGTCTCCTCGGGACTCTCCAGAACAGAGAGCCTCTCCCTCCCCTTCTCCCAGCCCTGTATCCCCTCATGTGCTGTCTCCATCTCCTTCACCACCCATAGGCCCATCCAAAGATGAAGTCTTTAGGAAAGTTCTCCAGCAGCAAGAGAGACTAAGAGCCATCGAGGTCCAGCTAGAAGCACTAGAGAGGGACTCGCATACCTGGGATCGTCCCTACCCCTCTCCCTGTCCCTCACCCGTCTCTGACACTCGTTTGCAGGAAGAGATGGACACCCTCGAGCAGGTGATGCGGAGGAACCAGGCCGAGCTTGCTCATGAGCAGTACTGGGAACAGGAGCTTCAAGCTGAGATGGAGAACGAGCGAGGAATGAGGAGGAAGCTGGGGGAGCTTCACGCAAAACTAGACGACTGTGGACGGCGGCTCCACGAGTTCTCAGTGCGCTCTGCTCAGCTCGAGCAAGAGATCCAACGGGAGAGCCAGGCGGAGGGGAGAGCAAACGGGCCGGAGGAGTCCCTGGACGCTGTGAAGGCAGAGCTCCAGAGCCAGGAGAGGCAGGGGACGGAGCTGGAGGAGCAGCTATCTGAGACTGACAAGGCTCTGGGAAAGGCAGAGTCTCTGCTGCAGGTAAGGAGAGAGGTCACGGTTCTGGAGAGAGGGCTGTAAATCCAAATGCACTGCCATTTGAAGGGTGTAGCGGAGACCCTCTTGTATTCATACTGTAAACCTGTATCCCTCTCCTACCTCCACACTGCAGCAGACACATGACAGTGACAGAGACACTCACAGAAGGGGAAAATTAATTTTACTGTGGTATTTGGACATAAATTTGAAAAAAAAATCCTGATGACATGAATGCTGTACGCTCATAATCCTAACTTGTATGAAAATGTGTTATTGTCTGACTGTTTACAGTCTAGCTTAACTGGTTTGGCAGGTGTCAATTTGCATGCATCCTCTAAACACATGGTTGCTAATGGTGTTTATATTACACTGACTGATAACTTCTTATTTTTGTACCATGCGCATGAAAACAAATATTAAAGAGGAATGACTGGTAGAAGAACAAAAGCCCCTTTTATTGCACTCAGCCTGCACTCCTCATAGTTTGTGGTGCTGTCATTTGTTTACATTTCGTGGTTGTCATAGATGCAGCTGTATCAATAAAAGCCTAAACCAGTTTGAAGTGAAACTTTTATGAGTTTCCTCATATTTCAAATGAAACCTGAGACCCAGGTACTCACTTCACAGAGCTGATGCGGACTCCTTCCAGCCAAGGGAACTGAAGAAAATTTAATGCCTCTTTAATTTTGGTGTTTGGCAGAAGGTGTTTTGTCATAGAGCGCGCCGTGAAAATCTTTTGCAGTCTAGGGTTTCACCGTCTTCATAAGCAGAGGCTGTCAGGACTGACTGGTCAAATGCGTCCCATTCTCAGTCTACTGGACTCCACGGTGTATGCAAAATAGATCAAAACATAATGATAAGCTAATTTGCTTTTTAGTTTAGTCATCGTCATGGAGACGTGTGTGACTCAGTGTCTTTACCACCGTGTCTCAACATGTAAGTGTTTGTAATGTAAAATGGAATCACAGAAGCAGCCAAGCCGTGATTGTCTGAGGGGACATACGGTGTTTTTTATCTCCTGTGAATAACGTGTCAACACTGGCAAAATGAAACAGCGTAATACATTTCAATGTATAGCAGTGGATGAGGGTTGATGTTTTGCAGTGTCAGTCATCAGTGAGCCCATCGGTCGAGGCTGTCAGCAGAGTGTTTAAGAGTAGGTGGTGATGAGCACAGCATTCCTGTCATTAAGCTAATGGAGGCAGACCTGCAGGTGTGAACTGCCTCAGCAGATGCCTCCGTCCACCATCAATTACACACAAGCACACACATGCACAATTCACACACACAAACACACAAGCTCTGGAGCCGTGGTGTAGTTGCTGCCGCTTCCTGAGCTGTGTGCAGACGCATTGATTTAAACGCAAATGGATCGTTGATTAAGACTGATTGACTGGGCCTGTTTGTGGACATCAGAGTTTAATCTGTGGGTGCAGAGGTGATGCCTCTTGTCTCCATGGAGGATCCCAATGGTTGGAAGTCAGGAATAGCTCTGTGGCACGCAGTGTGTTAAGACATCTGAAAAACACCGCAGGGAAATGAGCATTGCTATGAATTTATGAGCATGCCCCAGGCTGCTGGAATTTGATGGACTCAGAAAACTGCTGATGGTAGTTGTGCAACTTTGATGATTCATTGTAGCATAACGACATGTAATATGTAGAAACTAGACTTGTAGGCTGTACTGCCCTCTCGTGGTGAGATGACACTTTGCAGTTAACAGTCATAGTAATGTCACCTCAGGGCAAGATAAAGTATTTCTTTATAAATACGCAAAAACATTTTCATTCAAATCTTGCTTGACATATTCCTGTCTCGTTTTCATATGCTGTGCTCATGTCTGTGGGCAGGCAAATGAGGTGATAGTGTTCAGTGAGTCAGTAGTAGTGACTGATCTGAGCTCTCAGTTGTCACTTGTTTTCCTCACTCACCGCCGCTCTCTTCCATCTCAGGCCAAACAGGATGAGCTGGAGGAGCTGAATAAGGAGCTGCGGCAGTGCAATCTGCAGCAGTTCATTCAGCAGACCGGTGTCCTGCCAGCACACAGCCAGTCACGCACAGACCTTCAGGAGCAGCTAGAGCAGTTAGAACTTGCACATCTTCTGCAAGACGGATACACGAACGGAGGTACGCGAAAAAACAAAACAAAAACAGATATAGAGTATTGCATGTTGTCACCTTCTAAATGCATGCGTCTGTCTCTGTCTCTGTCTGTCTCTTTCTCAGGCCACGGTGTATCGCTAGTGGAATCGCCGCCTCGCCCCACCGCCAAACAGTTCCTGGGACATCCACGCAACCTGCAAAACCCTCTCGTGTCCAGTCTCAACCCTGAGGGTGTGTATGTGTGAGACCCTGCCGCTTCTCCAAGTCCATCCTGCTCTGCTCCTCTCCTGCCCGTCCCCTGGTCCCAGAGCCCTTTGCTCCCTCTCCTCTCTACCCCCAGCTTGATTTTTTTTTTTTTTTTTTTTTGGTGTGGGGTAGTGGAAGTATCTGCAGTGGTGGAAGTCCCTGCTACTTTTCAACTGCTTCTACCTTTTAAAGGCTGAACGTCTTCTCTTCTGCGCCTAACACTCAGCCCCCTGCTGGTTCATGTCCCATAACTTTTTTTTTTTTTTTTAATTTAATCTTCCACATTCCTCTTTGCATCTCCTCATATATTCCTTAACTCTTTAAAGCTCTGGGTCTGTCTGTCCTTTCATGTTGCCTCTAATCCCTGTACCTCCTCTTCTCTCACTGTTTGCTTCTGGACTAACAGTAACTGCTTTTGTGATACTTTAATGCACTTGGGAACTTCCTCCTAATACCCCCCCCACCCTCTGTAATACAGAGTGGCCTTCCCCACCCTCAAGTCAACAATCTTCTGTGGACAGCTGCTTTTCACTGTATCTCCATGTAAACACGTCGATCGCCCCGGGGGAATGACTGTAGCAGACATTCTGATTGTAGCACTGCTTTTATAACGTGACATGGAAAGATATGAGACCAATGTCATTTCAGTTTGCCTTTTATGTATGGATACGGTTTCTACGTGATGGGGGTTGTATCTATACAATGCCTTGTACTTTGGTGATGCTTGACTTCCAAAGAGCAAGAGCCTTTCATGGAGGGCTCTGCAAAAAACAAAAACAAAATGTATTGCACTGTCCCATTCTCATCCTATGTGAAGCCTTGGCCCTTGTTTGCCTACACAGAGATGTATCGTACTGTTCTCTTTCTGCTCCCGCTCTGAAGACAGCTCAACTTATTTTTAGGAGCTTGCAGCTTTTTGCCAGTCTATTTTTGTCAAGCTCTGTGCTAAAAGAGGAGATACATTTCAAAACGTAGTGCCACAGGGCCATGGATTTGTTACAGTAGTTTTTCTTTTCTTCCACTGGGATGGACGCATCTGGTTCTTTTGCTGTCATCACACCTAACATTTGACCTGTCATAACATGCATTGTACCACAGTATATTGTAGATTTAGGATGATCTAACTTAACTTAAGTTCTAATAACAGTCATCAAGCGAGTAAGGGATGCTCTTGCGCTCTGTGCTTTGACCCTCCTCTTCGCTGGTATTCACATTTGGCCATCCAAACCACCTTAACCAATATTTACTGTATCGTAGCACTTAGCATGTCATTATATGTCTTTGTATTATGCTGACAGGTCAAAGTGACGTGTGTTTGCGTGTGCACCTTCGCCTTACACTCTGCTGTGTGGTGTTTTCTTTGTGGGGATTATACAACCTCTCCTTACTTAAGCAATGGCACATTTCTCAGCGCTTGTTATAAAAACATGCTTGGAACTAATTCTGTCTAAAAATGCTATTCTCGACCACAAGACTTCAAGTCAAAGTCCAAAAACCCTCAATGGGTAAACAAACCCAGTGACTGGTCTTGTGTCACCTTGTGTTTCTTATAGGCATGTGTGCATTTCTGACTTGAGCCAGGTCTCTCACCTGCTGTGTCTGTAGCAGAAAAGTATTTTCCAAACAAAGGGATCATCATCCCCACTTATTTTTGTGTCTTGCAGTCCTGACATCCCGAGAGTCGTCATGGAGATAAAACATGGACCACAGGGCCAAGGGAAACTTGTTCACTGTTCTGTCACCGTCACCTCTTTATTTGACCTCTTTCTTTGTAACTCTTATCATTATTCAACTACCATGATATACATACTGTGTACATACATAAGACAAATATATTTACAGAGTTTTGCTACTCTAAACACTGCAATGTATCTGTATGAAATGTAAAATAATTTAGAAACCTTTTACTTAGAGAAATTATTACTATTACTATGTATTTAAATATAATAAAAATGTGTATTGTGTTTTAGATAATCTTTTGTGGAGTGGTTGTTTTTTTAAATACCCTCATTTAATTCTGTTCATCCTTCTTTAAATGACACACTAGCGCTTAGTGAAGGCGCAGCTCTTCCGCAGTAGCACCCTCTGTAAATAATTCACACACCACTGTACACTTTCTAAAAATTACAGTGCCATAAAGCTCCTATGTGAAATGCATTATGAATATATTATAGGTGCTGGAATATGGATGCTGTCCTCTTTGCTCGCGCTAGAACGGGTAAGATGCCGCACAGTCGTTCCTGGGCATTTTAAAACTGATATTCACAGACGATTGCAAGTTCACCAAGTGCATGCTTGGATGCAGAGGGAAATGTGGCAAACATCCTGGCATCAACGCTACTGCTGTCACGGGCGATGTAACACAGTTTACGTATAAGAGATGACAATAAAGACACAAAGGCACTGCAGATTTCTGAACATTTCAGAAACATGACCAGCAACCTTTTAAATTATAAAATGTATGTTGCTGCTGAGTCTCCTGAACCAATGTAATGAGTCACCTCTATTTTCTTGTCTATGACTACATTACATTAAAGCTTCAGTGCAGGAGACCTTGTTTTAAGTAAGTGCTACATATTTTCAATAAGTGCAAAGAGATAGAGTTCTTACACAGGAGGAGAACACTATGGACTTTACCCGTCTGAGTTTAAGTGGACACGATCCTGTCTCTCAACAATGTCTTACTTGCGTCAAAACTACTCATTCCTTGGTGATATGTCAAAAAAAAAAAAAAAAAAAATCTCCCGGGTACAGTGTAAACACACAACTGTTCAACAACACTTTAGTTCTCCACCCCTTTCCTGTTTGTTTACCCTGGAGAGTAAATATGCTGGCTGTCACACACTGAGTGACGCGAGTTTCCCAGCACTCTGGCTAACCCCCGGACTAGAACCCTGTGGATTTCTATAAATACACTCATCTGCCGACACTCGCCAGGTGAAATCCTAAACAAGGCCGGTATTTCCTCTCCATTCCAATGAATGAACACATATCAAAAAGCAAAGCAACAAAAATGTCTTTTTTTTTTTTAATTTTCACTTTGTGCGACTGCTGTTAACTTCTGATCATGTTTAGAATTAAGGAGGAGTACATGAGATGGCCAGTTTAGATATTATGATTAATTATGTGGAATTGGATTACACTGAGAAGCTTTAGAGCTGTCTGGCTTGGCAGGAGATAGATAAGCTTCAAATCCTTGTTTAGTTCCTACTGTCTGGACAAGCTCAGGACCTGGTGCAACACTGATGCCTGCCTGTGGACAAGAATGATACTACACTTACACACACACATAAACACACTTTTGTGTGCATGCCACATGAGTTGGGTAGCAGCAGTATCAGGAAAAAATATTCATACTGAATCTTAACACTAAATGTTTATTTTCTGATGACCTAAGCCAACTGTTTTCTCCAGTCCAGTTTTCATTCATGGAAAGTGAAATGTGTCCAATTTCATTATTAATCAGGACACTGCATTGAAATAAATATTGTTGCTCATACAATGGTTCCCCATTCCCCCCTCCATCTGTATCTAACTTCAGATGGTTTTTGGATGAATGTACAATGTTGATCCCACTTCAAGAGGCAAACTGATCAATATTTATAACAGGGACTGGAAAAAAAAAAAAAAAAAAACAGCTCCTCCATGTGGACGTGAGTGAGTGAGGATCTGCACGTCCACATTACTGTATGATGATTAATGCAGCCACAAGTTAATGAGTCTGACATACTGCACTTATCTATTCATCTGTGTCACAATGACTGTACTGTACGCACTGATGGGAATAAAACACCCTGACTGATACTGAGAAATGCATTACACTTTTTAAAAAAGGAAGATACATGATGCCACAATTGATTTGAGTAGAAACTTTACTTTGAGGATACTTTTTACACACATATACCATAGATACAACTTATTGTGATTTTCTTAGTTAAAAGCCCAGATTCGTGCTAATACAACACTGTGTAACATTGACTTCCTCTAATGCTCCAATTTTTTTTTTTTTTTTTTTTGTAATGAAGGGCCTCCTGGAACCTCTGGAGGGCCCCTGACCTCAAATTGTGAAAATCATTATGAGAACGATTATCCTGACTAAACCACACACAGATGAAACAGAAACTGAAACAAAACACTCACCGATCATCTTGACGGTAGGTGGCATTAGAGAGGTCGGCTCCATAGGAGACAATGCGAAACGACCTGACCCTAAATAAGCTACAGTGTGTGCACATAGGAGGAAGTAAGCTACAATACACATGGAGACCACTGGGAGGGCAGTCATGTTGAGCAGGGCAGGCCTGTCCCGGCAATGTGCACAGGGCATGGTCAAGGGGGGGGGGGGGGGGGTTGAGAGAGGGGGGGGCGCTGCTTGTAGATAGGTCTGCCTTGGACGAATCAAAAAAGAAATGAGAGGTACTCCCAAAACCAGGTTAGCCGCTGTCACACGCACAGTGGAACTGACAACTGGCACAATGTGCGTTAGTCAGTGGCTTACCTGCTTTTAGATCTCATACACACACTGTGACAACCCCTCAAAAGCGCTCACAATCTGTGGAGGAACACACACACAATAGCCGTGTGATAAGACAGTAATAAATCAGACATAGTCAACATGAAGATTGGAGTCGGCCTATGGTTTCAATTCAAATCACTTCCACTCATATTGCATTGTTTCAAAAATGATAAACACAACACAGAAATTATATAACAATTTCATTAAATTGACAGCTCACATTCAGTCCACCATATTGTCCAATCACTGTAACAAACTGTACTCCAGAATTATAAATTACAGCTGGCTTCAGGTCACCATTTGTGGATTTAGCCATCGAAATACACTCGAATGCTTTCCGTTTCATTTGTCACAAAAAGTTTAAAAATACCATCAATTTGACAACTGAAAATAAATGTATAGAAAAATGACACATCATGATAAACAGTGCGTGGCCTATCCCTCCCCACCATATAGACGGAATAAAGAATAGTGGCAGATAAAGGGAGCTACTTACCAAGTTTTCTTTTGGAATAATTTTTAAAGCAAAAAATCTTTCATTTTCGCTCCCAGCAGCCTGTCTACCATCTACCCAGACATCCAGATTGTTTTTTCTCTGGGAGCTATCACACTGCATGATTAAAGTTAGGTGCATTTAAGAATATAGTATAGCCTACACCGACGCAGAAGTTGAGTTCACTTGCACTACCCCTTCCCTGCCCACTCCCCTGCATCTGCAACCCGACCTGGTTATGCAAATTACGAGGAGAGCGGCATCGCGCGTTGCCAATGAGATACCGAGTTTGAGCGGCACGACACGCCTACAGCAGGGGGTTGTCGAACCATAGCCCGAGGGGGGCGGGCTCTATGAGGTCAGCACGTTAAGTTGGTTGTTAGAGTTATAGTTGGGGTGCGGCGCGTTCAGTTTTGCACGTCGTACATTAGGAACGAACCATTCCACTGTAAACAGTTTCCCGTCCGGACAGATTATTTATCGCAAACACAAACGCGACGCAGTTTCCTTTACTCTCATATACACGATAATAAGTGTCACAGCTCCCGTTGGAGGTGCGATAAACCCGGTAGAAGCCCCTCTGACAATGGACCCCCCCTACCCCTACAGTGTAAAGTGGTTGAACTCGGCTTACTTGTGTACAGTGTTGCCATGAGCAGAGTGTGGCTGTGCACGTACCAAGGATGCAGCATGACAGACTGATCTGATGATGACGACCAGGAGGTGGAGGAGGAGGACGATGATGAACTCTAAATAATTTACAGAGTGAGAGTTGAGGACTCCCTGACATCATTAACAAATTGTCTCACATCGATTTGAAGCCAATATTTCCACTATTTTATATTTTAACATCACATGAAAATAAAGTTAGGTGATCTTAGAACTTAAATACAGAACATATTGAATGTTCACTCAAAGAACAATAATCCTTTGATAGCAAATAGGAAGATATCGTAAGTTTATCAAGAAAAACAACAACAGCAGATATTTGATTTAGTCATTGTTAACTAACAGGTAACCTGTTTTATGATGTATAAAAATCATAACATGTAAATGACCCCATTTTGAACTTGTCATCTGGGACATGATGTTCCCTCTTTGTTTCCAGGATATTATCTAACAACTTTTTATTGTTATATGTAGGCATATATTTCTCTGATCAGTTTTTGACCAAGAGACAAATCCGAATAGGTGTGGGATTATTCACAGCCAGGATACACATAACCCCATGACATGTAAAGCAACAAATCAGGATTACAATGTATTATGTAACAGTTGAGATTGATAGTCAAAGCTGCCACTGGGGGGCGACATTTGTATTGGTGGCTACTGACAGACTGCCTTTGGTGTGTGACCCGTTTGACACCAAGGGAATAACTTCTGTTGCTTCACATGTTACAGTATAGTATCTCTGTGAGATTTACCAGGCATTTTAAAATGTTTGATTAAGTACTGGTGGATTTATGAAGACTTTCGAAGGGCTTACACCTGCACACCTACTACAATATGTGATTGAGGTGGAAGGTACTGTGTAAACACTCATTTGGTTCTTAATTAGAAACACCTGTAGACTTGCTTATTCATGCAGTTATCTAATTAATCATGCAGGTGGCAGGTCTGAAGCCTTATTTTCATATCAAACAACAGAATGGGGACAAATGTGATCCTAGAAACCCTGGCATGACTGGTGGTGTAAGACAGACTGCTTATACTGAAATTGCTGGTTTGGGAAGCCACTAGGTATTACTCAGGATGGTGCTGGAAAAAACAAAACAAAAAAACGTGAGCAGCAGTTCTGTGGACAAGAAGACTGCATTAATTATAAGAGAGAATATCCAGAGTGGTTGGAGCTGACAGATAGGCTACTGTAACTCAGATGACCACTTTTTACAACTATGTGATCAGAAAAGGATCTCAGAGTGTACACCATGCTGAACCACTGAGCATGTGGATATCAGCCTTTAGACCATATCAGGTTTCACTCTTGTCAGCCAAGAACAGAAATCTGAAACTGCAGTGGGCACAGGCTCACCAATACTGGGTAGCTTAGGACTGGGAAAATGTTTCCTGGTCCTGGATGAATCTGGTTGGGTCACAATGTTGCATCAAGAACATGGACCCAACCTGCCTTGTGTCAACAGTCCAGACTGCTCATAGTATACTGGTTTGGGTGCACCCCTGTGTATTGTTACAGACCATGTGCATCCCTGTATGACCAATTTACCATCTTTGATTTGATTTTTAGCATGAAATCTCACTATGTAACAAAGCAAAAGCAATTTCAAACATGATTCCATGAACATCACAGTGAGTTCAGTGAACTTCAGTGGCCTCCTCAGTCACCAGATGTGAATTCAGTAGAACACCTTTGGGATGCAGTAGGCCAGAACAGGACAGTGCAGCTGCAGAAATAATGTGGTGCAATCATGTCATCATAGGCCAAAGGGCCAGAAGTTGAGACTGTTTTGGGAGCAAAAATTTTAACTACATTTTATGATTGAATAAAGTTGTCTGTTTGTCTTAACTATATTTTAGTCCAAGAATCTAAAGAAATTTGTTATTGTAATGGAACTGATGGCAAGTTTTTATCTTAATTTAGATTTGGTGGGTATTTGGATTGTAGTGCACATTTACTGATTGGACACACATCCCTAACTACACAATGACGTCCACAATTCCAATCGTTATGTGTACCTATTATTATCTGTCTGATCTCAATTAAACAGGTACTGTCTCTTTAAGGGTCACACTTGCCCGAGTGCACTCGGCCATTTCCGTCCCTGACCAGCCGGCGGTGTCACTCAACAGCCGTGGAGACTTAAAAGCACTCTAAACACACTACACACTGCCGAATAGGGTAGGTCTGAAAATACTATTAAATGTTCGAATATGACATTGTAGTCGAGTGCGTTGATATATGGATTTGTGTGAGCGCCCCTCTTCACCCGCCGGGTGTTATTAAGCACGGAGCCCGAACGAGCATGTAGTTGACGTTCGCTAAATTTAGCTGTTGAGAGGCTGAGGCTAGCTAACATGCTATAATGTTGCTAATGATACGAGCTAGCGTCATTTGTGCAGCAAGAACAGCGTTACAGGTTAGATATATCTTATTGTCAGTTTGTGTATTCATAACATGGATGTGTATATTTACAATACACATACATTTAATAGGAGAAACAAAGGGGACACGCTGTTTGGTGTTGAGTTGTCTTTGTTTACAATTGTAGCACTAGCATATTCTGCAGGCGAGCTAACTTAACGTTGGGTATCATTGTTTTGTTTGTCTGCAAACAAAACAATAACGCTAAGTTTGTTCCATTAAAATTGCTGCTTGACATTTTCTTAATTACTCTCAAGCTCTCAGATGCCATTTGTGGTTTGTGTAAAAGTCGCGCTTTACTGTCTGTTTACCTCATATTACAACTACATGTCATCGACCAAGAGTACATGCTTGATGACCGCTCCCCCCCTTTTGCAACAGGGCTCAGGCAAAAGCTCGGTTGTCACTTCCTAATTACCTGCTCTATAAACAACTAGTAGGCTGGCTTTCAAAAAATCAAAAAGATCAAGACGGGACGATCTGCTTTGTCACACTATCTTCTATTCTGCTCCATATTCATAGGTTTATTCCAAAGACAGGCTGTAACAATTTTTAAGTTGATCTTCCGATGAGTAGCCATGGATGAAGATGACAGCCAGGATGAGCTGATCAACCGCAGTGCTTCCCACAGCAAAGGGAAAAGGGCAGCGTTGTGGGCCATTTCAGGTAGTTTGTCATTTTTATAAATCTAAATCTAACATTTAAATGGGTTGAACCAAACTGCCCTCTCACCCATAAGAATACAATATCAGACATAGTTAAGACTTTTAGTAAGTGTGTTAGTTTTGAGATGTATTTTAATAATATTTGCCCCCCTAGATGACTCTGATGATGTTGAAGAGGAATCTGAGGATGGAGTTTCTGACAGTGGTGAGGAAGATGAAGAGGATCATTTGGATGGAGAAGATGATGAGGAGGAGGAAGAAGAAGGAAATGAAGAGGAGGATGGTAGGAGCCATTGTTTGCTTTATCAATTTTAGCTGTTCTAATACAATTCACAATGTTGAAATTGTTGTAACTTGACAAGCCTTAGTCTTTCTGAATACTATTAACTATTAAATATTTTATGATTATTTACCCACCATTTTGTTATGCAACAATATCTTCCATAAATATGGATTGTATATTGTTTACACAGTATATTTCTACTTACTTTTCTCAGATGAAGAAGAGGAGGAGGATGCTAAGCCAGAGGATGGTGCTTTAGGGGGGACCTCTGCTGACCTTGCAGGGATGAGCTCAGATGAGGATGCAGAAAAATGTCCCATCTGCCTTAACTCATTCAACAGCCAGCCTGTTGCAACACCAGAGAACTGTGAACACTACTTCTGTCTCGACTGCATCCTTGAATGGGCCAAGGTGGGTTTGAGTAAAAAGTACAGGATATATCTTGATTTCAGTATATGCACATGTGTTAAAAACAGATCTGTGGCAGAGAAAACCGAATGCTCAATTCTAGTATTTTTTGTTCTCCACTATTTAGAATGCAAACTCGTGCCCCGTAGACCGTATTGCTTTTAACAGTATATACTTAAGGAAATGCTATGGAGGCAAAGTGAAGAAAATGGTGAGTATGTTCATGAGCATTACTTCTGAAAGTTTGTAACACTAGTTAACTCTGTATACATTAATATTATGTGTTCTGAAGTGAATTTTGTGATAACTGCTTCATTCAGATCACTGTACAAAAGCCTGCAAAGGAAGGCCAAGAGGAAACGGTAGATCTGGACCTGGAGCAGACCAATTGTGAGGTGTGTGGTGGAAGTGACCGTGAGGACCGCCTGTTGCTCTGTGATGGCTGTGATGCAGGGTGAGACAGACAGTATTCTTCTTTTTTTAAGATTTAAGGAAAAAAAAGAATGTAATGAATTGTAATGTATTTACATACAGTGTAGGTTTCTAAATGACAGGTACAATCATTGAAGCAAAAAAGCATAAACACATAACACAAAAACCACTACATTGAGTTTTTTCCCTTTTACACCTACTTGGTGAATATAACAGTCCAAACAAAACAAAAGAAAACATGGCAGTGAAAGGATTTCTTCAGTGAAGGCATAAGATCATGAGTCTGTACAAATAACATTGCCGTACAATCCAGTGATTAAAGGATGAGGGAGCAGGGGGGTCATTTCCACAACGCAGCTAATTCTCAATAGAGTTGGAACAAGCACATACAGTGTCAGTGGCGAATTTGACAAAAATCAAGAGATAAATGAACAATTAACACATGAAGATGATATTAATGCTGGGTAAATACATTCATTTCATAAGGCCTTTGAGAAGTGTTACCAGATTTCTTATAAAACATGCTTTTGCCTTTTTGTTCCATAGATATCACATGGAGTGTCTTACACCACCTCTTGACTCGGTTCCTGTAGAGGAATGGTTCTGCCCTGAATGTGAAGCCAACAATCGCCATTCAAGTAAACCATAATGTCTTTTGCCTTCATAAGTAAAATCTTGATCAAACATTTTGGGCAAAAAAGCGAAATATCTACCCATAACTAACCTGTTTATTATTTTGTACTGTATTTGATCAATTCGTTGCCATGTCTGCACTCATAAGCACCCATTCAAAATATGTCTGTGTAAAATCTTCTGTCTCAGGGGGTTCAGCTGAGGAAATTAGTGATGCAGAGAGCCTGCCCTCTACTGCCCGTTCTGCCACCAGCCACCGACAGTCTCGTGCCACAGGTCCCACTAGAGCAATCGCCCGAACTCAGCAGAGTGAGAGGGTTCGAGCGAATGTGAACCGACATCGCATCACACAGGCACGCACATCACAGGTTTGGCATGAGGCGTGATGCTTCTGTCTTGGCTTCTCTTCTAACTCAATCTCACAGCATAAGGTTGGAAGTTGAATGTGGAAATGTTTTGGTCTTCCATAGAGTTTGTTGTGTGCAGATTAGATTTACTGATAAAAGGTATGGTGGTTTGTAAAATGTACTGACATGTGCAGAACTAATGGTATGTTTTTGACCATTTCACTTGACTGGTGATTAAAATTCATGCATGTGTTTTGGAATTTAGATAACAGTTTGCGAGTGAACCAGTGGAGTAACTGAGACCTTTTCTTCCAGCTGGCTCCCACATATCTCATGCAATCCACATGGCTGGATGAGACTATTAATGCTGTGGTGGCTGGGCTCAACACAGCTGTGTACATCCGAGACTTGACGCCTCGTGCCCGCAGGCGCAAGACTGGTAAGCAAGCACACATAAAAATGCGCCACAAATGCTGAAGGTTAGCATAAACACAGGCAAACATAAAATATACAGGATGTAGAATCTAGCGAGGCTTGCGTAGTGATACGTAATGATGGATGCCTTTTTATGATTGAACAGGAAAACGGAGAAAGGTCAGAAGCAAGAAAACAACTTCTGCCAGGGGTAAAACGGGTAAAGCTACAGGTATGGGAATCAAGAGGAGGAAACGGAAAGTGAGGAGGACTAAGTCCAGAAAAAAGCTGGTGAGTGTTCAGTCTTAAATGTCAGTTTTAAAAGTTTCCCTAGATAGATCTTACCCTGAATATGAACAACAAATAATTAATTTATCTTTCATGACATGCTTATTTCTCTAGATAAATTTCTCTTGATAATTTCTATACCTATTTTTCCACTAGATGGCGAAAAAGGCAGCCAATCCGCGAAGCCGTATTGCTAGTAATCTTGGAATTGCAAGGGACAAGAAGAGCTCTTCTATCCCCACAGTATATCGGCCCTCGGAGCAAACGCTAAGCAGCATGCGTGCCGACATAGGGGCTGCGTCCCTCTCTATCTATGGAGACCCATTTGACCTGGATCCATTCGTTGATCGGTAAGAGGACTTACGTGTAGAATGTTTCACAGGTTTCTCTGACATATTTATGCACTTAACTCCAGTTTACTCAGTTATGCTTTGCTACTTGCTGCTTTTGCAAAGTTAAACCTAATAAAGTGGTTCTTCAGTACTGAATTAAAACTGCAAATACAGTTTACAAATAAATGTTTAAATTGTTTAGTTCAGCCACATTGTAGTTATTGGCTGTTATTATCATCTATTTAAATATACAGTGCAGTGCAGTGATAAAGTGTAAATTTGATAAAAACTGAAATGTCACTGACATAATGAGACCCCTTTGCTGTGACACCCGATGCTTAACACAGGTGGTCCCTTTTTCTATTGATCATTTGTGAGCTGTTTCTACATTGACTGTAGTCCACCTATGGGAAGTACAATGTGATTGTACAGGATTTGCCTCACCTGTCATACCGTCTCACAGCTGGCAATACATATAAGAGCAAAAACCTGGAGAGCTCAGAGCCAGGTTTTTTGATGGCTTTAAATGGAAAATGTTTGGAACAACCAGCACTCTTCCTAGAGCTGGCTGCCTGGCTAAACTGGGCAGATGGGGGAGATGGGTCTTGGTAAAAAGTGTCCAAAAACATAGTGGTCACTTTGGCTGAGTTCCAGTGCGGAGATGGAGGGTAACCTTTGGAAGGACAACCATCAGTGCAGCACTCTTATCTTGGCTTTGTGGCAGAGTGGCCAGATGGAAGCTGGTTTTTGGGGAAAGACACATGAAAGCCAGCTTGAAGTTTGCCAAGATATACTTGGGACTTTTTATGAGGCTATGAGGAACTAGATTGTCTGGTCTGATGAAAGCAAGACTGAAATGTTTGGCCTCAATTAAGTGTCAATTCTGAAGGAAACTGCTTCTGCCCGCTGCTGTCCCCACGGCGAAGCATGGCACTGGCAGCACCATGCAGTGGGAGGCTAGTGAAGATAACAGAGGACAGACTTAGGGACAACTCTTTGAATGTCCTTGAGTGACCCACTCAGAGCCCTGAGCTGACATTTAAACATCAAACACAGTTCTTGTTGTTTAGCAAATTGTGACTTAACATATCCATTTGCCCAGTGAAGAGGAAGAGCAGGCCCAAGTTACATCGCTGCTGGAGGCAAAGAGGCGAGGGATTTCTCGCTCTGCTCTTCGTTCTCACCAGCCTGTCGCTCGACCAGTCACTGCAAGCCTTTCCAGGTAAAATCACTTCTATGCCATGAAGTGTATGATCGGGTAAAAAGAACAGTTTATGAAGTTAACATAATTATGCACAAAATTTGGTGCTAACTTGGTAGCTTTTTGACTCTGCTAAACCATCCTTGAAATGTCTCAGTGCACCTGCTGCTGTGTCACTAGTTATGCATGAGTCAACTCAACCACAAAGCAAAATGTAATCATTTGGGAGAATTTGTTTCTTGTAAGTAATATCACTATTTTCAATTCTCTTGATCCTAGTCATAATGGTCCCAAATGAGCTAATTCAAAATCAGAAACTGACACGCATGATTGCATATCACAACTAGGTATTTATTTTGAGATCTTGTATTTTTATGGTGTTACAACTTCCTCAGTTTTTGTGTTAAAGATGATATGCAAATACTCTGAAATTTAATTAAAGGTTTGTTATGCTATACCAGGAGGGGTATGGAAGTCCCCCGATCGGGGGGTGTTGTGGAAGCGGCTCCTGTGCCTGACCTGCTTGGCAGTATCTTATCAGGGCAGAGCATGCTCTTGATGGACAGTTCAGATGTTGTCATTAATCGGGATGGCTCCCTTAAAGCAGCAAAGCCAGGTAAGTGTGTGGCAACAGTCAAATGGCTTTGTCTTACTTTTCATGAAAATAATAACAGGGCTGTTCGAGTAGAGCTATTTTATTGAGTCTAGCTGCTGGATCTCAAAAATTGTCATAGATCTCAACATTATTAATGTTAATAATGATTTTTGTTTTACATCTAAGACCCATATGTCATTTCTGGAGATATTAACAAACGTGCCAAGGTTTAGGGCCCCTTTAACTGGATCCACACCAACATTTAGTGGGTTCTTACCTGGCCCACTCCCTATCACTCCACCAGAATTTTGTAAAAAAAAAAAAAAATGGTTAAGTGCTTTTTGTGTAGTCCTGTCAGTCCAAACAAACACCTACTGTGAATGTCAAACGCTAATCTATATTCAACAAGACCTCAGGAGTGCTTCCTGTGTTCCCCCACATGGGTGGTGAGTTGTTCCTAAATTATTTTCAGCTGACTGTGACGGACTGGGTAGTTTGATGTCACCAGTTTTCTATTTTAAAGTTTTTTTCCAAGCACTGTGTGATGACAATGTGTAAATTAGTCTAATCTTCTGAGTGATGTAGAATGATTTTTTGCTTGTATATATATTCATCATATGTATGTTTTTGTGTTAACAGTGATGCCATCTGCATCAAACCCAGGTAGCAGCAAAGGAGATGACAGCACACAGATCAACGGAGACCAACCTGGATCCTCCCATAGTTCCATGAACAGACCTTTGTCCCAGAGCTCTGCTTCCTTACCGCCTTGCACGCCTTACCCAGGCCCCCACACCCAGCAATCTTCCCATTCTGATTTGCTGCACAGGGGACATCCAAGTTTCCAGCCACCTCGTCCAAACAGACCTGCCCCCTCTTTTGGTCATCGGGGAACCAATGGATTTGGGGCACCTAGGGAAACTCCCTCCTCATCAATCCATCATGGCCCGAACTCGAACTCCAAAAGCAAGGAAATGGCTCCGTCACACTCTCAACCTAAAAAGGCACCCACAAAGCCCATGTGGGTAGATGTATCGGTGCTTCCTCGGATACCAAAAATAAAACGGGAGAGTAGCACTGTCACAAATAACGGAACAAATCAGGGTGGCAGTAGTAGAAATAGTAATAGTAGGGGAAGTAGCAGTAGTTCTACCACTAACCATGGATACGGCTTGCCTGAAATGGGCATAAACAGCCTTGCTGGGGACAAGACTAGGCAGCAAAGTGTAGACCAGCAAAGGGGCAGAAGTGATGGTCAGGCCCAGAGGCATAGGTCTGATGGAGCAGGCTCGTCATCCACCTTCTCCAGCTCATTTTCCTCTTCTTCCTCCTCAGCTGGCTCACAAGCCAGCCAGTCACGTCATTCTTCATCTTCTTCATCTTCAGCAGCAGTGAGCTTCCGCATTAACTCCAGTGGGAACTCCTGGCATTCAAGAAGGCTAAGCATTACATCATCCTCTACTAGTGGGGGAAGCATGCAGGAGCCCTGGAGAGAAAAGGAAGATGAAGCAAGAAAGAGACAGTTACATAGGGATAAACAGATGCTGCTGGCATCACGGACGCTGGTCAACAAGGAACAACAAGACAGTAATAATATCTATGATCCCTTTAATCCTACTCTGTCAGACTCAAGCAGCTCAGATGGTGAAGCAGGGAGCTCAAGCCTGGATAGCAGCTCCCGAAATGCCATGCATGAGAGGAAAGCTTCTAGTTTAGGAAACAAGGAGGATTTATTACAAAGAAAGGAGAAGGTTCATGTGAAAAGTGAATCACAGGAAACTGAGGTCTCACGGGAAGAACCACAGAGATCTAATACTCAGGAAACCATTTCACCTGATGTCAAGGAAGAAAAGAAGCCAAGGTTAATAGACATTAAGGTTGAGAAACAAACAATATTACTTGACACTAAAATAAAGAAAGAGCCAGGGGTAGATGATGCAGAGGAAGCTGAGAGGTGTGGCCACAGCGCACAAACACATTTGAATTCAGAAACGGCACCCGTGACACAAACTGCTCATTACAGCCTGGTTCTTGTAAAGACTGAGAAAGAGACTCTAGAAGAACCGAGTGGACAGAGGGAGGGGACTCCCAACATTGATGCTCCCAATTGTAAGAACAATCCGTCAGCATCCACAAAGAAGAAACAAAAGGTAGAATCTAAATTGGATTCCACAACCTCTTCCAAGTCACCACCAAGTGATTTGGCCCCTAAGAAGAAAACCTCCAAAGCTTCAAAGGAGCAACGCTCTAGCAGTTCAGAGATGGACAGGGGCAGGAGAGGAGACCATCATTCCTCTGACCAGGGAGACAGACAGAAAGAAAAGAAGAAGAATAAAGAAAGGAGTTCTAGGCGGTCAAGGTCCAGAGAGAAGATGAGGGCACGCTCAACCTCAGAAAGTTCTCAGTCCAACTCGCCTGATAGAACTTCGAGAAAGAGACAACGATCCCGGTCCAGATCCAAAGGCAGGAGGCGATCCAGGTAAATGTTTAACAGTTTGCCCTGTATGATGTTCACCTATGTACTAAGTATGTGTTTCACCTTTTGACCTTTGCTTTAGGCAAAATAAGTTCACTTAAAGATTTTGTCTCTAATTGTTGATATTTAGGTCTGTCTCCAGCTCTAGTAGTAGAGAGCGCTCAAGGGGGAAGAAACATAAACAAAGGAGCAAGGAGAGAAACGATGATGATGTCAGAGAGCGAGACCACGAGAGACGATGGGTGTCAAAGGACAAGAGACGTCAATCTCGCTCAAAGTCTCGGTCAAAATCTTGCTCCAGGTCTAGATCCACATCTCGATCAAAGGACCGTAAACGTGGCCGGTCACGTTCAAAATCACGGTCAGTTTCACGGTCTAGATCCAGATCCAGACCCAGGGAAGGGAGGAAAGATCGCTCACAACTGAATCAACCATCTCACTCTTCCAGAGACCAGGTACTTTCAAAATCTAAAGACAGGCGGAGACACCGGTCTAGATCAAGCTCAAGAGAGCGGAGAAAAGAAGGAGGATCATCATCCAAGAGTTCACAGAAAACTTCAGGGTCCTGTGTTTCATCTAAAGACACAGAGACACGGTTCCATGACAAGAAAACAGAGAAGGATTTCATTCAAAGATCCGTCAAAGAGGAAAAAACTTCTAAAGTGGGTAAACAAGACTTGCCATCCTGTATATCCACTGCTAAAGTTAAAAAGGAACACAAAGACCCTGAGCCGGAGCGCAAAGCCAAAATGGCAGAAGTGACGAAAGAGACAAAAGTTGTAAAAGAAATTAAGAAAGAAAAAGAACCGTCTCTTGATATGTTTGTAGATTCTCCTATTACTAAACCAATTAAGAAAGAGGAAATGGACACATCTCTGCTGACAGTAACCAAGGGTGTAGACGAGGAAAGAATCAAAGAAGACCTCATCAAGACTGAGACTTATGAAATCACAATTAAATCAGAGCCAAGCTCTCCAAACGTATGCCTCTCACCCCGTGACACCTCATTTTCTACATCAACCACACCTGGTTCAGCAGACAGTCACCAGGATACAGCCTCTCAGTCTTGCCCAGGGTTAAAGGCAGAACCAGAACAACCAAACACTACAGAATTGAATGTCCCTGTAAAGCAGGAAGTTCAGCAACCCTCAGACTCTGATGATGACTTTAATGTCGATGTGATGCTTGACAACTTGGATTTTGTGAAGTCTGAGCACAAAGACACAGGTAGTGCATTTATCAAACAAGAGAAAGAAGCAGAGGAAACAAAAAATGAAGGAGAGCAGGTACTGCCTGTAGCTGGAGCCAAATCCAAGAATCAAGTGAAGAGGGTTACCTGGAACATACAGGAGCCCGAGGGGCCTCAACCGGAGAAATCTGCAAGCAGTAAGTAATGCTGTCTGATCACTCCACATCAGAATTGATTGACTATCAAAAGATTCAGCATGTGTCAAAATTTTAAAAAGTACAAACATTTCATTTAATATGGGGATGAATTCATAATTTTTCATTGCCACGAAGAGATCGAAGATTTGTTTTGCCTGTGGCTCTCAGCAAAAGGTTTTTCTTTCTTCTTTCTTATACAGAGGTGGCTCTGTATAAACTGAAGCTGAAGCAGGAAGGAGTTCGCAGACCCTCTTTGTCAGTCCAGACAATCAATCAGGTAGGACAGACCCACTTACCACTGCAAATGGATCTTTTGCACTAATGTGTGTTTTGTATGTGAATAATGACCAGAGGATGGCAGTGTTTACCTAGAGGAAGCAAATGTGTTGCCTTGGCAAACTTACGTGATCGAAACTAAAACTGATACTGAAGAGTTTTCAGGGTAAATGAAAGTAAAAGACATTCTGTCGAATCACTTTTTCCAAAGGCTTTGTGTTGTTAGTCTGAAGGGTTGGGTGTTGGGTTTTAGACTGTTGGTTGAATAAAACAGTTTGAAAGGAATAGGCTCCTTGAAATTATCATGGGAATATTTTACAGTTGTTTCTATGTCAATAGACCAAATTATTGAATCCCTGGAGTAATTAATAACATATTCTGTCTCTTATCCATGCAAGATTTTATTACAGTTATTTTCTCATCATCTATATCATCCCCCTTGACTTTTACAGGACATCAGTGGAGCTGCTAGTGACCCCTCCAAGAAAGGTGCAGTAGGTGCAATCTGTGCTACTTCAGAGGGGTTATCATCATCTGGCCAAGGAGAATCAGAAGAAGGGGATTTGTCAAGGAAAGACAAGGTGAATATGGCCTTTTTATGGATGCCAGGAACAAGGATAATAAGGCATAAATGCATAAAACTAATTCAGTGAAGTAAGATACTGTTACTGTTGTGTATTTTTTGTGTAAAACTGCCATTTGAGATGATTTGTCTTTACATATATGTTATATCCACTTATCCTAACAGTATTTGAAAAAGCTGCACATGCAGGAGAGAGCTATAGAGGAGGTGAAGTTAGCCATCAAGCCTTTCTACCAGAAGAGAGACATCAACAAGGATGAATACAAAGAGATTCTACGCAAAGCCGTCCAGAAGGTGGGTAAAAATTTTGTCAAGATGCTGGAAGGTTTTTTTTCTGTCCAGTAATTTAAAGCACTAATAACTTTTGAGCCATGAACAAAGGTCATTGGTTGAATTTATTTTCTCCTGGGAAAGTTTTCTGTAATAACGTGGATGTTCCTGGTCATCAGGTGTGCCACAGCAAGAGCGGTGAGATCAACCCAGTGAAGGTGGGCAATCTGGTCAAGGCATATGTTGACAAATACAAACATGCTAGGAAACACAGGAAAGGAGAGGACTCAGTGAGGGCACCTGAGGTACAGACTGGGGCCATCAAAACTACTGACAGCCCATGAGGAGGCCTAAACTACAAGCGAGGACAGTCACACCCACTGCAAACACTCACTCACTTTAAACTCCGTTTTACTGTGTCCTAAACTTGGGCATGATCTCAAACTCTCTGACGTAGCCAGTTTACATGGTTACATGGTAACAAAGATTCACTGCTTCAAGATGGAACATTTTCTAAAATGTCGGACTTTCTATCTTAAGGAGAATTTCCAAGGGCAAACATCTCTTTAAACACTTGAAAAGCACCAATCAGTGTCCTGTGCTTGGACTGTCACTGCCAAGAAGTGGTCTTTTTGTATAGTACAGCTCAGAAACTCAATGGGGGACTCTGAGGTTGTGCCTTAAAGAGGCAAATATAGAAGACCCTCCCATGGAGTGATAAATCAGGTAGGTTTCACTGCAGGCATATCACTGAGAGGATACAGTGTGGGCTTTGATTTTTCTCCAGCTTTTCTGTTTTGTGGGACAGCAGGGGTATTTATAAGTGGCAAAACTCATTTTGTTGGCTATGAAGCTATATAAAGTATGGAGATTATGCATATTTAAGACATTTGTCACATTAAGAAGCACTGTTATGCAATTTTTGTAGAAGATTTATCAGTAGAGTAATTAAACAGTTTTAGATTTGGTTGTAAATAATATAGATTTGATATATCCACTTATATGTTCCTTTCCTCTGTGTTGCCTGTTGCAAATGACATAAATGCTTCTAATCAATAGAGTTAATTGTTTGTTTTGTATTTTAAAAGCCTCTGTTATCTGTCTTCCACATCTCTAATATCCATGTTTACTGAGTTGAAATCTAGTTCACCGTGCCTCTGGTGAATTCTGGCTCAATAGTTTGAAATGAACAATGTGGTCTTTCTTCTCAAATAACAATCTTCACGTTAGGCAAATTTATTTCTTGGTCTTTGAATCTCACCATTATCCTTTTTTCATCACAGTAAAAATAGGAATATGTAGGAAACCAGATTTTATAGAACAGATGAATATTTTCTTTTTGTGCCAAACTGGTAAAAAAAAAAAAAAATAATAGTAATAATTAAAAAAATGCACCATTTCCTTGATGAAGTGAGATTTAATTTGTTTAGAGAGAGCATCTTTTAAACCACAGCATTTTCCATTGTAGGTATGATGGAGTTAAATACAGGCTTTAAATTGGCAACATTGAAATGATCCTTTCGACTTTAACCTTTAAGTGTGCAGTATTTGATTCCGGCCTCATTAATGCCTGCTTCGCCACTGTTTCTTTAGGCTAAATCTCACTCTTGTTGATATTGCTAACAATTTTTGTGAAACGTTCATTTCTACTTGTTTGCCTTTTTTTCTACTCTAGTTACTTTGCCCTCTGCAAAGACTGACCAGTTTGGTTGGACATGATTTTGGCTTTATAAAGCCAGGGACTGGACAAACGTGTTAAAAAAAAAAAAAAAACAAGACAGAGTAGGTGCTCATGTTTATATGAATGTATTTCTTTTTTTGTTTGTTTGTTTTTAGTTTTACTTGATCAAACACACCAGATGTTTCTAAGAGGGAACACAGTAATAAATCATTGATGATAATTGTGGTTTTTCTCAGTTTAATTCAAACACTTTGTCATTTTGTCCTGCTGTCATATTTCTGTTTAATAAGGATTTCAGGCTTCAAGTGGTAATATCTGAACATATACTATGAGAATTACAGTTAAAGCTGACTACATTCACTTTTTTCAACCTTTCTATAGGCATTTGTATTTTATTTTCAGGGACAATGTTTTAATAAAAAAAAAAAAATACTATTTTTGTCTTCTCCCCTCCTTGGGCTGCAGTATTATGGGTCTGCATTGGAAACAGCTCCACGGACATAAGGTTGCAAAGCTGATGGATTTATTGATATTGATTTAAGACATCCTTTATATTCCATCCCATCATTTACAAGTCATACAATGCAGTTCAGTAGTAATGAAAAGAAATACAATTAGGGTTAAATCTGTTTATTTGAAATCGAAGTAATTCCATTCAGGTACAAAGGAAAACTGCAATATATCCAGCAGAGTATAAAAAGTGCAAAACACCACGCATCCAGTGGTTATATGACACATGAAAAACCTACACTTATAAATATATTCTTATTAATCACAAACTGTACATAGTGGGCTGACCATCATTTAAGTGATCATCTACAGACATATATATTATGACATGTAACAAAACAATTACTAATATTTTAATATTTACAGTATCCATGTAAAAGTTTATTCTCAAACAAATCTTCGAGTGGAGTAACAGTCTCAGTTACTGGCAGTGGAGTTTTTTTTTTTTTAACTTTGTAGTGATAAAAGATGCCAGCTTTTGCCAACGATTTGTGACTAATGTCAGGCATTAGGGTGGTGTTAGTTGATCTATAACAGCATATTTCTGCAACGCCAAATGTAATTGTGTTTGCTCCTGCTTCAGCTGTAGCACGTTCAAGTAAGTGGATTTGCAACTTTTTTAAGCAAAGCTTTGGTTAAGAGCAGGATATTGTACATCACGTGGTCCTGTAGATTAGTAAAGTAGTTGGAGGCAAGTGAGAGATGAAATTTCAGCTCTGATGTAGAAAAGGTGCAGCAGCCCTTGCCTGATCTTCAGCTGTTGGCATGCCAAAGACAGAGTAAATGAGATCATAGAGGCTGTTGTGAGAGATCTGTAGGCTGACATTGGCACTGTGGAGAGACGAAGCCCCTTCCATCTGGGCAACCTCATGAAAGTGGCGACAGATCAGAGGGACCACCTACAGGAACGGAGAGAGATTTCACAGCACTTAGAAACTGCACAACTGACAGCAGCTGAACTTGCATACTGTATGCATTCAGGCAAAGCTCTGCAAAATTAGAAGAGCAGTGTTACCTTGACTGTGATAAGTTTCTTCTCCAAAGGTTTTCCATCAGGAAACTTCTCTCCAAAGCACATGTTGATGGTGTAGTCAGGTGAGCCACCATTGTTCTCCTTAAACTTTAGCAGGTCTGAAACATATGTGTTTTACAGTGTAAACATCAATGCAGGTTACAAATGAAATCCAATTGTAAGACATGTTTTTACCCACAGGCAACAGCAGGAGAGTCACACCTACCATTTGCATACTTCCCAAAATTGAGGAGCTCCACCATGGTGTTCTGGGGCAGCTTTCTCGGGTCTGGTTCAGCCACATTGGGGTCGCTGGTGCTGGCAAACACATGGCACCTGTCCAGTCTCCAGGCATAGATACCAGTCTCCTGGACCTCCAGCAGCAGACCTTTCTGGATACTAGTAAGGATGCGGTTGGTGTATTCGATCTGGTGTAAAGAAGGTTGTGAGCTTTATTGTCACAATGACTTTGCACAGCAGTATTTTCAAAAGCCAAAACCCTAGGCTCAGATATATCTTGCATTCAGTTCATATTCCTTTGATTTCTTCCTGAACAAGTTTTGAGAACATTTAACCAAAGATGGCTAGAAGAAGACTTGTTTTTCTGTACTCTGTTGAGACCTGTTCAGTCTTGAAGCTCTGTCTTCAACAGGAACCTAATCTTTGCAATCAAGCTGACGAAAGGCTTTAGACTCTTTACCAACGACTTTCAAATGAATACATCATGTATTGATCATGTTTGTTTGGCAACATAGATACAGATCACATGGTTTGGTAGGTAACATCTAATGTAAACAGAAACTTCATTGTAAAGACTCGACAGGGACCTACCAGAAACCTGTCCCAAAAGACATGTTTCTAAAGTTGTAGGTTATTTCTTCAAATTGATTGCCAACGTTATCCCAGTTGCACAGATTCTGACCCAACAGTGAGTACTGTTACCCAGTTATACTTTGACTGCAGGGGTAATAGTGTTAAAACTAGCCAAGCATTCATTCTTAGTATAAGCATATACCTGTTTGTGGTCTAACAGGCCATCAGTGGAAGGGAAGCAGAGGGGATGGGCACTGAGGTCAGGGGACTCATGCTGGTAGTGGAGCTGGACACGCTGAGTGGAGAGTGTGACCTTTAGCATTTCTTTTTTCCTGTAATGAATGGCAATCTCCAGGTCATAAATGCTTGGCTGCGAAGGTGGAGTGAGTTCTGGCATTGGATGTTCTGTAGAAATAAACACATCACATTTCCTAAGATTATTATTTGCAAGTAGTTTTTCCCCCAGAACAACATTTAACTTCAACAAAGGAATGTTTCATTTTATTTAGCCAGACATACCCTCGTAGTAGGGCGGCTGATGTGGTAAAACCTGTGCTTGGTTCTCAGCTGCCACAGGATAGCTTCCAAGCACAGCTGCATTAGGCTGACAGTAGTTCACCCACTGTTGGTTCTCTGTCAAAGATAATAAAAGTCATATTTAGGAAACAGGAAATAATTTATTGATCTCCAAAGGGAAATTATCTGCGTTTACCCTTTTTTATAACCATCTGAAATCATAAACAGATGAAGATATGTTATTAAGGCTTAAGACATTACCTGCTGGATGGTTGCCAAGGTCTAAGGCTGTGAAAGTGGTAACCAGTTGATTGTGCTGTTTGGAGGAAAAAAAAACACGGAATACAACAATTTAGACATCAAATGAATATTGAAATGTGACAGTCAACAGTCAACATATTACCATTGTTCAACCTGTTCAGAGAGAGAGAAGTGAAAGTGCACTGTAAGAAATACTGCACCTCATTTCCTGGGGGGAAGTAGTCTGTGGGAGAGCTGTAGATATCAGGAGTCATAACAGAATCCTCCTGTGACTCTTGCTTTGGTGGATTTTCATAGTTGTCTGCAGAAAAACCACAAAACATCCGCATTAGCTTGACGTTGAACTCAAATCAGTTCTGCAGTGGAAAGACCAAATACCAATTGTCTTACACTCGGTGTTGATAATCTCATAGATTTTATGAGGGTCCTCCGAGTTCTTTGAATTATCCTGTACCATCTTGAAGCGCACAGAGAGGTTGTTGAGAGCACAGCGGAAATTGGTTTTCCACCTGGCCTTGTCATTGGGGAACTCGCTGATTTTACCACTTGCTACAGCCCATGCCTGTGAGTCATACAAGCAATGACACTGTTAGACAGAGGTTAATACACTTAGATGCCCTAATCTAACATCTGACATTATTAGTTAAATTACAGATCAAGATTTTACATAATGAATGAATTAATGAATTATTTATGAATAATACTTTACACTCCCTTATTGTCTTGCAATGAAAGATGAAGAGGCAACTTCCTCCCAATAGAAAGGTGATTTCTTTAATGCAGGGACTCACAGTGATTTATAATTGTAATTACTTAACATACCCCAATTATGATGTTGCATAATGGAAGTATAAATGGCATATTGGAAAATGGTTTCAGTCTCTCAGACTTAAGTGATTACATAACAGAAAACTTCACTTCTTTGCAGCTGCTTTGCTTTCTTGAGGATATATGTGAATGTAGGATGTTTATTGGTATCCATTAACCTTGGTGTTGCTACTTTGCATCTATTTTAACTTTAAGAAAGTGGAAGGGGCACCACCACTGCTTGTCATGCTAGAACAGGCAGTCTGGGACCAGCTGCCACCTGCCAGACATCAGTAGTCACGAGTCATTACTGTCTCTTTTTTTTTTTTTTTACAGACTTACTAGAATGTGTTTGTGACACAAAATGTGTTATGTTTTCAGTTAAGAGAGACAGATGTCAACAAAGTCATTAACATTTTTTATCTTATCACACTTTCCCAGATGATGCCATAACTGCAGTGACCCCTTCAATAGAAGCCAATGAACCTACCCGGAATATTTTACTGTCCTCATCTTTGCAGTCCTTTCGGGAGTTGTGCTTCCAGGGAACTCTGAACTTGTTTTGACCCACATAGCACAGGCCCATGTATTGGCCCGTCTCCACCTGCTCTATGAGCCAGCTCGCAAACTGGGGCTTTGGAGGACTGAGATTAAACATGAGGAAACAAGAGGGGGGAGAGGAAATGAGAAGAGAAAACTATGCCACAGTTCAGCTGCACACACTCTTACATACAGAGATGAGGCATGGGCTGTGCTGAAAGTTGAAAACAACTCTTCCAGCACCGTTTTTCTGTCTTCATGCAGACGTTTAGAAAGACAAAGCCTGTAATCCCCACGATGTCATGGTTCCAATCTGGCAACATGCATACTTTTACTAGACCTATGCAGTACACGAAACTAACTTCCTTTACAGTTCATGTTTGCCACTCCCCATAAAAACAAAACAAAGAATCATACTGATAGTTTAGCACCTGTGCAGGGGAGTAAGAAAGAAAAAGGTGATGTGTGTCCCTACCTTTGCATCTCTCAGCCGAAGTGTTATTCCTCACAGGGGTGTTGATCGAGTTCCTCTGGAGCTCTTTGTCAGCATTTATATTAACACAATCTGTGATGTGACGTTTTCGGAGGGGCGGGGCGGATGGTGGGAGGGCTCGACTCCGTGTGGCATTTTAATTGGCACGAATGGGTGAAACTGATTCACGGATGGGCAGGACCATAGCTACGTCACTCGGGCGCCCTCCATGCGGGCCGAATGCAGAGGGCGTTTGGTAGGCTGGTCTTAGTGAGAAGGATGGAATTTCTCTCACCGGAAGATTATGGAGAGAAACAGAAAGTCGTTTTTTTTTTACCGGAGTGTACTTCATCCTCGTCCCTCTTGCATCACCACGTCACCCGCGTTTCATCAGCGCCCTCCCCCACACGTAGATTAGGTGCTGCAGCTGAATTCCACCGATTCTACCGGTACAGACAGGGATTTTACTGGAGGCTGTTGTTCATTTCCGGAGAGTGACGACACAGATAACTGACAGTGCACTTCAGCTTACTGTATGTTTGCAAACCGGTTGGACCAACCCAGAGTCACCAGGATTTGTATTATGGTGGCATATTATATTTACTTTTGATTTCAGAGAGGACCTGGACATTTCTACAAAAGACTGTACAAAAAACAAAAAGTGAGCAGAGTTATGACACATTATTTAAGAAAGACATTTGAAAATAGATTGCATCCGTTAAAAAAATAGGGCTTTAATAGGCTATATCACACAACAGAACAACATGTGATATGATGTAAAAGACCCAGAGGACTCTCCATTTCTCTCGTTAGTATAAACAGGTATCTAGCCTAAATACACAGTTGCCAGGTTGCCCTAGACCTAGCCTCATTACATAATGCAGCATGCATGAAGGATATAGTGTAATGCAATACAATTCAAGGGAACCACAAACTATGATCACAAAACAACATACCAGAAAGTTGAATTAACATCCCAGTTTCAACCTCAGAATAACATTTTAACCTTGAATATTTGTCATAATGCTATTGGTTATGACTGCATTAGCTTTGGCAAAGGGTGCCCCCTGAACTGGGACCTAGGCATTTCTATGCAAATTACGGTTTCTAACATTACGTGCCATTCTATTCTCATATTGAAATACAGATCTGTGGACAATAAGATTGGAGGCAGTTCAGATAACAACAGACTTGAGGCTCAGCAGAAGTGGCTCCACCTGTTCCCACCTGTTGTTGGCTGCCTTTACAAAAATATCATCCCATGAAACTACCCAGTTCCAGTGAATTTAAGGCACACAAATCCACTGGTGGCCGTTGTGGCATTTTGTGACAAAGACGTGGTGTATTCATGTGTTTTGTGGGACTTCCACAGGCTGCAGGTGTTTAGCTGTGTTACTTTCAATTAAGAATGAACTATGATAGACAGACTAATGAGAGTGCAGTGGGGATCCCCTGATCTGAATAACACCAATTTAAGCTTATAGCACAAAAAAGCCTCACTTCCTCTTTCCACCATTGTTTTTTTTCACAACTTCATCACAGAGGCAAGCACAACTGTTAGGAGAGAAATGCTTTCTCTTTGCCTAACTGTACTTTGACCACAGAATACGCCAATGATAAACCATTGCGTATGCATTAGTCTGCCACTGTTGAATCCTTGGCCTGCAGTCAAACATATGTGTCTGGAAAAATGAAGTGATACAAGCTTTGATAGAGCACTTCCCTCTTCCTCAGCATTCGCAACACTGCTCAGTCGTTATAGACGGCCATGCAGGCCCCATAGCTGCTATAAGGAAGGATATACCCTGGTTATTGAACAACCACAAAAAAGATTTACATCCTTTTTCACACATAAGTGCAAAGGTAATATCAAGAACTTGTCTGAAAAGTCAAATAGCAGTACAGAACATTTTGTTTTGATCCTCATGAGTAACTCTGTCTTTATCTATCTAGAACTCACACAGGAAGACGCTCATGCTCAATCATCCCTATCTTGTTCTCACCCACATGTATCACATAGAATTTGATAACTTGTGACATTATTAAAAAAAAAAAAAAAAAAAGCTTCCAGGCAAGGCAGGTGTTGTTATTATGGCTCTGGAGTTTCACTGTACTTTAAAGAATGCAATACCTGGCTGTAATAAACAGCCACACCTTTACCAAGTGTCAGATAAGCATGTGTGTACCCACGTGTGGAACTGAGACTTAGAGGTAAACAGTATTTGCTCATCTGAAATGTAATGTCTTAGTCATCAGGGCTGTATTATATCACATTATATTGTATTATACGTATGCACTTGTCAGCCATTATCTTTTAGGTGTCATTTATGAAAATTAATTTGATTTTTCATTAAATAAGATCAGTGTTTAAAGCGGCTTTTGCTACAAAATGTACCAGCCTGTTCTAATTTCGCAATGTCTGTCATTTGAACGCATTATTGGGAAGCAAATACTGCAGGCTTAAACAAGTAGTTGAAAAAGAAAGCACTTCACTGATACAGTCACAAAATTCCTGCATGACTAAGATACATCAAACCAGTTGTGTGATCCAACATTTCCCATGGTAATCATGACAGAAAAGCACAACAGTGCCTTATTATAGGTTTTCATGCCATTATATATAGGTCCTAAGATGGAACATCAGATGTCATTTGGATATTCAGTGTAGTAGTAGGATGAACTGATTTGTAGTGTTTGCACTCAGCGCCCTCTGCTGCTGACAGTTGAAGGCCAGACGGAGGTGAAGGCGGAAGGGCAAAGTAAAGAAGATGAAAGTGGGAATTGCCAGACGAAGCGTAAAAAGCACAGGGCAGTTTGCCTTTGATTGTGTGACTTTTATTTATAATACTCGATATATATATATGGAAAAACCCTCCTCTGTTACAGTGGGAAGTCACAATACGTAGTATTCACCCCTCGGCTACTAAGAAAAAGATAACAGAAAACGGAGGTGTTGTCTGTAGGAGACTGATTCACACTCAGCTTAGAAATAAAGTAATTATTGTTAACACTAATACAAACTACCTTCTCAATTCAGTTCAAAGAAACTTTCAGAATCATGATAATAATCAGATATATTCAGATGAAACAAAAGTTCCACATGCTGCATTAGGCAGAGAAACCACAGCTGATGACTGTTAGACTGTACAGATGATCACAAACTGGAGTGACTGTACTTGTTCTCTGCATTGGTCTAAGGAACTTAGTGAAGCTGTTAAGATAAATGACACTCTGATCTCAAATGTGTTGAACAGTAGGAGTTTTCTAATCAGTGCTTCTTGATGATGTTTTAATTTTGCACCCTTGTTTATATGAATTGATGGTGTCTCGTTAGACTCATCCACGTGTTTGGTTGATAAGATCAGTCTAGAGATGTTTAACCACAGGCTGTAAGGAAATCCCCCCTCTCGTGACTGCAGACAGCCCAGTACAAAGTACAAAACTTGAGTATTTTTCCCCACCACCAGAGGTCGCTCGTGTCCCATTTGTACCATAGCGACAGACTAACTGCGTCTCATCACACTTTATTCCTCTGCCGGAGTTTGTCGGTAATGAGATTCTTCCTCCAGCAAAACGCATCTGGGGCAGCTTTTACTCAATCAAACCAAGTCTGGATGAAAATAAACTACTAAAACAAAACAAACAATGCAACTTCAATGCAAAACTAGAGATGGAAGATGTTGCGTTCAACTGTCCGCTTAGATGTGGTGCTGAAATGCACTGAACAGCAAGAAGAGAACAAATAGCTTTATCCTCCAGAGGAAAAAAAAGTCACCGCTTATATATAAGCTGAAGTTTTCTGCAGGATTAAACAAGACTACGCCGAGATAACACGTCAGACATGTGCCAACAGAGAGAGGACCTGCGGGGCACAGAAGTGAGAGCTACCTGCGCCTCCACGTCATAAGCATGATGTTTAGCCTATAGCCTGCTCCTTACGTTGACGCTCGTCCCCATGCGCGAGCTTCTATAATTGCCGATTATTGTGCTCAGAGACACGCTTGCAATTTATTTAGTGGTGTAAAGCTGTAGCCTGGATACAGGAGAGAGCGTCCTTGGTATTTGTGATTGTAAAGAGCCGGGGGAGAAAGATGGCCGAGGGGGGAAGACTGATAATTTGAAGACTTGCCAGGGGTACATTGTCAAATTCAAAAGGCATTTCAAAGAACCAAACCATTCACTTTTTCATTCTCTCTTCTTTTTTTCCTTTCCTTCTCTGTCTTTTTTCCCCTCCTTTCTTTCTTTTCGCACGGTTGCAGGCCGTTTGAATCGACCAATGGGCCTTCAAGTTAGAGACATTGGAATGTAAATGAGCCCAGCGCGTGCTCCCGGCGCAGTGAAAGCTCGGGATTGTTTATTGAGCTCCCGGAGCCACGCGCCTTGCCCGGGGGAGTCGGCGTGCAGAAGAATCACACAGCGGGGGCGGGGCCTCGCCACGAAGCGTGCGTCTCCAAAAAAAAAAAAAAAAAAAAAAAAAAAAAAGGGGGTGGGTTGTGGGGCGCGTGTTGAAAAAGAGGAGTGCTGCCAAAGTTTGGGTCAGATCGGCTCGTGGAGTAAGCAGTGAAGTGAGACTTGGACTAGAGTTAGCCACACGGTGCCCACGCGAAGGACACGAGAGCTGTGCACTGCCAACCCCTCTCTGCTCTTCCTCCTCTCCTAAGTGCCACTGTTTGGGCCCGCGCAATCGCCCCCTGTGCATCCATCACTTTCACAACAACTGTCAGAGAGATGGAAACTACAACCATCACCACCACGCAGACTGCATTCACCTTTGGACTTACAGAAAGACACGCCAGCATCAGTCTGCACGCCCCGGCCCAGGACTGCGTTGTCCCCGCCGTGCACCCCAGCAACAGCACCAGCGCTGCCGGTTACCAAAGCAAGACCAAGGTGCTGAAGAGACAGCGCTCCAGCTCGCCGGAGCTCCTGCGCTGCAAGCGGCGCCTGAGCTTCAACGGCCTCGGCTACTCCATCCCCCAGCAGCAGCCTGTGGCAGTGGCCCGGCGGAACGAAAGAGAGAGGAACCGGGTCAAGCAAGTCAACATGGGCTTCCAGACTCTGCGCCAGCATGTGCCAAACGGCGCTGCCAACAAGAAGATGAGCAAAGTGGAGACCCTGAGGTCTGCGGTGGAGTACATCAGGGCTTTACAGCAACTCCTGGACGAGCATGACGCCGTGTCGGCTGCTTTCCAATGCGGGCTGCCGTCCCCGACACTTTCCAACAGTTACTCCGCCGACCCGGAGTCGCCTCACTCCACCTACTCATCAGATGAAGGCGGCTACGAGCCGCTGAGCTCCGAGGAGCAGGAGCTGTTGGACTTTACAACCTGGTTCGACAGGTACTGAGAGTGACAGCGTCATCGCCGCGCAGCAGCGTCTGTGCGTAAAAAAGCAGCTGACCTCGTTCACAAACGCTGACAAAGACTTGATGAAGGCGTCAGATCAGTCTCGCCCTCGGTGCTTGGAAGTGATCTGTTGCCTCCCTCCCGTCGCGCGGGCTGCTTCTGCAGGAGCAAAGCAATAGTGAGAAAGAAAGAGAGAGTGTGTGTGTGTGAAAGAGAGAGGGAGCCTCTTGTTGCATAGAGCGTAAATAGTCGCCCTGAAGATCCCCAGCAGGAAGGAGGGAGCTGGACTCACTGGAAGTAAAGAACTGTTGATGTTTTTGCTTGAATAAGTGCAATTAATAGGTGCCAGAGCAGCAGGCTCTGAGAGAGGGTGCTGTGGCTTCAGAGGACTTGTGATGATGATGATGATGATGAGTGTTTCATCAGAAGCAGGACTGCCTTCCTCTGCTGCCACATCTGTTGGAAAACACAACAAAGATGATGCGTCAACAGACTTTTTTACGTGATGTACATTGACCCCCCCTACCCCCCACCCCTTTTCATAACAAAACTGTATCATACAACGACTTGTGTTTGTTTTTATCATGAAGACTTACTATTTTTGTACATTGAGTCAGAACATCCACTGCCACTTACCCCCCTCCTCCCTCCTGACAGTGTCATGGGAACCACCAACTGTCAGAGGAACAGTTGAGCTGAGTTGGCATGTACGAACTGTGTTGTGACTGGACAGCAATACCGAGGCTACTACCTGTGACAGATTGTAGTTGTTTTGTTTGTTCTTTTCTTAAATAGGTGGTAAGGAGACCTTTATTAATGTATGCACTTGTTCTCCATTTCTCCGTAGCCTAAAATGTAAATATTTGATTTTAACAGATATATTTTGTGTAAAACAAGTTTTATAAATAAAGATGAATCTATTTATATTAGATGCTTTCTGCAGTGGGTTTGGTTTCTTTGGCTGATGCTGCATATATTTACACTCAGATGTATGTGTGTAAGAGAGAGAGAGAGAGAGAGAGAGGTGTGCGTGTGTGTGTGTGTGTGTGTGTGTGTGTGTGTGTGTTAGTGGCGGCGGTAATTGAGCAAACTAGGGAGCCTCTCTTTCTATTCAAAGCCCTGGCCTGACCTTTTCCCGACTTGGTTTGGCACACGGGGGAAAATTGCGCAGCTGGGTGAGCACTCAATAACCATTATAGACGTCCACCTTCTACAGCGCTTTGTCTGCATTCACGACCGGGAGATTAATATTACGTTTCATGCATTGCATTGTTTCTTTTGCATACTCTGCTTTTACCCAATAGCCCAGAGGGCCTGAAGCGGGGGGGGGGGGGGGGGGGGGAGCAATTCACGCCGCTCAAAGGGTATAGACACTTTGAAATACGGCCTGGGGAAAGTCAGCAAGACAATGAGTCGGGTCAAAATTCTGATTGCCCGATTGAGATCAATCTAAATAAAACCCGGGGTTGTAGACTAGTTGTATCCCCAACTGTGTTTTTCAGGGCGCACACAGCCTCAATCAAAAAGCCTATCTCCTGGCGAAATGGGGAGCACAACGCCCCATAGTGAGCACTATTGTGTGCGCCTTTGCGCCTCATTATGCGAATTATGGAAGATCGTCTATTGTAAATAAACACTGATGCCAGATCCAGCGAGGCGGAGAGAGAAATAACTGGTCTAATTTCACCTGGTGCTCTCTGTGGGGAGGGGAAAATTGGGAAAGGCTGATTGAAACTGGTCTCATAAAGGCTGAAAGTCTACCAGACAGTCAATATTAAAACATAAAAGCACGGAAAGAGTATGAGCAACTGCAGTGGGTCAGAACAGCAGAAGTTACACAGCTGGACTGTTGGAGTATGACCAAAAAGTAACAGACTGAATCAAGAGTGGGGGTTCTCTATTTTTGTTTGCGCCTGAAGGAGTGATACACGCATAATGCACGCTGCATCTCTCCCTCTCTCTTAACCCCCCCCCGGGCCCTCACACACACACACACACACTTAGGCCTGCAGGTGTGAGCCACGTGCCTGTACTCGGTGACAAAGGCTCTGAAGCTTCCATTGGTTAACGGCTCGCGTATACCCTGCGCGAGCCCCGTCTGAGAGGCCAGTGACAAAAATCAAACAAGTGATAAATGACATTAATTACGCACTGCTTTATATCCTCCTACGTCACTGGGACTCAAAAAAGACAAATCAATGCTGGACCTAAAACGCCCCGCTGCTCCATTATTACAGAGCTGAAATGGACTTTCTTGTGTCCTTCAGTGTCAGGCAGGGGCCAGGGCGCAAAGTGAAAATAAGCGCTCGTCTCTTGTCCTCTTAAGATGGATATGTAATTTTATCCTCAGCCATACAGAGAGGAGCGAGGGCGAAAATAGATTTATTCATGTCATTTTGTCAGTGGGTCATTTTCACTCTGACAATACACAAGGGCGATGTTAATTTTTGCCTAATCCAATGGTTAACAATCAATCACATGCAGCCAAATTATGCGTGCGTTTTCGTGCGCAAAAGCCCTGATGTATGCGCAAACCACGGGAGACGATAATATAAGGCCAAATTGGCCAAAAGCAGGGGGTGATGAGAGGTCATCTGTTGCTCTGAATGCACTCATCAGAGGGCTCTGCGCCTAGAGGCCGTTTTACACCGACAAGAGGCCATCCCTTCTTCCAGTGGGCGCGTAAATTACACATAGCTGAAGTAGTCTGTGTATGTTTTGACCCCGTGGGCAAAAAACGTTTATCAGTGTGTATCCCCCCACAACATTATTCATTTTAGAAGCAGACAATATTTACATAATAACAGTCCAACCGCCATGATCCTCTCTCTCATTCCTCTTTAATCAAAATGAGCATCTCAATGTCATTCATATAGAAAATATGCATTCATTTAACTAAAGTAAAAAAAAAAGTTTGTCTTTAATTTTCATCTAAGTTCATGGAACTTAAGGGAGCAGCCTGGATTCAATTTGCTCTCCAAGAAAATAATTTCCTTTAAAAAGTAGAAAAATTCAGGCACATATCTGGTTGTCAGTGGTGACGATGATGATGGCTTGCTCCAAATTTTATGGAATGGACACAGGTCTCCATGGCTGGTCTTTTATCATTCTGTCTAAACATGATGACATGAAAAAAAAACAAAAAAACAACTCATACATGAAAGAAGCAAGTCTCCATCATCACAGATTTCAATATTTTAACTGCCTTTTCCTTTTTTCCTATAAACTTTGATGAGTTTTATGGATGCTCAACAAATAGTTCAGTTCAGGTCACAAGAACTGAACTTGTAAGTACCCACTCTAAGTTAAGCTGGATTCAAACACACATGCAAACAAAAAAAAAGCAAGCCAATAAATTTTCAATTCATTGACGCAGTTAGAAAGTTTTATAAGAATTATAAGGGGTAAGTAACTCTATACCTCCTAACGGCATGTATATTGAAGTTTGGGGAGATTGGACAATGTATGTCAGAAAGACCAAAACTAAGCTTTTTGCTCTTTCAGTAAGTGTTCAAACATAACAGGTGTCTTTACCAAATTTGGCTCACATAGGTGACACGTGCTACAAGGGCTTTATTGAAATTTCCATAGGGAGAACTCGTATCATAAAAACATGTAATGTCTGTTAAATGAAAAACTGGAACTCTACAATGACACTCTCTGATCACACATGAGCCCAGTTTCTACATAACTTTGCAATTTCTGGCAGTCCTGATGTGTACACCAATTTATGAGTTTCCAAGCATCTCAAGTTCAAAAAGAATAGGCCGTACCTTCAGTGCTAGAGTTCAGTAAAATCCTCTAATTAAGTCATTATAGTCTACCAAAAGTGGAAGATTTGTGTGCAAAGCTCATCCAATCACAGCTCAGAGCTTCATCCACCTGCAGAGCAACAGGTGCATCAGGATCTGCAGACTAGAGCAGGGGTCTCAAACTCATTCCACAAGCAGCACACCAGACTCGACTCAGTTAATGACTGATCTCAGTCTTCAGACAGTTGATTGGTTAAACTGTGTGTTCTTAATTGGTTGGAACAAAAACCTGCAGCCACTTGGCCCTTAGTGGAATGAGTTGGAGACCCCTGACTAGTGTGTAAAGTCAGCAATGGGTCTGGGAGGACCTGACTTTGACATTACCTGAGACTTCACTCACACCTGTTTGTATATCTGGTTTTTAAACCATTCACAAGTTTTATTCATCAAATGAATGTTCTACCTCCTTTTACTACACTCTGAAGTGAAAACTCCATGAACCCATGAATTTTAATTTGCGGGGTGACTGTAAGCTAATACAAATAATGACACACAGGCTCTCTGAAATACTGATCAGGGCCACAGCTAAAAAAGACAAGGTGGAGGGATGAGGAGGTTGCGTACAACCTTGAGCAATGCTTACACAGGCATGTTAACATACACATAGACAGATAACATACAGAACTGATTTGGAATAGACTCCTTTACATTAATTACACACACACAGGCACACACACTGTTGACCCCTAGGCTATTGATTAATTAAGATCCTGGATAGTAAAAGTGCAATAGACACCAAAGTATTTTGATGCTAAGCAGGGCCGATTCCTGGCATTTTAATGCTCTATGTGGATGTATGTGTGTGTGTGTGTGTGTGTGTGTGTGTGTGGGGGGGGGGTAATTCAATTCATTTAACACATAAACATTCAGATGTTAGCGGTGTGTGTGATTTGGTGTTTGTGCTTGTAGTGTTTTTGGGGCCACTAACTAAATCTTGTTTATGGCCCCAAAATCCTAGGGCCAGCCCTGATGATAAGTGCCTTTCTCATATCAAAGCGCATGGTCTTTATATAGAGCAAGTTATTTTACAGTTCTTCTTAAAGAAAGAAGCATATCAAACCTTTAAGTTCAGTGGGGCAAACATTTATTGATAGCTATATTGGATAGTTTATCTTTGCATTTCATATTAACCCTTCATTATTAAGAGTTTCCTGTTGCATTGGATGTCTCCATCTTCATGGCTGAGTTTAAGAAATAGTTACATGGATCATTAGATGTGTCAAAATAGGCTCATCACATTTCATTTAATCAGTTCTCTCCCTGTAAGCCATTATCTCATGACCACTCCAGTGTGCTGGAATACCCTCTTCCCTCGCCAAAAAGTCTCTCTGAATAGGAATCTTACTCACAGCCGCCAAGTCACTCTTACTCTCTGACAAAAAAGTCAGTCATTCGACTCATGTTTTTCTTCTATCTTTCTAAAGAAAAAGAGAGAAATCTTTCACTTTTCAAATGAATGTTAAAAAAAGGAGTTTGAATGCGTGCAGCTCGGCACTTTTAACTGACACCTCTGTATGTGTGTGAATAGGCCCTAAACTTCAGACGACCCAACAGAGGAGGAACCAAACACAGGACTGAAGGGTGGAGGGATGCAAGAGGTGGGGATGTGTGGTAGGGTGGAGGCGGTGGGGGCTGTGATTTGCATGGGCCATTGTGCTGCACAAGTTTGGGTGCTTTTTTTTTGGCCTGGGCCCTTTTGGCCATTTACTTCCACTCTGGCTGGCTGTGGCGGGCTGTGAATAGTCTCTGCTCGGAGGAGACACAAAGGCGCTTTTGTGCCACGGCCGCACCATATTCATCATGTAATGCCTGTAAGACAAATCTGATTGGACGTCTCTGTCACTTTGATGTGGGTCCAGAGTGCGAGTGGCCCTGAGATTGCTAACTTCACTCTCTATTGCCTATTCTGCAGCATTGATATGGGGGTGGAGGCTAGGGGGAGTGAGGAGAGGTGGCTCGCGGGGAGAAGGAGGAGGGAAAAGGGAGAGCAGGCAGGGGGTAGTCCTCATTATTTGCAGGAGCAAATTCATAATAAATTTCCCCATTCTACAAAACCAGGTCGAGATGATTGACACTACTTTACGCCAGGCCGAACAAAAGCCCTGATTTGAGCAGAATACTAAATGAATGGGGCGAGCGTGGACTCAATTCAAACAATTTTAATCTCTCCCTGTCCTCCTCTATTCCTCCTCTCCTCCTCTCTCCCCCTTTCCCTCACACTTACCCTCTTTTTTCAACTCCAACTCTCCTGCCTCTTTTGTCCAGAGCATTCTCATTTTACAGGGTAATTCTACTCCAACGGATGTGCTAATTGTGCTGGGTTAAACTGGATGCTGGTGGACTCCTGTGATACAGAGCTTATTCTTGTCTAATGACTGTAATGATGGCTCAGAGAGACTGCAGCCTGCAGCCTGGAGTGGACTGCTTGTACAGAGCTGGAGAGCAGGGAGATGCTTTTTTTTTTTTTTTTTTTTAACTTTGTACTTGTGTGGGCTGATTGGGGAAAAAAGAGCAGGGCTGGAGCTGATGTCTGTGGTTCTGTGAGGGGAAGAGTATAGTGGATATTTATGAGACAATAAAGCAGAGCTGCGACTCAAACAGTAGCATGGAGCGATGCTCTTACAGGCAGGAAACCTATTGTAACTGCAGGTGGATGTTGTCTGGAATCACAAGCTGAGGTTGAAGTTGGTAATGGACACAAGACTCAATGTTCAGAATCAGAGAGGTTGGCCTGAGGGAACAAACAGCAAGTTCTTGTGTACAAATGAGAATGAGAAGATTGACTGTGGTGATACAGAGGAATTTAGGCTCAGGATCAGAGCTGCTCCTGGTGAAGTGCCAAGGACAGTTTTCTCCTTTTGTGTCATTCCCATTGTATCAAGCATTTGGCCAATAACATTAAAGATTAATATTTAAGATTTCTTCACTATGATCAAGTTTGAAATTCAGGGATTCAAATCTAAAAAGGACAAGGAAACAACATTAGATTAGACTTCTCAGGTGACATTCTTGTCTGAGGAGCAGTTTCAATTTTAGCTATGTGAATAGTAAAATCCAGATTTGGGCAATGCAGCAAAGCCTTGTTAGAGCTGGTTCAAGGTGGAGTACTTGCAATGTCATGCAGGCAGCTTTTTGAGGCTGGATCGTCCTTTAGAAGAACAATAATGTCACAGAATAAGTTTGAGTTTGTCCAACGTCTATTAACCAACAGTAGAGCCACAGTTTAAAGGGCTACCATTTAGGCCCAGTTCTTACTGCAGTGGCCTGGGTTCAAGTTCAGCCTGTTGCTTTTTGCTGCTTATAATCCCCTCACTCTCTCTGTCCCAACTTTTCCTGTCTCTCTCACCGTGATGAAGATAAAAAGTCTGAAAAAATAACTGTTTTCCCTGTTTTACATTGCTATTGTGTGTGTGGGTGTGTTTTATTTATGTTGACACTCAGAGCATGACAAATGGTTGTGACTGTATAGCTGTGACATCACAAAGTTACAGAAGGGCTTATGGCTTGTTTTGAAGCTCAGTTTCTGCATGCAGGCTGTGTGTATGTCCTTGTACATTAAGGACTTTGATACTCTCACTGTATTGATATAGAGCGTAAACCTGCTTTATAAGCAAAAGAGACATGGTTATCTAGCTGTGCATAATATTTGTCCTTTAAGACACCTGATCACTGCATCAACACTGCGGTGATTCACCCTCAGGTCAAACTCAACAGAACCTGAGCTGATGTCTTCTATCCGAAACAATAGTTCCTATTTTTTTGATTAGATTTTTTCATACTGTCAGTTAAACACGGCAGGTTGATTCCAGTATCACAATCAATATGTTTGTGGCTCTACGGGCCTCTCATCAGCTCATCACAACCTCACCCATCCTGTCCCGTTCTGCCTTCACTTTTGTGATGATGACATGAGAAAAAAGAGGGTAACTCCCTTTTAACTGTCTTTCTAAAAACACGGTACGTGCGGGCTTGCTGTGTGTGCGCGTGTGTGTATGTGCTTTTGTTTTTGTGCATGTGTGTGTTTAAATAGCTTTCACCCATTCCCCTGTGTCGATCAGGTGCATACCTTCACTCAACAATACATTGTAATGTCTCAGTGTTTGTGTATTTTTGGGCTGTTGTGCAAATTTCATCAGTGTGCCAGAGGTCTCACCTCTAACCCCGAAAACCACTGCTCTACTTGTACTTTCCTCTTCATTCAGAGCAAGACTGACTCCTCCCTACGAACACACACACACACACACACACACACACGCATATGCACACACACATCACATCCCAGGGTCTTCAGCAGGTTGGAGCTTGCCCCTGGAGAACCTGTTCACAGTGACACACCATGGCTTCTTCAGTCTCTGACATGCATCGCCCTCAGCTGCAAATCACATGCTTCGCTCTCTCATTGTTGAATTCACACAGACAGTGGGACACTCAGATATTTTCTTTTATATGTCTTGTGAATGTCTCTGCATGACACAATAGAGGTACCTTCTTTATAGTATCTAAGCTTAGTGTACACTTGCTTCTGGTCATGAAAAGGTTGTGTGTAAGGACTCTGAAAAGAGACATGAAAGCACATGCAGGATTAGAACAACAACAGCAAGGAGCAACAAAAAAGGGGGGTTTTAAGTGAAGGTGATGTTAAAAAACCACAGCTGAGTTTTGTCTGGGGTGTCTGGTTTCACAGCCTTGATCTTGGCAACACAGGGTTACATAAATATATATGGGTATTATCTATCCCCATAATATTGCTCCTACTCTCTTTAATCTCTTTGTAGTCCTCAAATTCATTGGAACAACATGACTAATACTGCACATTCATTATAATTTCAACCATGTGACTTGGGTAATTTCCATTTTTAACTACTTTAGACTTCTGCTTCTGCACATTGCAGCTGCAGATACACTTATTATTAATTGATTTTTATGAATCAATTTCTATTAATTCTTTATTTATTTGACAGCTGTTTTTCTCTCATCACTTATACACTTGCAGAAGCTTACAAAATGTATTTTTTATTGTAAAATCTACTAAACTGTATATAAAGTATGAGCTTCACCCTGACCAACTACAAGAGTTGGTCATCAGGAATAACGGCTGGCATAATAGACTGTACAACATAATAACAAAGGCCAACTGTTCTACACTTCTTCTTAGTTAACCTATCTACCTCTGAAACAAGAAGATTGCTTCACTGCACTCCGTGACGTGCGACTACGTAAAACTGATTTGCATTAGAGCAACTGAAAACATCAGACTTTCCTGGAAACTGTTTCACTTCTTATGAGAAAAAAATATTTTTTATGACTCAGAATATGACCCAGTGTTATCTCTCTGTCTCACTCTTTTTCTCTTTCTGTCCTTCTCTCATCTCACGTACACAAACACACACACACACACACACACACACACACACACACACACACACACACACACAAATCCATACCAGGTCCCCCAGCACCCCACAACCTATTATCAGCTGAGATGCCCTGGCTTAGAGTCCTGCCCCTCCCTAAAACAAGGTAAAGGGAGGATTAGTGAGCACCATTTAGGGCCTCCTTTCAGGCCCCCATTTCATTTCATTAGCTTGTGACCTCTCCAGTTAATTATTTTGATCTGGCCAAAGGCTTGGCCTGCTTTTAATGATCCTGACTGACTCACCGCCCCCATCAGAATGCACAATACTTAACACACCCATTGAGGGCGAGGAATAAGAGGAGTGAAAGGGAAAGAGGAGAGAAAAGAGAAAGATTGAAAGTGGCATTTACCAGTCACCAGCAGAGGCTGTATGGAAAGGAACCCGGTGATGGCAGGGTGGCGTAACGCCCTCAGACTTTTTGTCAGAATATACTATTGTCCCTCACTGATGGAGTGGCTCTCCCTTTTAAAAGGGCGAAATCATTGCAGAGCTTTAAGCTGATTTCAGAGGAAAAAAGGATGGAATAAAAGACAAGGAATCCATGCACCTCCTTCTTAAAAATAACAGTGATGGAAAAAAAGGTGGCCTTTAGAAATCATTCATCTGAAGTGTAATGGCACTGAGGAATTGTTCAGTTGCTATTGGGACGTTCAGGGGGTGCAGATACAGTGTTGTGACATGTGAAGTGTTGTGTTTCATGTTAAGAGAGCACTTGGGAGGACAAAAGTAATGCCTGGAGGATATACCTCCAGGTGAATCACATTGCTCCTCTCCTCTCCTCTCCTCTCCTCTCCTCTCCTCTCCTCTCCTCTCCTCTCCTCTCCTCTCCTCTCCTCTCCTCTCCTCTCCTCTCCTCTCCTCTCCTCTCCTCTCCTCTCCTCTCCTCTCCTCTCCTCTCCCCTCCCCTCCCCTCCCCTCCCCTCCTCCACCTGTCTCTCTGTTGCTGCTGCACACAGTCTGCACTAATTGCCAGTATTTGTTCATCCTGCGTGTGTTTGTGGAGGGATAGCTTCCGTTTACCCATGGCCACGCAGCTTCATTTTGAATGCAAACACAATAAAATCTAAGCAGCTTGTGCCATTTAGCGCCTTATAAGCATGCCACCCAATACATTTCTGATTTTATCCAAACACAGAGGATGAAAAGTTTCAGAGGTGGAGCAAGCTGATGGTTTGGGTTAGTCTGATATTCCCTTTTCCCCCTCTCTTCTCTCCGTTCTCTCTAAGTCTGTTTTTGTGCCTTGTATTTGCTTGCAGTGCTGCTGGCCAGTTTACTCTGTCTGGCTATGCATGTAAAGAGTGTCCCCTCTTTGTTCCAGCCTTGGGCCCACAGCCAAGCTCCCCCTTCAAAACTTAAGCCACACACACACACACACACACGCACACACACACACACATACACACACACACACACACATGCACGCACACACAATAACCCCCCCCTCCACACACACACCCACACCCTTTTTTTTACTCTCTCAAACAACTCTCTCCCTCTCCCCTGTGCTGCCCTCAAATTGCAAATAACAAAAAAGGAGGATAGAACCAGAGAGACAAGCATCACTTTAAAAAGCAGGTGTCCAGAACTTTTCAGTGCTCGTCGATTTCAAATGGAGACCCTTTAACCCCTGTGCTTTTCTAGCTGGTGGCTGAGGTAGCCAGTCAGAAGCCCAATCAGTCTCGTCTGACAATACTGGGAGGTTGAGAGCTGTCAGTCTTTCTTTCAGACGGGCTCCAATGAAGCCGTGGCAGGGGAACCCCTGATTGATTGGTGCCTCTTTATTGAAGTACGTGTGTATGTGAGGAAGTGTGTGTGTGTGTGTGTGAGTGTGTGTGTCTCTATAGGGGCCCAGCCAGGAAGCTTTATTTAAATCCAGCCAGAGAGAGTACTATAATTATGACTTTTTCTTTCTGCTGGTCGGTTAAAGCTGACAGAGAGGGTTCTTATGGCTCACTTCACCCTCTCAGCCTCCTAAAGAGAGATTATTACTGCCCCTAAGAGCTTGGGCCAGTCAGGCTCATCAGTGTGGCTTTGTAGACCTGAGAGAAGGGCCAGGTCCAGAGTAGGACTCTAAAATGACAAAAAAAAAAGGGTGGAGGACTGAGATGAAGACAAGTCACTGTGTAATCCTATTTCAGCCTTATTCATTGATGCCAGTGCACTGAACAATTTCTGTGCCCAGTATTTCAAATAAATGAAACCAGACCAAACTTCTACCAAGGAAGTGCCAGTCCACCACTGTCATTGGGAGTATGTGCCCCCCCCCTTCCCCCAACAAACAAACAAATAAACAAACACAAACAGAAGCCGACTGGGGGCAGATACATTGGTAAAATGTGACTGATCCTGTGTGGCCCTGTTGGTAGGTGGTCTTCCTCCTCTCCCTTTTCTCTCACTCTCTCTGACACTCTCTGCTTTTATCAGGTCATGCACTATCAGTGTGTGTCTGCGTCCCCTCCACTGTCCCCTCTGTGAATCCTTGCAGTTGCATTCGCCTGCTGGCTGGGCCTTAGCCCTGCTTCCATTGTTCAGTGACAGCTCCTATCTGCTGACCATTCTGAGATGTGTGTGTCTGTGTGTGCTCACCTGCTCTGTCACTGCGGCTGCCTTATGATTTCTACATTTTTTTTTTTTTTTTTTTTTTTTTACCTCACTTTCATTTGTAGAGTCTGTTTTATTGCAGATAGAGCAAGTAAACACATTGTGGTGCAGACAGTAAGTCCACAGGGGGCACATAGGAGAGTAATTACTCAGCACTGGCTCTATTTAAGAATGCTATAAAACCACTAATGTAACATCCCATTCAAACATAGTAAATCTGTAGTTTCTACCACACTCATGAAGGAGAGAGTGATTTGTTTATGGCAGGCCTGAGTCTTAATTAGGAGAACAGTCATAATTAGCGTGTAGATGAGTAACAAGATCTGTAAGCAGTATGTAAGTGGGCCATTGGCGATGTTGCATTCTACTTTATATAACTATAAACACCATGTACACATAAAGAATCAAAAGTAATAGTAGGCCTACTCCAACTGCAGAAAAATGGACTCTGTGAGTGATATGGTATATTATGGGGTATTCGTACTGCTGTTCTTAGTATAGATCTAAATTTATACTGATGTATTTGCACATTTGTAGCATGAGATTCAATGGAAACACTGAAGTAGTTGTTACACCTTCAGTGACTTAAAGTTTTACTCAAGTACAGTATTCAAGTAAATGTACTTTATTACTTTCTACCACCTGACAAGGATTTTGCAGTTTATCTTTTCAGACAACATAGGTCACCGTGTGTGCGCCCATAAGTGTGTTTTCTTGTGTGTGTGTTGAGTCTGTTCACATTGTATTTGGACCATTGTAACATGCACCTCTGGGTGTGGCAAGATTTTAGTTCTACTGACAGTGTCGTTGTTTACATGGTCAGACCAATGACACAGATGAGCGCACACACACACACACACACACACACACACACACACAAGACCTTCAGGTTATTCCGGAGCCCTTGAACCACATTGTGTTGCCGTGCTTCTGTAGTGCTGACATAACACATCACAATTACTATCTCTCCTCAAACCTGACCAATTTATGGTGTGTACCTGCACATGGAGGCAGGCTGTATACCTCCACGAAGAGTTCCTGGGTGAAGTTTGTCTTCTCTTCATGTCTCTGTATTGTATTGTATTCATGGGTAAGTGAAAAATGAGCTCTAGTCTCACCAGCCTTCACAGATTCAACATGTTTTTTTGTATGTGCTTTTGTAATACTCCTCTTAAGTGCAGCACTTTCATCTTCAATCAGCTTGTTCTTGTGTGAATAGCAGTAAAGCAAAACTGGATGCAGTGATACACCTCAGAGTCAATATTTAGATCCAGGCAGGGAGAACTCATTTTTCTTCCTTCTGTGTTTTTGTTGCCAGCGGTAACAGTGTTTTTTTGCCTATACCACCGTTGAGAGCGAACAGGACAGGCAGCTCTTGTCATTTGACTCCTGGGATTAACAGAGGCAAAGGGTGTAATCCTAACACTTTGAAGTGTGTAAGATCTCAGTAGGTCACATCACACAGAACATTTCGAAAAGACCAGATCATTGTTATATCTCAATAGAAACCATCAGGCTGCTTTCAGCTTTGAACATCTCTGGATTTTCCTCTTCTGCCTTTTCCCTTATTGAGAGGTACTGCCTTTAGAAATACAAAGGAAAGAAAGAAAAAGAAAAAAAGGCTCACCACACCCAGTCAGTTTAATGATCTGCCTTATAATGAGCATAAACAGCATATCTCTGTGATTTTTTTTTTTTTTTTTGCATGTGTTTTGGGTTAATTTTCGATGGCATGTGGCAGCAGGTCTGACCCGTTTACCATTAATCGCAGTTTGTTAGATAACAACCGTACTCTTTCTCTCTCTTTCCCCCTCATGTCCTGTCCAGGTTCATGGCCTCCTCAGGTATAGAGTGCCCACTGGTAAACACACAGGCATCAATAGATACAGCTACGCCTGCTTAAGCATTAACCACGTCACCCATAAGTGAGTGAATGCACAGGTCCTCACATAGATTCTGTGTCTGTCACACACACACGAATACACACACTCACACCTGTGTGCATGTCTTTTAGTTAGAGGGGGAAAATTCCGACATGAGACCATTTATCAGGGGGAGAAGGGAAGCGATTAGATATTGGTGATAAAGATTTTAAGTCAACATAGCGGCAGGTGTCGAGCGCCTTTTACTGCACACGAGTGACTCCGCTCCTGGGTCTTTATGGGCAATAAAGATCAAACCCTTTCTTCCCTTCATCCCTCCATCCACCCCACAGCTCTCCTCTCTGGGCCAGAGTCCAGGCTGAGGCTTTACCATCTTGCAGACAGGAGAGCACAGCAATCTATGGTGAAAACACTAAATACCTCCTCCAGTCACCCTACAAAACCCCAAAAAATATGTAATTATAAAAAAAAAAAAAAAACTCCTGTTCCAGAGGTCATTGGCAACAATGTATACTATAATGGTATTAGAAACAATATGGCTAGTATTTACCTTAAGAGTATTTTGGATATTACTTCTATTGATTGACACTGTAACTGATGGCTGTAGCAAAATAATACTTGATATTAAAATGAATAGAATAAATAAACAGAATAGAATAAAGTATTTTTCTTGTGAAAGTGAAAGAGCACAAGTAGTTTGATCTATAACTCACTGGTGTTCTATCTGACATCTATGAGTTACTGAATTATTAAGAACCTATAGTGTAACTTATGTCTAGGCTTAACACTGAAGGGTTACTCCCCAAGGCTATTCCCAATTTAAAAAAGAAAAGAAAAAAAAGATATTGGTATCCCATGTGAATGTAATCTTGGTCTGTCAAATATCAAAACAGGATAAAAAGAGTCAATGTAGTTCAATACTGTTTGCAGCTCATAAAACTTGTGGAGGCATTGAGTGTAGAAAGAAGTGATGCTTCAGACTAGCCCAGAAGCTTGTACAATTTTTCATGCTGTAACAGGCTCTTACTCATGAACTATAGATCACTCTGCTGCAATAACAGGACATACACGACTATTTAAACTGATAAATGATGAGACAGTGCATCGCCTCGCTCTAATTGCAGCTGAAGTTTAAGTCGGCATCTTTCTGGACAAATAAATCAGTGCATCAGGTCAATTAATGTACTAAAATGTGTATATGTGTGTGTGTGTGTGTGTGTGTGTGTGTGTGTGTGTGTTTGACTCTGATGTGTTCAGTGTCACTGCAGTGATAAGTAATCTCCCTTTGGAAACACAGGAATGTGTGATGTGCTTTCACCTTTACTGGGGGGTCTACATTCACTCACCTCTGAGACAACAGTGAAGACCTGCAGAAGCAGCGGTAGCATGTACGAACCTCCTGCTCATTACGAGAGCCACCCACTGAAACCAGCCACTCCGTCAGACTTTGACAGGGATGAAGCCACAGGCCGTGGAAATTAACTTAGTTAGCCATTCAGATGCTAGTCTGTGCAGAGAAACGCAGGCAGGGAGAATCTGGTCCATTTGTTCCATGATCAATCAAAGTCCATTCCTGGCCTTCTTTTTGGTTTGGGATCAAAGAATTAGATTGGATTGTCTTCCTAGTGATCCATTCCTGTTATAGTTTCATCACAATAGACAACAAAAGAATGCCAGTTGGTTTTCCTGCAGGGATTCTTTACAGTATTGGACAAATACAGATGGATGGACAGCATGGACTGGGAGCTATTGTTACACAGTGGGGAGGTTGTCCTGCATCTGCTGCCCACTGGGACCAGTTACTCCACTAATAGTCCAAAAAACATCCACTCACTCAGGCATTGTTGGTGTATTTCGGTACAGTATTGTTTGAACTAAAGAGGCAGTTTCTGTTGCCTAAACTGAGAAAGTAGGAGAAAAATCCTAACGTCATATTTTACTTTGTTAACTCACACTAATTTATTTTCATTACCTCTATTTTGCATACATAAAAAACCTATCCTTTTTAATCATATCAGGTTTTTGCCATCTCTTCTAATCCTCATGGCCTCAAGTAAAAGTACCTAAACATAAATGGACACACAAACACACTCGCTCCATTTTGGTTTGCTTGTAAATAAGAGAGTTTTAATAGCTCCCTTTAAGATAGCAAAAGGAAAAGTAGGTAAATAGAAATATGATAAAGCAAAGAGGAACCAATAGCTGCTGGTGTGGTGTGCTGCCACAGTTTGCTTAATGTAAAACCAATGAGATAATGCAGGGACCATATTGTCTCCACTCTCTCCATTCAGAGATAGAGCTTGGACTGGGCAATGTGTGGCGTGTGGTCTTAGTCCTTGTATCAGTAGCTCTGATTTTCAGTTAGATAGTGAAGTCATGGTGTGTGTGTGTGCATGCGTTCAAGTCACAGATAGTGTTTACAGCCCCCACTCACAGGCAGGTGTAACTTCAAAGCAGAGTTTGCAGTCCTATGAACTTTGCTCCTGAGACAGTGAAAGTTTTTGGCTTTTTTTCTTGGCACAGCTGAGACACAGTTTGTACCAACAGAGAGGCAGCGAAGGACGTTGAGGAGGGATGTTAGACGCATGAGTTGCCAGTTCCCTGTCTGTAAAACTTACTGTACAACCATCATTACACTGCCAAACATCTCTCCAGAGAAGCGAGCCTGCCGCCCACTGCCCTTCTTCCTCGCGCATCTCCATCCCACAGCTCAGCCCCCTTGGCTTTTGCTCCATTACCTCACCACATTGGTGCGCTGCAGGGATGCTTCTGTGTCGCTGCGTGCATGGGGACTTGTTAATTTGTGACCCCGTGTGGAAGAGCGGGGATAAAGGTCGGGTTTGGTGGGGAAACTTGGTTTGAAGCCAGAGGGAAGAGAGGGTTTGCTCAAGCAGTGGGCCTTGACAAATGTGACACACATCCCCCAGGCTCAGGGTTTTTGGACCTGAATGAAGAGGATGAATAAAAAGACAAGTGCACAATAAGTAGATGGGATTATTATGATTATTATTATTATTTAATCTCATCTGATGCTCTTTTACTGCAGAAATAAGTGCAATGTTTATTGTGATTATTGGCATATATATATGTTTGGTTTAGTAAATTTGCATGCATGCATAATAAAGAAAAAACAATTTGCTTAAGCTTTGCACTTTGTTGGAGGCTGAGCACTGTTTGAGGTACACAGCGAAAAGAAGAGTGTGTAACCTGCCGTTTCCCTAAGGCACCAGTGCACACACTCACGTATGCACGCACAAACACATTGTTGTTTTCCCTCAAACATCTTGGGATTTTGTGTTGCTGTGCTGGCAAATCAAGATTCCCAAGTACCAAAACAATTTTCCATTTGGAAGACAGAACACAGGTCTTTGTTTATTCCCTGCTTCATTCAATTACCCCCTCTTTGGTTTGTTTAACATTTCATACTCATGATCTAATTTTGTGTTTGGTTGCTCTTCAGATCTGTGAATTAATGCTTCAGCTGAGCGCAGAAGCTGCATGTGGTGTAGAATTCATTAAGCCAACTTGTCCCCTGCGTGTGTATATGTGCACATGACAGAACGACGGCATCCCCGGAAAGAAAGTGTGAGTGTGTATGTGTGTGTGTCTATATGTGATGCAACGGTGAAAGGCACCATCTGTTCCGTGTGACAGTAATGAAGTGAGGGGCATTGTGGTACAAAGCCTCAGACCCATTCATCACAGCTGTAGGCGGGCCAAGCATATTCCCCCTGTCTTATAGGGATACCTCTACACACACACACACACACAACACACCATTACAGTACGCTTCCAGTATGCTGTTGCCCAAATGGTGCATGTATGCAAACACTTGTAGAGCAGTTACTCTAAGGGACATAAATATGAGTCACAACTGTTCACTCACAATAGTAGTAGCCTACTTAAGCCTTAGCAGGGAAGTCTTGACTTGGGTCTCATTTGCATGTTATCTGTTCTATCTGGTTTGTTATTCAGCCTCATTTACCTGACACACTGTGGTGGGAACTGTACTTCCAGTTAACATGGGGTCACTTTTGAAATTGCAGTTACAACCCTGGGCTCTTATTGTAGGAGAGAGACTCATAAATCAGTTGGAGCAAAGCAAACTGTTGAAACACGAGATACAAAATTTCCCTTGAAAAACAACAAGACCTTGTTGCAAGTGTAAATGTTGTCATGCGTGTTGTGTTTGATTTCACTTTAGCTGTTTAATGTATTTGCATTTTTAAAAAATATTATTATTCAATTTTTTTTTATTTATTGTTTTTTCATTCTTGCCATTGAATCTATTTTTTGTCTTCCACCATCTTGAACTGTCTGCTCTGGGTGAGGTCCTGGACAGGACTCTGTTGTTGGACTTCACTGCTTTAAACAAAATGCTTACAGACAATTTGGAGACTACATTTTAAAACTTCCTGGAACAGATAATGTCAAGATCATGCCCTAATCAGAAAATGACAGTTGGATACAGCATCATTGTTTGTGTCTCTTGTCCCTTTAGTTCCTGTTTTATTTTGAAGTCAGTGTCCTGTCTTCCTGTGTGCTTACTGCTGTGATTACCTAATGAGTCGCACCTCTATTGATTTCCCCACCTGTGCCCTGTTCCTACTCGTGCATTTAACCTCTGTGTTTTATCTCTGGCCATGTGGTTTGTCTGTTTGTCCTGTGTGTGTGCGCTCTGTCTTCTTGTGTTCCTGCCCTGAGTTTTGCATGTACCAGTAAGTGTTTGTTTCATCTTCAATTAATCCCACCATACCTGATTCAGAGTCTCAGTCTGCGTTTTGGATCAGTCTACAAACTTTCATCCTGACATGCAGGCGGTGATGACAGGCTTTTACATTTTTATCTGTGTATCCATTCATTCATTCATTCATCAAAGATTGACAACAATCAATGTGATCGTTCAGTGGTCAGAGGCTGCAGGTGAAGAGATGGTGTCCAAAAGACGTCATGAATCAGGAGCTACAAAGAGGAAAAGAATAATGAAATAAAAGAAGAAGCTGCTGGGTAAAATGAAAACTTTGCCTGCATAAACACTTCAGAAATTTTAAATAAAAAAAATGTATAGTTAAAAATAAATTCTACTCAGGGCCCCAGTTTGGCCAGGGGCAGCCCTGCCACCATGCAGTCCATTCAGAAAACTATTGTAGCTCCTCTTACTATGCAGCTGTTTCTCTCACAGCCCCACACCAGCGACCGATCTACCAGATAAACCGAGGCGGACCTCATCTCTGTGCAAATGATTAGAATCATTGTTCAAACATTGACATCAGCTGGAAATGCTTTATTTCCCTGCTCTGTTTAACCAGACAGAGCTTTCGTCATGCCACTAACACTAATATTGACTCTTACAGCCTAATCCCTCAACGTCTTGCCTTGTCTCAAAACTCTGAATGCTGACATTAAACAACCCATTTATCATATTTTCAGGGACTCTCTGGAGGTGTCTCTCTGTAACCCCCCCTCCTTCTTTGGCTACTGGTGGTTTTGTCTGTGTGCGACTCAATGCTTGTAAGCACTTTCAGCTTTGTTGTTTGGTTTTAGACACCGCCTCCCTCCGCCACTAGCGCTATGCCATCATGCTCAGTGTCTCGATAATGGATGTACAATGAGCTTCATTCTCTTCACTTGTTGCCCTCTCCCTGCATGAGATGTGTGTGTGTCCTCCATTTTTACACTATATCAACACATGCTTTGTACATAAATGCCCTCTGTGACCAGAGTGAGGAAACTCCCTTCATCAAAACCCGCCATCCAACCCAAACACACACCCACACACATACATTTGCATGTTTTTGTGGCCACACATGATTGTGCATACTGTGTTCGAGTTTGAACGTACACTGGGTGTTTGTTTGTGTGTGTGTTTTGGAATAGTGATGTCTGGCTGTGTGGCCTCTTTCTCTCCAAACTTGGCGTGAAGTGTTGGTCAGCTTGCTCTGCACAGGTTAACTCCTCCCATTCTTTTGAACCCTTCTGTCTGTTTTCTTCTTGAGCATCCTTCCTTTTCTTCTTCAAGTCTCACTGATAACCTGAAACTATCAAAATACATTTTTCGTGCCTCATATTACAGGCTGCTGTCCTGCACACCATTCCACTGTTAACTCATCACTGCAAACTGAGGCAGAGCAGAACATCTGTGGCTTTGATAGAGAGAAGAAGTAAAAAAGAAGAGTGAAAAGAAGGTATAAACTCCCCTTTCATGCTTGCAGAGCATTGTTGTCACTTGCAGTTTTACAAATTGCTCCTTACATCTTTTAATGGTTCTCCTCTTCTTGGGCTGTTGTTAGCAAGTTTAATTCTCCTCTCTCTTCATCACCCTCCTTCAGTCCCCAACCCGCCCTCTCTCCTCCCGGCCTCCTCCTCCTCCTTATTTACTGGGTCGCTGGTGTGCCTCATGCTCTGTATAGGGCCCCACTTTGCATTTGCCTGCCTATCAGAGAGCTTGTGTGTGTGTGTGTGTGTGTGTGTGTGTGTGTGTGTGTGTGTGTGTGTGTTTGTGTTTGTGTGTGTGTGTGTGTATGTATAGAACCCCCCCCACCCGCTCCCTAGAGCTGAAAGCGTAGAGACAGCGTCCCTCTCCTTCAGCCCCAAGGATAAGTCTACTATCATGCTAATGCCCATGTCCTGAGACTAATAGGTCTTTTTACACTGGAGGTTTTCATTCCACTTGCCTCACTAAAGGGTTTAGTGCCAAGGCCCTTTCTCTCCTTCCTAAACTTTTAAACAGGATAAATATTTCTGTGATTTCTCCGCCTGGACGATGGGTTTGAAGCCTTGTTACGCTTTCTGTAAATACACCAGGCTAGATGCAGGAATGCACAATTAAAAAGGGCTGATCAAGAAAGAAAAAGAAGAAGAAAAGAGAGAAAAACCAGGATTGTGCTGTGCATTTGTGTGATAGTATGTGTATAGTACGTGTGTATATTTGTGAGTATTTGTATGCATGTGGGTGCTGGTGAGTGCCTGTATTTACACCCTTGGCTGCTCCACACCTTGTAGCTCCATATGGAGGTAAATCAAAAAGTTGTTAATCCATGACCTCCCCGCAATGATTATAATAATAAAATATATAATATAGTTGAATTATTCTCCAAATTATAGTCTTATGTGAAACAGAGCTGTCAAATGCTTCTGTGACCTGGAGTCATTGAACAGTCTGGTGGCAGTGCAGAGATATTACATTTTACAGTTTTTGAGTGCAGCTTTCAGCCTTCTTACCAATCAGAATAGGCCAAATTTGGGGGGTGCGGGGTGGGGGGGTCAATCAGTACGTAAATGTCCCTCTTGTACTGTGTCTTCAAGCTAGTGCTAGCTGGTGGAAGACATCTCAATGGCTAACTTACAGGCTAGCAAGCCCATTGACTGGACAGATAACGGTCCCCCCCCTCCTCCACTGAAAACTGATTACCTCCGAAGAGCTGAGTGACATTCCAGAGAAAAGGATGAGCGTTGGAGCATGCTGAGCATTTACTATGTTTTGGGTTTTGCTTATCTCACTGTACAGTAAACAGCCAGACAAGGTGTTGGCAGCCGGCAGTCAAAGTGTAGGCCAACTGCTCCATCCCTCCATGTGTGAAGCTTCCAAAAACACACTCTGCATTTGGAGCTGTAGAGACAGCCCCCTGCCAGTGTTTATGTTTACATCAGGCGTGGAGGAGTCAGATACTGGTCTATTGTTGCTGTTACATGCCACTGATGATGATTCCAGCTTGGTGACCAAACAAGATTTCGGCAACGACTTTGCGTTTCCGGCTAATTACACTGTGGCACCCTGACTGAGGGTGGCGGGGGAGATTCTGTTTTCTTCATCTTGATGAATCTATGATTTAACCGATCCTGCTTTTTGTTGGATCAGTACACTTCTCAAAATTCTGCAGCTGCAGCTTAATGTGATACCTCCACAGTCAGTATGAGTTATGGGTTTTATATTCCACAGTTATGGAGAATGTTTAAACTTCAAGGAATGTATTGTGATGGTTGGAAGGCATGATTTATGAATGTGAACTTGTGGCTGATCTGCAGTTATATAATGTATCAGTAGCTGAGATAGGACTGATACATTTATCATTCAATCATTTCATATGCAGTATATACATATGTGCTGAACACACACATACTGTATACTGTATACTAAATTCACAAACACATTTTAGAAGCCAGATGATGGTTGAGGGCATTCTCTTGTTATAATATGGCATGGGATGTGAAAGGCAGGTCTGCTCATGTCTTACCACATATGAGTGAATGAAAGAAGCCCGGAGCAAGGACGGATTTGAATCTCTCAGCATGTATGTCAGTGTTAGCAGTCAAAAGCATAAGGCAAGAACAATATTTTTACTGCCACTCTTTGAGATATTATCCAGGGCTTGTTTAAACTTAAGTCAGTTCAGTAATCTAAATATTTGCTGTGTGAAGTAAAATTTGGTAAAAGTGAAACGACTGGCACCAGAGACTCAGACATCACACTCGCTCTGTCAAATTCTTTACGTTTGCAAGTCTATCTTGGTTTTCTTTTTGCGTGTGATTCTGTCTGTCCTTATAGATGAAGACACCTCCCAGGTCCTATCCCTTCATTCTCTGATGGAAGAATACATGCCCTGCACTCCAGAAAGAGACGGGACGAGCCGATGCATTCTGACAGCTCCGTCAAGCACAAGAAATGGCTGCTGGGTGTCCCTGATGCTGCTGGGTACCCCTTTTCTGTGCACACACTCGGAAGCCTCTATTCAGGATTTTCAAAGGTATTCATGCATGTATGGAAGTGCAAACCCACATATGTACACACAGCAAACAAGCAAACAAAAAATTACTGCACATTTGTTTCCTAAATTATCAAAAATAATTTCCAATGAAGACACTGTATCACTTTTCTCCTCTTCCTCGTTCTATATCAGTTCAATATGAAAACAGGCATGGCATGGTGAGGTTGCAAAGCATTAGAAAAAAGTCGAAAGCTATATATATCTTTTAGAAGATCTCTATCTTTCCAGTTGTTACTGAAAGTCTGTAAAGTTTTTCCCACCACTGTTGCATTAGTTCCCTCAAATGTTGCATCTGCAGGTTATGTTCCTTACTTATCTTTGAACTATTAATATAAAAGAATATAAAGAAAAAAGTTCACTTTTGGGAAGAAAAGATGTTAACAAATATTTAGAAAACAGAAACATTGGAGTGTTGTGAAATGCTAGACAGTGTGTATTGATTTATAAAATACAGAACAATATATTCTGTATGTACAGTATTGGGCGAGATTTTTGTTTTGCTTTAATCTAATGTTGATTATAAGATCACATCTGATAAAAAAGTAAGGAACTGCGGTTTCTCCTTCTACCTGTCAACTAGAGAGAAAGTGACACAGACAGACCCACATGCACCACACACAGGGCACATACCCCATTAAAGCATTAAGAAACTTTGCCTGCAGGTACCTATACCATTCAGTGTCTGAGGGAGAAAAATCAAGTGCAAAACATTAAGGTGGATGAGTACAGGATCTGGATTGCTGGAGGATAAGTTTTTTTTTTAATGCTGATTTTTGATTTCATTTTTGTTTTCACCACCAATATGCGATTCAACATGTTCCATATTAAAATGGTGGCAGATATGGGTAAACAAACATTTCTTTCTTTGTTTCTGACCTTCAAACTGACTCAGATCCCCACTGGTTTCCTCTCCACCAGTCAGGGTCTATTTTACAGCTGGATTACCAAATGATGCAATTACCTATAACAGGAAAAAACACAGAGGTTCTCCTGTGCCAAATGTACTGTAAATGCATGGCTGCTGTCTGGTCTTCTAAAATCACATTTGTCTGTCTGTTTTCAGTTTACCCATGAGTTTGTGACCATTTGACTGTTTGACTGAGATGAAACAGCAGCTCATCCACAGAAGTTGACTTCAGAAAGGTGAGAGTTAGGAAAAAAGGAGAAGGTTTTAACAAGGAAAAAAGGTGGTGCCCCCCCCCCTCAGGCTGCTGTTCTTCTATTTTCCCACAAACCTTTCTCAGGGGGAAGCATGCCTCAGTGTGGAAATATGACAGATAACAGTGTCGTCTTCTTTACATCTCTGACCTTTTTAACTTTCTCCCAGCTTAGCTTTAGGCCTTGTGTGAACTCTAAACTGAAAATGCAAAATCGACGGTGGAGACAACCTTTACCTAACAGACAGTGGCCAACAGATTTTCTAACTATACCACCTGAATGGTGTAATCCCATATACAAGGGAAAAACAAACGTACAATACTGATAGACACACTTGCATTCTGCATATCTTTCTTTCCAATTACCATGTGATTGTTTTCAGGCAGAAACATACACAAAGAGAAAAGTCCTGAAACAACTGGATTTTAATTATAGTACTTGGTAATACTTGGTATACTACTTGTACTTATACTTGGTAAGGGCATCTTCAGTCATTTTCTTTAAAAAACACTGTTTGGCCTTTTATGTGACCACTGATTGAGATTATTAGTGCTGTGTGAGCACTAATACCCAGTTTACTCAACAGTTGAGGGCAGCCTCTGTGAGCCGTGACATGCTGTGATTGACAGGGAACCTGCAGGGAAGAGGGCCAGGTATGCACATGGCGCTTCCCTCCATCTCCACGTGTGAACGCCTGATAGCTAGTGACAGGCAGACTCACAGCCCTAACATCATTTGTGTGAGTGTGCTGTGTGTTTGTGTGTAAATATAAGGTGAGGATGCCTGCAGCAACAACAAAACAACAATCCCTTGATAAGTTTTTATTTTATTTTTTTTAGTTTTTAAAACCTGTATGAGGGAGCACGGTGAGCTGTTGAGTCTGTGAGTGTCTTCACTGTGGTTTAGCTAATGATTTCTCTTTATGGCAAGAATAGCTGTGAGGCTGGTAATCCTGACACCTAGTTACAAGCCATTACCTCTCACATGCCAATCTCCAAGACGGCGTGAAAAAGTACACACACACACACACACACACACACTTAACATACACAAACTCAATTTACTGTTTGCCTCCCTGTGTCGACAGGGTATTTGTCATGACAGATGGATGTCTTTAAGTCTGTTGATATTAAACACATCGACACACACACACACAAATATATATACACACACACACAACTGTGACCGTTAACTGCTAAGTGTGTGGTTGCAGTTACACTGAAGGACTGGGAGACGAGAAAGACAGGAAAGGAGGAAGGATGATTACAGGCATAAGGTTCAAGCCGCCTTTGTGTGTGTGTGTTATTGTAATGGGTACATGCCATAGATGTGAGATAGATGTGATGAGATCTAATGCAAATTTTGCATAATAGAACAGAAAATCCCATGTGACCCATGACCCCAGTCTCAGGTTCAACCAGCATAACAAACACCAAACCTGACTCCTGCAGAAAACTCAGAAAACCAGTTCTTATGTGTCTGACCAGTCTCAGTCTTGCAAACTCAACATGTCTGGGGTCAGTCAAGTGAAAAAGCCTTCTTTCCTTCACCCAGACTGTTGTGTTTCAGTGTTGTGTCACACCTACACAGTTATTCCCATGGATGCACAAATATTCAGTTGTGATGGAAGCGCAGATAAATAAGTAGGAACCTAATAAAACAGACAGGGAGGTAGACAGAATTATGTGTGACTGTTTTTATTGCATGCATCCATTTAGCCACTCTCAGGTGTAATTACATTGTGTTATGCTATTAATGTGACATTGTGAAGTGAATTACAGACAGCAGTAATGTATAATTTTGAACAGAGATCACGGAGCTGTGAGAGCGAGAGCTGCATGGCTAAGTAAAGTTTGTTTAGGAGGAACAACCTTTCTGTGCTCCTCCCCGAGGACTGGCTCTGCTGTGCTGCTCTCTATTTTCGAGTGTTTTTAAACCCCAGAGAAAGAGAGCTTCTGATAGTTTTTTGCCTGCCTTGCACTCTGCAAGGTTGCATTCTCCTGGAACTACAGAAGTATGAGTTTTGGAACCATTTAACTTTGAAATATTTCTCAGAATCCGCAAAGTGCTTGTTCTATATCCTGAGTCGCAATATCCCATTATCGACTCAAGCCGCTGTAAAGGCAAAGATGGCACACTGCCCTGTCACGGAAACCTCAGCCAGGAAACAAAGTCTCACTCTGAAGTCTCTGAAAATACAGATTTTTTATGATGTAGCTACTTTTAAAAATTACAATTCAGTATAGATACGGCAATTTATTTACACCAAAACAATGTAATAATAATAATAATAATAATAATAATAATAATAATAATAATAATAATAATATATGTGAATCATGACTGATTTCTATTTAACTGCTGCAGTTCAATAGCTTTAAAATTCAGGGGATACAGCAATGAATGAATGAATAAACAGAAAACAACTGCTTGTGCTGACAGACCTTGAGAAAGTCACAGTAATACAGTTGTATAATAGTATGATAATGCAGTTTTAAGGGTTCAGTAGAAGTGGATTTGTATCCCTATCACATGGGCACTTGGCATAAAATGATGCAATGTCTGTTCCCTCCTCTCACAGCAGGTATTGGGAACAGTTAATGAGTCACAGAGCCATGTCCAGGTGCAATTACCCAGCCATTATAATATAAAAAAAAACCAAAAACAACACAGTAACTGAATATATATAAAAACAAACACTGTGAAATGTATTCAAAAGTTAGAGGACTGTAAGAGCAAGGCATTTGGTCTTGTTCTGTCTCATGCACATTTAAGCATGGTTTCAGACTACATCATATGATAAACATGAATGTTATTGTGGGGAGTTACACAAATTCCCTCCAAGTGATCTGTGCAACAACTTCAGGTGTGTCCTACTTTGATACTGTATCTGCCCTGCTCTTTTGTCACTGAGAGGCTTCAGCTTGAGGCTCAGAAATGTTTTTTAAACTCTATGAGAATGCGATCTTCAGATGTGTTAAATGTTTTAATATAAAAGTCTACCAAGAGTGCAAATCAATGCATGCTATCTGCTTAGAGGTTGTAGGACAGATTGTTTTGTGTTTGCACTGTGGCGACCCCAGTGGTGGGGTTGGGCTACTGGCTGGTCACGCCCCTGCTGATTAAGGCCTGCTGGTGATACCTGGGCCCGGTGTTCACCAGGTTATAAAAGCCCGGCCTAGTGCTTGTTCTCTCCGTCTTTAATTATGATCACAGTGCATCTCCCTCCTTTGTCATGGCTGTAAGAGCCAGGCTGTGAAAAAGTGGGGGCTCATCCGGGATCTGAACCTGGGACCTCTCACAGCTTTGTTAGAAATCATTATTATGCTTCATTTATCTAACACATTGTGAACTTCACTGAGTTCCACAGCTTTATTTTTTTTCTCAGATGTAAAATTCTAGCACCATAGGTGACTGGGCACTGCCTGGTCATGGAAAACTATACTGTGAATGTTAAGAAAAGAGTTTATGACACTAAACAGGTAGTGACAAATCTAATGTGACTTAAATAAGGTATCATGTTTCTCTTAAACAGAGATTTCTGGTGTACCTTCTCCATGCTGTGTGCTGCATTAACCTCTCTCACTGCTTGTTTTTGTCGTCTGCCCTCAGGCAAAACTTTTTTTTTGCTGCAGCACCATTAAGACATCCCACATGCCACAATAGCTAACCTCTGGCCAAACTGTTGTTTATTAATCACATTTTGTGGACCATTATGATTCAGCTCGGTTTTCCCCAAGTGAAGACTTTGATACTGGGCCAACTTCAGTTGGTTTAAAGCAGATAAAAAACAGCCACTCCTTAGAAACACAGACTGCATTACGAAGAGGGTAGGCAAATGAGACGGAGGGGAAGAACACACACCTTTTCTAACTGTAGATAAATGGCATGCTGTGACTTTTGCAGATAGACAAGCAGTGCTGAGGAAGCAACTACAGCCCCTGTATGCCACGAATAAACCATCATCTAAATGTGTGATTCAGCTGTTCAGCTGTGAAATTGGACCAGAGACAAGCACACCTTTTCATGACAGTGGGAATCTCTCTTGAATTCACAAAAGTTATTGAAAAAGTTAACATCAAACTTTATACATAATGACTAAGAGTTGAATTGTGCAAGAACTAATAATAATAATAATAATAATAATAATAATAATAATAATAATAATAAATAATAATGATCATAATTCCCTTAAGCGACAAACGAATCAATCAACCCACATATAGATGATGATACATCACAGTAACTACTTATTACTTATATTCTCTTAGGATTATTGACGTCATTTTTTGATGTGCAGAAAAAATACAGTTCAGTACCAGACATATTTGTGCATAATGTTTAATCTGTATCGTAACTGATCTCAGAGCAGTGGAAGCTGAATCAAAGGCAGCTTGACACGCACCTTTGTCAAAAATCTGAGGATTAACCACAATGAGCAGTGTATAAAAATTTCCCAAAATGCTGACAGGATACGACAGGAATATCGATGCGATGGCTTGTAGTCAGCCTCCAAGATAAAGGGCAAAGCGCAGGATGAATGCAAAAGACCTGAAGAGAGATATCACCTCTACTTTGGTATCACTCTCATTGCACTGCCTTCCTTGTTTGCCCTCATCGCACTGCAGATACCTTTTCACTGTTTGATTGGCAAAACACTGAACTGCTGCAACTCTGTCACTATGGAGGATGTGTCAGGGACTGTGACAGATTATTCAACACACTAAAATATGTGTTTGTGTCCAGACATGCCACAGGAAGAACATAATTACCTGTTGTTATATAAGGGTGATTTGTCTTATTCAGAGGTTCAGGACTACACACAAACGGATCACTTATGTGCTCCAGTGATGCGGTGGTATGCTATTAACATGACGTATCAGGCTTTGGTGTCAACATGTGGCACATTAGCGTATTCATCTCCTCTCCCTCTCCGTCTCTTTGGCTCTCATGGTCTCTGTGTTTGATGGAGGTGATGTGAAAATAGACAGATGGGGTTGGCAGCCGGACAACAGGCTGTCGTCCTCTGCGTCTGTTACTGGGCTCTCTTCCCTCGCTCCCATGTATCCCATGTGTGTCTTCCCCTCCGCCTCGTTGTAATGCCCCGTTTTCTCTACCTCTGTCTTTTACACCATTGTCCACCTCCTCCACGTCACTCACCTTACCTAGCTTTTTCTACTTTTCACCATGACATATGTTATGAAACTGTTTTCCCTGTTCTTTACCATTGCCCCTATTTCACCCCCTTCCCCCTCTCTCTATTCTTTTACCCAGTGCCATTATGGCCTCATGCTAACGGAGGCCTTCATTAAATGTCAATTATACACCAGAGACCACACAGTGGTAGGAGAGGACACAATGATTTCTGACCCCAAAAGGTCAACATGCTTATAGGCATTCAGCTCTTGTTGGAGGACAGTCTGTCCAACTCTGAGGTCTTCGAAGACTTTTAGGGATCGCTGACCAAGAGCTTGACAAAATCACAACTATTTGTCAACTTTTGCTATTTTTAAGAATTTCACACAATGAACATGTGGTGATTAAAACATGAACTTCGTAGCAGCAAAAAGGAGGACAGGCTGGATTTTGAGCCACAAAGAAATAAATGCAGAAGAAAAGAAGAGAAAGAAAAGAATCATGGTGCCTCCATATGCACATGAGCATGGGAATATTTTGATCGCACATCTGTGCACTCGCAGTACGTTCCCTAGCGTGTTGCTGTGTGTGGAAGACCAGGCCAGATGGTGACTATTGGTGGTGGTGGTGAAGTGTGTGTGGGGGGGTACGCCACATGTTGTGAGTCTCCATTCAGACAAGCTGTGCAGTGTGGACATGCCCCCAGCTCTAAATAAACCTGTGGCAGCACCCAGGGTGGAGCCTATAGCACACAGCCCAGCAGATAGGAGGGTGCGATAGAGGATAAAGTGAGTGAAGAGATTTTGCAGGCGACACATAACAAGGGCCTGTTTGTTGTTTAGGGTCCATACTGTGCGCTGTCACATATTTCCTCCAGAGCTCCATGTCGCTCTTTGTATAGTTGTTTTTTTCTTTTACTACCTCATTGTAACAAAAAAGTGCAGCTCTACATTACTGAACTACAACATAACCACCTCCATCTCTGACCCTGTGTGAACTAAATCCCTCTGTTTCTGTCAGGCGTCCAGACTAGATGAGGTTGTTTGCACAGGACTTTATATGCATGTGAGAAAATGCAGAAACAGACTGGGAGACAATAAACGTGAGGAAGCAATAGAAAGATGGAGAGCCATCTGGCAATTTTTAGCCGGCTGCTATGAAAAAAAGGGGGGGGGGGGGCAACGAAGAAGAATCCAGCGCACAGCTCCAAATGAGCTCAGGATATTTCAGAAGGAGTACAAACCACAGAGAGACAGAAATTCACTTAATTTCTGCCGTTGCAGGCTGTATGTAGATAAGAGCACCTCCACCATGGGAAACTTGTACCACTGGGAGGTTTCTAGAGAAACTTCCCGAGGCACATGCAAACCCACCGGCGCAGCAGTTTTATCTTTTCCCCTTCTTTCCAGGGAAGTACTCCTAGATTACTAATGCATCTCCCTGTCAGCACGGGCTGAAAATAGTTGAGCGCTGACCCATTTAATCAGACTTGTTCTGACCTCTTGCTAAGGTGAGAGCAAACAGTTGGTCAGGAGCTACAGCAGCGGCTCGGATCGCGCATGCCCCTCCGTCTTTTATTAGAAATTAAAAAGGAGATGAGAACAGGTAACATCTGAAAGGGGGGGCTGGTTGATTTTTGGGATAATCTAATGTTTCAACACAGAGGTCATGGTATCCCCTTTAGCTACACTTTCCCACCCTCCTTGCTTGTTTCAAGGTAGGATTTCTACATCACAGATTGTTTGTCCAGCTAACTGGTTTAGCGGTTTGTGAAAGGTGAGAAGACACAACAGAGGGGAGATTCTCGTGGGAGACTGATGGTTAAGTTCAGTTGGCTCGTTGACCCACGTCCACCCTCTCTATCTTTCTCTCTGTCCGTCTAGTTGCCCTCTGTGGCCCCTGGTTGCCACCTCTGGCCCCCTGGCCCCTGACGTCCACCCCCAGTGTGCTCCTGTCCACCCACTGTGTCCCCCTCAAAGAGCCCCGGGGTCAAAGCGGCAGCAGTGAAGGTGAAAATGCATCTCTTCGCTGGCCTGTTTGTTCAAGGCCGCCATTATGCCGGGGTGTGATCAAGCAACCAAGTTCAGCTCCAAGATAAACCAACCCCCCTCCCTCCTCAACCCCCTCACCCTCTCCTCTCTGTGTATCCCCAGGGAGATGCACCCCCAGGCAGAGTGTCTTCTCTCTTTCATTGCACCCCATCTCTGGCAGAGGACCTGCTCCCTGTTTATTCTCTTTTCAATACCCCCTCTTTTGTATCCCCCTTGTTTTTGCTCTTAGACGATCACGCCTGCGCTCCACTATTTCTCATAACCCTCACCCATTTTTCAGTTCTTCATCCTCCACTCCTCTTTCACCCAACTTGTCTCTTTATTCCCATCTCATCTTTTACCCTCCCTTTTATCTTTAATCTTCAGTCTTTCTATCTCCTCTCTGATCTTCTTTCCTCCCTCCATCTCTCTTTCAGTGTGGCCTAGACATCCCCTAGTCTGGAAAGTGGCCCATCCCAACTCTGCCCCCGAGGCCCTCCGCACAGCCCCGTGGGTAATGGGCATTGTGTATTCCCACTGATCCCTGACGGGGCCATATTGTGCCTCGGCGGGATGTCAGGAGCACAAAGCCAACCGGCCTGCCACATTGTCTCACACTCCAAATGAAGAAGTTCCTCCTCTGGCTCCCAACACAGCCTTGAAATGTCAGCGGACAGGGAGGAAGGCATAGGGTGGTTTGTGTGTGTGTGTGTGTGTGGGTTATTGTTAGAGATGAGAGTTGTGTGTTACTCATTAATGCACCAACACTCCACTCATTTGGATCCAAATCCCACAGGCAACTACAAGACACACACACCCTCTCTCTCTCTCTCTCTCTCTCTCTCTCTCTTGCTCTCTCTGCGGTGCTTATTCTCACTCTTAAAAGGCTTACATCCATGGAGATGAGCACAGACATGCATGTGTGCACACACACACACACACACACACACACACACACACACTTACATGCTCACACCCAAAGGCTTGCACAGACTTGGATTCGGGCCGGAAACGAAAGTGTGGATTTATGAATTGGAGCTATTTTGTTTTATAAAAAATCTAATTTCCACCTACTAGACAAGTCTATAAAAATTTCAGAGGCACAATTCAATCCCAACAGGTTGAAACAATGTGGTTTTGTCCTTTCTCCCATCTAAGGTTTTCCTTTGAACTTGAGGACAGGTTCACTGGTAATCTATCTACTCCATCATGTTGACCCACTGCGCTGTCACACATGACACACCATCACTATCAGAGCTATGATTCAGATGTTGATGTGCAGTTAGATAAATAGAGATAAGCAGCTTCACAGGCAGCTCTTCACCTTCACAGCTATCACAAAGCAGGAGTGATTGGGAAGAGACGTGCCGTTTAGGCCATTCTAGCTTGTGTCTGTCTAAATAGTCTCTATAAGGAGTCAGGAGATAAACTGCGGCTTCAGCGCAGCCCCAGCTTCTATTTTTCTGTAGTTTTTACACATGCACTGGGTTGACTTTGATTTGAATGAATTCCTTTTTTTCTGTTTCCTGTGGGCACTAAAATAATTCTACTTTCATAAACAGACTTTGTGGTTAGCCATGTTCTTTTTGATCCCTGCTGAGACTGATCTACATGGAGGGATGATAAAAAGAAGTCATGAAAAGTGTGTTAGGGCAGCCTGCTCCCTATTTTCAAGTTATCAGGGAGTTTTGCAAATTATAAAAAAATATTTTAATGTCTCATTTCTTTTCTTTTTTTTTTTTAATCTAAAATCTCAAAACAGAAATTGGAAATCTTTTCGAAAACTTATTTTTCACTTCCACCCACTGGGTTTTCTGTGATACAACCATTTGGTGGTTATCAAATTTACACTAAAGTACTTCATTTATAATTGAGCACTACTTACAAAAGCATGATACCAAATTTGGGTTCAACTCTGCTTTCAAAAACAAGTGGAGCAATAACAACATTCATTCTATAGAATCCACAGGTGTCTTGTACCTGCAGTTTCTTTAGAAGAAACGTGTGTTGTTATAGTGTGATATAGACAGATTTTATATATAAAACTGTATCTGGATTTTTGTCTATGTTGATGTGGAGATGAAGCCCCTCCTTATCTAAATAGTCTTATTTTGCGTAATGCACTGTGTATGCCGTGTTGTCGCCATGTCTTCTATGGCTATTGAAATTCCTTCCATTATTGGAGGAGGAGAATGAACCTGTGAGTGGAGCTTTCCTTGGTTTACTTGTCTTAGTGCAAAAACAGCAAAGCAGCCTCTTAATCAAATTATCCCTGCCTGTTGACATTGCACTTTACTCTGCACAGGAATGTTGATCTCACTTAAACACACTCTCACATACTTATGGCCATTGCATTTCAATTACTAAATTAGTCCATTAACAAGGACGATGTTTGTGTAACGGTTACATTTATCAGTGTGTACAAAGGTATTTGAGTACGTTTGCTAAGTCTTACAAAAATCCCAGTTGTAGCTGAATGGACCCAAAGTACATGTGTGTTTTTATTTGTATTTCACTCTCACCCAACATCTCCACTCCCACTGCTGTTTCAAGATGCTTAATGAAGTGGTGTTTGTGGGCGAGAGTGTAAATGTGAGTGAGTGTAAATTTGCCTGCCAGCCGGGTCAACAGGACGTCTGAGGGTGCAGCCTGCAGGTTGAGCAAACTGCCCCCTGTGAGTCCAGTGTGTGAGCTGTTGACACTGAGCACAGTTAGATTGGCTGTGGTTATAATGCAGACATGGCCGGGGCTCAGAGGGCTTGGCTTGGGGTCGAACCCTTCGCTGCCCAGTTGTTGAGAAGCCTGGACAGAGTCTGTCTGCATGTCTGAGCTTAAGGGCGCTAATCCTTGTAGCACCGGCCACACCAGAGCACACTTTCCATAATTTCCATCTTTTAAAGTGATGACTTTTTCCTTCTGTATTTCTTCCCTGCTCAATATTGAAGTCTTGTCTGTTTTTATTCTCATCTCCATGTCATTGCTTTATTACAATTTACAATTTGAGGTTTAAAAGTAAAGGTTACTTAAATATCAGCTCTACATGGTCTCAACCAGATTGTAGAAATAACCAAAACCTTGTTCCTTTCTCAGCAAAAACCATATTGGAATAACTTTATTAAATCTTAAGTAACCAAAAACTTCATTAATTCACTAATAGTCACTGCACTTTTAATATAAATGTACAGATCGTACTAAATTGTAATTCTGCTTTATTACAACCTTTCAACTTGTAATTTTATTTTTGTCATTCTTGTCAAGTAACTGATGAGATGAGAAAGTAAAACTCTTAATGAGTAGCCTGAAACTTATAACTTACAATTAATAATACTATGCATGAAAAACTGCACATGCACATATAGTAACGTAAGCTGTACATGCTGGGGTTTAATCACTAATAACACTGTAGAACAGCATGTTTTTACAAGGTACATGGTTTCCTGTTATGTTGGCATTGTGTGCACATGCAAGCTGCAACTTGATCTGAATCACTACAGATGATTTCATGCTGTTTCACTGTCAACAAGCAGCATAGAGACAAGTATCGATTAAAAATACAATACAGAGAACTACAGGGAGCAAGAGATGTGGACAAAAATGACATATTTACCAACACAAGATTCAAGACTTCTATGGATATTGGTTCATGTCTAATTGTACCAGTGGGAGAGATTGTGAAAATCCCAGTTTTAAAAGGCTGACATTTTCCTTTAATGTGCTGAAAAACAGGTGTAGCTTCATAAAAAAGAACTCAATAACTTCTCATGTGAGAATTTCTTGCTAACCTCTACACTCTGCTAACTGTCACTGACCGTTATCCACATCCTCCTCTTCCTGTTTGGTCTGGAAGTGCACCTTGTCAGTTGAATCACACTATCTCTCAGTTTTACATTTCAACTGGTTCTCCAACTCCCTTCTCTGACTTGTCTTTGCATCGTGCAGTAATGAGTGAGCGTGCTCTAGCTGTGGGCCTGTCTGTGCTCTGTGTTAATCCTTCCTTTCAGCTGGAGGGCCATTTAGAGCACAAGCACCAAGAGCCTGCTCCAGAATTTAATTAAACATTCTTCATGTCGCTGTGCTACCTTGCACTTGCTTTCTTTCTCTCTTTCAGACATGCACACGCATGTGTGTACTCTCTTACCCCCCAACCACATTCAACTAGTGGAAATAATGCACATTGTGTTTTACAGACTAACCTGGCAGTGGCTGTGCCTCATACCTGTCTGCATGGTTGAGAAGGTCAGTCATCTATCTTGCACATCACAATTTTGTTTAAGCATCAGTCAGTGATGCAAATCAGGTCATCAGAATATATGTCAGTTTACTTCACCTAATCTTTATTTTACTGTTCTCTAGTTGACACATTACAGATGCTTTTGGAAGACTCTACTTTCATACCTACGTTCAGGCAAAGTACTATTGCAAAATAGTCATGTTATTTCTCCACTTAGTGATTTGTGGAGGGCATGTTACTCTTTATTTAACCTTAAGAAATTTGCTCCAGGTGTTCTCTGTAACCTCATACGTGCTGATAAAGACTGAACTCCATAAATCAAACATGTCTCACCACAACTCAGCCCAGTGGCTCCTGTAAACTGTGCACCACAAAACACACACATACATGCCAAAGACAACCACACAACCTCTTGTTGTCATTCAACTTTGGATATTTAGTGAGTGTGTGTGTGTGTGTGTGTGTGTGTGTGTGTGTGTAGAAGCAGGAGAAAGCTTTTCATCTCTGTTACATGTATAAGGAGCATTGCATGTATGGAGACATGACTGTACACACAAGGAAAGTGAACAGTTGTACATGCCCCTGTCAGTTGTGCTCATCAGCCAATCACGACAGCGAAATCAGTCGAGATAAATCATGTTTCACCAATCAGATGCTGAGGAAGGGTGGAATACACAACACCAGTTCCCCCTCGCTGTGAGTGAGAGTGTGTTATCTTCCCTGGACTAACAGAGGCCCTCATTCATACTCAGGTCTTTATAACTGGCCAAAGAAAGACTAATTTGGGTGGAGGTTTTTTTGGCGGTGGGGGCAGAGTGGGGGAGCCGTATTGTTTGCCTAATCCGCAGTGACTGGGAAGTTGTACGCTGTGCAAATAGCGCATATTTGAGCAGCAAGTAAAGCCCCTTCTGCCCCAAACGTTGAGATAAGCATTGGGCTTGGTTTTTTATTCAGAGAGCAATGTCTCAACGGTCATTTTTTTTTGGCTCTCTCTCATGCCATTTTGTTTTCCATCAGAGCTGCACAACACATGAAATCACACATACACAGGCATTGGGAGAGACTCGAATGTTGCTGTAGGTGAAATCCTTATCTCACAGCAAAATTCTCTTATCAGCATCTGTATCGGTAGAGAGATAGGACAGGATGAGTTATAGCAATTTTTCTTTCACTGGATAGCAGACAGTAGAATATGACAGTGTAGACACAGAGAGAAAGAAGCTGCAGGACTCATCTCTTTTCAGTTCTTATCAGTTGTGCTTTTTTTTTCTTCTCCCGTCCTCTCTCTCATCTGCCCTGCCACCCAGACTTCATATTTGAGAGAGACTTGCCTAAAAGTTTAGAAACTTCCACTGAGAGTTCGGAAACATCCATCTGATTAATTTACTGTCCCCAAAATATCCTGCTTTGATTTATATCTAAAAGCATAAATATGAAGACCATCTGTGAACAGAGCAGTCAGACTGCAAGTCAGCATATCATCCATCCATCCATCCATCCATCCATCCATCCACCCATCCATCCATCCATCCTCCATTCCATCCATCCATCCATCCATCCATCCATGCGTGCATCCATCCATCCATTCATCTTTGCATTAAAAACAGCTGAGAAACAGACTTACAGAGCTGAATAACCACCTAATCAGTCAGTGTGCTGGCTGGATGGGGTCCAGGTCCATCAGTCTCAGCCTGCACAGATAACAGGGTAATGCACCACTTTGGTGAAGAAATTATGCCTTTTTTATTTTATGATGACGTGCCAGGAGAAGCTCTGCCCATGGCCCTGGGTTGCATCCAGAGTGTTTTGACGATGTGCCAGTGTAAATCTAAATATTCCCTACATACTGTCTTCTCCACAACTTCAAGCCAACTTTACCATCTTCCCCAATATTTGACTTTCAAATCAGTCAATTTATAGCATTACCATAGCATTGGTCTTCAAACACTGCAGACGCTCTGGCTCGAAGCACATAAGTCAAACAGAGTGCACCGAGAGGTTTGATAAGGAATATGAAACCAACAGCTAAATCCGCTGTATATTCTATAGCGTTTTAAGGCTCAATAAATTCAGACAGCTGCAGCAGTTAGTGCCATTGTGTTACCCTTTGAATTACTGTGATAGATCGCTGTATAAGAACTTTAAAGGCCCTGTGTAGTCCAGGCCGTTCCTAATCTCCCTGTCATCTGCATAGAACTGCATAAAACTACCTCTCACAATGGCAGCGCAGATCAACACCAACAAGGCTAACTTGTCCAACAAAGTGCTGCTTTATTTCAGCCACCCTTTAAAACACACAAGCTATAATCTATGGGGGGAGTGTTTGGATTTGAGGTCTGAATCTCTCAAAAGCAGTGCTCCCCTTTCTTCCCTTTTTGCTGTATTGAGGAATTCCCTTATCTCGCCCCACCAGTGGCGTAGCACAGAAAAGAGCAGGCCGCTCCATTGTCAACCCCTTAGAGTTCCAGTCTTGTTTGATAGTGTTTTCTGTGGGTCACTTGACACCCCCCCTCTCATGCCCCTCATTGTTAGCCCCTTCTATTATTCCCCTAACCAGATTCAGGGTGTTTTGCAGTTTTTTTTCTTGAAGGGGGGGAGGGGGGCATTGAGAAGTGTGATGAAGGGAGGATAGGGAAGTTTGTCATCGGGTTGAAACAGTGAAAGGCCTCAGTCTGCTAGCAGTCAGCCAGGGTGAACCCAAAAGTCATGGAACCATATGGAGCTTCTGGACAATCAAATTACCTTTTTCTCCTCTCTTCTTCCACCTCCCCCTCTGCGCCTTTCTCTCTTTCATTTTCTTAAAGAAATTATCGCAGACCTCAAGGCAGGAATGGCATAAGTGGAAGAGGTGACCAAATTCCGGCGCTCCTAATGAGTTAATGAAATAATGAGATCATCTCTTGTCCATCACGCCACAAGGAATTCTGGGAGAAATGCCTGGCTCGAAAAGTGAAGGTCCTCAGGGGGTCAAACCTCCAAAACCTCCATGGAAAACTTACCCTTTTCAGAAAAAGGACAGATAGCATGAAATAATAAAGTGATTGATGTTACATAAATTCATAAATACAAATAGATATGAATATTGATTCAGCTCATATTACCTGAGGTGACAGAGTGAATGAGAAGTTTTACAGTATAAACATTTGCAGTTACAGCTGCAGACAGAAAGATAAATCTTGTAAAAGATGACTGTTTTCGCACCTGTGGCAAAATGTTTTCCACATCTCCTCTAGGAGTTGCTTCCATTTGCCATGGTAACAGCAACCCCTCCTTCCCCTCACTCACCCTCCCTCCTCCTAGCCATTTAAATGGCAAGGTGAGTGGCGAATAGCCAGGGGGAGTTTCATGGGACTGAGGGACATGCACGTGTTTTGGGGTACAACTCACGCCAGAGTCAATGCCTGGGTGGCCAATTAGCAAAAAGGAAAGAAAAGACCCTGTGCCATCAACCAATGACGGCTGGGAGAGAAGAGAGGGGTGAAGTTTTTTTTCTCTCTCTGTTTTCCTCTCCCTTTCCTCCCTCCCCTCTGTTCCTCTTTTACTCTCTAACTCTGTCTGTCAACTTGGTGTCCACAGCAAAACTCCGTCTGAATACCCAATGAGGATTACTAGACTGGAAACAGTGGGATTTCTAGAGTTGTGTGTCTCTGTGTGTGTTTATGAATGTATGCGTGTGTGTGTGTGTGTGTGTGTGTGTGTGAGTGTGTGAGTGTGTGTGTGTGTATCTCACTTGTTGGTGGAACAAAAATGTCCTAGTGTGTCCCTAGACAGACATTTGGCTGTGTCCCATTGGCCATAGAGGATTACAAACCCTCTCTTTGCCTCTTCACACTGGCCCACAGTGCTCCACTCCCCCCGGCTAATGACCCAGTGAGACACATTCATCCTCTCAGATCTCAGACCTGCACACATCCCTGATATACTATTACATTCAACATTTGAAAACCAGAGGCTGTTAACCAGCAAATCAGGGACACTGAAAGTGATCATATAAGTGGATTCTTGTACACATCCTTTGCTTATTTACACAGGTGCTGATCAGCACTTCGTGCAACTAGTTGCTGTAACTCTTTGAGAGATCAACACAGTGATGGTTTAAACACTGCTGTCCTGGTTCCTCCGAGGCCTGCTCAGTAATGATTCGGGAGTAGATGGAGTGTAAGAGAGACCTGTGGGAGCCTGTCTTCTACACTCCTTTGCTTCAGCCTTCATGTTCTTGCTCTACCCCTCCAGATATTCTCATTGAGCTGATCCTCCCTGACGCCACGCCAAGCCCTGAGCATGTTACTCCCCTCCAGCAATACGGCCTATTTATACATATAAGAGTTATAGAGAGTGGAATGCAGCCAATAGTGAGAGACGCTAAGAGCTGCAAAAGATTGTTTTGATTGAAGAGGTATGACTTTTGTGTTATATCAGTGCAGATATACTGAGAATGATCTCATGTGATATCTATTTGTCTTGTGTTGTTTGCTGGCTTGCACTATTCCAATTAAATTGAATGACGATGAATTGATCATAAATGCATTCAAATGTTCTGCTGGATGTACAGTTTGTGCACATGTGTGTGGGGGCGAGTGTGTCTGTGCTGTTGCTCGGGCAGCCCGTTTTAATGCCTTGCAGTTGAAACTGAGAATAACTAATGAGTGTGTGCCGGTAGGTGTGCAAGCATGCAGTTTTTTTTTGTGTGTGTGTGTGTCTGCATGTACGGGTGCGTGTTGAGGAGCGCAGGCCTGGAGTGGGGTGCTGCTACTGCATTTGGGTCTCTGTGGCTCTCTGTGAAGCGGGGTCGACCTTGTGGGGCTCTCCTCTGGGGCCCAGACAAAGCCAGTGCAGGATTATCCACCCCGGGACAAAGTGTGTGATTACCATGAGAAAACAGCCAGCTCCAGCCCCATAGCCAAGGACTGCCAGGCCTGCTGGAGAGGTGGGCCGCCACTCATTAGCTGCAGGGAGATGTTTGAATGCGGGCACACACTCACTCACCGCCTTACACGCACACACATGGAAACACAATGACACATACACACTCACACACACACATAGGGATATGCATGCTCATACTGATAGACAAATGCAAGCACTTGCAGGTTTACAAGACCAACGCTATTATTAACTTTTCATAATGTGTGAAGACAGATTTGAAGTGAGCCAGGCCTTTTTGCACAAAATCAAACATGCAAAATACCACTCAATAATTTATCCTGAACTTTCCCATGCTTCATGTGATTTGTGCTTTGTGTGCAAAAGTATTATGAACCAAAGTAAGAATATCCCAATCAGGGTGACAATATAATAATAAACAAAAAGTAGGGCTTTTTATCTTTATTTTGTATAGAGTGAATTATCCATCGGAAATAACACAATGCCACTGAACTCATCAGTTTTCCTATGTATCAAAGTTGGAGTGATAGTTGTCGATCCTTACTGTGCATCCATATCTAAATGTGTGTTTATGTGTATGAATATGTTGCAGCATGTGTTACTATATTAATGTGCATATTTGCATAATTTGCATTAACACTCTGAACAAGTATGCAATGTGAGTGTGTGCCCCACAATGCACAGACACAGACTGGTGTCCCCGACCTGCTGCGACGACCCCAAACCCAGCCACAGGTCTTTTTTGCATCTTAAGCCCCTGATCAGTGGATTTCCCACCTCTTCACTGAAGAGTCCCTCTGTCTACCCAGGATTAAAGGGATGAGCTGACACTCCTCTATCTCCTCATCCCTCTGTCTCCTCCTCGGAGGATGAGAGGAAGATGTCTTTTGTTGGAGGCAGGAAAACCACTTGAGTCGAGCTGGAGAGGGTCCGCGATGGAGGAGGTTTTCAGGGGGGAGGAGGAGGAAAGGAGCAGAAGGTGGGAGGATGGGAGACAGGGTTATTGATGAAGAAGACATTTTTTAAAAAAAGACGCCTACCAGTCCATAGGCAGTAGTAGACAATCTGACACACACCCACACACACAGTGGGGGGGGGGGGTTTGAGAATATTGTTTTAACTGGGTGGCAGCCTCAGTCATCAGGGAGGTCAAGAGTTCAGTCCCCTGCCACTGTGACCCCTCACTGTTACAGCAGTGTTTTTTGTGTGAAGCCCTCTTTTATTTTTCTTTGCCTTTTACAACTTTGTGCTATTTTACGACCTCTTTGTTTCCTTATTGTTGGAAGGGGTAGAAGTAACAGTGGGCAGGACGGAGCTGGTGGGGAAATGTATTACTCGAGACATATGCTGAAAATGACTTCTTCCTCCCTGCCTCCTTCTTGCACTCCACTTTTTTTTCTTTTTTTTTTTTTAATGCATATCTTTGCTTCTTGGTGCTATTGTCTGATCCTGTCCAGGTTTCTCTTCTCCTCTACTTCTATTTATCCTTCAGGTGAACTTCTCCACTTCTTTCCTTCTTTCAATCCATCTCTTCTCCCTTCCTGTTCTTCTATCCCTCTCTAGGGTGGGAGACAGGTCACAGCTGTAGGGGGACGGCGAGCCTGTCACGTGTTGCTTTGTCTCGGCCTTCACCAAAACATACCGCCACAAGTTACCCGGGCAACTGCCTTTCCTTTTAACCACCCTACTGTAGTTTGGAGGAAATGGCAGCATTCCTCCTCTGGCCAGTATTCTCCAGTGACTCTCCCCAAAAGGTCACTTCGACTTTTAATTTCTTTCCTCTGGGTATGATTCATGATTTGCTCTCTTATATGGGCCGGTTGATGTTTATATTTGACTTTTAGAAGAGCTAAAATAAATTCACATCTGATTGGACACTCAGCTATTTATCTACCTGGAGAAAGCTGCCAAAACACTATTCGCTGAAGCAGGAGTTAGTGAATGTCACGAGAGAGAAATGAATCCTGGTGTGGAGCTCTATAAATATTTGACTCTCCTTCCTCGAGCCCTCACTGTGAGAGGAGGCTCTGCCTATTCCTGCTCTCCTTACCAGAGGGAACAGGGTGGCAAGCCTGTCTGATTAATTGACTTAAAGAGAACATAGATCATGTTTTTTGGGAGACCTAGAAAAAGTTTGGGCCTCTCCTCTATCCTACAGAACCTCTTATTCAGCGGTAAATTTGAGCCTGTTTTCAGTGAAACACCACCAGACCCTGTGCCGCTTCTTCCCACATTCCTTTGCAGTCTCTTCCCAGATCTGAGCCATGTATGGCTGTAGAAACTCAATCCCCACTGAGAATAAGACCCAGGCTGAAAAATACTCAACATCTCCTCGAAGTCTAACCTTGAAAACAAACAAAAAAACTTAGAAACTGGGTTGTCACATTGATTGAAGTTTTACTATCTTTGTCACAGAGGATTGTGAAACCTGTGTATATTGCTCCTCTTTGTAACATCCTTCTGAAGAGGAAAGCTTTTACATCAGTGTGTGTGTGTGTGTGTGTGTGTTGTGCATGCACTATGAGATCATCTGTGAGTATCACAGATGGTCTGGGGTCGCTTTGCTGACATGACAGTCATTTATAACCATCAGGGGTGGGATGCTGCACCCTTGTCTCTCCACCGAGCTCATTCTCCTTCACTCTCTCTCTCTATGTATCACACACACACGCACACTATGGACTGGTGCACTCTACCTAGCAACGCTCACAACTGAATGGCATCACACTGCTCCGTGGACCAGTTCTATAGTCAGCTGAATCAATGGATGGCTGATGCTTGAGGATCTGGCTGCTGTCCACAAGGGGGACTGTTTGTCTTTGCTGGTCTATCATCACAGTCACCACAGTGTTATGTCATCTGCTATTCATTCAGATGTAAAGAACATGAAAAAGTTGCATTATTGATGTTTACTTATTCATCCATGAAGTAATTGCTGAGGATATTCTGATGATTTTTTGCTGGTGTTAAAAGCCTAAAAATGAAATCAGGCTTTCTTTGCAAAATTCACCTCTCACTCTATTCAACAGTTGCTTCAATTGTTTTGAATTCCCCATGTAAGGGAACTCAACAAGCTGTTACACACAGCACCCCCCCTCCTTCCTACCCATCTACACAGCAACCAGTGCTCCATTGAAGAAAAAGGATCAGCTCCTTCTGGTGTGTTCCCTCGGCCCGTTTAGCATAGGTCCCCACCCCGGGGCCTTCGGGCATGGCTCTGTGCCCTGACACCGGAGTCTGGGGGAATGCACACCCTGCTGAATGCTTTCTAATGGCTCAGAATGGTCCTTAATGAGCTTGAAGATGCAATGCGCCGTATGGCGTTGTTCACCTGGGAAAATCACAATCTGTGCAACTGGACACACGGGCCTATGTATATAAGCACACACGCGCGCACACACACACGCGCATGCATACACACAAAACCAGAAACAACTGAGGTTCTGCAGCCTCAGCACACTATTGTCCTTTTAGTGAATAGAGCTGGAACGTGGTCAGTCACGGTTCCATTAGGGTGTGCTGTGTGTTTGAAGACTGATGTGTGTGTGTGTGTGTGTGTGTGTCAGTGAGTGTTTACATTCATGTTTTATTTTGTCCAGTCTCTCCAGATTTGGAGTTTCCTTGGCTGCTCCTTGTGTTTAACATTGGTGAAGAAATGTTATATTTGACTAACTACCACTCTTGCTCTCAGTAGGACATGTAAGGAAGAAGACATGATGGCCCCCTCCTTTCTGTATACTGGTGCTGGGCCCTAATTAACAATAGTATAGTGCCACATTTGGTCCCTTTCTCCACCCCCTCCAGCCCCCTCTCATTCCACCAGTCTACTATCTGCTTCACAAGTCTCTGGGGTCTCATAAACTAGCACACTGAATTTGGACAATCCAACATGTACTTTATATCCCCCCGACCACAGCTTTCTCCTCATTAATAATCTTGCTGTCTTCTGACTTTTTCCTGCATAAACAATTTCCATGATTGCATCATTTGTTCTATATATATATTTTACTTTTCTTTCTTTTTACCACTCATTCCCTTTATTTCGGGATGATTGTTCTGTGTGTTTCTTTATCCCTGTCTCAAATCCATCTTTTATGCGTCACTCTGTTTTTGTGTGTGCCTCTGGCCCGTCTCTGTCTTACCCCCATTGCTATTTGTGCCCATGCAGCTGCAGGATTCTCTAACATCCATGACCAGCAGTGAGAGGTGCTCTATCAGCAGAGGGTGTGAACGTGACCAAGTGGGGACTTCCCTCTCTTCCTTGGGCCACAAAAGCAGGATGGTCGGCAACAGTACATCAGCACCAGCAGAAAGGCACCCGCTTTTGTTTGCACTTAATGGATGCTGCCCATTCACTTATTCGCACCCGTCTTCAGTCTTAGCTCTTTCTGGATTTTTTTTCTTTCAGTCAAAGCACTGCTATAAAAGGGCTTTTTTTCTTCCTTTTCTGTGCTATCAGAAATAAAATCTGTGCTTGAGCAGCAGTACAGTTGAGTGAACATATCACACAAAAGTCAAAGGTGTCTTTGATGTCAACCTATGTAAATCCTCTACTTCATCCATCTTTCTTTAAAAGCTCCCTGCAGATGTGCACTCAGTCCCCCTCCTCACCTGAGTGGTACTGTTCCACTTCACAGATTATCAGTGGTCAGGTCAGCAGACCACGGTGAGCCTTGGCTTGTGGGCCCCTGAGTCAGGAGTTCAGGGCCCCTACTGCCCCCCAGAGGGAGTGCCTGTGGACGCAAGGGGAGGGCCAGGGCGGCCCCGTTTGACAGCTCAACACACAGGGTCTGCTGGTGACCAGGGGGCCATCGAAGGGGCCATACTATACTGCTTTAGATCGAACCACACCCCGGTTCCATCCCCCAAGCCTCCGAGCTGTTGTTCCCCCAGAGAAGAGGGTGTGTTCGCCGCAGAGACCAGGCGAGGAGAGGCAGGGCCCGGGACAAAAGATGGTCCTCCGTCCAGCACTGTTCTGCATGGTAGCGGCTGTATTCTTCTCTCCTCTTTTTTGCCTTTTCTTTTCTTTGGGTTAGCTGCCTTTGTGGGGACGTGATGGAGGCCGGGGGGCAGATATGATGGATGGAATTGGGGGTTGCGGACAAGCTGGGGGGGCCACAGGGAAGACAGGGATGGAGGGGCCCAGTGTCGTGCTCCCTGTCTGAGAGGAACGTGCGAGGCATAGGGTGGCCCTGGGTGGTAGGCGTGCTTGGGCCGGTGGGGGGGGGTATGGTTTTCTATGTTGTGTGTGTTTCATTTTGAGGGAACGTGGATAAAAGGGGGGGGGGGGTTGTGCAAGTCTTGATAAGAAGAAGTGTGTATGGGACATGAGGGCCTATGCAAAATATATAGCTGAGGGAAGATGTGTGGGGAAGATGAAGCTACAAGCTGAGGCAAAAAAAAAAAAAAAAAAAAAAAATCACTTTTAAGCATCGTGTGGGATCCAGCTCCCTGATGAATCTGTGAGGAAAAAGTCCTACACAAGCACAACTGCTCTCAAACTGACAAACACTGCACTGTAACATTACACAACAAAGTTTATATGATGCACTTAAAGGTCAAATATCTTCACAATCATCAATTACTTTAAATTTGCATGATAAAAATGAAGCAAATCTATGCTGAATGG